>JAGFBZ010000708.1:1250037-1875056 GCA_018398805.1 Hirundichthys speculiger
ATCAATTACTGTCGTATATGTTTTGATGTGACATGTGAAATGGTGCTTTTTCCTGACCAGAATGAAAAAACAAAAAAAAAAGGATACTGAAAAAAGTGTTTGAACATACTGTCTCTCCAGTTTCTGAATGTTCAAACCTGCCCTGAACGTAAAGAGTCAAAGGGTATGGAGCAAAGCTTTCTGGGTAAAGAGTCTGCGAGTGCAAATCCGCTGTGGGAACTGCAGCATTGGTGTATACAGACTGAATAATTTAGAGTCAGGATGGGAAAACCTCATCACCCTGTGTTCTTATGTCCAACCCTCAGCAAAGACAAAGCAGACGTAACTCATGCAATTAATGTTTTCTTTGTCTCTTTTAGAGCTGGGCAAGTTAACGCATTATTATCGCGTTAACTCATTAATTCATTAACGCCGATATTTATTTTATCACCCGTTAACGCATGTCGCTCACTTGCTTTTGTTTTGAAAAGTCTGTTACTGGCTGCTGCGGAACTGGAAAAAGCTAAAACAGACATAGAGATCTGCTCCATGTGTTCACTGTCCTGCTGTTCTCTAGCTGGTTACTGCAGTGCGGCTCCATCTAGTGGCACAGATGTGTAATGACAACAGAAAGTCCAGTCCTCGATTATAAAACAAATTCTGTTCTGTGGCCCATTTTTAAATTTCATATTTTTGATCCAAGTCTAAAATCGAAATATTAAAAAAAAAACAATTTTTTTTGTTATTTTGTGTTAGATTAAAGAACGAAAAAAGTAATAAAATGTCACTTTGTAATTTTTTTTATTTTTGATTGACAATTGAAAATGTAAAGAATGAATGATACACAGACTGGTAAAGTTACAGACTTTTAACATGGACATTTTCATTTTAAAGTTCTCCCAGACGGAGGATTCAACAGAAACAAGGTTATTTGTAACAACTGACAAGTTGAACTCCCCGTTAAAAGTTTCTGCTGTTACCTCAAAAATTACCTGTGTTAATGTTCTGATTGTGCTGAGACACAATCATTTTGTTGGATTTTGTTTCTAGACTTTTTTTTTATTTTTATAAAAACAGGACGACATTATTTTATTTTACATTTTTTAAGATGAGATTCACACTAAATATGTGTTACCGACAAGTGCTGATGTTAAAAGTGATTTGAACAACAAATGTTATGACACTTTAGTTCATATGGCAGCAGAACATTTCAATAAAAGTGACCTTTACACTACTTTTGAATTCATTATTTGATTTTGCATATGCAATGCGATTAATCGTGATTAATCAGGGAAATCCTGCGATTAATCGCGATTAAAAAATTTTAATCGTTGCCCAGCCCTAGTTTTTTTCATTGTCATGGATATCCGTGCAAGTATGGAGATAAAAGTGAGGAGTTCTCTTTTATACCAGCGTGATCACATTAAATCTGTCTGACACAGCATGAGGTCTGAAAACGGAGTTAACAGCAGCGAGGTCCAAAGAGTTCACCTGAGTTTATCCAGAACTACACATCCCTGCTGGAAGAGCCCAACCTCAAAAACCACTGTAGTCCTGCACTCCTCCACTGCAGAGAGGCATTAAAACAAAAACATGTGAATTTAACATTTATGGATTTGTTTCCTCTGCTGGCTGTTGTCATTCATATGCACAGTCTATTGTGCCAGTAGCACATTTACTTTGATATAAATCCCTTAACGTATTTTTTCCCCCTTATTGCAACATGTTACAGCGTAGTTTGCTTTTGAGGATCAATGATCCTTTTCCTGATAATTTCCTCCATCACACCACATTACCTTCAGGTCAAAGAACAAGAGCTGTTAGAGAAAGTAGAAAGAAATCTGGTGATTAATGTAAAAGCTCATATGAGCAACTAACTTCAAATCACAGTGTCTCCAACGTACATGAGCAAAACATTCGTGCATGGATAAATATTAAAGGAGCTTTTTGTGTTTGCGTGGCCTGACAGCCAGAATGCTCTTTGCCTTTCATCTTTGGATACCACTGAGGAGTCTGCGTCACTGAGGGGGAGCCTTAGAGCAGCTCGCCATGTCCCAGCATCATTTGCTAGATTGTTTCAGCATTGTGAAGTCCAAAAGGTTTAATGTGGATTTTGCCGGTGAGAGACCCAGGACATCGGCGCGAGATCAAAGAGCTTGAGACTAGATGATCTGTCAAATGTTTAAAATGGCTCTGAGGGCCTGCAGATGTGACTGGACTCATTAAGCCAGGTCAGGGGCTTCAGAAGGAATGAAGGATCTCAACAGCTCTGAGGTGAGTTGGATGACATGAGGAGATGGAAGCACGCTGGCTGCTGCAGCGCTGAACAGGTGCTGGCCAGGTGAAAGGCTGCTGGATGTGGCTGGAATTATAAAGTCACTCCTGTATCAAAGCAAACGCTTTATACCATGCTTCAATCTCCTCATGTCATCCAACTCACTTCTTTCAGTTTGAAGGTTTCATGTATATACAAGTGCTTTCAGATGTTGAAACTAAGACATTTAACCATTTCATGGAAAATATTAGCTCCGCCCTTTAGTCCGTAGACTCGGTGTTCAGGGTTTCTGAAAAGAATTCTATATTTTGATTCATCTGACCAAAGAACAGTTTCCATTTTGCCTCAGACTATTTTAGATGAGCTCTGGCTAGTGATAAGATGATGGTGTTTCTGGATCATGTTCACATATGGCTTCTTCTTTGCATGATCCAGTTTCAACTTGCATTTGTAGGTGAACTGTGCTGACGGACGGTGATTTCTGGACATGTTCCTGAGCCCACGCAGTGATGTCCAGCGGAGAATCATGCCTGTTACTACACAACTTAACAAAATATATTCTCTTTAAAATGTGACTGCTCTCTGTTAGGTTTTTATTCACAGAGGACAAGTAGCTAAAATTATCACCTGATGTGGGGCAAAAAGATCCACCCCCCATACAGTTGTCATGGATGTGAAATCCAACAAGAGGGACCAAAACTGATTTTGTATCAGGATGTAAATATGTTTATTTTTTCTGCTGTAAGGTTGAGCATTTTAATCTGGGGGTCAGTAGAGATCCGCTCTGTTTTTGGAGACAGCATCAAGCAGTCAGTCAAGGAATTGCAGTTTTTGTTCCAACCAAATTTACTTCAGCCCAGTTGTGGGGATGTTGGTTCATGTTTGACACCAGGAATCTAGACGATCTCGAGCTGTCTGAAACGAAAAAAATATTATTGACAGGGACGGTCCCTGAGGGACCAATATTACTCACTTAAACGGAAACTTGACCCCAGATAATGTTTATGTTCACACAATTTCTGTGCAATGACAGACGTCTGTCTGTCTGTGTACAAGAAAACTAAAAAAGTTATGGATAGATTCTGATGAAATTTTCAGGAGTTGTCAGAAATGTGAAAAGGAAGAACTGATTTCATTTTGGGTGTGATCCGGAAGAAATCCTGAAAGAAATCCTGGATCACATTCAAATTGTCGATAACATTGCGGTCAATGGGGCTGAAAAATTTGTTACTCAATATGTCCGTTAATTATTGTCCAAAACTCATGAAATTTGACTCAGGGATTGACAATGGAAACCTCTATCAAATTTCAAAAGTTGATCCGAATCTGATGCAGAACGCGTATTTTATCGCAATCTGTGAATCGCTATATGGGGGAATTCGCTATATGGGGTCTGCGCTCCCCAAGTGCTTTTCTAGTTAGGACTGAAACACATTTGTTAGTTGAAATGCTGGCAGATTGAACCAGAAAAATTGTAATATAACATTCAATCAGCATTACTTTTGATTATCCTCAGGTTGATGTGTTACAACGGTTCTCTCTGCTTTAAAGCATACCTGCTCAGCTGGGGGCAGAGGCAATAATGTCCTAACTGCTTTATTTATGAAACCAGAGAGAATCAAGGTCGAGGGGTCAGGGTCGTACATTCACCAGAGATGGACTAGAAACAGCAGTTCAGCAGGTTATTAAAAAGTAATTAGTCAAAAATGCTGTAGAGCCCAATGAAAGTGCTTAAGAGACTCTAGAAAATAAAACATTTAAGGTAGGATTTTTCTTTTGCTTGATTCAAGTTCAGTCAGAATATTCTGCATCATCAGGGCTGTTGTAGTGGCGCATTGCATCATGGGATACAGTATTTGAGGCACACTGTAGTTTCCTCCCCTGATGTGACGCATCATCAACATTGTCTTTCTTTCTCTTTTCATTCGTCTGTTGGTGTGTTTTGTCCCCACATGGCTCCTTGGTCTTTGTCCATGAGTTAAACCAACCACCTCATGTGTGTCTAATTTAAACTCTTCTGATCGGTTCAGATTGATGTTTAACTGTCAGTTTGATGTATATCTCTGTATGTGTTTTAATCGTTTTTGGCACAATGAACGATTAAAGAACAAAACAGATGTGGATATGGAGGGCTAGGGTCAGAGGTCAACCTACAGGTTTGACCTCCGGGGTCAACCCGGGGTTATAAAACTGTCAAAGTTTGACATGAGGTGGTTAGTTTAACTCTCTCCCATGTGTAGCTGTAACAGCTACTATCGAGGTTAGCTTGTCCTCCTGCAGAGGAGTCTCACAGTTTCGTTTGTCCAGTCTTCGGTTGCCAGTTCATATGTTATAAGGCATCACAAGGTTCATATTTGTTATTTATTGTTAAATCTAGGGCTGGGCAAGTTAAAACGTAACGCATACATTTTTTTAATGCCGACATTTATTTTATCGCACGTTAACGCATGTTGCTCACATGCTTTTGTCTTGAAAAGTGCGTTACTGGCTGCTGCAGAACTGGAAGAGAATTTGCAGAGAAAACGGTAAAAATCCGTGTACTTTACAGTTCGGGTAGCAACTCAGGTAGCAATATTAACAATTCTGTTTGAAAAGAAAAATTCTGGACTGCAACAAAGCTTTGGCGTCATTCCTATGTGTGTATTTTATGTGTATATTTATGTGTGTGCCTGCCGGGAGTCGTGCAAAATTTCGTTATGCCTGCATAATGACAATAAAGAGACTTGAATCTTGAATCTTGAATCTTGAATCTTGAATCCATGTTCCATCAGATCTGCTCCATGTGTTCACTGTCCTGCTGTTCTCTAGCTGGTTACTGCAGTGCGGCTCCATCTAGTGGCACAGATGTGTAATGACAACAGAAAGTCCAGTCCTCCATTATAAAACAAACTCAGTTCTGTGGCCCGTTTTCTCTTTTTGTATTTTTGATCCAAGTCTAAAATTGAAATATAAAAAAAAAAAAAACAGGCACTTTTTCTTTTTTTTGGTGTTAGTTTTAGATTTAAAAAACGTGATAAAATGTCACTTTTATTTATTTATTTTTATGACAATTGAAAATGTAAAGAATGATTGATACACGGATTGGTAAAGTTACTGAACTTTAACATGGACATTTTCATTTTAAAGTTCTCCCAGACGGAGAATTCAACAGAAACAAGGTTATTTGTAACAACTGACAAGTTGAACTTGTTTAAAAGTTTCTGCTGTTACCTCAGAAATTACCTGTTTTAATGTTCTGAGACACAATCATTTTGTTGGATTTTCTTTGTAGACTTCTTTTATTTTTCATAAAAACAGAATTACTTTAATGCCCTGGCAGTGGCAATAAGCTGTATTTTATTTTACATTTTTTAAGATGAGATTTACACTAAATATGTGTTACTGACAAGTGCTGATGTTAAAAGTGTTTGAACAACAAATGTTAGGACAATTTAGTTCATATGGCAGCAGAACATTTGAATAAAAGTGACCTTTACACTTCTTTTGAATTCATTATTTGATAAATCGTATACAATGCGATTAATCATGATTAATCATGGAAATAATGCGATTAATCACCATTAAAAAATTTTAATCGTTGCCCAGCTCTAATTAAATCTCAGTACAGATGAGTGAAGGGAAAGACAGCATGCCTGCTTTATTTACCCATCTCTCCCCACTATTTCCCCTTCTAAGGACACAGCGTACACATGAAAAGTCAGTGATGACATGGCATGAACACAACTGTCGACAGCCACACAGACATGTTAATCCTTTCTGAGAAAATGAAAAGAGAAGGCATAAATTCCAACAGAGTGACCTGAGGCCAGACTCAGTGACTGTGACAGTGAAGATGAGCAGGAAAGAGACGCCGGAGAAGACAAACTCATCTTCACTCTGAACTGAGCTTCATCTCCACCGTGGAGAATACCAAGGCGCTCCTTGGGGTTTGTTTTTTTGTTTTGCTTTGTTTTTCTTTTTGGAGCATAAATAACTGTGGGTGCCAATTAAATACAAGGGCTATATTTATCACCACAGCGCTCCAGCTGCTCGTCTTCATTCAGACGGATTGTCAGGAACTCTCTGTATCCACAAGCTGAAAGTCTACAGAGGAGTTTTACAACATGCCCACTGACTTTGGGGTGAATTCCAATTCCTCCCTTAACCCTCAATTTTTGGCCCTCAATCTTAACCCTTGAAAGTAAGTGTACAGGCTATCTTGTGACTTAGAAATGGGACACCCCTTGAGTCTAGTTACGTCTTCAGACTGAAATGTATCAGAGCCGTGTTGTCTCTGTATTTCCTGAAATAACACAGGCAGAGGCGGCTGGCCCATAGGGGGCGCTGGGGCGCCGCCCCACCAGCTGTGGAGGGGAAAAATATTTATTCTATTTTATTTTTATTTATTTTTTTGATCAGCATCAGATTAATTAATAGTATATGTGTGCCTACATGCGATTTAAATAATTTAAACAACATTTCCACCAACTGACACTCATTAAACAGTGAATTTCCACCGACCTACAGTGCGTCATTCTCTCACGGGGCGCTCGGCAAAGCGCCCCTGACCTGCAGCTAAATACCCAAACCGGTTATGGTTGCTAGGTAAAAATGATTGATAATTGGCCTATCAACGTCACCAAATTTAATGCCGATGGGGCGCTGGAAATGTCGCCCCAACTGCTACGTAAAATGCGTGAAGGTTTATGAGCTAGAGCTACGTGAAGGGCCAGCGGTAGTTTTATTTCGTAGAGCGACTCCCAGACTCTGTCCTACGTCGGGAGAAAAAAAATACGGCAACGAGAAAGAGATGTCGACAACTGGAGTTCAAGAGCAGCTTCCACCTAATTCGGTGAAATCATTATTAATGTTCCCTTTTGTGAGACGGACGACGGAGAAAAAACTTCTCGTTAAGGAGCTGGGACCCGACAAGCCTGAAATTAACATTTTCCAGTAAACGAAGGAGAAAGGTAAATCATACAAACTGAGTTTTCGTCAGAGTTGGTTAAACCCTGAGACGTGGCTGGCAGGTTGTGGAGCAGCTAATGCACTTTTCTGTTTCCCCTGTATCCTCTTCAGAAGTGACAGATGTGATTGGACTTGGACAAAGACTGGACTAACTGACTTAAAGCACCTCTGAACGGTTCAAAAAACATGAGAGATCCAAAGTTCACATGGAAAACTGCGTAAAGCTAGCTGTGCTCGGAAAGATTAGCATAGCAACGCAGCCAGATAATGGGCACCACATTACTGAAAGAAGGCACAATGAAGAGGTAGATAAAAACCGTAATATTGTGTCCAAGATAATCAATTGTGTTAAATTTTGTGGTGCTTTTGAATAAGCAATGTGGGAACATAATGTCAGCTAGTCCTGGTACTGAGGTACATTGATGGACCCAACAATATACAGGAGCGGTTCTATGGATCCATCAAGCTACCCAACAGCTGTGTGGATTCAACAGCTGGTGTCTTATTGGAGAGGCTGCACTGCATCCTTCCGGAGGGACAGTTTACCCCTTAATTGTATAGTATTTGATAGCATAAAGTCTAATATAGCTGTAAATTGTTACTTCTTATTTGAAACTGGAAACTGAAATTAAATTATTCTTGTGGACCTGTTGTCATTTTCCGACTGTTCATTTTAATGCTTATGCTAGATTAGGCAGGGAAAAATGTTGGCACACCAGCCCCACCAAGATTTTTTTTCACCAGCCGCCACTGAACACAGGGATAACATTGAAAAGAGCACTGTATATTCACTAAATAATATTAGCAAATAACACAATAGAGGAAACATTATTCAGTCCGCCGTCGCTACACAACAAGGTATACAAGTAACGTGAAGCCCACCGGGACCGCCGGTCCGGCAGCAAACATCGTAAAGTAAAAAAATAAATGTTATGCAACAACGATGTCAATCCATGAAAAAAGTCTCAAACAAAAACAATAAGATGGTTTTGTAACATTTATATCTTTAAGAACTACGAAGGTACTTACATTTGTAGCTAGCTTTTTTTGTCCCCATCCTTTTCGAAGATGTCTTGGCTAAATTACCCAATGCCTTCTGGGTAGCCCTAACTTCCAAGGGTGGTGTCGGAGAATCTCAATTTTGAGGGCGATGCAGTTCTCAAACCCTTCCCTCAATTTGACGTTCTAAGAATTTTTCAATTTTATTTATATAGCGTCTGTTACAGTGTCAGTTGTGTCTAGGCGCTTTACAGAGACCCAGATCATGACCCCCGAGTGAATATCATTAACTAAAGTTATATTAAATCCAAATCAAAGATAATGGCAAGTAAAAACTTCTCACAGTGGGAAAAAAAACCTTTAAGGCAAACAGTGGCAAGAAAAACTCCACTTTAAAAGGAAGAAACCTTGATCAGGATCCTGGATCATATGGGGGGACCTTCCTGATGAAGACCAGCTGGGTAAAGAAAGAAAAAGAGAGGAGAGACAGAACAGAGAGAGGATGGAGGACAGAGAGAGGATGGAGGACAGAGAGAGGAGAGACACAAATGACTGAATGAAATGACTATATAAACAGATGCAGGTAGCAGCACTGAGGTGAGATGGTCAGAGGACTAGATCACCGGTAGTCAAGCTTATTTCTCTTCTGGAGGTACCAAAGGGAAGTAAAAGACAGTATGATTGATTTTTACTTCCTGAGCTTCCTCAGCCTCTTGCTTTTCAAACATGTCATCATCCCACGGGGCTCAGCGACGAAATTGTCTTGTACCGCTGCCATTTTCAAGTTTCAACCTTTATGTGTGAGGTGTTCTGGTCTGTTGGATCCGTTTTCATACTTTATTAAAAGAAAAATTATTCAAGTAATTATTTCTTCAATCTTTGACTCAGTGGCTCATTTTCTGTGAAGAACAAATATAATAACACAGTCTCAGTGACCACACACTAGGGATGTAACAATTTGGAAAATGTGATATCTCGATTATAGTGACCAAATTATCACGGTTTAGGATATTATCACGGTATTCTTAATTGCTGTAACAAATGTCCAAAACACACATACATTTAAATAATTTCACAAAATCTTGTGATTTTCTTGTCATACTAAAATATCAGAAGCCACAATCTTATCAAAATAAAACTTTCACATTAAAAGGGCAAACAACTGGCACAGAAAGAGGTTTTATTTTAAATGAACAAAATAAATAACAGGAACAAAGCTTATTTGTCTGGTGCAAATTTAAATAAACGCTTTAACAACCATAGTAGGTCAAAATATGCAAACAATTATCAGCAACAAAAATTATAGTGCAAGTTCAAATGAAATAAACTTTGGACTTTAAGCTGAACCTTAAATACGTATAAATGTGTAAATAAAGAAACTGTTGTAAAAGAGCCAAATATGTTGTTATGAATTGTAGTTCACTCTGTGTGTCTGTGGGTGTCGCTGTGTTGTTACCTGAGGGTCAGGTATAAAGGTAGCTGCCTGTTATTGGTTAGGTGTTTGACCAGGAAGGGCAAAAGGTTTTTGACCGGTTTTTGTGGCGCTAACTGCCAGCGTTATGGTTGTCGGATCAGTTAATGAAATAAATTAATATTTTAACTGCATCAGAAGAACATCGTTCCGGTCCTTTTTAGATCAACACACAACGGTAACGTTTACGAAATGTGAGTTAGCGAAGCGCGTCGACCAGGTTACTCTTGGTCAAGCATCTCAGTAGCTTGAAGCATTAGCCTTAGCTCCTTCAAGTTGCTTGTACAAATTACAATAAAATGTAAACAAGTGCTCTGCAGACAGGATAGTTGTTCCATTTGTTCCTCTGCATTCTTGAAAAAAAAAAAAAAAAAAAAAAAATATATATATATATATATATATATATATATATATATATATATATATATATATATGGTAAATGTCCTGCATGCTATCACCACTTTCCGCCATGCTCATGTTACGATGCCGATGTTACAGGCTACATATTTACACGAGACACAGTTGCAAGTTGCTCGTAGACTTGAATGAGGTTGATATTACATATCCCGGTAATCGACCGCGACAATGAGATGAAGTCAAACATAAACGGTAATCGTTATCGTGTAAAATTTTACCGCGCTTTACCGTAATACCGGTAACTGTTACCATCCCTACCACACACGGAACACCTCCCCTTCACATTCCTATTAAATGCAGGTCCATTCGAGCCAGGTCTAATAAAAGTGTGGAAGCTGTTGGGCCGGTGGACCTTCAGTCCGTCCTTCTCCTATTGTCTGAGAGAAAGAGATGGTGGGTTCTGTGTTTCTGCCCCTGCCCCTGGTGAAAGTAACTCTCCATGTTCTTTAATCTGGTGCCCTTGAAGAGACTAAAAACAAACGACCAATTAAAGAGTTTAATATACAATGATTAATACAAAGATTCAATATGCCATGCAGAATATTTTAATCGGCTGATAGTACACTTGTCCACAACACCACCAAGGTGCTGCCGTGGACAAATGCACACAGAATGTCAGACTGTGTCCATTCTTATAGCCACAGAAAGGTGGGTCCTCGCATTCTTCTGAGTTAATCTTCCTTTGTCTCAAAATCCAGGTGGTCTGAATCACAGGTCCAGACACATGCTGTTGTGTTATTTGTCCAGGAAATGAGATGTCACTAAAATGTGTTGATCTATGTAAGTCCCAAACTTCCTTGGAAGACAGCAGGTCAGGAAGTCAGGAGGTCCCAGTTGTTAGGTCATAAAACAGCAAAACTGAGGACTCGCGGTCATAAAGCAGACAGCATTCCTACACGCAATAAAGTTTAGCTTTAACAGTTAAAGGATCTTGTGATATACTCCTAAATCCTAACACTGCCATTCCTGCATATTGTTACAAAATTCAAGCAGCAACAACTGTCTGCTCTCACACTCCTGCACATTTTACCCTCTGTCCTGCAGGAGCAATGCCATCTGTGGTTCTTTATCACAGCTGATTGAGATGGTCAAAGGATTTTCTGCTCAGAGGGCCTTCTAATTGATTTAGAAAGACAGAAAGGCCTTTGATGATGATAGAAAGGGGGAAGTTTTCAAAATGCGAGGCTCACATTTCTGAAAATTCAGACTCTGAAAGTGACTTTGAAGAAGAAGATGAGACTGAGTTAGTAATTTTCCAAACAAAGACCAGCCCGTCAGCATCCAGACCAGAACAATCCCAGCTTGCAAGGAAAGAAAGATGGATGAAAGACGCAAGCGTGGCAGTTACTCATGTGCGGGACACCAAGGCCCAGATCGTACACTTCCCCTTACCCGTTAACACTAGCTGCTACCCGCAAATTGCGGGTATAGGATCCTCCACTAACCGCTAATGCAATCTTCCATTTGCTAAAGCTGCTACCCATTACGCTGACTCTTCTCACATTGTAGGTGTGGCAATGGGCGTGTCTTTTGCCCTTTCTGCAAACTTGGTATCTTCCGATCACGGGTTTAGGGTTTGTGAGTAGCGGGTGGTCAGACCACCCGCTACTCACAACCCGCATGTCGGCGCGTACAAGAGGGTGTCCAAATGTGCGTCCACCTGGTCACATGTGGACATGCACAAACGGCTCTACCTCTAGAATTAACTCTTGTATAAAAAGCGTGATTTGGCCTTAGTTGAAACCCTGAGAAAATGGTACAGATCGTCTCAAAGGTCTTGCTCGCCAGTTAAACCATAGACGACCAGAGTGTGTTTACTGGGAGGACACCAACTATCTGGGACTTTCAGGTAGCTGATAGGAATTGTCTGTGTAAAAATATTTATATGTATATATCAGTGCAGAGGAGGAGGAGGAAGGAAGAGGAGGAAGCTCTACAGCAGAGTCCCAGACGAGCTGCACATGAGAGCTGCTCTGATCTGGATGAAAAGACGCTCCATAGCGGTTAGCAGGTAGCACAACCTGCTCTTAAAGGCAATGGCTGCTGACGCACTGATTGGTTTAACAGGTGGAACGCTCTAACCACTCTTATGCTAGCAGGTAGCGCAGGTGGGATAGCAGGTTTAGCAAGGTGGAAGAATGCATTCTTTGCAGGGGAACGCCCCTCCCGCTACCTGCCATACCTAAATAGCAGCTTAAGCAGATCTGGCAGAAGATCAGGCCCCAAGTTTGCTTCTGGGTCTTTCATCTCAACTCCATCCAGAAAATTCTTCCTGATTGCACTCATTTAGAGGGAAGGCCTGTTTTTAGAGAGAGGTGGAAGGAGATGGACCAAACCCGTTTGCATTCCTTCTCTGAGGTTGTTGTGGTTGCTGGAGTTTTTAGAGCCGAAGGGGAATCCACAGAATCCCTGTGGGATGCAGAAACTGTTAAAGAAGCTTTCGGTCCATTTCTCCAGGATGCAGCCAGCAGCAACAGGAAGAAGCACTGCGAAGTGTGTGGATGCAAGACGGAGAGAAAAACACCAAAGGTGCATCAAGTGCAATAATAGCAGACAACACGTGCACAGTAAAATCCTGCCGCTGAGTGTTGTTTATGCTGGTACGAACAGGTAATGTGTTCAGCTGGGCCGACTGACAATCGGTTTAATTAACAAGTTCAAATAAATAAATAAAAATCAGTAGCTATGAAAAACCTTGCTTCATTCGTAAATTTGTTGACTTTTTTCCCACAGAAATATGAACACCTCGCAAAGGTTAAAGGTTGCATTTGTAGGTTTTTGTAGGAACTTTCCATAGCTGGAAATTACCCATACTCAGGTACTACAGAGCGGCGCTGCGCTGTAGAGTCAGTGTGTGAGAGAGAGAAAGCAGCTGCAGGTTTCCAATGGACAAGCAGAGAAGGAAGCTCTCAGGTGCTCAAAATAGAAAACGGAAGAGGGAGAAAGAGAGAGTTCGTTGGGATGTAGGACAACTTCTCCAAGTGGTTAAAGGACGGCAGGTAAATTATGTCAAGTGTAGTTTCAGCTTCTGTGTGGGGAGGCATGTAAACAAAGTTGGCTAGAACTAGCATAGCAGCAGGTTAGCCTGCTGTTTTCTTGCAGGTGTGTGCTGATCGATATTTACAATATAACATAAAAAAAATGTAAAGAAAGTTGTTAGTGATTATTTTATTGTTCAGACAATTATCATAGATGATGAATCATAAAACAGATTAAATTTAATACAGGGAAAAACCCTGCTGTAGATTGATTTTCTTTATACATAAATACCATCATTTTTTTTTCCATTTTTAGTTTTGTACCATTGACACTTAAAGAGACATTATTTAGACACAACAATTGGATATACAGAGATGTCTATAGATGGCTAATTTTTTGTTCTGTAACTGAATTTTCTAATAATACAGAGGAGGCTTTAAATTTATTAAAGGTAGAAGCATCTTTAAGTAAACTTGAAGTATCATTAACGCATCTTGAGGCAGAGCCAAGTCCTCTTTTTTAGAAATCAAAATATGGTCACCCTAACTCAGATACAACACTACAGTGATGTGATGTATCAGATGAGTCTCATTAGATGCAGCGTCCAGTCAATAACTGATATCCATTAAAATTATAATTTGAAAATTAAAATTTCATGTTTCCATATGTGGATTAGCTACTATAGTTTTGAAACCATATAATTTATTTTACACATTCCATTGGTTTTTGTATGTTGTCTGGCTGCCTGTCATATATGTAACTTAAAACATGTTGGAAGAAAGAAACATATATGAAATGAGTAAATTATTTCCATGTGGAACCAGACTGCATTATGGGATGTATCCTCCTCAAGTCATTTTAGGCTGATGGTTGTCATGAATCTAATATGGACAAGAATGAATTAAGAATGCTCTATTTAACAAAGTTCATGTCATTCAGGGGTGAGGATGGAAGAGGAGAGAAACAAGGCAAGAAGAAAGGTGAAGAGGCAGGGGAAGGCACCAGTTGGTCTAATATTAGGAGGAAGTGTAGGAACAACTACTTGAAACGAGGAAGATGATGTGAAGATGTGAACCTATTCATTGTGTCCTTTAGAGAAAAGTAGTTCAGGCAGACATGGTGAGTCAGTCACCACAGAGGATAAAGTGAAGGAGAATGTGGAACAGAGAGGTTGGTAGTAACTAGTTACATTTACTCCATTTCATTTACTCTAATTGCTTTTTAGATAAATTGTACCTCAAAGAATTGTTTTCATGGAAAATACTTTTAACTTTTACTTCAGCAATATTGTTCTAAAGTAACAATACTCTTACTTGAGTACAATTTTTGTCCACTCTCCCGACCCCCGAGTCCAGATGAGAGAGAGGATTAAATGAAACAGAGAAGTAAAGATGAGGGAGATAAAACAGAGAGGTGACGATGAGGAGCTGGAGCAGAGAGGTGCAGAATTTGTGTGTGTGTGGTTGTTTTTTTTTTGTTTTTTGTTTTTGTTTTTTTTTTTTGTTTTTTTTTTGGGGGGGGGGGGGGCGTCACAGCCATGTTTTTGCATACCCCTCAGACAGTAAGGTAGTTGCGCCCCTGGTGAAAGGCAGGGGTCCACCCTGGACTACTTTCATCAGTTCTGGAGCAAACTTATCTTTGTACTTCTGGCAATGGTGTGTGGTTTCTGCTCAGCTGTCGGGGGGGATGTGGGCAGTGGTTCAAGGAGGGGTGCCAGGAGGAACTAATTATCACACGCTGTACTGGATTTGCAATCATTCTCCTTGTTTATTTACAGTAGGGTGCGAGGACTCAAGGAGGAAGGACCAACAACAAGCACTAAAGCCTGGTTTATGCTCAGAAATCAGGTCGTCTGCATGTGCAACGCAGATAACGCAGAGGTGCCCCCCCAACCTCCGCAGACTCTCCAGTGCTCCTCCCCAAAATTGTAGGTGACCGCAGACAGTGTCACAGAGAGGAGAGAAAGGAGGCCTCTGATTGGTCAATTCTACATCCACGTAGAAAAGAGCGCGTCATTGAAGAAATGAGGAAGTACCCACATCTTTATGATTCTGGTTCTCCACACTACAAAGACAGCACATATTCTAGTAATTCATGGAGGGAGATAGCGATGAATGTGGGTCTGGATACGGCCGAGACGGTGAGGAAGTGGAAAATCGCAAGAGATAAGTTTAGTAAGTTTAGCTAGTTCGTGATTGTCCCTCTTACGTTGTGGCGTGAAATAACATAGCGCAGACGCGCTTCAAAATTGGGCATAAATCAAAAGTAACTGCGGCATACCGGCGACAAGCTGACGGCGACACATTACTGCGAGAGTAAACACAGCCCTTCAGTTTGAAGCTGTGCTGGAGAGAAAACACACAAGCACAATGCTGTCTTGTTTCTGCTGGAGAGAAACCTCAACAGTATGGTCTTTAGCCCAAACCAGGAAAAAAAGTTGGGACAATAAAGCTCTAACCACTCCATGATGTCAATCCATCCATCTATGCCTGTTTAGTCCTGTACAGGGTCACAAAGATCTGCTGTAGTCTATCCCAGCTCTCTTCAGATGAATGGCAGGAGTTCCCCTGGACAGGTCTCCAGTCCATCGCAGGGCCACATGTCAACAAACAACCATGCACACCCACAATCACTCCTATGGGCAATTTAGATCCACCAGTTAACCTGACCATGCATGTCTTTGGACTGATGGAGCTTGGACTGTCCCAAGCTGGAGAACCTGGAGGAAACCCACACAAGCACGGGGAGAACATGGAAACTCCACACAGAAAGACCTGCTGAGGTTCGAACCAGGAACCTTCTAGCTGTGAGTGGGGATGGAACAGCTACCGGTATTATGGTAAACCGCGGTAAAATTTTACGCGATAACAATTACCGTTTATGTTTGACTTCATCTCATTATCGCGGTCGATTACTGGGATATGTAATATCAGCCTCATTCAAGTCTGCAAGCGACTGTGTCTCACGTGAATATGTAGCTCGTAACATCGGCATCATAACGTAATCATGGCGGAAAGTGCTGATAGCACGCTGGACATTTACCAACCCACTAAAAGGACAAAGTCCGAGGTCTGGACATATATATATATATATATATTTTTTTTTTTTAAGAATGCAGGTGGACAACTGGTGGAGGACAGTTATCCTGTCTGCAGAGCACTTGTTTACATTTTATTGTGATTTTTACAAGCAACTTGAAGGAGCTAAGGCTAATGCTTCAAGCTACTGAGATGTTTCACCAAGAGGAACCTGGTCGACGCGCTTTGCTAACTCACATTTCGTAAACGTTACCGTTGCGTGTTGATCTAAAAAGGACCGGAACGATGTTCTTCTGATGTAGTTAAAATTTTTATTCCATTAACTGATCCGACAACCATAACGCCGGCAGTTAGCGCCACAGCGGTCAAAAACCTTTTGCCCTTCCGGGTCAAACACCTAACCAATAACAGGCAGCTACCTTTATACCTGACCCTCAGGTAACAACACAGCGACACCCACAGACACACAGAGTGAACTACAATTCAGAACAGCATATTTGGCTCCTTTACAACTGTTCTTTATTTGCACATTTATACGTATTTAAGGTTCAGCTTAAAGTCCAAAGTTTATTTCATTTGAACTTGCACTATAATTTTTGTTGCTGATAATTGTTTGCATATTTTGACCTACTATGGTTGTTAAAGTGTTTATTTACCCGCCAAGGAGGTAATGTATTCGGTGGCGTTTATCTGTCTGTTTGTGTTCAAGATAACTCAAAATGTTATGGATGGATTTTGATGAAATTTTCAGGAGTTGTCAGAAATGTGAAAAGGAAGAACTGATTTCATTTTGGCTGTGATCCGGAAGAAATCCTGGATTCTGGATCACTTTCAAATTTTCAATAACATTGCGGTCAATGGGGCCGAAAATGTTGTTTCTCAATATCTCCGTTAATTATTGACCAAAACTCATGAAATTTGACTCAGGGATTGACAATGGGACCCTGTAAACTGTAAATTGCTATATGGGGGAATTGTTGCACTTGGCAAAGGTCTGCGATCTCTGAGTGCTTTTCTAGTTTAAATTTGCACCAGACAAATAAGCTTTGTTCCTGTTGTTATTTATTTTTTTCATTCAAGAAAAAAACATCTTTCTGTGCCCGTTGTTTGCCCTTTTAATGTGAAAGCTTCATGTCAATAAAATTTTGGCTTCTGATGTTTTAGTATGACAAGAAAATCACAAGATTTTGTGAAATTATTTAAATGTATGTGTTTTTTGGACATTTGAACAATAATGAATAAAATCGTAAACTGTGATAATTTGGTCACTATAATCGAGATATCAAAATTTCAGTATCATTGCATCCCTAGCTGTGAGGCAACAGTGCTGACCACGTGTTGTCATTCCTTATGGCAAAACTTAAAAAAGACATTCTGGCATTGATGAAACCAACCACCAAAGAGTTTCAGTTGCTTGGTGTCGTGAATGCCAGTTATTTATCGCAGACAAGAACACAAGGTTTGTCTTTTTTTTTTTTTGTTGTTGTTTCAAAATTCTCCACATTTTCACAACCTCTTCCAACAGCGGGACCCATGGTGCCCCGTCCTTCAGCCACGTCTCTGTTGTGTGTGTGAATAGCGCGTTTGGCTTGTCTTATTGAAAAATGCATCGAATACCGCCATCACAGAGGTGGAAATCAGACTGACTGTCAGCTCTCAGTAGAAAGCTGAGGATAATAAGCATGACCCTGCTTTTCTTTTTCTTCTTTTTCTTTGTTAACAAGATTTACTCAGGTGTTCATTATTACCGCCAACTTCCTGCATAGTAAAAGGCGCCCCAGTTGTTGTTGCTGAGTGGGGAGTACGCTCTAGTTGTTTTCATGACTTTCAGAAAATCCCAGAACAGAAATAAATAAACTAATTTGAGAAGTGAAACAGAGGAGGCAGAGAGGAAGTTTGGGGGTTTGTCTCTTATTATATTCATCATTAGAGGTGTGGGATTGCTCTCCTCAGCTATTATGTCAAATATAAATCCACATTTCAGAAAGTTTGACAGCAACCACACTGCTCTGGGAGGAAAACGTCCACCTGTACTCTTCTCACTTAGTTAGAACTGTAAAAAACTTAAGTGGAGTTTGTCAGTTTGGTAAACTTTAACTCTGCGTTCCCTTAAGTGAGGTGACAATAATGAGGCACACACGAACCATCAGGGTGTTTAGAAATGATTTCAAGATATTAAATCATCATATTGAATAAGAACTATTTTGAACTACTTCTGTCCTGCCACGTATGAAGTAAAAATGATTTATAGGTGATTGAAATAAGCACTGTCAGGGCTGGAGCCATCTATCCAGTATAAGTGCAGATGATGAATCTTCTGTTTCTGTCTGTCAGTTGAGGCTGCTGCTGCTCTAAGCGCTGTTTCTCTTCCATCACCCACTGAAGACCAACTGAGAAATATTCATAAAAATATTTCCATGCTGGAATTTGTTCAAGGAAGCTATTTGTGCCATTTTAAAACAGCAAGGATAGATCTTTTCCTTTCTTTTCTTTCTCTTTGGTCTGTTTTTATGAATGGCATAAAGTCATTTTTCAAAGCCAGAAGCCTCAGATACATATCCATTTAAAGTGTAAGTGTCCCTGAAACCCCCCGGTATGCACGTAAATGCAGATCTGTACTATGAATATGATGTAGTTGCTTTGCTGTGAAGTAACTTTGAGAATAATCCCAAACAGTCTCGCAGCACATTATCAGGCCAAGTTATTGCATTGTAATAACTAGAAAAGCACTCAAAGAGCGCAGACCTCCGCCAAGCGCAACAATTCCCCCATGTAGCGATTTACAGATTGCGATAAAATCCTGGATCAGATCTGGATCAGCCTTTGAAATCTGATAGAGGTTCCCATTGTCAATCCCTGAGTCAAATTTCATGAGTTTTGGGCAATAATTAACAGAGATATTGAGAAACAAAATTTTTGTCCCCATTGACCGCAATGTTATCAAATATTTGAAAGTGATCCAGAATCCAGGATTTCTTCCGGATCACACCCAAAATTAAATCAGTTCCATTTAATTATTTATTTTTTATTTAATTTAATCAAAATCCATCCATAACTTTTTGAGTTATCTTGTACACAGACAGACAGATAAACGCCAGCAAAAACATAACCTCCTTGGCGGAGGTAATAAACCGCGCGCTAACATGCAAACGACTTTGCAACATGCAGAGTTAAGAACCTTGTGTTGGTGTGTATTCGATAGGGCCGTAGCGATACACTAATCTCGCAATACAATACGACACAAGATACTCGGCTCACAATACTATATATATCAATATTCATCTACAATGCATTTACATCATTTTCTGAAAGATTTTAAAGGGACAAAGTTATTTTGGTGACATCTTGTGAGTGTTCCAATTACTTTGTTTGAATTAATTGAACTGAAAGCATCAATTACACATTATATGGCTGACAGGCAGCTTGCAAATGCTGGACAAAATGAATAAAAGATGTGTTGAGAAAAATAGTTTCATTTATTTAAACAGTGCAAATTGTTGCTTGCAAGCTTTTAATGGTGGGACACGGGGGTTTTGGAAGAAGCTTAGAATATCGATACCCGTGGCTGAAAAATCGATACTCAATAAAATATCGACATATATCGCAGAATCAATAAAATCACACAGCTCTAGTATTCAACTACCCAGTCATTCATTCATCAGTCACTTGGTTTCAATAGGCTCAGACCAAAAGACGCATTGTGTCATGTGTCAGGATATAAGGTACCCTGGGAAAAAGAAGAGGCTGTGATTCGGGTTAGACTGGGAATTTGTACACTTTTCCAATGCATTGATGAGGTGAAACACGCTGATGGTCCTTGAAGTATCCCAGCATTCACAGTAAGGATTTTGTGCCTCTGAGTTTGTATTGTGTTGCAGCAGCGCTGCTGTTTCAGTGATACTCGGTTGTGGCTGCTTTATGTAATAACCTTCTGTTATTGCTCACCAACCACATAACACCTGTCCTGGACATGCTGGCATGAGATGACCACTGCTCTTTATTTAATCTGTGCTTTGTCATGTCATCTTGTAGCTCACATCCATGTGTTCATGTGTTCGTGTGTTCAGGAATCATGATTCAGGATTCTGTTTCTGACGGAGGTTCGAAAGACGCCAATCATTTCGGTTGAATACTTCCAACATTCACCTCGCAAATTTTCCACTGATTGATTTCCATTACAGAACCCTGCCATGCAGGGATTTCTCCAGTTATTCAGAATCTTCTGATAATCTGTGCCATAAACACAGATATGTACAAAGGGACAGCAGCAAGTGTGAGGCAGAGACGCTACAAGACATGATCACGCCAGCGTATTTGGTAACCAAGAGAATTATTCAGATCAGAATAAAATCATCTGCAATGCAAATGAGAGAAATATTTAAATCACAGCAACTTGCCCTTCAAATAACTTATGCAGCAGAGAAATCCCAGCTCTCCTCTTTAAAATAGTTATAAGGCAGGAAGTTTAGTACGAGTCCCTGCTTCCCTGCTTAAACTTGACAGCAGTCTGTATCATAAACATCTCATGGACAGAGTTTTTAATGGCACTTGAGATAAAAATTAACTATTAAACCAACTGTGTTCCTCCCACATTTCTCTTTTTAAAGGAAAAAAAGCAGAACTGACATGTAGAGAAGAAGAGATAAAACAAAAAGGGAGGAGGCGTGGTATTCGCCATGATGGGCAGTGTTGAGACTTTACAATTATAAGGCTGAAAGGTTCAAAATGGACAAAGCAGGACTGAGCAATGTTCTTGAACAGAAAAGAAGATGCTGTGGATGCAGCGCTTGTCGTGTCCTGTGATCCTGCAGGGAGGCTCGGGGTCCCTGGTCCCCCTGTCAACCAGACAGACGGGGGCCCCAACCGACCAGAAAGGTGCAAGGGATCTGCGGAGACATCGGCGCACCACCCAACTGCTCTAGAAACACAGAACAAGGAGTCTAACGACAGCAATTCAGAGCGAGACTGACCTCTCACATGCTTTGAGTCGTGTGTGTGTAGATCTGGTCCTCTGACCATCTCACCTCAGTGCTGCTACCTGCATCTGTTTATATAGTCATTACATTCAGTCATTTGTGTCTCTCCTATCTCTGTCCTCCGTCCTCTCTCTGTCCTCCATCCTCTCTCTGTCCTGTCTCTCCTCTCTTTTTCTTTCTTTATCAGCTGGTCTTTAGCAGGAAGGTCCCTCCATATGATCCAGGTCCTGATCAAGGTTTCTGCCTCCTAAAGTAGAGTTTTTTCTTGCCACTGCTTGATTTAAAGGTTTTTTTTCTCCCACTCTGGGATTTTTTTTTTTAACTTGCCATTATCCTTGATTAGGATTCAATATTATATTTTTAGTTAATGATATTTGCTCGGGGGGTCATGCTCTGGGTCTCTGTAAAGCTCCTAGAGACAATTGACATTGTAATAGATGCTATACAAATAAAACTGAATTGAAATTGAATTGAATAGATCTGCAGTAGATGCTCTATTGTTACTGTCAGCAGTTCACCGCAACCAAACAGCACTGTGGTTTTTTTCATTTTTGGTAAATTAATTAAACACAACTTCACAAGAGGAATATGGGTGCATGAGCACAATAATAACTCACTGTATTAACAGCTTTTGATGAGATTTTGTAAAAGAACCCCTCCATAAGACTGGAACAGATAATTAGCTATGATAGGACATATTTTTGTGGAATTAAATGCATTTATCAATAATCAGTCACAAACAAGAAGAAGTGGAAAAAGAGGTTTGGGGCCCCTACGAGCTCGGGTCCTCTGATAATTGTATGGTGCTTCTAACAATGTTGTATTCTTTATTTATAACTACGTTTCCACATCACATTAATTAAGTGTGCAAAATGCTACTTTTTTTTCTACTTTTCTGCATTAGTAAAAAGGCCCAAAGAAAGTCATGTTTAGTTTTTAACTCATCTGACAAAAAAAAAAAAAAAAAAAATGAAACTAGAAAAGCTCTTGGAGAGCGCAGACCTCCACCTAGTGGAACAATTTCCCCCATATAGCGATTGACACCATAAATACTAGTTGTACATATAGCACTGACAATATACGTGTTGTGGATCAGATCCGGATCAGCGTTTGAATTTGATAGAGGTTCCCATTGTCAATCCCTGAGTCAAATTTCATGAGTTTTGAGCAATAATTAACGGAGATATTGAGAAACAAATTTTTCGGGCCCATTGACCGCAATGTTATCAAAAATTTGAAAGTGATCCAGAATCCAGGATTTCTTCCGGATCACAGCCAAAATGAAATCAGTTCTTCCTTTTCACATTTCTGACAACTCCTGAAAATTTTATCCAAATCCATCCATAACTTCTTGAGTTATCTTGAACACAGACAGACAGACAGATAAACGCCAGCAAAACATAACCTCCTTGGCGGAGGTAAAAAAAGAAAACAACTTTGTTTTTGTTTGCACCATCACCAACATCCCATCACTACAGCCTAAAAGATCCTTTGTACCAATTCCAACACTTTAGGAAAATTGCTAAATAATTAGTAAGATTCATATTCATAAACAGCTAAACACTTATCAGAGTTATTTCTTCTAGAAATGTACTATAAATCTATGTGTACAGTTGTATTTTAATCATGAAAAACAAACGAACCCCTCATAATTTAAGAAAACAGTTTTTGTTGAAACAGGATGCACAGGTTTTGCATCTGTCTTGAGCTTTTGCTCCAACGCCCCGTCCATTCTTCCCAACTGTCCACACAGATTCCTTCTCGTCTCGCTAATAAAGCACTGCAAACACCCCTGATGCAATTTTTACATAAGGTTCACGGCAACAAATCAGTATGCCAGCCCAGTTCAGTCTTCCACTGAACAAGATATCTTTCATTCATTATTGATGTTGTGTGAGAGGAGCTTTCCCCTGAAGGCACACTAAGACTCCCATAGCCGAACACAGCATCAAAGGCTTCTCTATAATCGCGCCTTCTCTTTCTCTCGCCCCTCTGCTCAAACATTACATGGTCCATCTTGCTCATTTACCACTTTCCCTCGCCATGCACATTTAATTATGCTATCAGTTGTAGTGGATAATATGATAGTGGGATGTACATTGCAACTTATGCTGTCTGTGATGTTCTTAATAAGAGTTACATGTTCATGAATAACAGCCCTGGTGGTGCAGAAGCATGTTCTCCTCTGTCACTTCCAGGGGTCCACTCCTGCATTGACCAGTTATACTGGGTCTCAGTTCTGATTCTTGTTCGGCTTTGTGTGGAGCGCTGATTATAAATCCTTCCTTTGTCTGTCCGGGAACAATATAAACAAAAACATGTGGTGAAAAAGTTAATGGCCCCTCTTTCAAACCCCTGTTTCTGACCCATTCCGCTTTACAAAGTTGCCAAGTCTCACAATTTGTCGAAATCAAGAGATCATCCCGCTTCTGCGTTGAAGCTGACATGGAAACGAGACTTTGTTGCAGTTCCTCTACTGACCACCAGGTGCTGAATTAAAAATACTTTTGGTCACGAAACTTAGATTTAACATAAGGCAGGGGGGGATTGTTGTATACCACCTCAGGTAAATCCATATAAAGCAATAAAGCTGACCAATCAGATGGCTGGATGTAATTTGGCCAGACAGTTAGTAATTACTGTCATTATTTTAGCTGTTTAGCATGATACTGACTCCTGAACTGTGAATAAAAACCTAACAGAGCATACAGTGATCCCTTGCCAATTCAGGCTTTAAGTTCCGTGGATTTTTCAGAAATATATAGTATAACTAGAAAAGCACTCAGAGAGCGCAGACCTCCGCCAAGTGCAACAGTTCTCCCATATAGCGATTGACAGAAAGCGATAAAATCCGCCTTCTGGATCAGATCTGGATCAGATCCAGATTAGCCTTTGAAATTTGATAGAGGTTCCCATTGTCAATCCCTGAGTCAAATTTCATGAGTTTTGGGCAATAATTAACTGAGATATTGGGAAACTATATTTTTTACCCCATTGACTGCAATGTTATTGAAAATTTGAAAGTGATCCAGAATCCAGGATTTCTTCTGGATCACACCCAAAATGAAACCAGTTCTTCCTTTTCACATTTCTGACAACTCCTGAAAATTTCAATCAAAATCCATCCATAACTTTTTAAGTTATCTTGAACATAGACAAACAAACAGACAGATAAATGCCAGCAAAATGATTACCTCTTTGGTGGAGGTAATAAAAAAATCAAGAAAAAAACGCGGAAATTCCGCAAAAATCCACCCACAGCAGACGAGAGGCCGCAGCTGCCAGCGAAATATCAAACAATGACTCACAGCCTCCTGTAAACAACGAGAGAAACACAGACGGCCCAGAACTCTAGAATCTGTGCTCTGATTGGTCAAGACACATCACTGAAACATCACAGGATGTTGTGGCGTTCTCTCACAGTGAGGAAATGCTGTGAGCCATCCTGGCCCCTTTAAGAAAGTGGCCTTATGGGTAATGGTGTGGCCTTATGGGTAATGGAGTGTGTGTATCATGGGACGGCAGAATGAAAAGAGGGTTAGATGAAAAGTGTAGTGAGCATCAACAGCAGCCCAGCGTGTATAGATTTACATTCTCCGTTAACCGACAGGAGCCCAACAATACAACCTGTGTGATGTTATCAAGTTCCTGCATGATATTACTAAACTAATGCTTTGAAACAGAGCACTAAAGCGGAAGGAAAAGTAGTTCCTTTCCAAACAAAAGATTCAAAAAAAGAATAAAATGCTATGAAATTATACAGTGTTGGGCAAGTTCACTAGTTAAGTTCATAGTTTATAGCAATAAAAATGTACTAGTTTAGTTCATACTTCACAGAAATTAAAATAAACTAGTTCAGTTCACCATTTCAAAAAATGAACTAAACAGTTCATTCGTTCATTCTTTTAAATTCTTTTTTAATGTTGCTGCGAGCAGTTATTTGTCAAAATGATTGCCACTGCCCATATACTACACCACCACAAACGGCAATTATTTTATCCATTTTATCTGTTGAAAACTATTGGTCCAATTCGGAATCTTTATCCAACCAGGTTCACATTAGCATTGAAGGAACATCCATGGTAAAACTGTCAATTTCCCTCTACAGCAGTCATTCCCAAAGTACAGAATACCAAGGCCCAATTTGAAATGTGAAAAATCTCCACAGCCCACCGAAACCTTTAATCACAACTGTGATCAACATACAGGACAAGGAACCATGATCCGATATTAGTGTAAGGGGTCAACAAATAGGTGACACTTGTCATATTCAGTTAAGATGACAGTAGAATAACACTTAACTGGTTTGTTTTATTACTTCTTAATGTTTTTTAAATCATGACATTAATATTTTACAGTGAACAAAAACATATTTGAAAAAAATCGAGGATTTAAAACACATTTGTTTAATTTTAATGACCTGTCACAGGCCCACCTGCAGTCCCACGACAGCCCACCAGGGGGCCACGGTCCACACTTTGGGAATCACTGCTCTATAGTATATTAAAAATATGAGGAAAAACTTGCTGCCAAATGGTCTTTATTATAAGACAAAAACAGGTACTTAAGGTACAAATGTTGTTTCCCCCCAAATCCAATATTTACCCCCCCCCCCCCCCTCCCCCACTAGTTCAGTGACTAGTGACGCCTAGTGGTGACTGTGAGTAGGTGAATCAGAGTGTGTTGTCGTTCTGCAATAAACAGTCCACTTGTGAGAATTTAACGGCTGACATATAATTACGGAAGCGAATTTAATTAAAATAATTAACATCAGATTTTTCCGATCCAAAGCTTTTACAAGGCGATGCATCGTGGTTTCAGCCCAGTTTCTAATCCGATGCACGCTACTCCAACCGATGCAATTTACCATTGACCCTCGCGGCGATGCACTGATTGCACATCGGATAAAATGCCCATCCCTCGTATCCAACCATCACTAAAAGCTGTTTCCTGTGTAACTTGGCATTTCTCTTTTTTCTGAATAAAAAGCAAAGGAGAGGCAGAGCGTGATCCGAGCAGTTGGAGAGTGTAACTGAAACACGTCTCTGTCCGTTTTCCTCGCGAGTAAACAGAACATAACTCTCTGTGTCTTTTTTCCCTTGTGTGTTTAATAATGTTTTAGGTTTCTTGAACCTGACAGGTCAGAGCTGATTAGTGACAATCAATAAAGAAATTATGACGATGTAATCTAGTTTATCCTAATTTACTGTGTTGGTGTTTTTTTTGGTGACAGAAAAGCAACCCGGAGAGTCATCACCACCGCTCAGTTCTCGCCTCGCTGGAAGAGCTGCACAAAAGAAAGCCCTGAACTTACCGAGACGCCCATTTCACATTGGTCACTCTTTGCTTGAGCCACTGCCATCAGGCAGAAGATACAGGACATTAAAGAGAAGGACAAATAGATTAAAAAAAAAAAAAAAAAAACAGTTATTATCACAGTCATTGCTGTCAATTATTTGAAATGCTGCTTAACTGAAGTATGCAAGATCCTTTTGAACTTTTTTTTACCTTTCGCACCAAAGAATTGGATCCACTTTTGTTGTGCTTGTGCGTCGACAATAAAGATTCTCCGCTACTGTAAAGTGTGAGGTGTAAAGGTGCAAACCGACAGTCCTTCTGGTCCATTATGACGTTTGTTTGGAGGAACAACAGGCGTGCTGGGAGGGAGGTGAGTGGGTTAGCGAGGTCTGTCACATCTGAAGCCAGGATTTTCTGTCATATGAAAGTGGTTCTCTTTTAATCTTGGCGATACAGTCATGGAAACATGAACTCATCCTCCTCTGAAGCAGCTCACGTTCAGGGTTTCATATCAAGCTGAGTGTGAAATCCTTTACCGAGTCCTTTCATGACCATTTCATGCTGAAATAGCTTTTAAATGTCATCAGCCAGAAGGTCCTGAATGTTGATTCATTCTATTTATTTATTTATTGAACCAAACTGAAAGTTCTTGGTGGATGGTGATTAAATGTTGGCTTACTGAATGACAGAAATTCAGTCGACATCTCAAAAGTCATTTGGTGCATTTACACACTGATTTAATCTGATTAAAATGTTGATTCATCCTTTTCAGCGCTGCATCTTTTCAGAGGGTTGGTCATGTAGGAATTAAAACCAGAGTCAAATATCAGCTCTTTCAGAGACAAATCCATGTTGGATAAGAACTTTGTGACGGAAACTCTCCTCTGAGAGAAAACATTAAGGGCCCGATCTTCCGCCAGATCTGCTAAAGCCGCTATTAAGGGATAGCGGGTAGCAGGAGGGGCGTTCCCCCGCAAATGCAATCTTCCACCTTGCTAAACCCGCTATCCCACCTGCGCTACCCGCTATATTATGCATAGGAGTGGTTAGGACGTTCCACCTGTTTAACCAATCAGTGAGTCAGCAGCCATTGCCTTTAAGAGCAGGTTGCGCTACCCGCAAACCGCTATGGAGCGTCTTTTTATCCAGATCAGAGCAGCTCTCATGTGCAGCTCGTCTGGGACTCTGCTGTAGAGCTTCCTCCTCTTCCTTCCTTCTCGTCCTCTGCACTGATATATACCATATCTGTCAAGTTTTGGATTTGAAATTAAGGGAAATTTTCTGGCGCCCGCCATGAGCAGTCCCTCCATCCCAACCAGCTCCAGGAACTCTTACATTTTTGGTGTACAAAAAAGCTAAAATCACAGCTACACTACTTCCTGAACTTCAGCCAGCTCTTATGTTTGCTGTGTGTGACATTATTGGACAAACGGATCAATCCAGGTGTGTCTGACCATTGCTTTGAGGTCAGACACACCTGGATTAATCAGTTTGTTAATTAAGGGCACACAGGAAACAAAGCAGCTGGCTGAAGTTCAGGACGTAGTGCAGCTGTGGATAAAGCCACATTAACATAATGTGAACATTCATTATAGCATAAATGAAAACACAAAAAGGGTTTATATTAAGAGTATTTATTTAAAGGGATTTGCATATTTTTTGTTCATTTAACATTGCTTGTATTTACATTTACATTTGATTTTCATTCCATACATTGTTTACATTTCACGTTGCTCTTCTTTTACAGTTTTTCATCTCATTTCACATGACTTTTCTTTACTCTTTTAATGACTTGTTGTACTCATTTGTTGCAGACTTTGAATTCTTTATAACAGGTTTGGAAGGAGTGTATTTGTGGACTGGTCCAGAGTAGTTTATTTTACATGAGAGAAGAGCACAAACAGTTCTGTTGTCTAACGACATCCTATTTTCTGTAACAATCTTTTTTTTTTTCACGCGCTTTCACTCATCGGATGTCACACACTAGACTGGCGACATCTACCACCTACAGTACCTGTAGTAGCTACTGCTGTGGCAGTTATCGTGACATCTACCACCTACAGTACCTGTAGTAGCTGCTGCTGAGGCAGTTATCGTGACATCTACCACCTACAGTACCTGTAGTAGCTGCTGCTGAGGCAGTTATCGTGACATCTACCACCTACAGCACCTGTAGTAGCTGCTGCTGTGGCAGTTATCGTGACATCTACCACCTACAGGACCTGTAGTAGCTGCTGCTGTGGCAGTTATCTTGACATCTACCACCTACAGTACCTGTAGTAGCTACTGCTGAGGCAGTTAGTATCGTGACATCTACCACCTACAGCACCTGTAGTAGCTGCTGCTGTGGCAGCTATCGTGACATCTACCACCTACAGTACCTGTAGTAGCTGCTGCTGTGGCAGTTATCGTGACATCTACCACCTACAGTACCTGTAGTAGCTACTGCTGAGGCAGTTATCGTGACATCTACCACCTACAGTCACCTGTAGTAGCTGCTGCTGGTGGCAGTTATCGTGACATCTACCACCTACAGTACCTGTAGTAGCTGCTGCTGTGGCAGTTATCGTGACATCTACCCACCTACAGTACCTGTAGTAGCTGCTGCTGTGGCAGTTATCGTGACATCTACCACCTACAGTACCTGTAGTAGCTGCTGCTGTGGCAGTTAGTCATCGTGACATCTACCACCTACAGTACCTGTAGTAGCTGCTGCTGTGGCAGTTATCGTACATCTACCTACAGTTACCTAGTGCTAGTTTATCGTGACATCTACCACCTACAGTACCTGTAGTAGCTGCTGCTGTGGCAGTTATCGTGACATCTACCACCTACAGCACCTGTAGTAGCTGCTGCTGTGGCAGTTATCGTGACATCTACCACCTACATACAGTACCTGTAGTAGCTGCTGCTGTGGCAGTTATCGTGACATCTACCACCTACAGCACCTGTAGTAGCTGCTGCTGTGGCAGTTATCGTGACATCTACCACCTACAGTACCTGTGTAGTAGCTGCTGCTGTGGCAGTTATCGTGACATCTACCACCTACAGTACCTGTAGTAGCTGCTGCTGTGGCAGTTATCGTGACATCTACCACCTACAGCACCTGTAGTAGCTGCTGCTGTGGCAGTTATCGTGACATCTACCACCTACAGTACCTGTAGTAGCTGCTGCTGTGGCAGTTTATCGTGACATCTACCACCTACAGCACCTGTAGTAGCTGCTGCTGTGTGCAGTTATCGTGACATCTACCACCTACAGCACCTGTAGTAGCTGCTGCTGTGGCAGTTATCGTGACATCTACCACCTACAGTACCTGTAGTAGCTGCTGCTGTGTGCAGTTATCGTGACATCTACCACCTACAGTACCTGTAGTAGCTGCTGCTGTGGCAGTTATCGTGACATCTAACCACCTACAGCACCTGTAGTAGCTGCTGCTGTGGCAGTTATCATCGTGACATCTACCACCTACAGTACCTGTAGTAGCTGCTGCTGTGGCAGTTATCGTGACATCTACCACCTACAGTACCTGTAGTAGCTGCTGCTGTGGCAGTTATCGTGACATCTACCACCTACAGCACCTGTAGTAGCTGCTGCTGTGGCAGTTATCGTGACATCTACCACCTACAGTACCTGTAGTAGCTGCTGCTGTGGCAGTTATCGTGACATCTACCACCTACAGCACCTGTAGTAGCTGCTGCTGTGGCAGTTATCGTGACATCTACCACCTACAGTACCTGTAGTAGCTGCTGCTGTGGCAGTTATCGTGACATCTACCACCTACAGTACCTGTAGTAGCTGCTGCTGTGGCAGTTATCGTGACATCTACCACCTACAGTACCTGTAGTAGCTGCTGCTGTGGCAGTTATCGTGACATCTACCACCTACAGTACCTGTAGTAGCTGCTGCTGTGGTAGTTATCGTGACATCTACCACCTACAGCACCTGTAGTAGCTGCTGCTGTGGCAGTTATCGTGACATCTACCACCTACAGCACCTGTAGTAGCTGCTGCTGTGGCAGTTATCGTGACATCTACCACCTACAGCACCTGTAGTAGCTGCTGTGGCAGTTATCGTGACATCTACCACTACAGTACCTACAGTAGTGCTTGCTGTGGCAGTTATCGTGACATCTACCACCTACAGTACCTGTAGTAGCTGCTGCTGTGGCAGTTATCGTGACATCTACCACCTACAGCACCTGTAGTAGCTGCTGCTGTGGCAGTTATCGTGACATCTACCACAGCACCTGTAGTAGCTGCTGCTGTGGCAGTTATCGTGACATCTACCCACAGTTACAGTACCTGTAGTAGTGCTGCTGTGGCAGTTATCGTGACATCTACCACCTACAGTACCTGTAGTAGCTGCTGCTGTGGTAGTTATCACGAGACAAGTGACAGATCTCAGATTGGGAATGTTTTTGGTTTCTTTTTACTCCGCCTGATGCGGTATCATTATTTTTTAAGAACGCAGGTTAAAATACAGGAGAATTACGGGAAAATACTAATACGGGAGGACGGCGGGAGAGAAGAGTAAAATACGGGACAATGCCAGCCAAAACAGGATACTTGACAGGTATGATATATACATATAAATATTTTTATACAGACAATTCCTATCAGCTACCTGAAAGTCCCAGATAGTTGGTGTCCTCCCAGTAAACACACTCTGGTCGTCTATGGTTTAACTGGCGAGCAAGCTGTTAAAGGCAATCTCTGCTATTTTCTCAGGGGTTCAACTGAGGCCAAATCACACTTTTTATACAAGAGTTAATTCTAGAGGTAGAGCCGTCTGTGCACGTCCACATGTGACCAGGTGGACGCACATTGATGCCATTTGGACGTGCTCTTGTACGCGTTGACATGCTAAACCCACGATCGCAAGATACCAAGTTTGCAGAAAGGGTAAAAGACACGCCCATTGCCGCACCTACAAAGTGAGTAAATCGGCATAATGGGTAGCTGCTTTAGCGAGCGAAAGATTGCATTAGCAGTTAGCGGAGGTTCCTAAACCCGCAATTTGCGGGTAGCAGCTAGTGGTAACGGAGGAGAAGTGTACGATCGGGGCCTAAATATCCAAACCTGCTCATATGAACAAACAAAGTTTTTCTTATACAATCAGCTGTATATGTCATTTAAAAAAACAGCTTAACATTTTTATGCTTGCTCCCAATCTCCTGCCTCTTCATTTTATTTGTTTCAAGTCTGTTCTAAATTGCTGAAATTCAGTACATAATGGAAAACAGATCACAAAGTAAGTTAGAAGACAAGATCAAATCCATTCATTTTCATTATCCACTTGTTCAGAGTCACAGGAGTCCTGAGGTGGGAGAGATGTGCCGCCGGTCCATCACACTATCAAAGAATATCAGATCAATGAAATTCAAAGAACAGAAATATTTATAAGAGCCTGAAATGGTCCTTTCTAAGGATCAAGCTGAACGTTTGAGAGCTTCTCTTTATCAGAAACAACAGCACTGATAGTGTCGTTCTGTTTAACGGGAAACCAAAGCTTTACAGTAAATAGAACTTTTAAAATCACCACTTTACTAAAACAATTTGATCCCTCTCCCCAGTTCCTTAAATGGCAGCAGTTTCTGATTCTTGATGCTTGTATGAACGTGTGAATGAAAACCCTGAAGCGGGAAGCTCAGGCTCACGGATTCAGCTGATAATCCTTCAGGTCCCAGTTATCTATCTGTTTCTCCTCCCAGATCTCTCTTCCTAATATACCATCAGCCTTTCTGTTCGTTTGTGTTTGTTTCAAATGTGACGTCAGATTAATAAATCATAGGGCTGGGCAAGTTAACGTGTTATTATTGTGTTAACTCATTAATTTTTAAACGCCGCCATTTATTTTATCGCGCGTTAACGCATGTTGCTCACATGCTTTTGTTTTGAAAAGTCTGTTACTGGCTGCTGCAGGAACTGGAAGACTATTTGCAGGTAAACATGCGAAAAAGCTCAAACAGACATGGAGAACGGTAAAAATCAGTGAACTTTACAGTTCAGGTAGCAACTCAGGTAGCAAAATTAACAATTCTGTCTAAAAGAAAATTCTGGACTGCAACAAAACTTTTGCGTCATTCCTCCATGTTCCATCAGATCTGCTCCATGTGTTCACTGTCCTGCTGTTCTCTAGCTGGTTACTGCAGTGCAGGCTCCATCTAGTGGCACAGATGTGTAATGACAACAGAAAGTCCAGTCCTCCATTATAAAAATCAAACTCAGTCCTGTGGTCCATTTTTTAATTTCATATTTTTGATCCAAGTCTTAAATTAAAAATTAAAAAAACAGGCATTTTTTAAAAAATTTTTTTGTGTTAGAATAAAAAACAAAAAATGTAATAAAATGTCACTTATTAATTTTTTTTTTTTTTTATTGGTAATATACAGAACTTTAACATGAACATTTTCATTTTAAAGTTCTCCCAGACGGAGGATTCAACAGAAACAAGGTTATTTGTAACAACTGACAAGTTGAACTCCCCGTTAAAAGTTTCTGCTGTTACCTCAGAAATTACCTGTTTTAATGTTCTGATTGTGCTGAGACACAATCATTTTGTTGGATTTTGTTTGTAGACTTTTTTTTTCTTTTATAAAAACAGGATGACATTAATGCCCTGGCACTTTCAATAAGCTTTATTCTATTTTACATTTTTTAAGATGAGATTTACACTAAATATGTGTTACTGACAAGTGCTGATGTTAAAACATTTTTGAACAACAAATGTTATTACGCTTTAGTTCATATGGCTGCAGAAAATTTAAATAAAAATGCAATATACACTACTTTTGAATTCAATTATTTGATTTTGTACATACAATAATGCGGGAAATAATGTGATTAATCGTGATAAAAAATTTTAATCGTTTGCCCAGCCCTATTCATAACACATTACTGCAGTTTTCGGTTGACTAATGAATAACCAATGGTTTCAGAGCTCTCAGAGGAGCTCGGATACACATCTGTCCCCCAGGGCCCCTCTGCACGTTAATCTGGCTATGAAGAGAAACTTGAAGCTGTCACTTTCATTGCAGAGAAACTTCCAGCTCTGCAGTAACTTTGACTGTGTTTCTTCAACAAGACCTGAGTTTCATTCTCAAAAAAAGAAAACTTAAATGTGATCAGACGGAGAAGCCGCAGCATCTTTGAAACTCTGTGACTACAAAGAGCCGTTCCTTCAGAGTGTCACGCGGCACCCTGACGGATCTCTTCTTATCCCTGAGAGCGCTTTGCCACCTGCTGACGGTTAGTGGAAATCACATGGCCGGTCACGTTGCAAAGGCACCTTCAGCACGCAGGACGTGCACAGAGCAGCGACAAAACAAGTAAGACAACAACAGTTTTCTGACTTGAAACTGTGCTTTGAAAAGGAACAAGTGCTGTGACGCATGGAATAATAAAAAAGCTTTGATTTGGGTGCAAGACTCAACATGAAAGTGCTGCAGAAACACTGCTGGTGGAATTAAGCACTTTATTAATGTCAGTTTACTTCAGGCTATTACATCTCTGAGGTTCATCCTTTGATATCGTCTAAGTCATTAATATTGCATAGTACAGCCGAAGTCTCAATCACCAGCTCCACCACCATACTCTGGAAATGCTTTTTTTTTTTTTTTCGTCAGGGACAAAGATTTCTCTGCAGAATATATCAAACCAGTTGTCATTTAAAGCACCACCTGCCACTGACTTTGAAATCCCATTGACACCATGTCATTCTGTCATGCCTTCGTTGCCTGCTTGATGGTATTACATGGAGGACAATGCTGCAGTGTGCATACAAGTGGGTTAATTAAAAGATTCATAAGTCAATCAGAGAACATTAACATACTGGGGAGCTGTTTGAGTGCGCGGGGTTCAGAGCGAGGAAACATCAAAGAGTTTAAACTGCAGGCATGAAAAGCATGGGAAATGAGCTTTCAAAAGGAGAGGCGCTGGAGGAGCCTGCAGGATGAGAGGAGAGTCTCGCTGGCTCTCAGGTACTCAGAGGCTCCAATGAAGCCCTGAAACCCTCCACCAGCTGCAGGAGGGCAGCAGCAGAAGAAGGGCTCCAACTATTATGTCTGGCTTTTAATCACCCCTTCTTTTAATGGACCAGGTTACAATACTGAAATCAGAGAGGTTTTTTTAGAAAGAGAGTTTTGCCTTTTTATTTAATTAACCAGCTTTTTAATAAAAATTAAAAATTAAGAAATAAATCTTCTTCTGTCACCCTTTACAAAATATATTCATATGCAAAGCATGATGACTTTTGGCATAAATGTGGCACCAAATGTAAAATCACATGGATCCTTGACAGACCTCTTCATTGGTCTGAGCTGGGCTGCAACAGGGTTAAATGCTATGATATTCTGAGCCACAGTTGTCATTATCATCACCAGCATCATCATCAGCATCATCATCATCACTATCACTATCATCATCATCACCAACATCACCAGCATCAGAAACATCACCAGCATCATCATCATTATCATCATCATCACCACCAGCATCATCACCACCAGCATCATCACCATCACCATCATCAGCATCATCACCACCAGCATCACCACCATCACCATCATGACCATCAGCATCACCACCACCATCATCACCACCAGCATCATCATCACCATCATCAACACCAGCATCATCACCACCAGCATCATCACCACCAGCATCACCACCATCACCATCATCACCACCATCACCATCATCACCATCAGCATCACCACCACCGTCATCACCACCAGCATCATCACCACCAGCATCACCACCACCAGCATCACCACCAGCATCACCACCAGCATCACCACCATCACCATCATCACCACCATCACCATCATCACCATCAGCATCATCACCATCATCACCACCAGCATCATCACCATCACCATCATCATCACCAGCATCACCATCACCATCATCACATCATCACCACCATCACCATCATCACCACCAGCATCATCACCACCATCACCACCATCACCATCATCACCATCAGCATCATCACCACCACCAGCATCATCATCACCATCATCATCACCAGCATCACCACCAGCATCATCACCACCACCATCATCACCCATCACCATCATCACCATCAGCATCATCACCACCAGCATCACCACCATCACCATCATCACCATCAGCATCATCATCACCACCAGCATCATCATCACCATCATCACCACCAGCATCACCACCATCACCATCATCACCACCAGCATCACCACCATCACCATCACCACATCCATCATCACCACCAGCATCATCACCACCAGCATCACCACCACCACCAGCATCACCATCAGCATCACCACCACCATCATCACCACCAGCATCACCACCATCACCATCATCACCATCAGCATTATCACCACCAGCATCACCACCATCACCATCATCACCATCACCACAACCATCATCACCACCAGCATCATCACCACCATCACATCACCACCAGCATCACCACCATCACCATCACCACATCCATCATCACCACCAGCATCATCACCATCAGCATCATCATCACCACCAGCATCATCATCACCATCATCACCACCAGCATCATCACCACCAGCATCACCACCATCACCATCATCACCATCACCACAACCATCATCACCACCAGCATCATCACCACCATCACATCATCACCACCGTCACTATCATCATCATCAGCATCATCATCACCACCAGCATCATCACCACCATCACCATCATCACCATCAGCATCATCATCACCACCAGCATCATCATCACCATCATCACCACCAGCATCACCATCATCACCATCATCACCACCAGAATCATCACCACCAGAATCATCACCACCAGCATCATCATCACCACCATCATCATCATCATCACCATCATCACCACCAGCATCATCACCACCAGCATCACCACCATCAGCATCATCATCATCACCATCATCACCACCAGCATCATCACCACCAGCATCATCACCACCATCATCACCAGCATCATCATCACCATCACCACCAGCATCATCATCATCACCACAGCAGCATCATCACCACCATCATCATATCATCACCACCATCACCACCAGCATCATCATCATCATCACCACCAGCATCATCACCACCATCATCATCATCATATCATCACCACCAGCATCATCATTATCATCACCACCATCACCACCAGCATCATCATCATCATCACCACCAGCATCATCACCACCATCATCATCATCATCATCATCACCACCATCACCACCAGCATCATCATCATCATCACCACCAGCATCACCATCATCATCATTATCATCATCACCAGCATCACCAGCATCATCATCCAGGGCCGGCTCTTGGCATAGGCGATATAGGCGGCCGGGGGCGGGGGGGCACCAAATTGGGTTGAGCCGGCCCTGTCATCATCATCATCATCACCACCAGCATCACTAGCATCATCATCATCATCATCATCATCACCAGCATCATTATCATCATCATCATCATCATCATTTCCACCCCCTGCTTCACTTCTAAATCTAAATTGCCTAAACGTGGCTCCACATCCACTTCTGATGCACAGAAATTCCAGAACCATCATCAACAGTCACAAAGCAGCAGGTAACTCAGCACCTCAGGTGTTTTCGGGTCAGTCACTTCTCGGACGCGTCATTCTCCAACCCGCTTCAAAGAGCGACGAGCTGAAGCCCGTTTCCCACAACTTTCCTCGTGTTCTTTCTTCGTTTTAATTTGAATTCACACACATGTATAGTCACCTACAGCAGACTTCCATCCGCACACGAAAGCATGAGGAAACTCACCCTCATCCCGCAGCTGTTCTTCACATCTGGACTTCCACGTGCGTCCAGTTAAAGCGCTGCCATCGCGCAGGCGAGCAGCGAGCAGCGCTGCGTTATTTCCTCTTGGAGAGATGGGGTGAAGTCCTTCTGGCACGGGGAACCCGACCCGACACTCGCGCGCGCCGCCGCCACTCACAGATGGAGCTCCTTATGATTCCTGACAGGCGCGTGACCGCGACATGGCAGCGCGGGGCTTCAGCCAGCATGGTGAGAGCGCACGTTGAACTGAAACCGTTAACGCATGACACGAGCTTTTACCCTCACTGCTCATGTCATCTGTGCTGAGGGCGCAGGGGGGCAACGACATTTCCTTCAAATAATCCACTCTGACTCTTTGGATTTTTGAAATCCTTTATTCAGGAAAAAAAAGAGATTATGGTATCAAGTTATTTTGGTATGAAAAGTGTCTGTATGACGCACAGGTGAAAGTGTTTAAACTGACCACATAAAGGCAAGTTTATTTATAGAGCACAATTTGTACACAAGGCAATTCAAAGTGCTTTACAGATGCATAAAATCACAAGAAGGCAAATAGAACAATTCAATACAAGCATAAAAACAATAATTATTAAATTAAATTAAAAAATGTATTTAAAAGAAAAATAGTGCAGATAAAATCCTTTCAGTTGTCATCTTCACATCTAAACAGAACTGTTTTCAGCCTGGATTTGAACATTGTCAGAGTATAAAACTGAAATGCAGCTTCACCTTGTTTACTCCTGACTCTGGGCACCACACTGTAAAAAAAAAAAAAAAAAAGGAATATAACAGGATTTTACTGTCTATTCTACAGATTTTTTTTCAGTATTTTTAAAATACCATTTAATTTACAAAAACAGACTGTGATTTTACATGCCAAATGTAAAATAACATTAAATCACTGTAACTGTGAAAACAACAAATATTTCTGTTCTTTTACAAAAAAAAACCCATTAGAAATACATATATTTATTGTTAAAATACGTTCACAAATATATCATGATTTCACAAATATTTGTCTGCTATTTAAGGGAATAAACTGTAAAATTCAACTTTAATACTAAAAAAAGGAAAAAATGATTTAAAATTATTGAGGAATTAATAGTAAAAATTTGTAATTTTACTATAATTTCTTTGTTAATTGACTAATATTTTAATTTTAAAATAACTACAATTACGCTCATTTCTAGATGGTAAGATTTATTAACATTATATTAATAAATTATTATTAATTATATTTATTTTGAAAGGACCTCTAAAGAGACATAGGGAAAGGGGAAAGCTTGAGAGGGTGAATAATAAAGAGTTGGACTTGAACTTAGGGCTGCTGCCTCTGCTTATGGAGCATCAGCTCTACCAAGTGAGCTGCTATTAAATGCTTTCAATAAAGCATTTCTCTGACAGATATGCTGCTAGTGATCTGGCAGGTCCTTTTGGGTCATTTCCCAGCATCCTTTGCAGCCCTGGTTGTTTAGGTGTTTATCTGTGTTTATTTGTTAGCTATTTGATTTAATGCTGCCGTGTAAAGTCTGTTGCTGGTTTGACCCCCTGTTGATTCATACCCCTTACATTTAACATGTTCATTTGTGTCACCCAGAGTTAAGTCTGTCTGTGTTCGAATGAGTACCCGTGAGTTTGTTTAATAAAGTGTATAAAATAAAACTTGTGCTGTGCAGAAACAGGAAGTTGAAAAAATACTCCTTTTGCTTGCACCATGACTCTGTCAGGTGTTGCAGACCAGGCTCCACTACATTTCAAAGGCTACTGTCCAAAAAATTGTAGCAATTTTAAACCCAATATCTAATCTTTCAACAGTTTTTTCACATGTTTTGAAAGATGAATCACATTATTTTTTGTGTCATATATTACATCAAACAAATTATTATACAACTTAATTACATAAAATAATGTCATTGAAACCAATTAATAACAGCACATTTCTGTAAATTTAAGCATTATTATTTATAATACAGCATTTAATTACCATATTTCTAGGTAATTTAATTGTTTTAAAATGTGAAAATGTTTCTAATTAAATGTTAAAAACAACATAAAAATGTGGCAAAATCTTGTTAAAATTAAAACTACAAAATGTATTTTATTATGGAAAAAAAAACTATTTTATGAGAAAGTAATTTTCTGTTATTTCACAGTATTTTTCTGGCGCCCCAGCTGCCCAAAAATTACCGTTTTTTTACTTTTCTTTTTCTACAGTGCAGCAGGAGACCACTACCTGAGGTTCTCAGAGTCCAGGTTGGTTCATATGGCTCTAACATGTCAGAGATGGACTTTGGAGCCATGAAGAGACTTCAACACAAGTAGAGCTGTTTTAAAGTCTATTCTCTGAGTGACAGGAAGCCAGAGACCTCAGGACTGGACTAATATGGTCATATTTCCTGGTTCTAGTCAGGACCAGTGCAGAGACCTCAGGACTGGACTAATATGGTCATATTTCCTGGTTCTAGTCAGGACCAGTGCAGAGACCTCAGGACTGAACTAATATGGTCATATTTCCTGGTTCTAGTCAGGACCAGTGCAGAGACCTCAGGACTGAACTAATATGGTCGTATTTCCTGGTTCTAGTCAGGACCAGTGCAGAGACCTCAGGACTGGACTAATATGGTCGTATCTCCTGGTTCTAGTCAGGACCGGTGCAGAGACCTCAGGACTGGACTAATATGGTCGTATTTCCTGGTTCTAGTCAGGACCGGTGCAGAGACCTCAGGACTGGACTAATATGGTCGTATTTCCTGGTTCTAGTCAGGACCGGTGCAGAGACCTCAGGACTGGACTAATATGGTCGTATTTCCTGGTTCTAGTCAGGACCAGTGCAGAGACCTCAGGACTGGACTAATATGGTCGTATTTCCTGGTTCTAGTCAGGACCAGTGCAGAGACCTCAGGACTGGACTAATATGGTCGTATTTCCTGGTTCTAGTCAGGACCAGGTGCAGAGACCTCAGGACTGGACTAATATGGTCGTATCTTCCTGGTTTCTAGTCAGGACCAGTGCAGAGACCTCAGGACTGGACTAATATGGTCGTATTTCCTGGTTCTAGTCAGGACCGGTGCAGAGACCTCAGGACTGGACTAATATGGTCGTATTTCCTGGTTCTAGTCAGGACCAGTGCAGAGACCTCAGGACTGGACTAATATGGTCGTATCTTCTGGTTCTAGTCAGGACCAGTGCAGAGACCTCAGGACTGGACTAATATGGTCGTATTTCCTGGTTCTAGTCAGGACCAGTGCAGAGACCTCAGGACTGGACTAATATGGTCGTATTTCTTGGTTCTAGTCAGGACTGGTGCAGAGACCTCAGGACTGGACTAATATGATCGTATCTTCTGCTTCTAGTCAGGACCAGTGCAGAGACCTCAGGACTGGACTAATATGGTTGTATTTCCTGGTTCTAGTCAGGACCAGTGCAGAGACCTCAGGACTGGACTAATATGGTCGTATTTCTTGGTTCTAGTCAGGACCTGTGCAGAGACCTCAGGACTGGACTAATATGGTCGTATTTCCTAGTTCTAGTCTAGTTCTAGTCAGGACCAGTGCAGCAGTGTTCTGGATGTACTGCAGCTGTCTTACAGCTGGTTTAGAGCCCAGTGAGCAGGCCGTTACAGTAGTCTAACCTGGTGGAGACGAACACATGGATTAGTCTTTCTAAATCTGGTTTAGACACTATTCCGTTGATTCTGGCAATGTTTTTAGATGGTAAAAAGCTGCTGATATTATTGCTTTAATGTGGCTGTTAAAGTTCAAGTCTGAATCCAATATTACCCCTAAATTTCTGACGTGATTTTTAGGTTCTAGAGAGTCTCAAGGTGACTGATAACACTTTCTCTTTTTTTCTGTGGGCCACAGACAATGATTTCAGTTTTCTCTGAGTTTAGCTGGAGAAAGTTGTTTTGCATCCAGACACTGATTTGTTCAATGCTGTGACACAATGAATCTACAGGCCCATGTTCTCCTGCTGTCAGTGACACATAGATTTGAGTATCATCTGCATAGTTGTGGTAGGACACAATATAGCTGCATATTAGCTGGCCTAATGGAAGCATGTACAGATTGAACAACAGGGGTCCCAGGATTGAACCCCTGGGGAACCCCACAGGTCATGGCCATTTGGTCTGAGACACAGTTACCAATTTCAACAAAGTGTTTCCTGTAAAGCAGATTTGAACACCTTTTCGAGGTTTATATAGTTCAGGTTTATTAGATTAGATGTACTTTATTCATTCCCCCCAAGGGAGAAATTCAAATGTTCATGTTGCGCATAAGCTGGAAGAAAACATTTTTAACCTCTTCTCATGAAATGATTTATTCTTGATAGCCTGTCTGAAAACCAAATTAGTCCAACTTCATGTCACTTCATGTCTGTCACACTGTTGCTGGTCCATTCTCATTCAGGTGAGGTTCTGTGAACCTCAGTCATGCTTCCAAATGGTTTTTATACAGAAGAGACTTCCTCCTGACAGCCTCCCAGACAACCTGCACTTGATCAGACTTCTAATAATGCTCTCATGGACTTTAACGTACATTCGGTGAAATGCCCATTTCTGAGGATGCTGACAACCATCCTGGATGTTTTATGCTTATAAATAATAAGATAAGAAGAATAATGAGCCTTAAAGCTCTTGTCAGGGTCACTGAATTTTGGGTCCCGTGAAAAAAACACACCAGTCAGTCAATCAATCAAACTTTATTTGTACAGCACTTTTCATACGACGTGAGTGACATTACGTGGTTAACAGAATTAAAACAGAAACAATAATTTGAATAAAAAAAACAACTCCGAACTTTGAAAGTGTAATAACATTTGTTGTTCAAATACTTTTAACATCAGCACTTGTCAGTAACACATATTTAGTGTAAATCTCATCTTAAAAAATGTAAAATAAAATAAAGCTTATGGCCACTGCCAGGGCATTAATGTTATCCTGTTTTTATAAAAAATAAAAAAAGTCTACAAACAAAATCAAACAAAATGATTGTGGCTCAGTATAGTGCAACATTAAAACAGGTAATTTCTGAGGTAACAGCAGAAACTTTTAACGGGGAGTTCAACTTGTCAGTTGTTACAAATAACCTTGTTTCTGTTGAATCCTCCGTCTGGGAGAACTTTAAAATGAAAATGTCCATGTTAAAGTTCTGTAACTTTATCAATCTGTGTATCATTCATTCTTTCCATTTTCAATTGTCAATCAAAAATACAAAAAAAATTAAAAAGTGACATTTTATTTCGTTCTTTGTTTTTTAATCTAACACAAAAAATGAAAAAATGCCTGTTTTTTTTATATTTTAATTTTAGACTTGGATCAAAAATACGAAATGAAAAAACCGGCAACAGATGATTTAGCAACCTATTTATTGTTAGTTATGTGTTTTTGCACATTTAAGTGAATGAATGAATTTTCCTAAATCATCGGTATTAAGAGCTGAAAAATTAATATTATATCGCGATATATCGCCAAATCAATTTTTTTCACACCCCTAGGGTCAGACCACTTTGTTTTCATGTTCAGACTTATTTCTATTTTGTTTGGAGGACTATTAATGTCTGTTATGTCATAGAGAGTGGACATTTATTTTTATGCATGTCTCCACCATTTCGTGCAGCAGTGAACATTTAATTAGAATTACTCAGAATCTTTTCTGAACCCCAGAGGGAGGATGCTTTTCTTTCTCTGTATGGGGCAGTTTGTGAGCAGCCACAGACACGTGTGTTAGAGGCTATTTTTGGTTGTTTCCACATCCCATTCCTTGTATGATGTTGCTGGAGTTATTTAAAAGCAACACTGGTTGGAGCCTGTTTAGATTTCAATAAAGTTTCTTACTGAAATGACTTGATATGTTTATTTAAATTTGAGTCGGCTAATTTTCATGTAGATCATTTATGTAGATGTTGGTTTTCATACTGTAGTAACTTGGTGAAATGAGTTTAACCAACACTTTTTTTTAATTTCTCTTCCCACTCCTGTCCACAGCCTACATTATCCAAGGAGGGCCAGCATTGAAAGGAAGCCCATGCCCCCATTGTGTCGTGTAAAAACTGAGCCAGTTAGAACCAATCGTGCTGATGACTGTGCATTGTATAGCCAATGAAATTCTGAACACAGCGATGTGTCGCTTCAGGGGGTGGAGACAAAGCGACAACCAGGAAATACCTGCGTAACGCAGCCCAGTCAAAACGTGTCAATGCATCATTTATGAAATTATGTTGATATAAAAATGCTGCAAATAACCTGTAATGGTTTTAATTGTAAATGTGTGTAAATATATGAATAGTTAGCTGTGTTGTAAAAGGTATTTATGAGTTTTATCCTAGGTATGTGGCCATGGTTATCCAAGAGTCCTTTTGGAGTCTCCAAATGGACATTTTTGGAAACGCCTAGACATACTCTTCCAAAAACATTTGTGTAAAATACTCATTTTCTGTGGCATTGTTATCAAATTTGAACTTGCTCTAGGTAAGGCTTCATGCTGTGGTCCCATTGTGTTTTTTCCAGCTAATAAGTCACAGCTGCACTCATCTGCAGACATCTGTTTACAAAAAAAATTCAGGCAGAAATTTAAAAAAAAACTCTATTTCAGTGTGTTCAAACTTAGATTACTCAATGCTTTTAGCACTTACAGTGATTCTGATAGTTGGGGGGGAAACTTCAGAGTGTTACCTTTCAAAAGAGACCAAAACCATCCATGTGCTACAAACGGTTCAAGAACAGCTTTCAATTTACTTTGGGTATGCCTTTAGGCTAATTTTACAGGAGTGGGTTAATGGCCTAGATCCTCGTTATTTACGAGACCTGATAGCACGTTATGCTCCTAATAGAGCTCTCCACTTTCAGAGTGCAGAATTACTCGTTATTCCTAGAATATCTAAAAGTAGATTTGGAGGACGGGCCTTCTGCTACCAGGCACCTTTATTATGGAACCAGCTACCAGTTTGGGTTCAGGAGGCTGACACCACCTCCATCTTTAAAACTAAACTGAAAACATTTCTGTTCAGTAAAGCCTACAATTAGTCTAAACTATAGTGTGTAGGGGCTAATAGTTATAACTATAGTTGTAGTAGCTAAGACTAGAGTAGCTCGTCTTAATCACAGCTTCGTCATAGCTATGCTGCTATAGGCCTACGCTGCAGGGGGACGCCAACATGATCTGCTGAGCGGTGTCTCCACTGCTCTTCTCCCTTTCCTCCCTTCTTCCTCCTTCAGCTCAATCCATAGTTAATTAGCAGCACCTTGTTACTGTAACTGTGCTCTATTTTCTTTCCTGTAGTTTGTTGTGCTGTTTTTCCTCCTTTTTTCTCTTTTCTTTCTGTATGTTTGAGTTTCATGCTGACTTGCAGTTCCCTCCTCTGTCCATCCCAGCGTTTACCTCCACCTGTGTGTGTAGATGTGTTCAGGGTGTCGGCTGGTGTGGTGACCGGTGATCTAGTCCTCTGACCATCTCACCTCAGTGCTGCTACCTGCATCTGTTTATGTAGTCAATTCATTCACTCATTTGTGTCTCTCCTCTCTCTGTCCTCTGTCCTCTCTCTGTCCTGTCTCTTCTCTCTTTTTCTTTCTTTATCCAGCTGGTCTTCATCAGGAAGGTCCCCCCATATGATCCAGGTCCTGATCAAGGTTTCTTCCTCTTAAAGTGGAGTTTTTTCTTGCCACTGTTTGGCTTAAAGGTTTTTTTCTCCCTCTGTGGGAGTTTTTTACCTGCCATTATCCTTGTTTAGAATTTAATATTATATTTTTTAGTTAATGATATTTCTTTGGGGGTGATGATCTGGGTCTCTGTAAAGCGCCTAGAGACAATTGATGTTGTAACAGACGCTATACAAATAAAATTAAATTGAAATTGAGTTGAAATGTTGTCACATCAGTGATACAATATACCTTTCCAGGCTTTCAAAGCTCCTCATGACCAGTGATGTTAGTGCAACTGGTCTAAGGTCTTTGGGAAGTTTATGGAATATACATGTGACAACTCCTGGGAGATTACGTGAACAGCAGATGAACTGTTGACAGGCAAGGATGTTAGTATGAAGGATAAAAGGAACCTACACCAAAGGCTTACTCTTTCCAAGCAAGGATTGGTGCTCAGCTCACCTCTTTCTGCCAACGTATTGGCCTGGTCACTAACGTCTGTTCTAGGGCTCCTACACACTGTAGACGAAAGATCAACATGGTGAAGGAATTGCAGGGATATCTTTGGTCTTTGGTTAAAATCAGCTGTCCCACATCCTACAATATGAGCGGTTCACCGACAGCCGACACGCTGGAGCAGCAACCAAAAAAATAACCACATACAGATTTCTTTCAGTGTCAGAAATCCTACGACCCAACTTGAAATAACATTTAAAAACTGACCTAACAAAGAATCCAAAGTTAGGCTCTTCTCCCTTACTATGACTGGGAGTCCATCCTTCTCCTTTGCTGCTTTAGCTCCAGCAGAGTAGTGTATTTCATGTGTTGTTCTGCAGCACAGACTGATTACACAAGTCTGCATCTGTCTGCACCTCTGCATCAATCGCAGCCTACGACTCATGAGGGCTCATCATTGCACAGTCTGTCATTCTTGGCATTGCGTCGCACCCAAGATCAAGCGAATGCACATCATACAGTATGAGATGTTTTATACGACTCCAGAAACCGTGCAGCGTAAAGGAGCCCTCGGATGTTTCCCTGGTCCAACATGCCTGGTTTAAATGAAAGGGTCATTCACAGAAATCTAAAACACGCAGGGCAGCGGTACCTCAGGACCAGGCTTTGCTGTGTGTATCAGCCGTTTGCTAAATGTTTCTGTCTACTGTTTCCTCCTGACAAAGCTGTGAGCAGCAAACTTTGTTTAGACAAAACATTAAAAACTCTTTCCATCGCCGCTGGAAATTAGGCTGATGATAGTGGTATCCATTTGCCAGAAAATAAAAAACAATGAGCCAAAACTGTGATTTGAGATGGAATACAGATGGAATGAGTAATTAAGTTATAGTATAATGTCATTTCAGAAACACAGACTCCCTCAGACACAGATATTATACTGTTGGCCCCGTAACATCCGTATGTACCTCACGCCCAACCCCTCAACCCTGCATCCCATTCACAGCCAGAGGATTATGTTGTTATTAGCACTTAAGGCTGAGTGTGCATTCCTCTTCCTGGAGATATTATCTGTGCCCTCCTCTGCAGGCAGCCGGAGAACGAAAAAGCGATGGCAGCAAAGAGAAGGGAAACTCCTCTTTTTGACATCATATCAACTCAACGCTCCTTATCGTTTCCATTTGCTGCTGAGCTAGACGATTACCAGCGCGGCTTTATTCACACAGCCCTGACACTCAATTAGTCTCCTACCTTGCCTCCGTGAGTGTTCGGCGCCAGAGACCCACGGCAGCCAACACAAGGCTGGGAAAAATGGGGGAAAAAATGGAGATGAGCTGAACGACATCAACAGATCAAAGTTTGTGGTGTTTGAAGCATCATTTTTTAAAATTCTGCACATGCAGGTCAGGAGCTTCAATTGATGCCTCACATCAGACATTAGCATGGGGGGGGGGTTTAGCGACAGACCTTAGACCAGTGATCTCGATAACGACTGATCCACCAAAGCAGCTCTTGGAGTTCAGAATGGACTTGTAAAGACTGAAACAGCCTCATAGCAGCAGTCCAGGCTGCTGCAGAAACGTCCTCCTGGCAAACCCTGAGCCCTTAATTAGCATATCCCTTCAGGCTTTAATGCCAAAGCTTCACTGAAAAATACAGCCAAGAAATTTAGTGACAGCTCCATGAGTCTAATTAAAATAATTCGATGACAAATATGCACAATAAGAAAGAAAATGACTGTATGGTTTCAAAGTGAAGTACAGCCTGCAGGTTTATTTACAGTGGACTGAGAACCTGCACAGGATCCCCCCCGCCTTTGGTCTGTGGGCCACTGGGATGAGCAACACCAGATCCTCGTGAATCTTAAATAAAACTGAAGCAGGTATAAACTAGAAAAGCACTCGGAAAGCGCAGACCTCCACCAAGCACAACAATTCCCCCATATAGCGATTTAGAGATTGTGATAAAATCCGCCTTCTAGATCAGATCTGGATCAGCCTTTGGCCTCTAAAATCCAAAAAGTGCTCCAGAACAAAAATGAAGCCCAATGAGAAATGTTTGGTAACCATAAGGTCCTTCACTTTTTTTTTTTCTTGGATTGAGTGACCTTTCTTAATTTCCCATCAGCCCCCACTCAGGACTCGAGAGAGTCAATCTGCATCGACGGATCCTGATGAAACTGACCAACAACGTGATTGTTGATCATAACTACAGTGATCCCTTGCCACTTCGCGGTTGGTGTGCTTCACAGATTTTTTTCAGAAATATATTATAATTAAAAAAAAATCAAGAAATAACTGCTGAAATTGTGCAAAAATCCACCCACAGCAGACGAGAGGCCAAAGCTGCCAGCGAAACATCAAACAATGACTCACAGCCTCCTGTAAGCAACACGAGAAAGGCAGACAGGACCAGAACTCTAGAATCTGGGCGCTGATTGGCCGAGACACATTTACTACGGTTCAGAGACCAGAGGCTGTGAGGGAAGACTTCTCTCTGCGGCGCTGGACGCTCCGGTTTGTACTTGGTGTGCAGTGGTTTTGCTGTCGGGTGTCGGCATGCTGTCTGTGGGTGCGTATCGGTCCTCTTGCGGCTGTTTGGAGGTGTGATCTGGCCCGTGATCCGGGCTGCGGCGTCGGCTGAGCTGGGGCGGGGACCCCCGGCGTGGCGGCGGCGGCGTGGCGGCGGCGGCATGGCGGCGACGGGCAACTGCTGCCTCTGTCCAGCGGTCTGAAGGCCGGGGTGGGTCTGCTGGCCTGGCGGGGGCCGTCTGGAGACCTGGTGGGGCCCGGCGCCGCCGGGGGGGGGGCGCCAACAACCTGGTCCACATGATGAACCGGGCTCTGGGACGGTCGGCTCTGTCGCTCGTCGGACTGAAGGAGCTCAGTCTTCCCAGAAGAGACGGTCTGGTTCATCGGTGTTTCCTCCTCTGACCTGGAGATATCTCACTTGTCATCATTATGGAGATATACTGGTTCTAACGGCTGTTAACTGGTTTTAACGGCTGTTAACTGGAGTTAGCACTCTGAGCACAGGACCGGGACATGAAAAGGAGCGCTGGACGCTGGCAGCTCCTCAAGTACATCAGACTGGACTGTACTGAAACCTGAATTTCCCCCTTGGGGGATCAATAAAGTATATTTGAATTTGAATTAGAAACAGAAAGACCACAGTTGAGCCTTTGTCTTGTTTTGCTGCAGTGTCTCGCTACTTTTTTGCGGTGTTTAAACATATTTTAAACACATTATCAAGGCTCGGGGGGGCTCCAGTTCGCAGATTAAGATTGTCGCGTTGGGGCGCCGGTCCCCATTATCCACAAAAGCTAAGGGATCACAGTACAACATTTCAGGAAGGAACAAAAAATGCTGTTAAAAAATAATTGATGCCAATGCATTTCTGAATTTGAAATGAAATGTGTTAAATTAATGAATACAAACACCAAAAACACTGGACTTAAAAAGAAAAATGAGAATTCTAAAAACCTAACATGCTAAAAACAACAACAACTAGAAAAGCACTCAGAGAGCGCAGACCTCCGCCAAGCACAACAATTCCCCCATATAGCGATTTACAGATTGCCATAAATTCCGCATTCTGGATCAGATCCAAATCAGCCTTTGCAATTTGATAGAGGTTCCCATTGTCAATCCCTGAGTCAAATTTCATGAGTTTTGGGCAATAATTAACGGAGATATTGAGAAACAAAATTTTCAGCCCTATTTACCATAATGTTATCGAAAATTTGAAAGTGATCCATAATCCAGGATTTCTTCTGGATCACAGCCAAAATGAAATCAGTTCTTCCTTTTCACATTTCTGACAACTCCTGAAAATTTCATCAAAATCCATCCTTAACCTTTTTGAGTTATCTTGAACCTTTCTGGTGTCGTTTAACTGGTAGGTTCGGTCCGATCAGCCCTTCCAAGGAAGATAGGATTCTTTTGTAAATGACCTGATAATCACAGTCACAGTCAGTTCGCTGGGAGAAAATGAAACCATTTATAAATGCCAGGACAGTGTGGTCGAATAAAAATATTTGTTCTCCCACCTGTCCAAGCTGAAAGTCTGCTACAAATAACATAATACGTCCTGTATCAAGTCTGGATGTGATACAGAAAGCCACAGACCAGCCCCTCTGAAAGAAGGAGAATTAAGATCCTAATCTTTGTAATAGGTTATCAGTGTTTCAGCTTTCACTGTAGGAAATGCTCTTGTTTCTCACAGCTCAGAGACCTGGCTGCTCTTTACGACTGCTGTCTCTGAGAGCAGAACAAGTACTAACTAGAACTGGGAGCAGAGGTCACATCTCACTACACTGGCTCCCTGTTAAATCCAGAACTCAAAACACTACTGACATACAAAGCCTTGAACGATAAAGCTCCAACATATCTTAATGTGTCAGTGCTGCTGCCTACATCTGTTTATATAGTCTGTTTATATCATCTCTGTAGTTCATGTACTAACAATGCATCAGACAGAATCCATGAAATTCTTAGTTCTCCCCAGTTTATGGATAATTATTATTTATACATTTTGTCCTATAACAGTGCCTTGTGCATCTGTGCAAGTTTTCTCCAAGTACTCCAGGTTTCCTCCCACCCCAAAAACATGTTGCTTAAAATAATTGGTAATGTGGAAATCCAAGGGCTTCATTTACATTAATCCCACTAGAAAAGCACTCAGGGAGCGCAGACCTCCACCAAGCACAACAATTCCCCCATATAGCGATTTACAGATTGCCATAAAATCCGCGTTCCGGATCAGATCCAGATCCGGATCAGCCTTTTAAATTTGATAGAGGTTTCCCATTGTCAATCCCTGAGTCAAATTTCATGAGTTTTGGGCAATAATTAACGGAGATATTGAGAAACAAAATTTTCAGCCCCATTGACCGCAATGTTATTGAAAATTTGAAAGTGATCCAGAATCCAGGATTTCTTCTGGATCACAGCCAAAATGAAATCAGTTTTTCCTTTTCACATTTCTGACAACTCCTGAAAATATTCATCAAAATCCATCCATAACTTTTTGAGTTATCTTTTAACACAGACAGACAGACAAACAGACAGATAAACACCAGCAAAAACATTGCCTCCTCCTTGGCGGAGGTAATAATGTCAATTTTTATTTTATTAGATGAAATTATTCCTATAACTACTCTTATCATTGACATATTTACTCCTATAAATCAAATGGATCTAATTAATGTGTGTGTGGCAGTGAAACAAAGCTGCTTGCGTTGTAAAAGCGCCTCAAGCGGTTCCTGGTCTATAAGGCGTTTTACTTCAGTTGAGTCGACTCTAATGACGGCACCGCCTGTCAGCAACAACAGTATTCTTATATGTGTCCAGAGATAAGTGAGAGGATGAATCTTCCTTTTCGCTCCGCCGATTCGCCAAAATACTTTACCATGTGTAAAAGTGTGTTTGCTGGAGGATTTGAGACCCGCCCATCTGTTCAACTTCCTCTCACCTGTATCTGTCAGCTGAATAATTCCTTCCTTCCTCTGTCCTGTTTTTTTTTTAGTATTTTTTATCTACCCCCACACAGGACATATTTATAGGATGACATCTTTTTATAAAGAATGTGAGCGAGATCTAACGCCTGTCATACTTCAGCATGATTGGCACCAGTGGCACAGGAACCTCCACTCAGGGACCCTTTTTGAAATTATTTGCAGTCAGTTCAGTTCCTGCAGAAATATCCACGTTAATGTTTTGGGGGGTTTTTAACATCCTGAGGCTCTAATAATATTCCTCTCCCTCTCTTTGACCTGCGTTCTGCCTTTTTGATGAATGTTAGTCAATGGACTGTCATGCCGGAGAACTGAGTTTGAGCTCCCATATGGCCCAAGGACTTTATACTTTTCAGTTGTGTTATCACAGACAGGTTCTTACGACGGAGTATTAGGGCCACAGTGAGAAAAAAAACTGTGGACAATGATTTTTTTTTTTCATTCCTCACTTAGAGAATAAAGTCAAAATGTCGCGAATAATAAAAGATGAAATGTTGAGAATAAAGTCGAAATGTTGAGAATAAAGTCGAAATGTTGAGAATAAAGTCAATAAAGTCAAAATGTCTGGTGACCTGGTGGGGCTCAGCACCACTGGGGGAGATGACAACGGCCTGGTTCAGTCCGCATGATGAACCGGGCTCTGGGACGGTTCATCGGTGTTTCCTCCTCTGACCTGGAGATATCTCACTTGATTCGTCATTATGGAGATATACTGGTTCTAACGGCTGTTAACGGTTTTAACGGCTGTTAACGTTTTAACGACTGTTAACTGGAGTTAGCACTCAGACCACGGGACCTGGCATGAAAAGGAGCGCTGGATGCCGGCAGTTCCTCTAGTTCACCAGACTGATGTACTGAAACCTGAATTTCCCCCTTGTTGGATTAATAAAGTATATTTGAATTTGAATGGAATAATTGCTGTCTATGTGATAAAAGCACATAGACACAGACATTATGATGGTAGAGTAAAGCTGGTTTGAATAAATCTTTAAGACAATTTTATTGTGGAAACTGCATTTCGACTTTATTCTCACCATTTTGACTTTATTCTGGAAACTGCGATTTTATTCTCAACGTTTCAACTTTATTCTTGACATTTTGACTTTATTCTCTAACGGAGGAATGGAAAAAAAAATCATCGTCCACAATTTTTTTCTCACTGTGGCCCTAATACTCCGTCGTAGGTTCTTTAGGTTAGGTAAGAAAAAAAAATAGATGGAAAGTAGGAAGTAGAGGTGGGTAAACGGCAATACAATCACCATTTTTTATATGTATCTATATATGAAGGGTTATGCAGAGTCTGATCAAGGCACTTTGTGCGACATTCAGTGACAAACAGGTATGTTAACTGATTTTCTGCATTAATTTGCCATAAAAATGTGAAGTAAACTTTATCTATGTCACACTAGTTGACAAATACAAAGTGCCTAAGATAATAAAAGATAACTTGTCGTGTGTTTTTTGAACACATCTATCAAACAGTCATCCAACAGCCAAAGCTGGGTCACTGATAAAGGTAAAAGTCACTTAAGCCTTGCAGTTAATAGCTGATTGAAGCTCTTTAATCATTTAAGAAGCTCTTTCAGAAGCTCCATTTTTTTTCTTTTTCTTTACAGAATTGCTTCAACTTGGACAAATTAGCGGGACTTCAGGAGTGACGGCCGCTTGTGGTCATTACACAACATCTCTGTGGCACTAAGGTCTGGGTTCTGACTGAGTCTCTCCAAAATGCTGATTTTTTTCTTTCTGTAGCCATCATGTGATGGATTTGACATCCATGCTTGGAGTGATTGTCCTGCTGCATCAGCCACCAGCTACTAATCTGCAGCTGGTGGACTGCCTGCCTGACTGACTGACGCTTCACTGTTGCTGAGCTTGGCCTGTCATTGTGCTGAAGAAGGACAGAGAGTCTTCTTCCTGCAACCTAAAATCTAGAACAGTCTTCCAGAAGATGTAAGACAAGACTCAACTCTGACAAAGTTCAGATCCAGGCAGAGAACAGGTCTGTTTAGATGTGAACATGACAACGGATTTTATCTGCACTCTTCATTTTCAATTTAATTTATTTTTCTTTAAAATTCATTTTTAATTTAATTTATTAATGATTATTTTTCTGCTTGTATGGAATGATTCTATTTGCCTTCTTGTGATTGTATGCATCTGTAAAGCACTTTGAATTGGCTCGTCAGGGCATAAAATTAGTATTTTTACCAAGTAGCCCCTGGCTAGCAGGTTTTTGAAGTTGGTAGCCAGCTAGTAATTTTGGTCGCCAGTGTTTTTCGTCTCGACTGCTGACATCATCATGGATTCTCAACGGCTTCAACGGCCTCTAGCATCTGTAGTAGACATTTCTCCAGCACATCCTCAGTAAACCCATCAGGGAAACACTATTGTACTAGTGTGATATTATGAAACATCTGCACCACCTCACTATATCTGCCAGGAGATCTAAGCTTCCTGGAGAAAAACTGGAATCTGCATGAAAGAAGCAACAAGTTTGGAAGTCTGTTTAACAGTCATGCAGTAGCTTTTTTTGCTCACATGAAGTCCCACAGTGGTTTGACATTTTAGACTCCCAGCATGTTACAGACTTGAAACAGACTTACTTGTACTGTTAATACTACATTTGAATTTTCAACAGCCAAAATATGAACTCAGACCACCTAGCAACAATGCAAACACAATTTGGAATTATCATTTATAAAAGGCAAATGTACGAAAGTTACTTGTCCTATGCTGCATGTGAGTTATATCATGTATATTGTTCTGTTTGTTTTACCTCTGTGTGTGTGTGTCTCTGTGAAATGGACAAAAAACCCAGCTAATTCAGCTATTTTTTCATTACATTAAACATAAGATAAAATCATCTCGTGTATCACCTTTCAGAACGAGGGAAACAGAGTTGTACTGGTAATTCCCATCCCCTGTCGTCTTAATGGGTCTCAACTCTTTGTATTTTGATGGCAACAACCGAAAAAAGTGTTGGTTTCAGGAGAAAATCTCATAACAAATTAAACAATTTAGCACTGCAGTTAGTTGTCAGTATGATGGGGGGGAGGGGATGACAGACAGAATTTCAATAGGACATTTCATCAGTTCACTATTGTTTTATTTTAAATGGGTTTTTTAATCAATGTCAATATGATCAAGAATAGCATGTGGGTCTACCTATATAATGTATATATGATGATAGAAAAGTTTTGACAGATCACGTATGAAAAACCCCTGTTATCGCCAACTATCGCTACATTTCAGAAGCCTTTACAAGCCTGTGTTGTAAGCCAGCCTGGCCCTTTCAGGGGAGTAGCCTGATGGGTAATGTAGTTTGTGAGGTGCAGGTGTTCCGGGAAATATGGGGACGCCGGGAAATTTGGGGCCACTTCCATATTTGGCAGAAGGGGGCGCGGCCTGAAGCGCCGCAGAAAGCCGGCCACGGGCAGTCGGGGCCCCATTAGGGGGGGTTCCAAACATGTCGCTGCAGTGTCAATGGAGGTTTCAGGTTGTGTCATTGTTATGGATCAATATTGGCCGGCTTTAGTGTCTTTCATAAGTGGGGACCAAAAATCCCGGAAAATTTGGAACCCGGGATATTAGAACTAACATTCTCTTCTCAAAATCACGTTTTAACTGCTTACCTGACATTTTTGAGACATCAACAGAACATTTTGAGTCGTTTTCAAAGGTTTGCATCCAAATGCTGTCATATTTCATCACTTTATTGTCTTTCATAAGGGGGGACCAAAAATCCCGGGATATTTGGGTCCCCCCATTAGAACTAACATTCTCTTCTCAAAATCACGTTTTTACTGCTTACCTGACATTTTTGTGACATCAACAGAACATTTTGAGTCGTGTTCAAAGGTTTGCATCCAACTTGCTGTCATATTTCATCGCTTTAGTGTCTTTCATAAGGGGGGACCAAAAATCCCGGGATATTTGGGTCCCCCCATTAGAACTAACATTCTCTTCTCAAAATCACGTTTTTACTGCTTACCTGACATTTTTGAGACATCAACAGAACATTTTGAGTCGCGTTCAAAGGTTTGCATCAAACATGATGTCATATTTCATCGCTTTAGTGTCTTTCATGAGGGGGGACCAAAAATCCCGGGAAATTTGGAACCCGGGATATTTGGGTCCCCCCGTTAGAACTAACATTCTCTTCTCAAAATCACGTTTTTACTGCTTACCTGACATTTTTGAGACATCAACAGAACATTTTGAGTCGCGTTCAAAGGTTTGCATCCAACATGATGTCATATTTCATCGCTTTAGTGTCTTTCATAAGCAGGGACCAAAAATCCTGGGAAATTTGGAACCCGGGATATTTGGGTCCCCCCATTAGAACTAACATTCTCTTCTCAAAATCAAGTTTTTACTGCTTACCTGACATTTTTGAGACATCAACAGAACATTTTGAGTCGCGTTCAAAGGTTTGCATCAAACATGCTGTCATATTTCATCACTTTAGTGTCTTTCATAAGTGGGGACCAAAAATCCCGGGATATTTGGAACCCGGGATATTTGGGTCCCCCCGTTAGAACTAACATTCTCTTCTCAAAATCACGTTTTTACTGCTTACCTGACATTTTTGAGACATCAACAGAACATTTGAGTCGCGTTCAAAAGTTTGCTTCCAACATGCTGTCATATTTCATCACTTTATTGTCTTTCATAAGGGGGGACCAAAAATCCCGGGATATTTGGGTCCCCCCATTAGAACTAAAATTCTCTTCCCAAAATCACGTTTTTACTGCTTACCTGACATTTTTGAGACATCAACAGAACATTTGAGTCGCGTTCAAAGGTTTGCTTCCAACATGCTGTCATATTTCATCACTTTATTGTCTTTCATAAGGGGGGACCAAAAATCCCGGGATATTTGGGTCCCCCCCATTAGAACTAACATTCTCTTCTCAAAATCACGTTTTTACTGCTTACCTGACATTTTTGAGACATCAACAGAACATTTTGAGTCGCGTTCAAAGGTTTGCATCAAACATGCTGTCATATTTCATCGCTTTAGTGTCTTTCATAAGCAGGGACCAAAAATCCCGGGAAATTTGGAACCCGGGATATTTGGGTCCCCCTGTTAGAACTAACATTCTCTTCTCAAAATCACGTTTTTACTGCTTACCTGACATTTTTGAGACATCAACAGAACATTTTGAGTCGCGTTCAAAGGTTTGCATCAAACATGCTGTCATATTTCATCATTTTAGTGTCTTTCATAAGGGGGGACCAAAAATCCCGGGATATTTGGGTCCCCCCATTAGAACTATACACATTCTCTTCTCAAAATCACGTTTTTACTGCTTACCTGACATTTTTGAGACATTAACAGAACATTTTGAGTCGCGTTCAAAGGCTTGCATCCAACATGCTGTCATATTTCATCACTTTATTGTCTTTCATAAGTGGGGACCAAACATCCCGGGATATTTGGAACCCGGGATATTTGGGTCCCCCCATTAGAACTAACATTCTCTTCTCAAAATCACGTTTTTACTGCTTACCTGACATTTTTGAGACATCAACAGAACATTTTGAGTCGCGTTTAAAGGCTTGCATCCAACATGATGTCATATTTCATCGCTTTAGTGTCTTTCATAAGTGGGGACCAAAAATCCCGGGATATTTGGAACCCGGGATATTTGGGTCCCGCCGTTAGAACTAACATTCTCTTCTCAAAATCACGTTTTCACTGCTTACCTGACATTTTTGAGACATCAACAGAACATTTGAGTCACGTTCAAAGGTTTGCATCCAAAAAGATGTCATATTTCATCGCTTTATTGTCTTTCATAAGGGGGGACCAAAAATCCCGGGATATTTGGGTCCCCCCATTAGAACTAACATTCTCTTCTCAAAATCACGTTTTCACTGCTTACCTGACATTTTTGAGACATCAACAGAACATTTTGAGTCGTTTTCAAAGGTTTGCATCCAAATGCTGTCATATTTCATCACTTTATTGTCTTTCATAAGGGGGGACCAAAAATCCCGGGATATTTGGGTCCCCCCCATTAGAACTAACATTCTCTTCTCAAAATCACGTTTTTACTGCTTACCTGACATTTTTGAGACATCAACAGAACATTTGAGTCGCGTTCAAAGGTTTAATCACAATGTCTACTACCTTACAGAAGTACAGGAAGAATCATCAAACCCTGGACCAAGTCAGCCAGCTGCGATGAAGAGGCCACGCCCTGGACCAAGTCAGCCAGCTGTGAAGAGGCCACGCCCTGGACCAAGTCAGCCAGCTGCTATGAAGAGGCCACGCCCTGGACCAAGTCAGCCAGCTGCTATGAAGAGGCCACGCCCTGGACCAAGTCAGCCAGCTGCTATGAAGAGGCCACGCCCTGGACCAAGTCAGCCAGCTGCTATGAAGAGGCCACGCCCTGGACCAAGTCAGCCAGCTGCTATGAAGAGGCCACGCCCTGGACCAAGTCAAGCCCAGCCCTGGACCCAAGCTGCGATGAAGAGGCCACGCCTTGGACCAAGTCAGCCAGCTGTGAAGAGGCCACGCCCTGGACCAAGTCAGCCAGCTGCTATGAAGAGGCCACGCCCTGGACCAAGTCAGCCAGCTGCTATGCAGAGGCCACGCCCTGGACCAAGTCAGCCAGCTGCTATGAAGAGGCCACGCCCTGGACCAAGTCAGCCAGCTGCTATGAAGAGGCCACGCCCTGGACCAAGTCAGCCAGCTGTGAAGAGGCCACGCCCTGGACCAAGTCAGCCAGCTGCGATGAAGAGGCCACGCCCTGGACCAAGTCAGCCAGCTGCTATGAAGAGGCCACGCCCTGGACCAAGTCAGCCAGCTGTGAAGAGGCCACGCCCTGGACCAAGTCAGCCAGCTGTGAAGAGGCCACGCCCTGGACCAAGTCAGCCAGCGGCGATGAAGAGGCCACGCCCTGGACCAAGTCAGCCAGCTGTGAAGAGGCCAAGCCTGACCAAGTCAGCCAGCTGCTATGAGAGGCCACGCCCTGGACCAAGTCAGCCAGCTGCTATGAAGAGGCCACGCCCTGGACCAAGTCAGCCAGCTGTGAAGAGGCCACGCCCTGGACCAAGTCAGCCAGCTGCGATGAAGAGGCCACGCCCTGGACCAAGTCAGCCAGCTGTGAAGAGGCCACGCCCTGGACCAAGTCAGCCAGCGGCGACGAAGAGGCCACACCCTGGACCAAGTCAGCCAGTTGCGATGAAGAGACCACGCCTGACCCTAAAGCCCCATTATCCATTCACATTAAAGTTCAAAACAAAGCAAATAACGAGGTGCCAGGGATGCCTGGGAACGATCGACCATGACCCTTCCCCAGCCAACCTGGTAATAGGGCATTACGATAGCTACCCGTACTTTGCTAAAGCAAAGGGTGAAATGCAACCTGGGTGGAAAAAAGGCTATTTCCACACAAATTTTTCTTGTTTGAAAGCAAAGAATCCAGACTTTCAGGGAGATGAGGTCGTTGTTCCACTGGATATGATGAAAGACCTTACACCAGAACATATACAATATTGCGAAAGACATGGAATACACCTGAATACTTAAATCCGTGTGCTGGGCCTGGACCCTTTTGAAATGATTCTCTTGTTACTACAGTAGCTAACTGGCTACATGTAATTGTGTTGTTAGATTGATTGTTAGAACACTCTACCACTGTTCTAGGAAAGTAGCTGGTCCGGGAGTCTGGCTGACTCTGTTTTTTTCATGTGATGAAATTTCAACAAAAATCAGAATTGTAGGTCAGTACAGGAAATGATACACTATAATTCTGTTATACCCTTCCTTAACATATACGGTGCAGCCTTTTTCATCTCCTGATATGCAAGATTTCATGTTCTGAATCAACTCCAAAATGCTCAATAAAAGACATTTTCTTCCTAGTTGTTCAATGTAACTCAAAACGATCTGTTGGTGTCTCAATTTGTCAGGTTTATTTTTTTATTTATTTGTCAGGTTTGCAGTATGTAAAGTGGTGTTAAGAAAAGATTGTACCCAAATATCCCGGGATTTTTGGTCCCCCCTTATGAAAGACACTAAAGCGATGAAATATGACAGCATGTTGGATGCAAACATTTGAACGCGACTCAAAATGTTCTGTTGATGTCACAAAAATGTCAGGTAAGCAGTGAAAACGTGATTTTGGGAAGAGAATTTTAGTTCTAATGGGGGGGACCCAAATATCCCGGGATTTTTGGTCCCCCCTTATGAAAGACAATAAAGCGATGAAATATGACAGCATGTTTGATGCAAACCTTTGAACGCGACTCAAAATGTTCTGTTGATGTCTCAAAAATGTCAGGTAAGCAGTAAAAACGTGATTTTGAGCCAAGAATGTTAGTTCTAATGGGGGGGACCCAAATATCCCGGGATTTTTGGTCCCCCCTTATGAAAGACACTAAAGCGATGAAATATGACATCTATTTTGGGTGCAAACCTTTGAATGCGACTCAAAATGTTCTGTTGATGTCTCAAAAATGTCAGGTAAGCAGTAAAAACGTGACGTTTTTGAGCCGAGAATGTTAGTTCTAATGGGGGGGACCCAAATATCCCGGGATTTTTGGTCCCCCCTTATGAAAGACACTAAAGCGATGAAATATGACATCTATTTTGGGTGCAAACCTTTGAATGCGACTCAAAATGTTCTGTTGATGTCTCAAAAATGTCAGGTAAGCAGTAAAAACGTGATTTTGGGAAGAGAATTTTAGTTCTAATGGGGGGGACCCAAATATCCCGGGTTCCAAATATCCCGGGATTTTTGGTCCCCACTTATGAAAGACAATAAAGTGATGAAATATGACATCTTTTTGGGTGCAAACCTTTGAATGCGACTCAAAATGTTCTGTTGATGTCTCAAAAATGTCAGGTAAGCAGTAAAAACGTGATTTTGAGCCGAGAATGTTAGTTCTAATGGGGGGGACCCAAATATCCCGGGATTTTTGGTCCCCCCTTATGAAAGACACTAAAGCGATGAAATATGACATCTATTTTGGGTGCAAACCTTTGAATGCGACTCAAAATGTTCTGTTGATGTCTCAAAAATGTCAGGTAAGCAGTAAAAACGTGATTTTGGGAAGAGAATTTTAGTTCTAATGGGGGGGACCCAAATATCCCGGGATTTTTGGTGCCCCCTTATGAAAGACAATAAAGTGATGAAATATGACAGCATGTTGGATGCAAACCTTTGAACGCGACTCAAATGTTCTGTTGATGTCTCAAAAATGTCAGGTAAGCAGTAAAATCGTGATTTTGAGAAGAGAATGTTAGTTCTAATGGGGGGGACCCAAATATCCCGGGTTCCAAATTTCCCGGGATTTTTGGTCCCCACTTATGAAAGACACTAAAGCGACGAAATATGACATCTTTTTGGGTGCAAACCTTTGAATGCGACTCAAAATGTTCTGTTGATGTCTCAAAAATGTCAGGTAAGCAGTGAAAACGTGATTTTGAGAAGAGAATGTTAGTTCTAATGGGGGGACCCAAATATCCCGGGATTTTTGGTCCCCCCTTATGAAAGACACTAAAGCGATGAAATATGACAGCATGTTTGATGCAAGCCTTTGAACGCGACTCAAAATGTTCTGTTGATGTCTCAAAAATGTCAGGTAAGCAGTAAAAACGTGATTTTGAGAAGAGAATGTTAGTTCTAATGGGGGGACCCAAATATCCCGGGATTTTTGGTCCCCCCTTATGAAAGACAATAAAGCGATGAAATATGACATCTTTTTGGATGCAAACCTTTGAACGCGACACAAATGTTCTGTTGATGTCTCAAAAATGTCAGGTAAGCAGTAAAAACGTGATTTTGAGAAGAGAATGTTAGTTCTAATGGGGGGACCCAAATATCCCGGGATTTTTGGTCCCCCCTTATGAAAGACACTAAAGCGATGAAATATGACAGCAAGTTGGATGCAAACCTTTGAACACGACTCAAAATGTTCTGTTGATGTCACAAAAATGTCAGGTAAGCAGTAAAAACGTGATTTTGAGAAGAGAATGTTAGTTCTAATGGGGGGACCCAAATATCCCGGGATTTTTGGTCCCCCCTTATGAAAGACAATAAAGTGATGAAATATGACAGCATTTGGATGCAAACCTTTGAAAACGACTCAAAATGTTCTGTTGATGTCTCAAAAATGTCAGGTAAGCAGTTAAAACGTGATTTTGAGAAGAGAATGTTAGTTCTAATATCCCGGGTTCCAAATTTTCCGGGATTTTTGGTCCCCACTTATGAAAGACACTAAAGCCGGCCAATATTGATCCATAACAATGACACAACCTGAAACCTCCATTGACACTGCAGCGACATGTTTGGAACCCCCCCTAATGGGGCCCCGACTGCCCGTGGCCGGCTTTCTGCGGTGCTTCAGGCCACGCCCCCTTCTGCCAAATATGGAAGTGACCCCGGAAGTGGCCCCAAATTTCCCGGCGCCCCCATATTTCCCGGAACACAGGCAGCTGAACGGAGCAAGTGAAGCGAGCATGAGCAGCGGCCGAGTGTTATGGATTTACATCCTTCGTTGACTGACAGGAGCCAAATACAGACTGTATAACGTTGTCATTTCCTGAATAAAGTGCCGTTCAGAGCAGAAAAAACGGACTTTTCTTTCGTTTTCACTGGCGTGTTACCTGCTTGTCACGAGCCTGTAATAGCACAGTACGGCGGTTTCCCTGCTACGGTTCAGAGACCAGAGGCCTTACGGTAACACATGAAAGAGCATTTTGATGTGATACAATGTGCACCCAAAACATGGCAACTTTTCGCCAAATAAACTTTGTTTCTAAATTATTAAGATATGTTTGCCTTGGTGACACATGACAAATGTGCAGAAATCATAGAAAAACTTTTTTTTTTTTCTAAGTTGAAGGTGGATTTTTTTGGCCCTCGCTACTGGCGACAAGGCAGGAAAAAATGGTTGAAATGGTCAAATTCTGGTTGCATTTGGCGACCAGTTGGTTGCGATTTTATGCCCTGCTTGTGTACGAATTGACCCTTCGGTAAGCACCGCCCCCTTCCTAGTTACTGTTGCTAGGTCGGACAATCTTGCTGCTCCTGCGTTAAGGACTGTGTTTGTTCGCTATATTTCTGATGTGTATCATCAGTGTTAATATTATACAATAATAACGCCATGGTGGAATATTGCTGCTGTTTTCTTCAGTTTCTTTTTCATTTTAATGCCTGGTACAACTAAAGGTACATTTGTTTGGACAAACATAACGATAACCACAAAGATTGCTCATAAGAGTTTTATTTAAGAGCTGATATCTTACCATTTTCCATGGTTTTCTTGATTATAACCTAAATCACTTAAGTTTTTACATCAATAGCTATGGCGTTGTACTGCCAAAAACACTGCTTTTATGCATTCAGTGTTTTCTTTTCTGTCTGTTTTAGTCACATGATGACGTTTAGTGGTACCAGGTATTAAAATGAACAAGAAAGTGAAGAAAAAATGGTGGTCTAATCATTTTTTCCATGACTGTATATCAATATTTTATTTTCCCAGAGAGTATCGATTTTTCAGCAGTGGGTATCGATATTCTAAGCTTCTTTCAAAACCCCCGTGTCCCACCTTTAAAAGCTTGCAAGCAACAATTTGCACTGTTTAAATAAATGAAACTATTTTTCTCAACACACCTTTTATTCATTTTGTCCATCATTTGCAAGCTGCCTGTCAGCCATATAATGTGTAATTGATGCTTTCAGTTCAATTAATTCAAACAAAGTCATTGGAACACTCACAAGATGTCACCAAAATCACTTTGTCCCTTTAAAATCTTTAGAAAAATGATTTAAATGTAAGATGAATATCGATATATATCATATCGTATCGTGAGCTGAATATCGTGTATCGTATCGCGAGATTAGTGTATCGCTAACACCAATGTTAAAAAATCTCACTGAATTTAAATTACGTAAAGGAAGAATGTGGAAAAATCTCCCCCATAAGCTTGTAACTGACAGTTATACAACTTGAAGTTACTGCTCATGTTTCTGATTAACTTTTGACTGAAGTCAGCAGCCTTGAGAGAAAACACGCTGATGATATCCAAAATACGGAGATAGATAGATGAAACAGATTCAACTACTGTCATTTTCTGTTAAAATTAATATCCTCTAAGTTCCTGCAGCAGTCCTTCATCTTCATTCAGTCCCAGTTCTGCATGATTCCTAATAAATGCATTTTTTAATTTTCAATTTTTTCTTTATCACTGACACCGTACATAAGGATGCAGACTCACAACTCCACCCAGGATGATGTCCGCTGTGTCTGGAGGCTCCAGCCTCTAACTGGCCATTAACTGACTGAGAGGAGCTGCTGGAGGAGAGAAAACTAATTATCGAGCTGATAAACTGGGGCTTTCTCCGGCTTAGTGAATATCTCTAAAGTCAACAGGAGATGCTTCTGATGAGTGTTTGCTGCTCGGGTTGAAGCATCCAGCTGACAGCAGCTGTGACGGGTCCTGAGGAGAAAAACACACACAGACTCTCACATCGCTGCCGTTCGTTTCACCAAACAGCAGAATCAGATTAAAGAAAGAAATCTGGTCCAGTCTGGTCCAGTCTGGTCATGACAGCAGTCTGAAGTCGTGAACGTGGAGGTGGACGTCACAGAGCATCTGGCTGATTCTCATTTTATTCAGATCTGAAGCTCGTTCGTTTAGTTTCTGTGTCAGTAAACCGAGAGCATCAGACTAGAGGCTCTTCAGTGATGTGGAGTTTTGCTTTTAACTTTTGCCTTTTTATTTTTCTCTCTTGTTATAATGATCTTTTTGAGCATTTTGGTAGTTGATATGTTTTTTTTTTCTTTGTAGAAACTGTTTTACATGTGTGCCTTATTTTGTTTTGTCTGAATTCAGCTTCATGTTGAAGGACGTGTATTTGATTTTAGTCTTTCTGATTTAGGCGTGTTTGTTCTTTGTTCTCTCTAGTCTATTGTTTCTTGAGAATTAGAACAGTTTATCTGTTTTTTTCTTTCTTCTTTTGATGGATCATCTGTGGGGTTTTTGTTATTGTTACCTCCGCCAAGGAGTTTATTGTTTTGCCAGCGTTTATTTGTCTGTTTGTTTGTCTGTGTACAAGATAATTCAAAAAGTTATGGATGGATTTTGATGAAATTTTCAGGAGCTGTCAGAAATGTAAAAAAGGAAGAACTGGTTTCATTTTGGCTGTGATCCAAAGGAAATCCTGGATTCTGGATCACTTTCAAATTTTCGATAACATTGCGGTTAATGGGGCCAAAAATGTTGTTTCTCAATATCTCCGGTAATTATTGCCCAAAACTCATGAAATTTGACTCAGGGATTGACAATGGGGACCTTTATCAGATTTGAAAGGCTGATCCGGATCTGATCTAGAATTTTATCGCAATCTGTAAATAGCTATATGGGGGAATTTTTGCGCTTGGCGGAGGTCTGCGCTCTGCTTTTCTAGTTGTTGTTGTTTTTAGCCTGTTAGATTTTTAGAATTCTCATTTTTGTTTTTGGGTGTTTGTATTCATTTATTTAACACATTTCATTTCAAATTCAGAAATGCATTTGCACCAATTATGTCTTCACAGCATTCTTGTTTCTTCCAGAAACGTTGTAGTTATGATCGACAATCACATTGTTGGTCAGTTTCATCAGGATCCGTCGATGCAGATTGTCCCTCTCGAGTCCTGAGAGGGGGCTGATGGGAAATAAAGAAAGGTCAATCAATCCAAGAAAAAAAAAAAATTACCCAACCTTTCTCATTGGGCTTCATCTTTGTTCTGGAGCACTTTTTGGATTTTAGAGGTCCTTGTGTGCAGAGCAGCAAGCCTTTAGTGAGCCTTCTGCTGAGAACACCACCGCTGGTATCACATATATGACGCTATGCGTTCTCTCTGCAGAGGATGATTTCTTATCTCTGTCAGCAGGCGCTGGTGGAAACTCCCGCGCCTCTGAGGAACATCCATCTGGGTTTGCAGAGCAGCTCAGGGGAACCACTGCAGGGTCAAACGGAGGGCAGCTGGTGAAACAATAACACGGAGCAGATAATGACATCATACAAATGGTTGTCTCACCATCAAGGATGTCATATGTTTCCGGGTATGAAGAACGCCTGCGCCCTCTAGTGAGGAAACACAGACGTTATGGTGACACCTGGAGAATCTCCACCAGAGCAGAGGTCTATAGCAGGAAGAGGTCCCAGGAGAACGTGGGGCCCGACCCATCCAGCTGACGTCATCTCTACTCAGTCCGTCACAGGAACAGAATCAGGCTGTGACAAGCCAGGAGCGACCAACGTTTCACCCTACTGATTTCATCCAGTGAGCAGCAGCTTATTACGGAAACTTATTCCAGTTCACAGACAACACTTGAAGATCATTTACAGAAGAACTTTTTATATGGGATAGTGAAAAGTGTCTTTTCTTGAAATCTTCCACGTCTCCAACTGATTATCAGAATATGGTGCTTGCAAAAAAAAAAAGACAGAAATCAAATCAAATTAAATCAAACTTTATTTATAGAACGCTTTTCATGCCCTCGGGCAACACAAAGTCCTTTACATAAAAAAAATAACAATAATAATAATAATAATAAAAACAATGCACATTAAAACAAAATAAAAGCCATCACACACCCCAAAGCCACAAAGTCATCCTCCTATTACCCCTCAACCCCCCATGCACCACAAACATAACAAAACTCCCTCTTTTTTGTCTCTTCAAAAAAAAAAAAAAAAAAAAAAAAAGGAGGATAAAATACTTCTATTTAAATAAATAAATATCAAAATATCAAAACAAATATCAAAACACCTGGCTTGGCACTGCTGTGAAGTAACGATAACTTGGGGATCCATTCACCCCAGGAGCCAGCCCCCCCACATCTGGATGTGGGGGGGCTGGGTGGTTGCTGCGGTGAGGCCATCACCGCAGCAACCACCCAGGGCAGGCCAGGGTCCAGACCAGGGTCCAGACCAGGGTCCAGGCCAGGGTCCAGGCCAGGGTCCAGATCAGGGTCCAGATCAGGGTCCAGACCAGTTGCTGAACTGCAGTGCAGGACCCCAGCCACCCAGACAAGGGTGATTACCATGGCAACAGCCCCCCAGACAGAGCCCCCAGTGTGAAAGATCCCCATTGAGGTAAACACTGGAGTAATTATTAAATTAACAAAATGAAAATAAATAATATCAAATAAAAAATTCAGAACAAATATCAAATTACCTTAAGATAAATAGCAATAGTAAAAATGCACATAAAGGATTTAATAAAATAAACCAGCAAGAGAGAAAGAGCAGCACAGATCATCTGCTGTACAGACTCTGACTGTCCCTCCAACAACAACGTATCCAACAAGAATATCAGAAACCTGCTTCACCATCCTGCTTTTATTTTTGGTCAGACATCTTTAAAAAATCTTTATTTGGAAATGGTCTTGCTGGCGGTTGCTGCCACCTGCTGGTCATTAAAGCAAGACACTTATATGTCTGATTAATCCAGGGGTGTCCATCTCCAGTCCTGGAGGGCTGCTGTCCTGCAGGTCTTAGATGTTTTCCTGCCACAACACACCTGATTGAAATGAATGGATCATCAGCTGGTCATCCAGGTCTGCACAAGTCTGTTAATGATCCAATAATTTGAATCAGATGTGTTGAAGCAGGGAAACATTTAAAACATGCAGGACACCCCTGGATTAATCATTTGCATGTGTTATAAAACTTTCTTCCCCTGAAGAAGTTTTTTTTTTTTCCATATTCCATTTAGAAGACACCTTTTATCCAAGGAGAGCTTCAGTCTACAGATGATGGAAGAACAACTTTAAGATCAGCAGTCAGTGTTTGTGTCTTTTCATCTTCCTTAATTAGAAATGGGAATTTACAAGATTTTACTGATATCTTTCAGTTCTTCATCGATTCCCTGATTAATTCCAGATCGAGGTTCAGTGAGAACACAAATATTCCCAAACAAATGTAGCCTTAACACTGTCGCTCATCACTGTGTCTCAATATAAATGTCTCCTATTCCCAGCCTTCAGTTTAGAGGCTTCTGATTCTTCATGAACCGGTTGGTAACCAGTTTTCTATCTTTAATGAATGTTGTTGACTGTTTCAGGGACACCACTGGTTTATGAATCCTCTCTGTTTGCAGCGGAGGCCATAAGTACCCGTCAGCATTTGGAGACGACAGTTAGCAGAGCAAACAGCATTTGCATATTGCAACATAAAACTCCGAAACGCTTCAAGCGCCAGCCCAGCACCTGCTTCAAGCTTGTAGAAAAATGGTGACGGGTTCTGTCAAATATAAATTTGGGTATTTCTTATTTATAAGTATATACTCTTATTGTGCTCTGGTGAGGCAGTTAATCTTAAACAATACACTAGACTACGACAGAGGTGCAAAGTGGATTTATTCTCCAAGTCGTATACAATTCAGAGAGGTCATTAACTCACATCACAGACAAGCAGGATGATCAGAAATGACAAATTGCGAATAGAAAACTGTCGTCTTTAAGCATCACATCACAAAAACACAAAGACCTTGAGATAAGTTCTTTAGACGTCTAGGTGTCAAAACTTAGCGACATGATGGAGCCAGAATGATGAACAGAAGCGATGGCCTTCAACAGACCAGAATCTGGAACAGAAGTCATGGACCTGTGCATCAGCATTATACAATAAGGCCCCAAAATGCAGTTTTAATATTACAGGTTCAGATTGTCATTGTACCATGATGTGAGTCACCCAGTTTCCTCATCTTTACCTGGACCCATTTGGACATCATCCCATATTTGTGTTGTGGAACAACTGCTTCCTGTGGATCATCATGGTTCCTGTTCAGAATCAGACTCAAAAACTGGTCCAAAACGCTGAAACATCGGTTAATCAGATACGTACAGGGGCGGACTGGTAATCTGTGGATTCTGGAAAAGTCCAGAACAGCCGTCCGGTCTACGGCCGTCGGCCCTGTTCAATAACCAACATTTTCAGTCTATCAACTAACAGCTGGGGGCGCTAAGACGATCATTTATAGGCCTAAAAACCAACAAAGCAGACTAACGTTAGTGTCTGTTAACAGAAAGATGGCAAGAGAAAAAGCAAGGAGAAAGGGGGATGGGAAAAATTAAAATTTATGAAACGCTGGACGCAGGACGCTGGACGCTCCAGTTTGTGCCCGGTTTGTGGTGATCTGCGGTCGGCTGTCTACATACTGTCTGCAGGGGGCGGATCGGTCCTCTTGCGGCTGGTGGAGACCTGCTGCCGCGAACATGGATGGTGTCGCTGGAGGCCGGTTCAGGAAAGCTAAGTAGCCCTGAACTGCTACCCGCAGCAACCACCACCACTGGATCCGGGCTGCAGCGTCACTGAGCCGGGACAGGAGCCCACCACGTAGCGGCGGCGGCATGCTGCCCCCGTCCAGCAGTCTACACGACGGAGGGGTCAGCTGACCTGGCAGGGGCCGTCTGGTGACCTGGTGGGGCCCAGCACCGCCGGGGGAGACGACAACGGCCTGGTCTGGTCCGCATGATGAACCGGGCTCTGGGACGGTCAGCTCCGTCGCTCGCCGGACTGAATGGAGCTCGGTCTTCCCAGAGGAGACGGTCTGGTTCATCGGTGTTTCCTCCTCTGACCTGGAGATATCTCACTTGTCATTGTTATGGAGATATACTGGTTCTAACGGCTGTTAACTCGAGTTAGCACTCGGACCACGGGACCTGGCATGAAAAGTAGCGCTGGACACTAGCAGCTCCCCTAGTACACCAGACTGGTGTACTGAAACTTGAATTTCCCCCTTGAGGGATTAATAAAGTATTTTGAATTTGAATTTGAATTTAAGTTTGAGAGGGAGAAATGTTTTCCATTTTGGCACTATTTATCCTTTTCTTCTCTTTTGTGGTGCGTGGTGGTGCAGTGTCTGTGGAACAGGCTACAGATGTTGTTTGAAGGATGATTGGTTGATTGGTACCTTAACTAATCACAGCAGCACTGCATGGACCAATTCAATTTTAAAAATCAGTATAATGTCAGGGTCCTACAATAGTATTTACTGGATAGTCTTGTGGTTAAATGGGTGGAGTCTCTTCTTGTGGTTTGTGGGTTTAATTACCAGTGTTGTGATATGTTGTTGTGTTTATTTCTTTCTCTCTATCCAATAAAGGCCACTAGAAAATCTTTTTAAAGATGCTGATATGACATATAAACCATAACCTGTTAACTACTGTTGACCAGATGGTGAATAATCTACTCTGTTGGGTTCATAAATGTGTAAATCTGATTCTGATGGAGTCAGGGCCTCACCAGCCATGAATCTCAGCACGTCACTGGTTATGACATTTTCATTTCAAACAGATAAGGGATGTTTTAAATAAATGTATAGTTTATAAAGCTACTTTGTCATCTCTGACCATCTTTGAGTATTTTTTTCCCCCCGTTATGTCCAGGGCCGTTTTTTAGTCTCTGTCCGTCCCTGGATACGCAAACCTGTACAAACATGCTTCTTTCCATTTTAATATAGCGGTACATACATGTATATGACATCATGCTAACTGTTGTACATCTGGGGTCTGGAAAACTTCATTTTTATGACATTAATGGAACATTTTTCTTTGATCAAGAATGTTCTTTGTTGAGTACCAGCTCTCAACCAGCACTGATCAAGTCATTACCAGTTACCAGGACAAGGGACTCATGGAACCAAGAGAGGACCATTTCATCGATCCGATGAGGGAGAAGAGCTGAGGTCACAAAACTTGCATCCACGGTCCTCTTGGACACATCCCTGGATTCTGAGTGTTAGTTTTGGTGAAAGTTTGTAACTCTATCTAAATCTTAATATTAAGGTGAGTTACCCCACACAGATGATAAGTACTCCTCTGGGTCTCAGCCACTACATTTGCTGCCCTTAAGGAGCTGAAGTTGACATGCTGACTCCGCCCACCTATGAACGAAGCTGTGAAGACATTATTGAGAAGAAAGATGCTGGACTGGATTCTTGTGGTATTTTAACAAAAGGCGTCAGGAAACGGTCTCATCAGCTTGGGAATCATTGGACGTTTCAACAAAGTGATACAGAGCACGTAATGGACTCAGAAATCGGTTCTGTAATGCTCAGAAGTGTCTAACGGACGACAAAAAGCCATTACAGGAGGTCATCAGGATCAGTAGTCCTGTCATGATACTGGTTTATGAGGCGAAACATTCCTTAACTTAAAGCCATATCAGTGGAAGGTCCAACTGGTTGAGATCAATAAATGGTTTTTGATCTGGTTTACCATGAATAAACCACTGAGTAACATCATCCTTGTGTTATCATCCCTTTTTTTTCTTGATCCTAATGTGAAATTGAAAAAAAATTAGTGAAGGTACCAAGACAGAAATGTAAATAAGCATAAACAAACTTTAAACCAACACTTTCCAGAATAATTTTTCCAGAACTGCAGTTCCTCTGTGAAACCACTAGATGGCAGCAGCAGATGGGAACTGGGATCTGATAACTGCCACACACCAAAGGAAATTAAGTGATTAGCTCTTGTTTACACAGTTTGAGAAGGAAAATGCAGAAACGTAGTGACTGTAGGAACGCTATGTTTGCCAGTACTGGAGCTGAACCTCCAGGATGAAGGGAAATATTTGTATTTGACGGCTGGGAAATGCTTAATTCTACGACAGGAAGAGTCTGTGGGTACCGTGTGTCATCGAAATATTTAATCTGCTTGAAATTATATGGAGAGCTGCATGAGCGCAGAGAAGAAATCAGCCCTTGTGGCCTGAACCAAACAACTTTTATTTCAGGGTGTGTTTATTGTCGACGCTTTGAACTTATCAGTAGTGAAGGAAATAGCTGGGACACGTGCCAACTTTCCACATTACAGCCCAGCGGGTCTTAACCAGACACATAAGGCACTGTGTGTCTTCACTTACATAATTTGTATGCAAGTAAAGAGAAGAGAGAAAAAAAAAAAAAACTAACCACAGTACAAGCTTACTCAGACTTACAAAATATAAAATTACAGATATAAATATACAGTGGGTAAAATAAGTAGTGAGCATGCCTGCAATTTTTTTCAGTCAATATATTTCCAGAGGTGGTTTTGGCATGAAACATTCACCAGACGAAATCCACACCTGCAAACAAATAAAACCAAACCACAGATATCCATAAATTATCTGTAATAATGTGAAATGACAAACAGAAAAAGTATTGAAGATGTTCACTGAATTGAATCCTTTATTGGTAATTCCAGCTTCCAGACACCTCCTGTATGGAGAAACCAGTCTCAGGCACTGCTCAGGTGTGATTTGGGCCCATTCCTCCACACGAACAGTTCATGGGCCTTTTCTAGGAACTCTGACACTTAGGCCCTGATCGTACACCTCCCGCTAGCCGCTAGCTGCTACCCGCAAATTGCGGGTACAGGAACCTCTGGTAACCGCTATCGCAATCTTCCGCTCCCTAAAGCCGCTACCCATTATGCCGACTCCCTTACTCTCATTGTAGGTGTGGCAATGGGCGTGTCTCTTTCCTTTTCCGCAAACTCTATATCTTGCGATCGCGGGTAGCGGGCAGCGGGCAGTGGCGCCTGCAGAAAATATTTTCTAGGGGGGCCAGGTGGGGCCAGTTAAAATTTTGGGGGGGCCTATGGAGGCACCCTAAAAAAGCTAAACAATGTAGACAAGACACTACAGTATGTAAATCAGACAGTATCTACGCCTAGCGATGGCATTACACAACTGTTTTCCAGTGTTTAAGGTGTAATCAGGGTTCTCCCTTTAGAATAAACAGTTTGTTACCATGAGGGCACCAAACTTAGAAACCTTTGGTTCCTTTATGAAAAGTTGGTTGCCAAACCACCTTTTTGTGAAGCATCTCACAAAGATTTTGACCAAAAAAGGATGCAAAATGGTACAATCTGGTAATATCTGTGGCCTAAAGCAGCCCCATATTTTGGGGAGTTTCTGAGAATCTTTTTTTTAAATAACGTAAAATGTTTCAGACATATTAGGCAAATTAGCAGGGGATCACTAAAGAGTAACTTTTATTTAGGTTAAAGAGTAACCTGGGACTTCTTTCATATTGCAACAAATTGTGGTTTGCACTGATTAACAGGGATTTAGACTTGGCAAGAGGAGAACATTAACAATGCTGTTTTACACAGGAAATCCTATAATTTCCACACTCTTCTACTAAAAGAACTCACAGGATGATCATTGGACACAAACAGACTAAATTCAGGGTGACACAACAGAACGAACAGAGGTTAAACCGACAAGATTAAGATTTACTTAATGATCGATTTATTTTCATTTACTTCCATTTTTATACATACATTTATACCAGCCATCCAGTCTGAATAGCCATCAATCCGTCCATCCAATAATTACATCACATGACAGTTTGACAGTTCACCATCTATCCAGCTGTTCCTCCCTTTCAGTCATCAGGCAGTGGGGGGGCCAACTACTTGCTTGGAAGGGCCATGGGGGGCCCCCTTCTGCCGGCGCCATTGGTAGCGGGTAGTCTGACCACCCGTTACCCACAACCCACATGTCAGCGCATACAAGAGCGTGTCCAAATGGCATAAATGTGCCTCCACCTGGTCACATGTGGACGTGCACAAATGGCTCTACCTCTAGAAATGACCTTTCGGTAAGCACCGCCCCCTCCCTAGTTACTGTTGCTAGGTCGGACATTCTCGCTGCTTTTCCATTAAGGACAATGTTAATATGCCTATCATCAGTGTTAATATTATACTATAATAACTCCATGGTGAAATATTGCTGCTGGGGACCTGCAACAGTGACTCGAGGTGTCCAGAATGTTTGGAGGGACATTTTTATTGCCTTTCCCAAGATAAAACAAACGCTGTAAAAATGCAGGCTGTGGGCTCAGTTGTGTCCGTCCACACAAGCAACTGAACGTGGGGAAAGCTCATAGGCCATGGCGGTTATTGTTTCCTTTAATTGTACCTCCTAGTTCCAGGTCGTTCTGATGCTCCCCACAAGTGCTCCTTAGCTCTTGGACGACTCTTTCACTCCTCTGTCAGAAATCTTGAGAGGAGCACCTGGTTGTGGCTGGTTTATGGTGAATTGATGTTCTTTCCACCTCTGGATTAACCGTAGCATTCAGAAGTTTAGAAATCCTTCTGGAACCAATGCCATCAGTTTGTTTCGCAACAATAAGGCCGTGAAGGTCTCAAGAGATCTCTTTCCTGTCACCCATCATGAGAGGTTTCGTGAGTGTGAGGAAATCTTGGTAGTGACACCTTTTTTTAGGGTTTTATTAGTTAGGACTGAACCATCTGATATTCATTTGCTCTGACAAGGGGCTGGATTGCTTTCTAATTATTGATTGACATCAGCAGTCATCTTGGCTTTCCATGCCTTTTGGCACCTCCCTTTCTTCATGTGTCCAACACATTTTCCCTGTGTCACTTCACATTATCATGTATAACTTGGTTTATGGACATCGATGGTTTTATTTGTTTGCTTGTGTAGATTTCATGGGTTGTTACCAACACCTGGTGAAACTTTCATGTCAAGAGCACCTTTAGAAATATATTACTAAGCAAAATGCACATGTGTTTAATACTTATTTTACCCACCATAAAAATACATTTAAAAATATTAGATTTCCCTTTGTGGATTAATTTGACTTGACTTGAAATAAGTCACTTCAAATAATCAACATTTCAAGAATAGGCTTCTTGTTAAAAAATATGTTTCTACACAATGTAAAATCTGGATAAAATAAGGATGCAATGACGCCAACATTATCTGCTGAGTGGTGTCTCCACTGGTCTTCTCCCTTTCCTTCCCTTTCCTCCTCCCTTCTTCCTCCTCCACCTCAATCCATAGTTAATTAGGAGCACCTTGTTACTGTAACTGTGCTCCATTTTCTTTCCTGTAGTTTGTTGTGCTGTTTCCCTCCTTTTTTCTCGTTTCTTTCTGTATGTTTGCAGGTCAGAGTTTCCTGAGTTTCATTGCTGACTTGCAGTTCCCTCCTCTGTCCATCCCAGCGTTTACCTCCACCTGTGTGTGTAGATGTGTTCAGGGGGTCCGGCTGGTGTGGTGACCGGTGATCTAGTCCTCTGACCATCTCACCTCAGTGCTGCTACCTGCATCCGTTTATGTAATCATTTCATTCAGTCATTTGTGTGCTCTCCTCTCTCTGTCCTCCATCCTCTCTGTCCTCCATCCTCTCTCTGTCCTGTCTCTCCTCTCTTTTTCTTTCTTTATCCAGCTGGTCTTCATCAGGAAGGTCCTCCCATATGATCCAGGTCCTGCTCAAGGTTTCTTCCTCTTAAAGTGGAGTTTTTTCTTGTCACTGTTTGGCTTAAAGGTTTTTTTTCTCTCTCTGTGGGAGTTTTTTACCTGCCATTATCCTTGTTTAGAATTTAATATTATATTTTTTAGTTAATGATATTTCTTCGGGGGTGATGATCTGGGTCTCTGTAAAGCGCCTAGAGACAATTGATGTTGTAACAGACGCTATACAAATAAAATTGAATTGAATTGAATTGTATTGACTTTCAGATCTCATAAACTCATCCCCTAACAACAGAACGTAGACAGGTTTTAAAGACAGCCATGTTTACCGACGGACGACTCACCACACAAGCTCATAATAGACGACCGGGTCTCTGAGCACCAGCGCACCGAGTGTGATGCTGTAAAATATCCTGCCATGTTGACTGTAAACACGCACCCTCCTGACTGACCAGGAGAGCGTGAGCTAGCTGCTTATTTCACGAAAAACAAATGGGGATATTTCTCTGACAGCTTTGGAAACCCTTCAGGCCACGACGAGTTTCCACCCTCGATAAATGATTTCATTGTGAAAAACTGTAAGGACGTGTACTGTTCTACAAGACAAGTTCAGAGATATGTCTCAACCCCCTGGGTCCAACGTTGTGTTCTTTTCATGTCATACACAAAAAGTCATGTCATGTCATTATACTCATCTGATTAGCATGTATGGTTGTTTGTATCAATGCCATGGTTTGTCCATTTCTAAACAACGTACATTCTGTTTCTGTGTGCCATGAATACGGGATTATGTGTGTGCAACATTTAAAATGAATGACGATAAAATGTGGATCATGGTTTCAGTCCTTTCTAATATACATTATACAGTGGGGTGAGTATTGGCAAGGACCTCGCAATACGATATATATCATGATACTTAGGTCACGATATGATATTATCGCAATATTGTGATATCACGATATATTGCGATATTCTACACAGTTAATATCAAAATTAAAAGTAGAAATGAAAAATCAAGTTACTGTATATGTTCATCAGATGATATTGATCATTCAGAGGATAAATTGAGTCAAAACTATTTTCTTCAAAACAACCTATTTATTGTTTATTATTAGTGTTTTTTTTTGTTTTTTAATCGAAAAAAAAATTATATTAGGAGCTGAAAAATTGATATTATATTGGGCGGCCGAAAATCGCGATATATTGCCAAAACGTTTTTTTTTACACCCTTGTTATAAAGTCAAATTTATAAAACAATAGTAATATGAAAGCATATCAAAACTCCATACGAGCAGAATCGCCTGATCAAAGATAGCCGGGTGATTTGAGCCGTGAGCGTCTCCTCGTCTTGACTTGTGAAGTTACAGTCTTTTTATAGGAATACAGTGATCCCTTGCCAATCTGCGCTTTAAGTTTCATTGTTTTAGTTTTTTGCCGGTTTTTTTTAGAAATGTATAATATATACAGCATACAGCAGTTTGATTTTTCATCTCTACTTTTAATTTTGATATTAACTGGGTAGATTATCGCAATATATAGTGATATTGTGATATTGTGATAGTATCGTATCGTGACCCAAGCATCATGATACATATCGTATCGTGAGGTCCTTGCCAATACTCACCCCATCCAGCAGCCAGACACAGAACAGTGAGTTGTGATGTTGGCGTCAAACGCCTCTTCAGCACCGACCACTGACCACAACCACATATTCAGGCTGGACCACAGTCGGTGCTGGTGTGTTGGACCAGTGTCATGCAGCAGACCTCCACCAGTGCACTGGATTTCCCTCCAGGCCTAACAGGAGCCATCCAGCCCATCCAACCCTCCAACCGCCACGAGCCCAGCCAAAGCAACAAGCCAACCACAACCCCCCGCCGGAACCAGAGGGGGCAACCCTCACACCGCCACAGCCTGCTCGAGAGCCAGCCACCCACCTGCAGCGAGCCAGACCATCGGGTGAGGCCATGGGGAGATGGAACAAAACCAGGGGGACCAAACCATCACCAGATCCTCCCGGAGCAGCTCCACACTGTGGTGCCTCGAGATCCTGACCAAAACCGAGAGTGTGTGTGAGGTAAAGTTAAGGCTGTTTTCTGACTCCCCAATTAGAAAACAGTAGTGCTACCAGTGGTGTACTACTGGTAGCACTACTGGTACCCCCAACTAAGTGAAGAAAGGGTAGCAGAGTGCATTAAAATTGGAGTGCAGGAGTGGTTAGGGGGTGGCAAGGAGGACAGCAACACATTCCTGAGTCGCAAACCACCCACCACATGGTTCCCCACCACAAAGAGCACCTCCAACCCTACCATGTAACCTAGGGTGTGACCCTCGTGTCTTGTGCCCTGATCTAGTGATGTGCATTACAAGGCGCATGGTATGAACACATGCTGGAGAGGGTGGGACAGGGCAGTGACCTGGTCCCTCAACCCCACAGCCTCCCATCCCGGGCAGGGAGGGACAGCCCATAAGAAGCCGGCAGCAGCTGCCAAGGGAATAGAAAGCTGCGCAGCATGGACCCAACCACGGATAGTCGGTGCAACTCCACCCACACCACCATGGAGGATCACCCATTCAGTCCAACACTGCCCAGAACCAGCACTGGATAGAGTTGACCCATCTCTTTGGAGGTGGGGCTGCCTCCCGATAGAGGCAGCCCCAAAGAGACGGGGCTGTCTCCAAAGAGATAGGGCCACCTCCAAGGGAGATGAGAGATGAGAGCATGGCGGACCCTCACCACCAGAAGGCCAATGCTGCACCGCCCCAGGGCCGCCCCCCAGGGCGGAGGTGCGCACCCCGCAGCCCCCATCGAAGGCGGTGACCCAGAAGGGGAACAGTGGAGGACCCAGGCCCATCTAATGCCTGCAACTGCCAGGCCAGTCAGCATGCACGGGAGCGCCCAGTAGCACCGCCTCCAAAGAATAGGCCCCCAAAGATCCACCTCCCCAGAATATAGAGGGAGACCCCCACCCTGACAGACCCCAGCTACTGAGAGGGCGGGCAGCTACAGAGCCCCCGACAGATCAGCGGGGACACCAGTAACTTAAAAGAAAGTGAGTAGACATAGAAGTAGCATGAACTGGAAAGGAGGTTGAATTGAATTGAATTGAATTTTATTTCAAACAAACATGTACATAAAAAACATAAAAACAAAAACAGCAAAAAAAAAACATAGTAACATCTTCATATACACATAGGCTTGAAAAAGGAGTAGGAAGAAGTGCACACTTTTTCTTAGTTCCTACCCTTTTATAACACTATGAATTTACACCATCGCCATTACTATATCTACACAATATCCCTATAAATACAGTCCACATAAAACACTACGTAAACACGCCTATTATAGAAAATACAATATATTATATAAATCTATATAAATATACCCTATATAAACTACATAAATATCCCTATAAATATATATATATGCTACATACATAAAAATATACAACATATATTACATAACTACAACTATCCCTCCCAACATACAATATATACCACATAAATATTCACATAAATATCTAAACATATCTTAAGCAAGTATAATATACCATTTTCCCCTATTCTCGGGTTTCCTCGTGGTAGCTAACTTGTAGCTAACTTGTGGAGTAAATATACTGCACAGTTAGAAAATATTAGCAATAATACAAAGACTATCAATGTTATTTGGAACACAGATATGCATTTGTATGTGTACCAATGTGAATATTGATGTCAGTGTGGACAAAAATATCCTCTATCAACTTGACCTCTGTGTCCATATGGGTGAGAGGGTCTGAGCTTTCATGGGCGATGAGCGTTAAAACATTTCACCCTGTTTCTGCAGAGTCAAATGTCTCTGAAGGATGCTGGCTCACTTTTTAGCCATCTCGTAAACGTTTGACTCGGATTGCTCCAAAGCATCTAGGCATGGTCCTTGACCCCGTCATGCCTGAGGGACCCCCTGTGTTCTGGGTTTGATTTAAAGCATCCAACTGATGCTGGGAGACCAGAGACGTTTCCTGATTATGCTCCATATCAACAGCATTGAACATGACTGGTGATGAACACAAAAGCTGCTCCTAGTAGAGGGAGAAAGAACCCTCCTGACTGGTTGATGGTCTTTTTTTCTTTTTAAGATGTCCCACGTTCTTATCAGTCGCTACTCTGATCAGACTTTTCCTCCTTTTTAACCGTTTGTACTGGCTGTTAGCAGAATGTTTCCTCTCAGCGTTCGCAGCCATTTCAGGGTGCTGATGAAGTCAACGACTCTACCTTGGGCCTTTTTTGAGCCCTTCTTTAACAAAATCAAGTCTCAAAAAAGATTTAAACCAGATAATAGTCCGTGTTTACATTTGCTTGCTAAGGCAGCGTAATATGGCATTGCACTGACCTTTTTTCGACGACAAGGCCCTTTACACATGCACGCACATGCGCACACACAAACATCTTACTCACTCGCCAATTGTGGATAACTTACATGCATGAGGTCTCCAGAAAGATTTAAAACAGATGTTAGTCAGTGTTTACAGCGCCTGCCCAGACACTGGTGCTGACCTTTTCTCAAGGTCTCCTGGACACAGCATTAGAAAAACGAAAACGGTCGTAACTCATCGATCCGCATACATGCACATCAATCTCCAATCCTGACAGATTTAAAACACCTCATATCTGTATTTATACCACTTCCCAGATCCTGTCAGAGCCCAGTGATGCTGACCTTTCTTGAGGACACCTTTCAGCACTGATATTTTATTTCCAGCTGAACAGCAGAGATCTCTGTCTTTGAAGTGAGCGCAGACAACAGGCCTTATGGTCCATCTCTTTCGTCCAGAGGACTAAAAGAATTTCAGATGTTGATCTATCCAGCAACAGGGCAAATTTCCACTTTGCCTCGATCCATTTAAAAAGAGTTTTGTCCCAGAGAAGATGGCAGCAGTTCAGAATAATATCAACATATGCTTCTTTTTTGCACAATGAAGGTTTAACGTGCATTTGTGGCCAACTGTGTTCTTGGACAGTGATTCTTGAGCCCATGCATTCATTTCCATTAAAGAACTAGAAGAGCACTGGGAGAGCCCAGACCTCCGCCAAGTGTAACAATTCCCCCGTATAGTGATTTACAGATTGAGATAAAATCCGCCTTCTGGATCAGACCCGGATCAGCCTTTGAAATTAGAGATTCCCATTGTCAATCCCTGAGTCAAATTTCATGAGTTTTGGGCAATAATTAACGGAGATATTGAGAAACAAAATTTTCAGCCCCATTGACCGCAATGTTATCGAAAATTTGAAAGTGATCCAGAATCCAGGATTTCTTCTGGATCACACCCAAAATGAAATCAGTTCTTCCTTTTCACATTTCTGACAACTCCTGAAAATTTCCATCAAAATCCATCCATAACTTTTTGAGTTATCTTGTACACAGACAAACAGACAAACAGATCATGGGCAGGCAATACTGATTTTTCTGGCCATTGACCCAAGCGCACAGAGATTTCTCCAGATTCTTCGTATTTTTTCATGATATTATGTACTATTAATATATGATTACAAACACCTCTCTGTATCTAATGTCTTAAATGGTCTTTTACTTAACATCATTACTAGTTTTAAATTCAATGCCTGGAAAGTAGGGATGGATGTACATTATATGAGCAAGTTTATGAAGCTGACAAGACCAAACACACAAAAAAAGGACTTTTTTTTTTTAACTGATATGAAACAAAAGTCAAAGCAGTTGCAGAAATCGATGCATTTCTGCGTGTTTGCTTCTTTGTATCTTCAAAAAGTCCCAGCTTTTTGTGATTGAGGATTCTACATAGACCAACATGTACAAACTCACACACTCATGAACAGATTGGGACAATGTGGGGTTCGGTATTTTGCACTACGAGCAGAACTTCAACACATGGACAGGAGATTCCAAAGACTCTCTCCCTGAAATTACACTTGGCTGGTAACTGTCCTGTCTCATGAGCCACAGTGGCCCTGAGTCCGGGTCATTGTGATTATTACACGGACCTACAACCCTCTGGTGAACACGGTTGATGTTACTAATGGAAGGATGAAAGGCTGGCAACAGTGAGCAACACTTACGAGAGACCAGTGTTGTGTCAGCTCAGCATTTTCATCTTTAAAATTTGACTTTATACTGGAAGAAATTTGCAAAATCACACATTATATCAAACAAATGTTTTTTTCTGTATTTATTTGAGACATAATATAACCTGATCTTCATTTTAGTCATACTAATAGACAAACACTGTGTACTTCTTCTGGAGTCCAAATTAAATATGAAGTCCAAATAATATGTGCCTTGAGGTTAGATCTTCTTCAGCTGGAAAAAAAAATGATAGTAAATGTGTTTGTTGTTAAGAAATATCTGCTTATATCCTCCTGAGACTCGGCCCATTCATTTATGTCCTCTGTAGTGGACATTTTGTTTACCTGTATCTCCCTTAACATTTTGGACTTACCCAATCAAGCCCTATAGTATTCTGTAGAGCAGTGGTCCCCAACCCCCTGGCCACAGAGCGGTACCGGGCCGTGGATCAATTGGTACAGGGCCACGCAAGTTTAATTAGCTATTTAAGTTTTATTTATTATACGAGTCTGAACAAGCTTTTATTCTGAAAAATTGTTTATTTTGAAAAATGACCAGATTCTCTCAGTTTTCGGTCACTTGAGCGCCAGAAGCTAACCGAGCTAGTAAAATTAGTAAGAAACAGACGGCTTTGCCAATCGTATCCACGATTTCATTCTTTCGGTTACTACCCACAGGTGGTGACCATAGACGAGGGTTGGAAAAAAGATCTACTGGTAAGCAGAGAGCCTTGTCTTTTGGCTCAGCTTTCTCCTCCCTACAACAGTACAGAGTCCGCACCACAAGAGACGCTGCGCCCATCCTCCTGTCAATCTCCTGCTTCCATTCATCCATCACTTGTCAACAAAATCCAGAGATACTAAAACTCCTCTACTTGAGGAACAACCTTACTATCAACCTGGAGAAGGCATTCTACCCTTTTCCAACTGGGAACCATGGCCTCACACTTGGCTGCAAACTGCTCCAGAGAAGATCCAGTGAAGGTCCCCACCTGATCTTGCCAATCATCTGCAAAAAGTAGAAATCCTGACTGAAACCCCTCTGCTCCTTGGCTGCGCCTAGAAATTCTGTCCATAAATGTCATGAACAGAACTGGTGTCAAGATCAGGCCTGATGGAGTCCAACTCTCACTGAAAACAAATCTGACTTACAACCAGCAATGCGGACCAAACTCCCACTCTGTTTGTACAGGGACTGGACAACCCGTAGCAACGTGCCCAGTACTCCATATCCTGGAGGACCCCCCCACAGGAGACCTCGAGGGACACTGGTCAAATGTCCTTTCCAAATGCTCAAAACACATGTGGACTGGTTGGGCAAATTCCCATGCTTCCTCCAGGGTCCCAGTGAGGGTGTAGAGCTGGTCCAGTGTTCCACAACCGGGGACCCACATTGTTCTTCCTGGATCTGGACAACAATCGATCAGACTCTCTTCACCAGCACCCCTGCAAAGACCTGACCAGGCAGGCTGAGGAGTGTGATCCCCCTAGAATGGGAACAGACCCTTCGGTCCCCCTTCTTAAAAAGGGGAACCACCACCCCGGTCTGTTAATCCAGAGGTTCTGCCCCCGATGTCCATGCAATGTTGCAGAGACGTGTCAACCAGGACAGTCCAACAACACTCAGAGCCTTGAGGAACTGAGGGTGGATCCCATCCACCCGCGGAGCTCTGCCACCATGCAGCTTCTTAACCCTTTAGGTGCCGGAGTTTTTTCAAGAGGCTATAACAAAAGGCTATTACTTGAAAGAAGTTTGAAATAAAGGTATACTGCCATTGAGAAAATTGTTCATTATGACTCAAAGTCTGTGATGGGAGTGAAATTATTCATATAATTTGCATATTATGATGTCATCACAAGGTGGCGGCCATATTGGAAAATGTTCAATTTTTATATCAAGGTTTCAAAAGGCTATAACTTTAAAGTGGTTTGAGATAAAGGCATATTATCTTTGGTATGAACCAAAATTTAGAATGGAAGAAGATTTGTCATCTAATTTGATTATTGTGACATCACCTGTCCCAAACCTGCCCGGTAGTCCTCAATTTCAGATTTTTCCTGCAGCCACATACACAATGAAAGCTTTCATTTCAGGGACAATCTCATCATAAAGTCATGAAATCTGGAGTTTGGTTTCAATATTTCCCTTTCAAAGAACTGGTGTCCATATCTGTTTGTTTGATTGGTGATGAGGCTCCAGAATTCATCATTTGGAAAAGGGATGAAATCAATGGGCTCAGAATTTGTCAGATCGTCTCCACAGAAACCAACAGGCTCATCAAAATTTAGGCTCCACTTTCGATACTCTTCCTCTTCTCTCAAGAACTCCCAGCCACCATCATCATCATCACCACCATCATCACCATCATCATCATCATCATCATCATCATCATCATCACCATGATTTCCGGTGCGCCATTAGCTGTGTATTTTTTCCCGCTGCTTCTCCCGTGTTGCCAGGACAACCGCAGTTGTGTTCTTTCCTGCTACATATTTCCATATTTGCAGCGTTATGAGCCCCCTTGACACCTCGACCTGCTTGGCGATCGCAGAATGCTTCCACCCCAGCCACATTGAGGTGAAGCATCCGATATACAATGTGCTGAATGTGGACTATGGCGCGCAGACTCGCCGTCACTACTACCATCAGTTTCTGCTTCACTGGACAACTGCATGTCTTCCTCCTTGCAATCGGAGTTAGCCAGAACCTGACAAAGTACTTCATGGATGGTAAACCAACGTCTTGACATCATAAGTAGATTAAAAAACACTCTTTTGCTCTGTTCTGCTCTCGCTACGCTCAGCACTCTACATGTCTCTGCGTCGGAGGGTGTTCTTCAAACTCATTTCACGCTATAACTTTGAATAGCGCTCCTCCAAAAATGGTTCTCAGATTACAGGCACACATGTCTTGCATCTCCTGGTGAAAAGTAGTAACAAGATTTGGCATTACATTTATAGATACAGCCTGTTTTATTCAGCTATGCTGCTTGTCGCAATTTTGCGACTCTGGCGCTTAAAGGGTTAACTACCTTGGTGACCTCAGCTCCAGGAATGGGAGGGTCCACCTCAAAGTTCAAACCTCCTTGTGCTAAATCAGCATCTTCCGAATCAGTGGAGTTCACATCGTCGTTTTCAAAACCAGAAGTTTACAACTCACGCAATTGTCCAATGTGTCAAATGCAGTGCTGCCACCTAGCAGATACCATTTTGGCAGTACTCTGGTTTTTCCCTATTTCTTGCGACCTAGACATTCTTTCCTGTCTTGTCCTCACCATTGCAATAAATCAGTGTCTTCCAAATCAGTGAGTTGTGCTCAAAAACTAAAGTTTTCATGTCTTTAGATGTTGCCGTAATGACCGGTATTGACTGGTGCTGCCATTTAGAGGATAACATTTTCACAGTAGCCCCGCTTCTTTTGGAAGAATAACCAGTTATGTGCATGGTGCAGACAGGGTACAGCTTACCAGCATCCAATCAGCCTCCCAACGATAAAGTACGGTTGATGGCAAACCATGAAAGGGGATGCCTTGCTGTCCAAGGATTGGACCACTTCCCATCACCGAGGAAAAGATTGATTCCCAAGTTTAAACGATCAGGATAATGTTCAGGTGACTTGATGCAGCAGGCCAGTGACCCTGACATTAAAGGGATGCTAAGCTTTTTCCTATTACTTATGATTAGTTAGTGCCTTACCTGTGCAGTGGTCAAAACATTCTCAGTTTGGAGAATCTGCAAAAAAAATCTAATGAGGAGCAACCAGCCTGTTGAATAAAGGCCATAGAGGAGCCTATTTTCATCTATTTTCATGCTGGCGTTTATCTGTCTGTCTGTGTTCAAGATAACTCAAAAAGTTATGGATGGATGTTGATGAAATTTTCAGGAGTTGTCAGAAATGTGAAAAAGAAGAACTGATTGCATTTTGGGCAATCAGATCTGATCCAGAAGGTGGATTTTATCGCAATCTGTAAATCGCTATATGGGGGAATTGTTGTGCTTGGCGGAGGTCTGCGCTCTCCGAATGCTTTTCAAGTTAACTTTGTCACTGTTTTCTCAACTTAAGGGCATCCCTGTTGCTCTTGAATCTTTGCAGAAGTTACATCTGGCTATTGTACAAACCTGAATCAGCCGCTGATGGGCCCAACTGATTCACTGATTGGGAAAAGTGTGCACGCAGGATGAATTCTGTACAATCTATCAAAGTCCACAAAGGTACGACTGAAGATGCTTGCGTATGAATGATATGCTCCCTGTATTACCGATTGTGTAATGGTGTAATTTTTTTTGAGTAGAGATTGCAGTGAGTGGGCCACACCTAAGAGACGCAGAAGAAACTGTGTTGATGGCCCAATTTTCTGACACATTGACACATTGACGAAAATTAACTTAAACAATTCATTAATATCATTTCACCGGCATGATGACCTATGAAAGAGGTGATGTGTGGATTTATGTGTCTACTGAACCTGTGTGTGGCATGGCTGCGGGGGTGGGGGGGCTCTGCGTTGATGATGATTTTAACGCTACATGACAGTTTCCAGAACAAAATGCTGCCGCTGTCAGAAAAAAGCAGGCACAGATACTTTATTTATAGGTCCGAGAGATGAGAGAGAAGACGGGGTCAGGAGGTCAGCTGCCAGTACACCTCCGTTTGTTTTCAGCGCTGCTGTTCAGACAAAAACCACAGAAATGGAAGGAATGCTGTTTGAAGGTGCAGAGTACGTGGAGCCGGTTGATGCATGGTTCTGTCAGAAATGTCTTTCAGTGGTAATTAACTGCTTCAAAGGTCTGTGTTTGGATGTGAGAGGACAAGAAGGTTTTGTCAGATCACTCAATTACTACTACTACAAAAAAAACTGTTATTTCCCTTTCAGCTTCTCTCTACGGTATATTAAAAATATGAAGAAAAACTTGCTGCCAAATGGTCTTTATTATAAGACAATAACAGGTCCTTAAGGTGCAAATGTTTATTCCCCCCCATTTCAATATTTCAATCCCCAAAGACTCCAAAGACGACAGTGCAGTGTTGCCAACTTAGCAACTTTGTCACTATATCTAGTGACTTTCCAGGCCCCCCTAGCGACTTAATTTGTAAAAAGCGACTAGCGACAAATCTAGCTACTTTTTCTGGTAATTATGAGACTCACGCGCACTCAAACCGCTAGGTTTGAAGCCATCACTTGGCTGCTGTCTGCCTCGCGAGCCACGCTTCTCTCTCTCTCTCTCTCTCTCTCTCTCTCTCTCTCTCTCTCTCTCTCTCTGCCGGGTTCAGTGCACAGCCAGCGCGCAGTCAGGGCGAGTTTCTGTGTGTGGACTGGGCGCGTGTCACCACATACACAGGCGAGGCGACGCGCATGTGCACACAAACACCTCGCCCCCCGCGCGAGACAACTCGAGCTTTTTCCCTCCTCTCCACGTCCCTCATTAATAACAACAATAATATGATTGTTCTTATTATTGTTACTATTGTTGTTATTATAAATATGCATAGAAATAAAAGCAAGTTCTACAGCAACAAAAAAAGTTTGTTGACATGTAAATAGTTGGATTGGGAAGAGAAATCATGTGGCATGCAGTACAAAAAAAACAAAAACTAGTTTGTGTATTTTTAACTAATCAAAATAGTAATCAACGTCAAATGTTTAGTTCATTTAACCGCGATATGTATTTGAGGTTACACTTTTATAAAGATATGGGCACAGAGCGCAGCAGGTCCTGTTGTCCCACCACAAAGATTTTGCTGGCCTAAATGTTTCCTCTGTTCCTCTGTTTTATTTTGTTCATTATTGTTAAATTTAGTGTTGATGTGTGTGTGACAGATGTGTGTATGGGGCGTTAATGAAAATACAGGACAAATCGCGTCCCGTATTGAACTAATACGGGACGCAACATTTTTTTCTCAAATAAAGGACAATTCCGTATTTTACGGGACGGGTGGCAACCCTAACTACTACTACTTCTACTTCTATGACTGCTGCTTCTACTATTGATACTTCTAGTACTACTACTACAACTACTGCTGCTGCTACTACTAGTACTGCTGCTACTTTTACTACTACTACTACTGCTGTTTCTACTAGCACTGCTGCTTTGACTACTACTACTGCTGCTTCTACTACTACTTCTAGTACTACTACTAATACTACTACTGCTGCTGCTCCTCCTACTACTACTGCTGCTACTTCTACTACTACTACTGCTACTTCTAGTACTACTACTACTGCTACTACTACTACTGCTACTTTTAGTACTTCTACTACTTCTACTTCTAGTACTACTACTACTTCTACTTCTATGACTGCTGCTTTTACTACTGTTACTTCTAGTACTACTACTACTACTACTGCTGCTGCTACTTTTACTACTACTGCTGCTTCTACTGGCACTGCTGCTTCGACTACGTCTACTGCTGCTTTTACTACTACTACTACTGCTACTGCTACTGCTAGTACTGCTGCTACTTTTACTACTACTACAACTACTGCTGCTTCTACTAGCACTGTTGCTTGTCTACTACTACTGCTGCTTCTACTAGTACTGCTGGTATTTCTATGACTACTACTACTGCTTTGGCTACAACTACTACTGCTACTACTACTACTACTACTGCTACTACTACTATTACAACTACTACTACTTCTACTACAACTACTTTATTAATTGTTTTATCACAATGATTATAAAGCAGTTATGAGTGCTTAATTCAAACAGCATCACTAGTTAAAGAACTACACACAGCAGTGTACTTCCTGTCAGTAAAAATACATGCAGACTTGTCATTAAAACTAAGAAAACCATCTTCATAGATTTACTACAGTTGAGCTAAATCTTGGCAACAAGTTGACCCTGCTGACCAACCTATCAGAAACAGCTCTGCGTTATATTTCATTCTTTCATTTGCCAAAGAAGAAGCAAGGCCAAATGTTGAGCCACATTTGTCTCATTCTCTCTTTCTTTTTCAAAATCTCTCCCTTTCTTTTTTCACTCCAGATGTGTTTTATTGTTGGGAGTGGGTCGTGGCAGCAATGAGCCAACGCGTTTGGCCTTAATGCTCTAAACTTACTCAAACTGACTGAAAAGCAAGTCAACAGATTAACTGCTTCTTATTTTGAATGTAGGCGGTCGGCCAAACGCTCAGATGATGTGTATCACATCTAGTAGGACAAAGTGGTATTACAAAGATGGAAACCGTCTACAGCAGATCGATGTGACATAATGTCAAAAACAGCTCTTTTTTAATTAGTTGCATTGATTTGGTGCTTTAATGTTTTAAGGTATATATTGTACACAAAACAGTTTTATGATTTAATACAGAGCCCGTTGTTGTAGCGAGGTCTGAATGAGTTAGGACAGTTTAATCTTCATTGACAGACAGGAACAACTTGCTCTATTTTATTCTTTTTTTCCAGCGATACCGAAGGTAGAGGTGGGCAGATCGATCCAAATATCGGTAATGTCAATACCAATGCTGGTATTGATATTGAATGATACTTGTGTTCTGCAGACAGGATAACTGTCCTCCACCAGTTGTCCCTCTGCATTCTTAAAAAAATAAATAAATATGCCCAGACCTTGGACTTCTTCCTTTTAGTGGTTTGGTAAAAGTCCTGCGTGCTATCATCTTTCCGCCATGCTCACGTTACGATGCCAATGTTTACTTTCCGCCATGCTCACGTTACGATGCCAATGTTCACTTTCCGCCATGCTCACGTTACGATGCCGATGTTAACTTTCCGCCATGCTCACGATGCCGATGTTTTCGCCATGCTCACGTTACGATGCCATGTTCACTTTCCGCCATGCTCACGTTACGATGCCATGCCGATGTTCACTTTTCGCACTTTTCGCCATGCTCACGTTACGATGCCGATGTTCACTTTTCGATGCCATGCTCACGTTACGATTCCGATGTTCACTTCCGCCATGCTCACGTTCGATGCCGATTTTCACTTTTCGCCATGCTCACGTTACGATGCCGATGTTCACTTTTCGCCATGCTCACGTTACGATGCCGATGTTCACTTTCCGCCATGCTCACGTTACGATGCCGATGTTCACTTTCCGCCATGCTCACGTTACGATGCCGATGTTCACTTTTCGCCATGCTCACGTTACGATGCCCGATGTTCACTTTTCCGCCATGCTCACGTGCCGATTTCACGCCATGCCGTTACGATGCCGATGTTCTTTTCACTTTCCGCATGCACGTTACGATGCCGATGTTCACTTTCCGCCATGCTCACGTTACGATGCCGATGTTCACTTTCCGCCATGCTCACGTTACGATGCCGATGTTCACTTTTCGCCATGCTCACGTTACGATGCCGATGTTCACTTTCCGCCATGCTCACGTACGATGCCGATGTTCACTTTCGCCATGCTCACGTTACGATGCCGATGTTCACTTTCCGCCATGCTCACGTTACGATGCGATGTTCACGCCATGTCACGACGATGCCGATTTCACTTTCGCCATGCTCACGTTACGATGCCGATGTTCACTTTCCGCCATGCTCACGTTACGATGCCGATGTTCACTTTCCGCCATGCTCACGTTACGATGCCGATGTTCACTTTTCGCCATGCTCACGTTACGATGCCGATGTTCACTTTCCGCCATGCTCACGTTACGATGCCGATGTTCACTTTTCGCCATGCTCACGTTACGATGCCGATGTTCACTTTCGCCATGCTCACGTTACGATGCCGATGTTCACTTTCCGCCATGCTCACGTTACGATGCCGATGTTCACTTTTCGCCATGCTCACGTTACGATGCCGATGTTCACTTTTCGCCATGCTCACGTTACGATGCCGATGTTCACTTTCCGATGCTCACGTTACGATGCCGATGTTCACTTTCGCCATGCTCACGTTACGATGCCGATGTTCACTTTTCGCCATGCTCACGTTACGATGCCGATGTTCACTTTTGCCATGCTCACGTTACGATGCCGATGTTCACTTTTCGCCATGCTCACGTTACGATGCCGATGTTCACTTTCCGCCATGCTCACGTTACGATGCCGATGTTCACTTTCCGCCATGCTCACGTTACGATGCCGATGTTCACTTTTCGCCATGCTCACGTTACGATGCCAATGTTCACTTTCCACCATGCTCACATTATGATGCCGATGTTACAAGCTACATATTCACACGAGACACAGTCACGAGTCGCTCGCAGACTTGAATGAGGCTGATATTCCATATCCCGGTAATCGACCACGATAATGAGATGAAGTCAAACATAAACGGTAATCCTTGTTGCGTAAAATTTTACCACGCTTTATTGTAATACTGGTAACCGTTCCATCCCTAGTATTGGTATTGGTATTGGTGACACTGGCCCTGTATTTACTTGGTATCAGATTGATACCAAAATTCCCGGAAAAACCAAAAATTTCTAACCGAAGGTGGCTCAGATTGAAAGGAGTATCCACAATATCATATAGGCTTAAAAGACCAAAAATGTTCAACTGTTGCCATGTATCGTCATAGATTCAGTTTTCTGCCTGCATGTTTCACACCTCTTCATCACCTACTGACGCTGCAATCTGTCTTCTACCAGTATTATTCTCCGGCCCCAGCGTGAGCGCAGATGGAGCTGGCAGACAACCAGTCCCATTATGGTTGACATTTTGTGGACATTCTGATAGAGCTGAGCTTCAGCGGAGGGGAAGTCTGTGCTACGCTCATTTACTGGCTGATACTCAGTCAGGTCGGCTCTTATCTGTCTCAGAGTCACACATATCTCCAGTTTGAACTTGCTTCTACAAACACAGTGGTTTGGCATTGTGGCTTTCATAATACCTAAGTATAATAAAATGTTTCATAACAGTGACAGTCGCCAGGAGCCAGAGAAGCCTCCAAAGACCTATGATCTGAAATATGCAACACTGTTACGCAAAGACAGAGTTTACTGTATTTTCTTGCTGGAACCAGTGTTCTAGATTGTGGTATTTGCAGTACTATTAATACATTAAAAAAAAAACATGTTAATTTCCTGAGAGAGAAGAGAAACTGGTCACCTGAACAAATCATCAATACTAGAGCAGCTTTGCTACAGGTTCATGTCCTGATTTTGCTGTTGCTGTTAGATACTTAATGATTTCATTTCGCACGAAAATTGACTTTCTGTCAATATGGGAATGATGTTTCTGAAGCGACATGAGGGATCTTGATGGAAGTGGAAGGGAAAAAAGGAGGTAAAAGACAGGAACGACATCAGCCACGGCCCACATGACACCTTGAACATCGACGGTAAAAATTAAATCACCAAGGAAACCCAGATCATGAACAACTAAAACAAAGTTCCAGTCATTTCTTCGTGTCTGTTCTGTTCCCCAGCAGGATGCCTCCCAGCAGGGGTTCGAAGGCCCGGAGAGAGAAGACGAACACCCGCTGGATAACAAGAGAAAACACAATGGCTTATAAGGCTAAAGACGGGTCATTTAAAGTACAAATTAAAAATCAATTCAAACTTGATACCTGACAGAGGTGTTCCCAAACATGGGAACTTTCTTCCCCGATACCAGAGGTTTTCATCCAGAAGTAAGACTCTTTATGAGTCCTTTAAGGTGACATACTGGCAAAGAAAAAAAAAGGTTAACTCAAGTAGAGATGGGATTATATACAGTGATCCCTTATTTTTCACGGTTAATGGGGACCGACGCCCCCCAGGGAGAATCCAAATCCGCGACCTGGAGCCGGAGCCCCTCGAGCCTCAATAATATGTTTAAAATATGTTTAAAAACCCCAAAAAAGTAGCGAGACACTGCAGTGAAACAAGACAAAGGCTCAACTGTGGTCTTTCTGTTTCCTTCACAGCCTCTGGTCTCTGAACCGTAGTAAACAAACCGCTCTTTCATCTAACTCTGTTTTCATTCTGCCGTCCCACGACACACACACTACATTACCCATAAGGCTACCTTCTTAAAGGGGCCAGGCTGGCTCACAACATTTCTTTACTGCGAGAGAACGCGCACAACATCCTGTGATGTTTCCGCAATTTTTTCTTGATTTTTTTAATATTATATATTTCTGAAAAAAAATCTGTGAATAACTAAACCTGCAGAACTTAAAGCGCGAACTGGTGAGGGATCACTGTAGCATCTTACCAATTTTGAATCCTCATTCAGTTTAATCCAATTTAGCTGCATGTTGCAGTATGTGGAGGAAATTTTTATTTGCTTTATTCACCTTGTAATTTTGTTCATTTTATTTGTCTTTAATATGTTTAAAAGTAATTTGTCTTTCTTAACAAGACCAATACACATCATAATCAACAGACCAAATGCCTAATAAAAGGCAAGCACGGGGGTCAGCTATGATTCTGAATAAACATTCCTAAATTCAATTAACATCACGCATCTAACCTCTCGATCAAGGAACTGTATAAACATCCCTTAATTTAATTATCACTCTTATTTAAGACAAATGTCCCTTTGCTTTCCCCATCACCTGCTGTCATCCACTCTATATGCAAAAATCAACATCTCTTTGTCCTGGTATAAAAGGAAATCCTCCTCTCTGTAAAGATAGAGTCCTCATTCAGTATTCTGTGGAATGCTGACTGACTGCTCTCCTTATGTGCACATAAGTTTCTGTTTCTTTTCTCTAATAAATTCTAATTTGATTTTCTCATCGAGATTGGATGTTATTTTTTTCCACAAGTGAAGTAGTGAAGACACTGCTCGTACTCATTGTAGAAGTCTAGGACCTCTTGCAGAAACTATCTTCTGTATCAGTCTGTTCTGCAGCAAACATGTCTGAAGACCCTGCTGTTTAATCACTGTGTTGTGAAAATGACATGTATTGTCGTCTATTATGTTTTTTATTTTGTGCATATTTCTTCTTTGGACAATAAGCTCGAGACGTCTGACGTCTGCTAAGCTGTTTCCTCATCTAAAATCCAGTCATGTCCCTTCTCTTCTTCACATTGTTCATATTCACAATAAAATTCCATCTATTTCTTATTGTTGTGATTTATATGAGCATTACAACACAATCAATGCAAACCAGACTCCTGAATCAACTGGGGGGCTTTTATCATATACTGCAAACTTCACAATACCAAGGCCCAATTTGAAATGTGAAAAATCTCTGCGGCCCGTGCAAACCTTTAAACACCACTTCGATCAACATTCAAGACTTAATGCTGCATTCCAGTATTAATATGAGGGGTCAAAAAATAAGGTGATACTTGTCGTATTAAGTTAAGATGACAGTAGAATGACACTTAATTGGTTTGTTTTATTATCTCTAAATATTTCTCAAATCATGTAATAAATATTTTACAGTAATAAAATTTAATATTTAATATTTAAAACACATTTGTTTATTTTGAATGACCTCTCACGGCCCACCTGCAGTACCATGACGGCCCACCAGGGGGGCCGCGGCCCACACTTTGGGAATCACTGATATACTGTATCACCAGTTTGTGACCCCCTGACGTACTTTAGATGGTGATTTTTTTACTGGTATATTCGTAATCATTATGAAGAATCTGTAAAATTGTCATTTGTATTCATAGGCCTCGATCGCACACCTCCTGCTAGCCGCTACCAGCAAATTGCGGGTTTAGGAACCTCTGCTAACCGCTAATACAATCTTCCGCTTCCCTAAAGCCGCTACCCTTTTACGCTGACTGTCTTACTCACATTTTAGCTGTGGAAATGGGCGTGTCTTTTGCGGTTTCTGCAAACTCTGTATCTTGTGATCGCGGCTAGCAGGTAGCCGGTAGCGGGTGGCGGGTAGCGGCTTGTGGGTAGCGTAACCTGCTCTTAAAGGCAATGGCTACTGACGCACTGATTGGTTTAACAGGTGGAACGCCCTAACCACTCCTATGCATAATATAGCGGTTAGCGCAGGTGGGATAGCGGGTTTAGGGAGGTGGAAGATTGCGTTCTTTACGGGGGAACGCCCCTCCCACCACCCGCTACCCCTTAATAGCGGCTTTGGGAGATCTGGCGGAAGATCGGGCCCCTAATCTTTTAAGGTCGTGGCTATTTGAATTGTATTCTCACAGACAAAAATACAAGACACAATACAAATTAAACATTTCATATAAGATTTTACTTAATTGAGAAATGTTTTTTTTAATTTGCAGTTCATTTATTTATGCACTAGTTCAGATGAATATGCGTGAATGCTTTGGCAGCGGTGTCACTGCACAGAAAAGCTTCTCTGTTTGTTCTCTGCAGGCCAGGAGCTCCTAGTTTGTATGCAGTGTGAACAGTGTCTTTAAAAAAAAGCATCTGTTCCAGACTGCCAAGTTTATTTTTACATCTGGTTGTTCCACCTCGACACCTTTCTTTCAAATCCACTGACTTTTTTTTTTTTTTTTCACCCCCATAACATAATTTAAATCTATATCATGGTCAGTGATAAAGACTAAGATATTAAAGTTAAATAAAGCTGATACAAGGATCCCAATCTGCTCAATCTGTTAGTGATGCAATCACAGAGGCTTTTTCTTTCTTTTTTTTTCTTTGTCAGAGTGACAAGATCTGATTTCTAAAAAATAATTAAATTATTAAAAGAAAGAAATCCTGCTCTGTTTAATACCTCTCAAGGTTGTAATTAGGACGAGACATCAACAGTGCGAATATGCTGTTAAACTGAAACTAAAACCTCCCACAGTTTAAAACCAATGAAGATCCACTGAAACCAGCTCATACAGGCGACGTAGACGTCAAAGATTACATCAAAATCAGATTTCACTTCCGTAATTCATAAATCTGGGTCATTGCAAGACTCAAAGAAAAAATAGAAAACACAGATAAAACTGAGGATACTTTAAATAAAACACATTCATGAATATACTGAAAATATTGATCTTAGTGTACTATATCTTAAATGATTTCATATACATAATTAATACACTTATAAATGTCACGATGTAGGTGTAGGAATCCATCAGACTACATCAGCTAAATGAAAATATCTAATATCTGCAAACATCGAATCGTCATTTAATGTAATCAATGTAATATTGTATCATGAAGAAACTCCCTGCCATCCATTAATGAATATAAAACAGATGCAGTGTCAAGATATAGTACAACCCCGTGTAATTAAATGGCTTTCTGGATTAATTTGCGATAAAATGTGATGCGATGTTCATCTAAGTAGCAATGATGAACAGAAACAATGTCTTTAAGCTGATAACAGGAACAATGAGATTTTTCCCTCTTAACCCTCTTAACTAAACAAACAGTCACAGTGCTGGAGGAAAAAGAAATGGTGAATGAAGCCTTGAGGTTAATCGCTGATCAAACTTGAACAAGCTCCATCAGGATCTCAGGATCAGAGATCAGGAAATCTTTGACCATCGCTTTGGAAGCTACACTTATCTTGGTCTCCACTTAGTTTTCACTAAAGTAATTAGTGGATGAGTTCACACATTTTTCCACCAGCTCTGAGTATATTTGATGTGTGTGTTCAATATAAATTCAACAAATTACACTGTTAGCAGCTTGAGAATATTGCACGTTTTTTGTTTTTGTCACTTTTTATACGAATCGATGGAGTTAACCAGGTAATTCCACGGGGTTCAAATTAGGGCTGTAGTGATACACTAATCTTGCGATACAATACGAAGTATATCAATATTTTTCTAACAATACATTTATATCATTTTCTGAAGGATTTTAATGGAACAAAGTGATTTTGGTGACATCTTGTGAGTGTTCCAATTTGTTTGAATTAATTGAACTGAAAGGTAGGTGACTGCAAACAGCGTCGCAGAGAGGAGAAAGGAGGCCTCTGATTGGTCAATTCTACATCCACGTCATTGAAGAAATGAGGAAGTACCCACATCTGTACGATTCTGGTTCTCCACGCTACAAAGACAGCACATATTCTAGTAATTCATGGAGGAAGATAGCGATGAATGTGGGTCTGGATACGGCCGAGACGGTGAAGGAAGTGGAAAATCGCAAGAGATACGTTTAGTAAGTTTAGCTAGTTCGTGACTGTCGCCTCTCCGTTGTGGTGTTGAATAACAGCGCAGGACGCGCTTCAAAATTGAGCATAAATCAAAAGTAACTGCGGCATACCGGGGACAAGATAACTGCGACACGTTGCCGCGAGAGTAAACACAGCCCTTAAAGCCGGCGTTTTCCACCACTGAATACGGTCTCAAATCCTGACAAATAAAGTTGGGCTAGCTCTCAGTTAGCATTAGCTTGTCCGGGTGGTTACGTTTCAGGTGGGCTTGCCTCGCAGGTTGGTGGTATTTCCAGAGTACTTCACGGTTTGAGTGACACAGCTTGCAAACCGCCATACTTTTGTCTAAATCTTCGCTTTCCCTTTTCTTTTTCAACCCGAACTTCTCCCACACATCTACTTTTAAGCACGCAGGCGCTGCGGTTTATACTCGCCGCCATCCTCCTGACTGGCTCAGCTGTAGCTGGAAGAGTAAGAAGCTGCTTCTGGATACCCTCTTAGAAACGCTCTACAGCGACACTAGCGGCTGGAGGACTAAATGGCACTTTGCAGGAGCACCCGTGCGGGACACGGGGGTTTTGAAGGGAGCTTAGGATATCGATACCCGCGGCTGAAATATCGATACTCTCTGGGAAATAAAATATCAATATATATCGCAGAATCGATAAAATCGCCCAGTCCTAGTTCAAATACTTTTTCTTGCAACTGTTTATAACTAAAACGTTTGCAGTCATGTAAGGCCACATGGTCTGCTGACAGCATTGTTGTATTTAATTGATGCTGAATAACCCCTTTTTTTAAAGTTAATATTTCAACATCCGGTAGTAAGCATTGTCAGTTAGTTTTTTCTTGCCACTGTTTGGCTCAAATCTATCTTTTTGACTTAAATTTTGTGAAATAGGCAATGACAGGGCCGCCCTGGTAGCGCAGTGGTTAGGACAGACAGCACATGCACAGAGACCACAGTCCTCCTGCAGCAGTCACAGGTCGACTCCTGACCTCTGACCCTTTGCTGCACGTCGTCCCTGTTCTCTCTCTGTCACTGTGAATGAAGCCACAAGTGCCACAAAAGTAAAAGAATACTAGGGCTGGGCAACAATTAAAATTTTTAATCGTGATTTACCGCATTATTTCCCTGATTAACCACTATTAATCGCATTGTATACAAAAAATCAAATAATGAATTCAAAAGTAGTGTAAAATGCACTTTTATTTAAATGTTCTGCTGCCATATGAACTAAAGTGTCATAACATTTGTTGTTCAAACACTTTTAACATCAGCACTTGTCAGTAACACATATTTAGTGTAAATCTCATCTTAAAACATGTAAAGTAAAATAAAGCTTATTGCCACTGCCAGGGCATTAATCATCCTGTTTTTATGAAAAATAATAAAAAGTCTACCAACAAAATCCTGAGACACAATCAGAACATTAAAACAGGTAATTTCTGAGGTAACAGCAGAAACTTTTAACGGGGAGTTCAACTTGTCAGTTGTTACAAATAACCTTGTTTCTGTTGAATCCTCCGTCTGGGAGAACTTTAAAATGAAAATGTCCATGTAAAAGTTCAGTAACTTTACCAATCCGTGTATCAATCATTCTTTCCATTTTAAATTGCAATCAAAAATAAAAAAAATAATAAGTGACATTTTATTACATTTTTTGTTTTTTATTCTAAAACGAAAAAAATGCCTGTTGTCATTACACATCTGTGCCACCAGATGGAGCTGCACTGCAGTAACCAGCTAGAGAACAGCAGGACAGTGAACACATGGAGCAGATCTGATGTAGCATGAAGGAATGACATGAAAGTTTTGTTGCAGTGCAGAATTTTTTTTCAGACAGAATTGTTAATATTGCTACCTGAGTTGCTACCTGAACTGTAAAGTTCACTGATTTTTACCGTTCTCCATGTCTGTTTTAGCTTTTCTGCATGTTTTTCTGCCAATTCTCTTCCGGTTCTGCAGCAGCCAGTAACAGACTTTTCAAAACAAAAGCATGTGAGCAACATGCGTTAACGCGCGATAGAATAAATGTCGGTGTTAAATTAATGAGTTAATGCGATTATAACGCGTTAACTTGCCCAGTCCTAATAAAGACACTTAAATTTGGCAATGGCACTGTGAAAAATGTTACATGCTGTTGCTCATCTCAGATTGTTTGTGCCTAAAGCTAAGACCCACTATAATCCAATGATTTTTATTATCATTTTACACAAAATAAATACATCAATAAAAGAATCAAAAGAGAGCATACTTTGATTTAGATCTGACTGCAACTTCATTGAAAAAATTAGAGGCCTGGCCCACCTTCTGGTTACACACGGTCATCTCATTCACATGTATGTCAGTAACTATCTAGTCAACTAGATGTGCAGTAAACCGCCGAAAGACTTATGGCTGCAGGGGGAGAGGAGTCCACGATGACACTGATGATCCATTTCCCAGCAAAGTCACATGATTTCTTAAGCAACAGTTAAGTCTCAGAATAAAATAAATAAATCTTAATTGGTATGATTTAAAACAGGGGTTACAAGACTGCAAGTCAAGTTGATAATCTAAAGCAAATGGTGTTGCTGAAAAACTCAACATATAAATGTTGCAAGCAAGCAGATTGTTCAACCTTGACTCAGTCGTGCGTTCCCTCTCCCCCGTAAGTGGCAGGAACACGATGTTCGTCTGACGGACATGGAGACCCAATGCCTTTTTGTGATCCTGCTCACAACTGCAGCTCACGTGGTTTATATTTTTCCCTCCACCAGTGATATGTTAAATAATAAATCCTTGTCAAGATGGCAAAGATTTAATTGGAAACAGCATCTTCTCCATAACTTGTGCATGGCTTTGACCTGGTATGTCGTACATGTTTTTTTTTCATTATTTCTGACAGTTTTTTGTTGTGATATTTTTCAGCGTTGCTTGTAAACTGCAGTTTCCAGACATTAAATCTGTCAGCTACTGAAAATATCGGCAGTCAAACTCCGGCTTTTGTGCCTCTGCCTCCCAGTCAAAGGTCAAGGCTTTGACAGAGCAGTCGTCTGCAGTTAAGAATAAACTATAAATGGCACAAGGGACTTTTTCTCTCATGTCAAAATATCTACTTTAAATTCATTTGAAGGAATATGTGATTATTCTTAGGAAGTCTCGTCTAGAGCTATAGTGGTCTTTTGTCCCTACTATCAGCAAAAAACCACCCAAAATACCTCGTGTCACAGTCCTCTCCTGCAGCAGCTGTGTATCGTTTAACAGGAATGTGTCACGTATTAACAACAATGAAGATAGTTCACAGAGCGACAGCGAACATCCTGGGAGAGTGAATAAGAAACTCAACGAAATGATGAGAGCTGTGAAGAGAGAGCTAGAAACCAGCCCCCTTTGTCCCACTTTAACCTCTCACTGCTGCTGAACATGACGGTTCATGATTGATCTTGTTGTTGAAAACTGTTGACAGTGGAGTTGATACCATGTACTGTTAGTTTCCTCCACCAAGGAGGTTTTGTTTTTGACTGCGTTGATCTGTTTATCTGTCTGTTTGTCTGTCTGTGTTCAAGATGACTCAAAAAGTCATGGATGGATTTTGATGACATTTTCAGGAGTTGTCGGAAACGTCAAAAGGAAGAACTGATTTCATATTGGGTGTGATCCGGAAGAAATCCTGGATTCTGGATCACTTTCAAATTTTCAAATTTTCAATAATGGTTGCGGTCAACGGGGTGAAAATTTTGTTTCTCAATATCTCCGTTAATTATTGCCCAAAACTCATAAAATTTCACTCAGGGATTGACAATGGAAACCTTTATCAAATTTCAAAGGCTGATCCTGATCTGATCCAGAACGCGGGTTTTATCGCAATCTGTAAATCGCTATACGGGAGAACTGTTGCGCTTGGCGGAGGTCTGCCCTCTCAAGGGCCGTGTTTACTCTCGCGGCAATGTGTCGCCGTCAGCTTGTCGCAGAGATGCCGCCGTCACTTTTGATTTATACTAACGCGGTCTCCGCTATGTTACGCCACAACACAAGATGGACAATCACGAACTAGCTAAACTTACTAAACTTATCTCTTGCGTTTTTCCACTTCCTCACCGTCTCGGCCGTATCCAGACCCACATTCATCGCTATCTCCCTCCATGAATTACTAGAATATGTGCTGTCTTTGTGGTGTGGAGAACCAGAATCGTACAGATGTGGGTACTTCCTCATTTCTTCAATGCGCTCTTCCTTTTGCGGATGTAGAAGTGACCAATCAGAGGTCTCCTTTCTCTCTTCTCTACGACACTGTCTGCGTCGACCTACAATTTTGGGGAGGTGCACCGGAGTGTCTGTGTAGTCTCTGCGTAGGGTGGGGGGGGCATCTCTGCGTCGTCTGCGTAGGTGACGCAGACGACCTGACGTTCAAGTATAAATCAGGCTTCAGAGTGCTTTTCTAGTTATATTATACAATTTTGGTGAGTTTTGAAGACAACTGCTGACAAGAAAAGCACACTGAAAACAGATGTTGAAGGACTGTAGCTTCGACCTCCACGAGCTGATATTGTGCTATTTGCAAAAAAAAAAAGGTACCTCTGTCAGTCCTAAGGTTTTACCCATGAGGTCGTAAAAAATATCCCGACCCTTAGCAGGTCTCAAAATTAGCTAAATATAAATTAATTACATGATTCATGATCAAATAGGGGTCACATAACTTGTCTCTCGATGGAGCATTGCTCTTAAAGTCTTGATGTTTGTAGAAATGCAAATTGTGAATCTCCGTCCTGCTGCCATATATATAGTTTTTTATTCCAAACAAACCATACTTATTCTTGTTATTGTGCCAGAATGGAATTAAACATTCAACATGCTTGGTGAGGTCTGGAGGGTCTGAGATGTAGCTCTTGGTTTTTTTTGTTTTTTTTATAGTCCTCTGAACATGGTTTGACCTCGGGGTAATTTTGCTGTCATGTTGATTCCTGGGATGAAAGGCAACCATCTGGAACATTTTTCAGTACTGAATTATCTTTCGTCGGGCGCAAATGGACCAGAGTTCGTTTGCTTGGAAAGTGCAGTTCGCTTGGGTAGGACTTTCTGGCACTGCATTAAATTGGGTTATGTCTAAAAGACATCTAAAAGACAGGGACTACTTTGTGTCTATAGGTAACTATAAATCTGAGCAAACTAAAATAACTTGTGGAGTTCCCCAAGGCTCCATCTTGGGGCCACTGCTGTTCAACATCTACATGCTCCCACTCGCTCATATTATGAAAAACACCAAAATATGTTACCACAACTTTGCTGATGACACACAAATCTACATAACCATCTCACCAGGAGACTACAGTCCAATCCAAACACTGACCAGATGCATTGATCAAATTAGAGACTGGATGTGTCACAACTTCCTTCAGATAAATGAAGGCAAAGCTGAAATAATAGTTTTTTGGAGCCAAGGAAGAAAGATTAAAAGTCAGGACTCTTAGTTAGAAACCAAAAACAAAGTTAGAAATCTGGGTGTTGTTATGGACTCAGACCTGAACTTCAGTATCACATTAAGACAGTTGTGAAGTCAGCTTATTATCACTTAAAGAACATATCCAGGATTAAAGGACTGATGTCTCTGCAGGATTTAGAAAAACTTGTCCATGCATTTATCTTCAGTAGACTAGACTACTGTAACGCTGTCCTGACAGGTCTCCCTAAAAAGACCATCAGACAGCTGCAGTTAGTCCAGAACGCTGCTGCTCCAGTCCTCACTAACACCAGGAAAGTGGATCATATAACTCCTGTCCTCAGATCTTTACACTGGCTTCCTGTTTGTCAAAGAATTGACTTCAAAATCGCGTGTTAGTTTACAAAGCACTGAATGGTTTAGGGCCAAAATACATTCAGGATCTTCTGGTTGGTTCTGAACCCACCAGATCCCTCAGGTCATCAGGGTCAAGTCTACTTTCTGTTCCCAGAGTCAGAACTAAACACGGAGAGGCAGCGTTCAGTTTTTATGCTCCTCACATGTGGAACAAACTCCCAAAAAACGTTTCTATTTGCCATATTTTATCAAACAATTAACTTTTATTTCTTGCATTTTATCTTCATTTTTTTTTTTTATCAAAAACAACTGTTGATTAACTTTTTGCATTTTATTATTTTATCTTCTTTTTATTTCTTCCTGTTTTAATGTACTTTTTAATGCTCTGTAATGCTTCAAATGTTTTATGTAAAGCACCTTGAATTGTACATGAAATGTGCTCTACAAATAAACTTGCCTTACTTCGAATGTGTAATCTGACACTGATGTGGACCAAAGAAGGGAACTGTGGACCGCCTAAAAACGGAGATCTTGGTCCGCTTCAACTGAACCAAAAGCAGGAGACGGACTACAACTCAGGGCATTGTGGGTAAACACAGTCTGAACACAAACGCACATGTGGTGCAGCACAATAGTCATAATCACATAAATGATCTTGGCCATTTTGGCTTCTTCTTACATAATTCTTGATGCAGTGCCACCACAGGTGAGGAGGGGAACACATTGTTCAAAAGGTTTGTTTTGCTTGCCAAAGTGCTCAAACTCAAACCACCTGAATGTTTCAACCCCAATCGAATCAAGGGCCAATTCCAATTCCTCTCTTAGCCCTCAATCTCAACCCTCACCCTTAACCCTCAGTCTTTGGCCCTCAATCTCGGCCCTCCAAAGTAATTGTAAGGGCTATCTCATGACTTAGAAATGGGTCACCCCTTGAGTGCAGTTACGTCTTCAGACTGTGGGGGGCGGCCTTACACTAAAGCTACGTCCAGTCTGTCAAGAAAACGACGACAAAGAAGAAGGCGAAGGAAGAATAAGAAATATACATATACATAATGAAGACAATAGGATAGTTTCGTAACATTTATATCTTTATTACCTACGAAAATACGTACATTTGTGGGCTTTTTTCGGCACCATCCTTTTCGAAGACGCCTTGGCGAAAATACGCAATGCCTTCTGGGTAGCCCTTACTTCCAAGGGTGGTGCCGGAGAATCTCAATGTTGAGGGCGATACAACCCTCAAACTTGTCCCTCAACTTGACTTTCTAAGAATCAGGACAGCACTTGCACTTCACGGGAGCACACATTTTTGAGATTGAGGGTTGAGATTGAGGGTTAAGGGAGGTACTGGAATTCATCCCGAGTCCCCAGTCGTACAGAGTCTACAGGACTAACAGGTATGAACGCACCCTGAGTGCAGAACGTTGAACTTCAAAATTTTTGGATACGTTTCTATTAATCCATCCAGATTCATATGCAGCAACAATTGCTTCTGAGGCAATTGCTTATGTCTCTCCCACATGGCATTGTGTTAATAAACAACTAAAAGCTTAAAAGTAGCAAACTGCCAACACCTGTTTTTATGAGGGTCTGCACACCTGCTGATGATCTAGCCTTTGATAGCTAACGATTATCAGTTCCCGCCTGAAAACTCAGCCTCTGAAGTCTCATGTAAGAAGTAATGAGTTTATAATTTTTTTCTTTTTGCCCTCATTTTTGTTAAACAAATAGTGAAAAAAGTTATATTTTGTTGTGTGCAGGTGGTGTTTGCCTAATAAGACCAACTATGATCAGGTGATTTTCATGATTTCACACAAAGAAAAAAACCATCAACGCAGGCTTAAAAGAGGAAAGATAAGTTTGGCTATCTGGAGCTTCACCTGCACAGGTCACTTTAGACCTTTGATCACTCTGGAGCTCATCATCGGCTGAGTCGTTGCCATTTTTGCCCCTGAGTGCCAGAGGACTTTGATAGCCTTCCACTAATAATTGACTTACTTTTAAGGTCAAAAAAAGGAAGAAAGTTGGAAAAACTCAAAATTTGATAAACAGCCTATGGTATGAATTAATTGATATGTTTAGGGTTTCACTTTTTGGCTTCTGTTAACTATATCCAGATATAGATAACTTATTAACTTTATTTTTTCAACCAGTTTATTGTTTTAAACAGTTTCTTTTTGTTAGTTTGTTTGTTTGTTTTGTGATACTGATGATAACATGAATAGAGAACGCAGTGGGTGGGATTTGAACTTGACTGTTAATGAGCGACTTTTCTGTCTGGTTTGTTAACATTTTTGTCCATGTTCTGTTTTTTCTCTGGGTGTCTAAACTCCATTTTCTGCTGTTGGTTATGTGTTTTAGTGCTGGCAGGAAACATGTTTCAGGTTAGACAGTATGTGCATTAGCTATGTGTGGACACGCCCCTCACATGTATGTACGTGTATGTACAGATGACTGCAGCTAAAACTACAGTCTCCACCACAAACTGATGTGCAACATCGTTCTGCAAACAGTGAAAGACCTAGGGCCGGATTGTACACCCCCCGCTAGCTGGCCACAAAATGCGGGTTTGAGAACCTCCGCGAACCGCTAATGCAATCTTCCGCTTCCCTAAAGCCACTATCTGCTATGCCGACTCCCTTACTCACATTGTAGGTGTGGCAATGGGCGTGTTTTTTGCCCTTTCCACAAACTCTGTATCTTGCAATTTACAGGTTTAGGATAGCGAGTAGTGGGTAGCGCAAACTGCTCTTAAAGGCAATGGCTACTGACGCACTGATTGGTTTAACAGGTGGAACGCCCTAACCACTCCCATGCATAATGAAGTGGTTAGCGCAGGTAAGATCGTGGGTTTAGGGAGGTGGAAGGTTGCGTTCTTTGCGGGTGAACGCCCCTCCCGCTACCCGCTATCCCTTAATAGCGGCTTTAGGAGGTTTGGCGGAAGATCGGGCCCCTGATCTTTTAGAATGATTTTCAACTGTGCAGACATCATAGCTTAAAGATGGGGTAGGTGATCTTTGAAAAAACGGTTCCAGCAATCCAACTCAAGTGAGATTTTGAAAATATACACTCCCTCCCTCCTCCCAAAGGCTCCGCCTCCTCCTCTTCAGCTCACCCCTCGAAACCACGCCTTCACATGATTCATGACTACATGAACCGCAGGGAGGGAGGGAGGGGTGGGTGGGAGTGCATTTATATTTGATGGACGTATTAGGCAGCCAATGAAAGTAATGATGATCACTATTTTGATTGGTCAGAGTTTTTCTCTGATTATACCCTCTAGACTGGACCAAAACGTTTCGTTTTTTTTTTGCAAACATTTTATTTCAGTGGGTGCAATGGGAATGTGAAAAGGTTTTCAGGCAATATTGTAAAAAGTGCTGCAAAAAAAGAACACCTACCCCACCTTTAAGGCGACTCTTCTTGAAATATATAAGAGCATGTACAGTGATCCCTCGCCAATTCGCACTTTAAGTTCCGCGGTTTTAGTTATTCTCTGATTTTTCAGAAATACATCATATTAAAAAAAATCAAGAAAAAAATCAAGATACATCACAGGATGTTGTGCACGTTCTCTCACAGCGAAGAAATGCTGTGAGCCAGCCTGGCCCCTTTAAGAAGGTGGCCTTATGGGTAATGATGTGGCCTTATGGGTAATGTAGAGTGTGTGTCGTGGGATGGCAGAATGAAAACAAGGTTAGATGAAAAGTGTAGTGAGCATCAACAGCAGCCCAGTGTGTACAGATTTACATTCTCTGTTAACCAACAGGAGCCCAACAATACAACCTGTGTGATGTTACAAGTTCCTGTAGTGCCAGAATAAAGTTCCCGTTCCATGCAGAGAAAACTGGACTTTTTGTTTTGTTGTTGTTAGCGTGTTAGCCGCTAATTACAAGCCAAAAATAGCACAATAGCAGCAGTTTGTTTACTATGGTTCAGAGACCAGAGGCTGTGAAGGAAACAGAAAGACCACAGTTGAGCCTTTGTCTTGTTTCACTGCAGTGCCTCGCTACTTTTTTGCGGTTTTTAAACATATTTTAAACACATTACTTAGGCTTGGGGGGCTCTGGGTCCAGTTCACGGATTTTAATTTTCGCGGGGGCGCGCCGGTCCCCATTAACCGGGAAAAATAAGGGATCACTGTAGCTTTGCTGTGTGTGATTTTCTGGTAACTCGTCCTGTCCAGTCGTGTTGCATTATATTCCTGTTACAGCACGATCTTGTTCTACAGTACGATCTCCTCTTGTTGGCCTCCCTTGTTTTCTTTCTTTAGGTCTATTAGCTGGATGGCATTGCATTTTGCTCCACCCCCTCTGGCTTTGCAGCGACAGATCAATGATCTCTGGATTGTGGATGAGCTCCATTGTCCTGTCCGCACACATGACTGGCGAGGTCGCATTAAGGCCGGTCTATGGGCTCCATACCGTTTCCGTTTATAGTGCAGTTTGGCACGCGTGGGCCTGTAATTGTGGCACATTCCAAACGTGCATTCAGAAGAGGAATAGTCACTTATGGACAGTGAAGAAAGGAATTCCTGTGGTGGTAAAAGAAGAAGAGAATGAAAGAGAGAAAAAAATGATTTAATGATGAACCCTGACAGCAGAGTACCGAGACAGTTCAGCTACCCTAATGATGCTATTTCTTCTGCCATTTACATGTCAGAGTTTATAAACTTCAGAAATAATAAGAGACAAGCTAACAAGATGAAAATATAATGAGAAGTCAGAAGAAGTCAGGAGAAGTCAGGCGTATATGCTGATGTAAAGTCTGAAGTGAAGGAGGCAAATATTATTCCAGTTTATGCGGCAGACAAACGCAACTTCTTCTCCACCAGTTTGAGCCTGAACAGAGGAAATCAAGAATCACACAAGAACAAAAATGCAAAACCTTATCGCACTGTGCATCTGCAGTATTTAAAGTCTTCTATTTTTAGAAACAGTGGCACATAACGGTGGAGTGAAAGTGATCAGCTTTATTACACTGCCAATTATTTGGTTCTTACCAAGAAAAAAAAAACTAACATTTAGAAGTATTAGATATATTTTCTTGTTTTAATAATTACTTTCTTATTTTAAGTCTCAGTATAATCTTATATCAAGTAAAACTTTACTTTTTTGTCTCAAACAGGCAGGGAATCCTAAAATGAGACAATTAACACTTAAAATAAGATGTATTATGTTTTTCCTCCTCATCAAAATAAATCTTGTTTTAAGATTCAATAACAAACTATACCTTTCTTAAATCTAGAAACAAGTGTTAATTTAAAAAATCTTACCGTGAAATTATCTTGCTGCACGGACAGATTTTTTCACTTGTTTTGAGAACCTTTTTCCTTAGTTGGAGTGTTTTTATCTTGTTTGAAGACCCCGCAGTGTATGATTTCTCTGTTCTTTTTTCAAAAATAAAAGCATCTTCTGTCACCAATGTCAAAGTACAAATCAGAAAATAAAAGCACGTGTTCTGCTGAGGAACACGTGAGTATCGTTTTCTCTGGGCGGCTTCGTCCCACTGTCTGAACTGATGGCGGATCTGAGAGCAGCGGCACGGTTTAGATCTGAAGCAGACTCACTTACACGTGAGTGTATATGAGCACGGACACATTTATTCTTTACACCCCTCCCCCAACACCCCCCCTCTACTGTCAACACAATCAATCAATAATGCTTACATCAATTCTCCAATAGTGCTGGGCGATATGGAAAAAATCATATATCACGATATGGACTATTTTATATCACGATATGTTTTCAGTTATTCTCTGAAAAGTTTGACAAAAATTTCATTGCTTACTTTTCAACTTTATTTTGAAAGGACATTTAGCTGAACTGTCACAAACATACATTTTAGTGCAGCAAAAACAGGTAGGTACAGAGGTACAGTAGCTTTCACATTTTTTTTAAAGTGCACAACAGTTTCTGAGAGGAAAAACACATTTTTGCACTGAAGTTCAGCTATAAAAAATAAACACAAATTATTTTTCAACTTTCTGAAATCTGTAACCTTGTAGTGCAAAGTTTGCAAACCAATATAAAGTGTCTAAAGTAAACATCAGGGTTGAAGAGAACTCTGTTTAAGGCATTAACCATGAATAAAAGTGCAAACGTAAAAGGCTACTTTGTAGAAGTAGGTATGTTTCTATCAAATTTATCGTTGCAGGTTATTTAATTACATATTTGATGTAATAATTGATAAAATTAGGTTAGAAACGACAGAAATGATAGAAACGATAGAAGAGAAATGGCACGATATACACTTTTATATTGTCCCCACGATATGTATCGTCATATTGCCCAGCACTATTCTCCACATACAAGTCTATAGCTTAGTAGAAGGTGTTCATCCAGTTTTCTTGTTAGTAGTTTCTGCTTCTTACATATTATCCTCTGAGTTTGTTTTCTGTCACAACACAATCCACTACACAACACCCCTCACACTTCACAACCCAGCACACACCACACCCTCACTGTCCTGTCTCTTTAACTGTCTTGTCTTTAAATGTTTAATTCCTGGTGTTTTTTTTTATAGACCCCTCTGACGAAATCAGGATTTAAGATGTTAATAAAGATGTTAGAATTTACTGCCAGAGAGGACTGAAGGACACATTCACCCTTCACACTCCCACAAAAAAAGTGTGCTACAAGATTAAATTGCATATACATACTAGATGGTTTTGCTAGACAATGGCACTAACCTGAATGTAAATACAGACACAAGGGAAAAAAAAAGAGAAAAAAAATTGATCTGAAGCAGACAAAGCGTGTGGCAGATGTACACCTTTGTAATGTCTTATCTCAGGCAACACAACACAAATTGTGAGGACTCTGATTAATGAAGCATCTTCAAAATTATCATAAAGATTCAGAGAATCTATCATCTCTGGGTCCTCGGGCAGCACTGCGTTAACATCAGGCATGACTACGAGATCGAAATCCCTGCGTAGGCTCACTGAGGCCAGCAGTCATCATTTCAGAACATAGTTAGCTGTTCCATCTATAAGTGCAGGTTTTATCGTCCAAAAAAAAAAAAGCCTCATGTGATCCAAAAACACTTCATCTTTTCTGAATCAAAGCTCATTTAAAACGGACTGAGGCAAAGTGGAAAACTGTCCTGTGGTCAGATGAATCGAAGTTTTAACTTCTTTTTGGAGACCACTTGTGCCACGTTGTCCACTTTAAAGACGAGGCAGGCGATCAGGGTTATTACTAATGCTCAGTTCAGGAGTCTGCAGCATCTCTGACAGTATGGGGGTGCGTTAGTGCCTATGGACAGCTTTCACATCAGTGCTGAAAGTACAGGTTTCAAAGCAGCATATGCCCCCATCCAGACAACATCATCTTCAGGCCTCATGGGCCCAATCTTTCGCCAAACCTCCTAAAGCCGCTATTAAGGGATAGCAGGTAGCAGGAGAGCCGTTCCCCCGCAAAGAACGCAATCTTCCACCTCCCTAAATCCGCTATCTTACCTGCGCTAACCGCTATATTATGCATGGGAGTGGTTAGGGTGTTCCACCTGTTTAACCAATCAGTGCGTCAGTAGTCATTGCCTTTAAGAGCAGGTTACGCTACCCGCTAACCGCTATGGAGCGTCTTTTCATCCAGATCAGAGCAGCTCTCATGTGCAGCTCGTCTGGGACTCTGCTGTAGAGCTTCCTCCTCTTCCTTCCTCCTCCTCCTCTGCACTGATATATACTAGGGCTGGGCAAGTTGATGCATTATTATCGCGTTAACTCATTAAATTATTTACGCCGACAATTATTTTATTGCGCGTAAACGCATGTTGCTCACATGCTTTTATTTTGAAAAGTCTGTTTCTGGCTGCTGCAAAACCGGAAGACAATTGGCAGGAAAACATGCGGCAAATCTAAAACAGACATGGAGAACGGTAAAAATCTGTGAACTTTACAGTTCAGGTAGCAACTCAGGTAGCAATATTAACAATTCTGTCTGAAAAAAGAAGAAATTCTAGACTGCAACAAAACTTTGGCGTCATTCCTCCATGTTCCATCAGATCTGCTCCATGTGTTCACTGTCCTGCTGTTCTCTAGCTGGTTACTGCAGTGCAGCTCCATCTAGTGGCACAGATGTGTAATGACAACAGAAAGTCCAGTCCTCCATTATAAAACAAATTCAATTCTGTGGCCCGTTTTTTAATTTTGTATTTTCGATCCAAGTCTAAAATTGAAATATCAAAAAAACAGCCATTTTTTCGTTTTTTTTTTGTGTTAAATTAAAAAACGAAAAACGTAATAAAATGTCACTTTTTAATTTTTTTTTTAAATTTTTGATTGACAAATGGAAAGAATGAATGATACACAGATTGGTAAAGTTACTGAACTTTAACATGGACATTTTCATGTTAAAGTTCTCCCAGACGGAGGATTCAACAGAAACAAGGTTATTTGTAACAACTGACAAGTTGAACTCCCCGTTAAAAGTTTCTGCTGTTACCTCAGAAATTACCTGTTTTAATGTTCTGATTGTGCTGAACTACAATCATTTTGTTGGATTTCGTTTGCAGACTTTTTTTTTTTAATAAAAACAAGATGACATTAATGCCCTGGAAGTGGCAATAAGCTTTATTTTATTTGACATTTTTTAAGATGACATTTACACTAAATATGTGTTACTGACAAGTGCTGATGTTAAAAGTGTTTGAACAACAAATGTTATATAACTTGAGTTCATATGGCAGCAGAACATTTAAATAAAAGTGGATTTTACACAACTTTTGAATTCATTATTTGATTTTGCGTATACAGTGCGATTAATCATGATTAATCACATTATTTCCCTGATTAATCACGATTAAAATTTTAATCGTTCCCCAGCCCTAATATATACATATAAATATTTTTACACAGACGATTCCTATCGGCTACCTGAAAGTCCCAGATAGTTGGTGTCCTCCCAGTAAACACGCTCAGGCAGAGCGGCAGGAACGTATTCTCAGCAGGAGGTCTGGGACAGTTGTGCCTCTTGGGGCAGCTGATGTGCTTTTTTTAAAATACTGCAGAACGAATCATTGGATGAGCAGTTCTGCCTCTCAGGGGTGAAAGAGTTTTGTGACACCATTGAGCCAGAGGAACAGGTATGACGACATCTACAGTCATGGAAAAAATTATTAGACCACCATTTTTCTTCACTTTCTTGTTCATTTTAATACCTGGTACCACTTAACGTCATCATGTGACTAAAACAGACAGAAAAGAAAACACTGAATGCATAAAAGCAGTGTTTTTGGCAGTACAACGCCATAGCTATTGATGTAAAATCTTAAGTGATTTAAGTTATAAATAAATAAATAAAATAAATTAATTAAATAAATAAAACTCCTATGAGCAATCTTTGTGGTTTGTGCACAATTATGACATTTGGGCGGACTCTTTTACGCGCCAACATGCAGGTTGCGCTTTCCGCAAACTCGGTACTCACTACCCGCTACCTGCTACCCTAAACCCGCGATCGCAAGATACCGAGTTTGCGGAAAGGGCAAAAGACACGCCCATCGCCACACCTAAAATGTCAGTAAGGGAGTCGGCATAGCGGATAGCTGCTTTAGCGGAAGCGGAAGATTGCATTAGCTGTTAGCGGAGGTTCCTAAAACCGCAATTTGCAGGTTGCAGGTAGCAGGTAGCGGCTAGTGGGAGGTGTACGATCGGGACCTATATCTTCCAGCATGGGAGTGCTGAACCACATACAACAGTGATCCCTCGCCAATTCGCGGTTTAAGTTCCGCGGTTTTAGTTATTCACGGATTTTTTTCAGAAATATATAATATTAAAAAAAATCAGGAAAAAATCACGGAAACATCACAGGATGTTGTGCGCGTCCTCTCACAGCAAAAAAATGTTGTGAGCCAGCCTGGCCCATTTAAGATGGTAGCCTTATGGGTAATGGTGTGGCCTTATGGGTAATGTAGTGTGTGTGTCGTGGGACGGCAGAATGAAAACGAGGTTAGATGAAAGAGCGGTTTGTTTACTACGGTTCAGAGACCAGAGGCTGTGAAGGTAACAGAAAGACCACAGTTGAACCTCTGTCTTGTTTCACTGCAGTGCCTCGATACTTTTTTGCGTTTTTTAAACATATTTTAAACACATTATTTAGGCTCTGGGCCCACATATGGAGGAAATAAACCCATAAACTGTCCAGAAACTAAGTTGCGTGTGATGATGTGAAATTACATAATGAAAAAGTACTGAACACATGCAGAAAGGGGGATGCAAAAAGGCATGGAAAGCCAAGATGGCGCTGAAATCAGTCAGTAATCACAAAGCAATCCTGCACCTTGTCAGCGCAAACTAATATCAGCTGGTGCAGTTTTAACTGACAGTCTGTAAAGAGGTCTCATCACTAAGGTTCCCTGTCTCACAAGAAACATCTCAAGACTTTCGCAACCTTATTGTTACAAAACCTACCGAAGGCACTGGTTACATAAGATTTCTAAACTTCTGAATGTACCGCTGATGGGGCCGTAATCAGGAAGCAGAAAGAACATGATTTCAACATAAACTGGCCACAACCAGGTGCTCTTTGCAAGATTTCTGACGGAGGAATGGAAAGAATTATCAGGAGAAGAGTTGTCCATGAGCCAAGGAGCACTTGTGGAGAGCTTTCAGAAAGACCTGGAATTAGCAAGTACAATCCTTCCAAAGAAAACACTGAGTAATGCTCTAACCACACACTCACCAGTCTACTGCTTAGGCTCTTTTAAAGTCTGCTGCTTAACATTTGGCCAAGCCTGTGAGATACTGGGAGAACATAATCTGGCCAGGTGAGACCAAAACTGAACTCTTTGGATACCTTAATACACACAAGACAAACAACACAACACATCAGTCACCACAGTGAAGCTGACAATCAGGCGCTGATCTGGCCACACATCTGGCCACACATCTGGCCCTATCAGGGTGAATCAAACGTGGCATGTCGATTCTTGGAGCAGACAACTAACTGACCACTGACTGCAGGCACCTGGGTGCACCAGAAGCTCATGATAAGAGTCAATGGCAACTGGCATAGGCAGAAAGATTTGGCAGATTTGTCATGCAACCCTCAGCTCTGCTGCTCATCCCACAAATGCACAATCCTGACAAATGTTTTACCACTTAAAAGGGAAATAATCAGCCCTCATAATGGTCTAAGTTTTATTACCAAGAAGCACAGTTACTACAAAGAAATAATCTACAAAATACAAGTGACCTTACTTTTTGTATATGTATATGTATATGTGTATGTATATGTAGACATAACTTATTGACCTATAAATTTTTTTTTTTTTTCTTATTGTCTGACATGAAATCAGACCAGAACTTTCCTGTTTTTGGTCAGTTAGGATTTATAACTGACCAAAAACAGTTGGGGTGGGGGGGTTGTCTTTTTATACAGTTCACTTATGGCTTCCAACGGTCTTATATATATATATATATATATATATATATATATATATATATATATATATATATATATATATATATATATATATATATATACACATATATATATATATATATATATATATACATATATACATATATATACATATATATATAATAAATATACGCAGTGGAGGAAATAAGTATTTGATCCCCCGCCGATTTTGGCAGTTGTCATACTAAGAAATAAATGAACATTCTCAGACTTCTATGGCAGCTTTATTTTAACAGTTATAGATAGAATATTGAAAAAAAATTTGAGAAAATTACATGAAATGAAAATTAATTTGCAAGTCATTGAGGGAAATAAGTATTTGATCCCCTAGCAAAACATGATCTAATACTTGTTGGCAGCTCAGCTGTCAGACGTTTCTTGTAGTTTCTTACTAGGTTTAAACACATCAGGAGTCATTTTGGTCCACTCCTCTGTGCAGATCATCTCCAAATCCTGAAGGTTTTGAGGCTTGTGCTTGGAAACTCGCAGCTTCAGCTCTCTCCATAGATGTTTAATAGGATTAAGGTCAGGAGACTGGCTAGGCCATTCCATGATCTTGATGTGCTTCTTATGGAGCCACTCCTTTGTTTCCTTGGCTGGATGTTTTGGGTCGTTGTCATGCTGGAAGACCCGTCCATGACCCATTTTCAATGTCCTTGTGGAGGCAAGGAGGTTGTCACCCAAGATTCTGCGGTACATGGCCCCGTTCATCTTCCCATCGATGCGGTGAAGTCGACCTGTCCCCTTAGAAGAGCAACACCCCCAAAGCATGAGGCTTCCACCGCCATGCTTGACAGTAGGGATGGTGTTTTTGGGGTCATATTCAGCATTTCTCTTCCTCCAAACACGTCGAGTTGAGTTGAGGCCAAAGAGCTAAATTTTGGTCTCATCTGACCACAGCACCTTCTCCCAGTCTCTTTCTGAGTCATTAATATGTTCGTTATCAAACCTGAGTCTGGCCTGGACGTGAGCCTTCTGGAGCAGAGGGACCTTGGACCACTGCAGGATTTTAAACCATTGCGTCTCAGTGTGTTACCAATAGTTTTCTTGGTGACTGTGGTCCCAGCTGCCTTGAGATCATTAACCAGCTCCTCCGTGTAGTTCTGGGCTGATCTCTAACCTTTCTCATGATCATTGAGACCCCACCAGGTGATATCTTCCATGGAGCCCCCAGCCTAGGTTGATTAACAGTCAGGTTGTACTTCTTCCACTTCTGAATAATTGCACCAACAGTTGTCACCTTCTCATTCAGCTTCTTACTTATGGTTTTGTAGCCCATTCCAGCATAGTGCGAATTATGGGGGGGTGTGGGGGGGTTTGACCCCCCCAATTACAACTTCGACCCCCCTAAAACAGGGACAAATTGTCATTTTTGTCATCCTCGACCCCCCTAAAGAAGGGACAAATTGACATTTTTGTCATCTCTAGAAAATGTTGACCCCCCCAATTGTCATTGTATAATTCACACTCTGCATTCCAGCCTTGTGGAGTTCAACAACTTTGTCCCTGACATCTTTTGACAGCTCTTTAGTCTTGTCCATGGTAATTTATTAATGCCGACATTTATTTTATCGCGCATTAGTGAATGTTGCTCACATGCTTTTGTTTTGAAAGGTGTGTTACTGGCTGCTGAGGAACCGGAAGACAACCATGCAGCAAAGCTAAAACAGACATGGAGAACGGTAAAAATCCGTGAACTTTACAGTTCAGCTATCAACTCAGGTAGCAATATTAACAATTCTGTCTGAAAAAGAAAATTCTGGACTGCAACAAAACTTTCGTATCAAATTCAGCTCTGTGGCCCGTTTTTTCATTTCGTATTTTTGATCCAAGTCTAAAATTGAAATAAAAAAAAAAACTGGTATTTTTTTCCTTTTTTTTTTGTTAGATTAAAAAACGAGAAATGTAATAAAACGTCACTTTTTATTTTATTTTTTTTTATTTTTGATTTATACACGGATTGGTAAAGTTACTGAACTTCAACATGGACATTTTCATTTTAAAGTTCTCCCAGACGGAGGATTCAACAGAAACAAGGTTATTTGTAACAACTGACAAGTTGAACTCCCCGTTAAAGTTTCTGCTGTTACCTCAGAAATTACCTGTTTTAATGTTCTGATTGTGGCTCAGGATTTTGTTGGTAGACTTTTTTTTATTTTTTATAAAAACAGGATGACATTAATGTCCTGGCAGTGGCAATAAGCTTTATTTTATTTGACATTTTTTAAGATGAGATTTACACAAAATATGTGTTACAGTGATCCCTTATTTTTTGCGGTTAATGCTCACTACACTTTTCACTAACCTCGTTTTCATTCTGCTGTCCCACGACACACACACTACATTACCCATAAGGCCACATCACTACCCATAAGGCCACCTTCTTAAAGGGGCCAGGCTGGCTCACAGCATTTCTTCACCGTGAGAGAACGCGCACAACATCCTGTGATGTTTCTGCAAATTTTTTTAAATGTCTTAAATTATATTATATATTTCTGAAAAAAATCCGCGAAGCACTTAAACCACGGTACTCGTACCGCGAAGTGGCAAGGGATCACTGTACTGACAAGTGCTGATATTAAAAGTGTTTGAACAACAAATGTTATGACACTTTAGTTCATATGGCAGCAGAACATTTAAATAAAAGTGCATTTTACACTACTTTTGAATTCGTTATTTGATTTTGCATATACATGCAATGAATCTTGATTAATCAGGGAAATATTGCGATTAATTGCGATTGAAAATTTTAACTGTTATATTATTTATTTATATTCATTTTTTTTGACAACATACGTGACACATCTGGGCAGATGTGTGCTGCTCTCCTGGCCTGCCAGCGTGTGTCCGGCCTGCTGTAATAGCAGCAAAGCAATGCCGAATTTTAAGAAGAGAAAAAACAAAACAAACAAAAAAAAAAAAACTTAGGAATTTGTAATAAGGGCGAGGCTTAATTTGCTCTCTTCCTGCCCCTGATCTGATTCCCCGCCGCTGCAACTGTCAGTCTGATAACTGCGTCGTCGTGTTTTTCTGGACACGTTTTCCTCTTTTTCGTGGCTCGTTTTCGCCTCCACGTTCAAGTTTTTGAAGCGTCCGGAGCGCAGACGGTCGCAGCCGCATGCGGCGGTCCGCCTAACCCCCGCACTAACCCCGCACCAGACCCCGCACTCACTCCGCTCCGCGTCCAGCAGAAACACGAACGCACGCCTGACACGCACTGGCGCGGGTCATTTCAGGTTAAACCCTGGCGCTGGGTCCCGTTCAGCCCGGCGGACGGAGACCGACCTGGATCCAGCTGAGGAGGAATGCACAGGCTCTGGGACACCGACTCATATCTGGATACGAGCTTCGTCTTGCATGTGCGGTACGTTTTTTTTTTTTTTTTTTTTTTTAAGAGGGGTGTGGGGGGGTATCTTTGACAGCCATTGACAGTCTTTTCAAACACTACACGCTTGTCCTTATCGCAGCCATGTGGACGCGGATTGCATTTTTAACCTCAATTTTGATATCAATCTTTAACAACCAACATTTTATGTAATGCCCAATAGAGGAAATAGTGCTTACCGGACTACATTCAAAATGTCTGCAATTTAACGCTGCCTTGCTAGTGAGTACAAGGTCCACATCTAAGCGAAGATATCTCAGATCCCAGAAGAAATAATACAGTGTTTGAGAAAGTTCGGGGTGTATTTTATCCTGAGTAGCACTTCATAAAAGCCACAGATTAACATTAATCCCGGTTTACACTGCTGTTTTACACGTACGGTGTTACATCTAATCGAGATGAGATGGCTGGATTAAAGAGAAGATACAGTAAAAAGTTTAAGTTTAATCCAATTTCTAACGCATTTTATTGTTGCCGAATTGTGCACAGGCTCGTGGCACTTCAGACCATTTCATCTTAGTTGCTTACGCGGATCTTTAAGTTTATCAAAAAGCAATGCAGAATTAAATTAGCAGATACTTGGCACGAGGTTCTTTTGGTACAGCAGAACAAGACGTACCCGGGTTAGCTGTTACGAAGACTAGAGGGAGTTGGTTCCTGAGCTCATAATCGTTCACTTTCTAACGCAGACCTATCAATTTATAGTAATACTACTCCAGCACGCCTGTATTATTAATAATTTATTATTATTATTATTATTCCGTTTCGGTAATAACATGGCAGACATGCTATCTATTTACGCTCTAACATGTCATTTTCGGTTTTGAAAGCTGGAACTTCTCTGAAGCTCTCCATTGACATCTGGTTTACAAAACAAGCCAGCTAGTTAGTGCATTAGTGACCTTAAAGGTTGAACATGGCATTGCAGAGTATCAGTCATCTGAGTTGTTTCTTTCTGTTGTTGCAGTGTGTCTCATCAGGTTAAAAACTGTGAGCTGTCACATTCTGGTTGACATGTGCTGCCTTCACGGTCTGCAGGAGGAAAACATGCTCAGACCTACAACCCTGCCAGTTAATATTTATATTTATTTTATTATTTTTGTTTTAAGTTTGCACCATTAGATCAACAGTATCGAAAGCGAAAGAGCAACGGAACTATGACTGTGTTGAATAAATGTAAATAGCTTTTATTAAAGCAGGCTGCAAAGTTGAAAATGATAGCGAAACTGCAACAAAAGGTAAATTATTGAGTGCTTGATGAAAAGTTATTTCTGCTCATTTAAAGATGGCATAAATACTTTAAACATATCGCTGATTTAGTTTTGGATTACATAAAACCGATTTGGCAATATATCACGATTTTCGGCCGCCCAATATAATATCGATTTTTCAGCTCCCAATATCGATTTTTTTAGGAAAATTGTTTAATTTTCACATTTAAATTGTTTAAAATTTAAATGTGCAAAAACACTAATAATAACCAATAAATAGGTTGTTTTGAAGCAAATACTTTGTAGGTGACAGGAAAATACTATTACTATTACTATTATCACAATTAACATTTTTCTGTAAATTTTCTTTGGAGTTGAATTGTTCTGTTCATAATGTTTTTTCTAGTCCACCTTAGGGGTGTGAAAAAAAAAATCGATTTGGCAATATATCGCAATTTTCGGCCGCCCAATATAATATCGTTTTTTCAGCTACTAATATTGATTTTTTTTTTCAAAAACACTAATAATAAACAATAAATAGGTTGTTTTGAAGCAAATAGTTTTGACTCAGTTTGTCCTCTGAATGTCAATTTCATCTGATGAACATATACAGCAACTTGATTTTTCATCTCTACTTTTAATTTTGATATTAACGGGGTAGAATATCGCAATATATTGTGATATCGCGATATCGTGATAATATTGCATCTTGAGCTAAGTAATATGAATCATGATACTTCGGTCAAGATGCAATATTATCACGATATCGCAATCTATCATGATATCACAATATCGTGATAATATTGCATCTTGACCTAAGTATCATGATACATATCGAATTGCGAGGTCCTTGCCAATACTCACCCCTATTTACAGCGGAGAAGAGCTACTGAAAGCAGCATGAGCAGGAGGGGGGCAGCGGGGGGGGGGGGGTATTTAAGGTCACTCTGTACGCTAATGTGTCCCCCTTGGCTGTCGGTTGTCTGCACAGAGATGTTTCACAGAGCAAGATTTGTGCCTGCAGCCTATAGCGGATGTATTACTGGGGGTCTAGTATGCAGTGAAGGCAGTTTGTGCCTTAAGGACCAGATTCCATCAATGGTACCCCTTTGGATGGCAGACTCCAGCCATGGCAGCTGCAGTTTTGGTACAATGGTAAATCTCATCCTGACAGAGAAAGCTTTCAAGTCCAGAATAGGCACCACGAAGCCAGCCATCCAAATTCATTTCCTCTTAAATGCAAAGAATTACTCTGGTTCCTCTGGACTCGACTTTGATTTTCAGGGGACCGTTCCAGTGGATGAAGAAACTGCCTCTAGATGCCATCGGATATGTATATGACAAATAGGAGCAACAAAGTATGTGATGTGGGCAGAGTTGCAACCAGACAAGCATCGACACAGCACATCCAAGATGGCAAACGTGGTGAATGAGTTGTCGGTTAAGGAGTAAAAAAAAAAAAAATGATGTTGTTATGGCAATAGCAGGTGTGGTGACCGGTGATCTAGTCCTCAGACCATCTCACCTCAGTGCTGCTACCTGCATCTGTTTATATAGTCATTTCATTCAGTCATTTGTGTGCTCTCCTCTCTCTGTCCTCCATCCTCTCTCTGTCCTCCATCCTCCCTCTGTCCTCCATCCTCCCTCTGTCCTCCATCCTCTCTCTGTCCTGTCTCTCCTCTTTTTTTCTTTCTTTATCCAGCTGGTCTTCATCAGGAAGGTTCCTCCATATGATCCAGGTCCTGCTCAAGGGTTCTTCCTCTTAAAGTGGAGTTTTTTCTTGCCACTGTTTGGCTTAAAGGTTTTTCCTCCCTCTGTGGGAGTTTTTTACCTGCCATTATCCTTGATTTGGTTTTAATATTATATTTTTAGTTAATGACATTTGCTCAGGGGTCATGATCTGGGTCTCTGTAAAGCGCCTAGAGACAACTGGCATTGTAACAGACGCTATATAAATAAAATTAGCCATGAATTAGCAATCCTGCAGTAATTTTGGTTGTTTAGAGAAGTGGCTCTTGGATGGTCCAGTGTGAGTCATGAAGCCCGAGCCTGGTCCACTGTGATCGGTTTTGGCTCAGTCTCTGCTGGCGGAAATGCGAACCCGCTTCGTAAAGGAGAGTTTCTGCAAAGAGAACGAGTGTGGCTGGTTAGCGTAGAACTGCTTAGCTCCATGTTACCTGTCGAATGAGAGGACGCTTGTAATTTCATTCAGCCGTAATACGTATGAAAGGAGTTGGCCATTGACTGGCAGCTCTTCTTGTGTGAAGTTTATACAGTCATAAACAAAAACACATTATGAATTTGTCAAGTCACAGACTCGCAACTTGCAGACCTGGATCAGACACACTAGGGGTGTAAAAAAAAATCGATTTGGCAATATATCGCGATTTTGGCTACCCAATATAGTATTGATTTTTTAGGAAAATTCATGTATTAGACGCATTGTGAATACTTAAATGTGCAAACACACTAATAATAAACAAATAGATTGTTTTGAAGCAAATAGTTTTGACTCAATTTGTCCTCTGAACTTGCAACTTGATTTTTCATCTCTGCTTTTAATTTTGATATTAACTGGGTAGAATATCACAATATATCGTGATATCATATCATGACCCAAGTATCACGATACATATCATATTGCGAGGTCCTTGCCAATACTCACCCCTAGACACACTGTGCAACAGGCACACTTGTGCAAAAGTTTAGTAGCTCCCCTTCTAATCCCGTGTTTTTGTGTGTTTTGTGTCAAAATGAAAAAAAAATATTTGTTCATATTCAGCATTAGACAAGTTAGTGTCTCAAACAAACAAGAACATAAAACTTTTGTCACTGCGCCATTATTTTTTAGACAAAAATAAACTGCAAAAAAAAAAAAAAAAAAAAACTGTGGGCAACACTAAGTACCTCAGTAATTGTCCCATCTTACCTTTAGGTACTGAAATGAAATTTCAAGATAAAGTAATCGTTTGGGAGGCGAAAGATAAGATGGATCTGGTGTCTGCGGACTGCCGTCGACTGCTGCTAACTCTTCTTTTTCTTTTTGTCAGGTTTTTCTAGCCAGCGAACAGGATGCCCTGTTAAAAAAAAATAGACTTTTACTAAAATTTTAACCGTACAGTTGAAAAAAAAAGTTTAACTTTGAACTTCGGCAGTAGGGCATGACCATAGAGTGTATGTAACAAGGGCTTGACGCTATAATGACATATATACTGTAACATGAAGGGCTTTGGGACCCTGTAGCCGGTGAAGCTCCATGACTGGCCTCTATACAGTCAAACCAGGCTGGTGTTAGCACGGACCAGAAGGAGCTGCAGCGCACATCAAGCACACAACGAGCGCATCTTTTTAAGAAACAAAAAGCCTGTAATACTGGCGCCTTGATATAAATTGTCCTTGTTAAGTAGTCTCCTCGATATCTCTTGTTTTATTATCGTTGTTTTTTTTAAAGAAAAGAAATAGGAAATGTCACATTATTGTCGACCACAAACATCCGGTTCACTGAACACATCTGGGCATGCGCGGGCCATAGCAACCGGACCAAAGGGGAAAACAAACGCCACGCTGATATCGAGAATATTTGTGATAGTTTTCAATATAAAAATGTTAATAATTAATCGATTATTAATCATTAATTCTTCCGACGATCGAAGAATTAATCTCGACCAAATGCCCATCCCTAATGCGTACGGTGACTTTTCAGAGTTCCTGGTAGAGATTATACTGATACATAATATTTTGATTATTGGGGACTTTAATAATCACGTGCTGTCCTGATAAGTGGACCTCTTACATCTCATTGGGTCATTTAGTCTTTCATGGTTTATGAGTGGTCTCCTGCAGGTTTTAACATAGTTTTATCATATGTTTTTATCAGTTTTTAACTTGGCAATTTTAGATCCAGTATTTCCTGACCAGATGCTTGTTGCTCTTAATTATAATTTTTCCCTGTCATGCATTTAAATCACGCTCTCCTGCTCAGAGTTGTCAGCTGTTCCACTGCTGTCCATTTCTCCACTGCTCTCAATCATCAACTGATGCAGCAGCTCCAAGCATTTAGAGCTAACAAGGCGTCTAATTTTACCTGCCAGACTATCCTGGACTCTGTGGCGCCATTAACACCTATGCCTTCAGAATCTTATTCTGAGCCCTGGATTAATGAAACCACTCGTGCTGTACGACGGCAGCGTAGGGAACGGCAGGATACAAGGGGACAAGAGACAGACTGCAGGTGTCTTTTGAAATGCTGAAGAATATCTGGAATAGAAAATCACCGGAGAACATTCAAAACAGCCAAGTCAAAATACCTTTCTGACATTATCGGGTCAAATAATACCAAGCCTCGCGTGCAGTTTTTAAAGTTTCTGGACGTGTCTAGAACCATCTGTTTAAGTACGTGAATCTATTCTATCTATCTATCTATCTATATCTATCTATCTATCTATCTATCTATCTATCTAGCTATCTATCTATCTATCTATCCTAGCTCTAGCTCTAGATCTCTAGCGAGCGAGCGAGCGAGCGAGCGAGCGAGCGAGCGAGCGAGCGCGAGCCGAGAGCCCGAGCGCGCGAGCGCGAGCGAGCGAGCGAGCGAGCGCGAGCGAGCGAGAGCGAGCCGAGCGCGGCGAGCGAGCTAGCGAGCTAGCGAGCGAGCGAGCGAGCGAGCGAGCGAGCGAGCTAGCGCGAGCGCGAGATCGCGAGAGCGAGCTCGAGCGAGATCGAGCGAGCGAGAGATCGAGCGAGCGAGAGCTCGAGCGAGCGAGCGAGCTCGAGAGCGATCTATCGATCGAGAGAGCGAGATCTATCGAGCTAGCGATCGCTATCTATCGAGCTAGAGCGAGACGATCTAGCGCGAGCGCGAGCGAGCTAGAGCTCGCTCTCTATCTCGAGGAGCGATCATCTAGCGAGCGCGAGAGCTATCTCTCTAGCTATCTAGCGAGCGAGAGCGAGCGCGAGAAGCGCGCGGCGCGAGCGAGCTATCGAGCTCGAGCTAGCGAGCGAGCGCGAGCGCTATAGCCTATCTAGAGATCTCGATAGCTAGCTACTAGCGATCGATCGACCTCTAGCTAGCGAGCGAGCTAGCGATCGATCTAGCTATCTCTAGCTCTATCTATATCTATCTAGCTAGCTATCTATCTATCTATCTATCTATCTATCTATCTATCTATCTATCTATCTATCTATCTATCTATCTATCTATCTCTATATCTCTATATCTCTATCTCCCTATCTATATATCTATCTATCTATCTATCTATCTATCTATCTATCTATCTATCTATCTATCTATCTATCTATCTATCTATCTATCTATCTATCTATATCTATCTATCTATCTATCTATCTATCTATCTATCTATCTATCTCTATCTCTATACCCCTATCTATCTATATCTATCTATCTATCTATCTATCTATCTATCTATCTATCTATCTATCTATCTATCTATCTATCTATCTATCTATCTATCTATCTATCTATCTATCTCTATCTATCTATCTATCTATCTATCTATCTATCTCTATCTATCTATCTATCTATCTATCTATCTATCTATCTATCTATCTATCTATCTATCTATCTATCTATAGAATCAGGTCTTAACCGAAGAAGGCTCTGCCCCCCACCACGCCCCCCGCTCCATATCCTTTCCCTGAGTCTCAATGTCCTCGCTGGATCCTGGTGTACTCCCCCACATGGGGCGATCTGATTGCGCTGCGCGCCACCCGGCTGCGCGTGCACGGGCCGCTTGGCTGGGACCCTTTTTCCTGCCCCATCTGATGTCTTAGTAATAAGTTTGTTATGCTTGTGCTGAGGTTTTTTTTTGTAAATCCCACAACATGTGCCTCTGATCAAGGACATGTTGTGTGAGACACCTTTTTTTATCCTCTCCCCCCCCATCCCCTATGTGATCGTATTTTCTTCTGCTAAAAGTGCCCTGGCCGGAGGGTGGTGTACTTGGGCATACTCGAGCATACTAGTGTGCTTGTGGGTGCTTGTGGGTGCTTGTGGTGCTTGAGTGTACTACTCTCTGACAAGGGTAGAAGCGCTGTTATGGCTGCTGCCCCAGGCACCGTTGACTCCTGTCCATATGTTGTTGTTCTTTCTGTATGTTTCTTTTGGACGGTGTACTGGGAAGACAAATTTCACTGTGTTGGGACGCTGGCTCAGTGACAATAATAAATCTGATTCTGATCTATCTATCTATCTGTAAAGTGTTAAGCTCTCAAGCCTCTAATTGACCTCCTTCCTCTGACCTCTGACCCCTACGTCTCTCTGTCTTGCTCTGTGATTTTGAGCCTCTCTTCTTCACTTTAATAGGTTTGATTAGACCAGTCCTTCTCAAATAGTGGGGCGGGACCCCTTGGGGGGGCGCTGTGCGATGCCAGGGGGGGGCGCGTGTGACCCCAGGGAACATGTTTTTTTTTTTTTTTTTTTTTTGCCGTACTGGAATAAAGTGTAATTGCACACATACTCCAGTAGGTGGCAGTGGCGCTCTCATTGTCCCAGTGGGTTCAGGGAGTTTTAGCTATATTGTGTCGGGTTTTTTGCACAGACATGTGTGCACGCAGCACAGAGCAGGAGATATGAAGTGACACCACTCAAGAGACACCAGGGAAAAATATTTAACAGGGATGAAAACAAAGACGGACAGAGACGGAGATAATGAGACAAACGAAAGTCACCAGAAAGTTAAGACGAGGAAATCTGACGATGCTGATGTAGCGCTTGGCTTCACTGTGACTACGGTGGGATTGATGCACTTTAAATCTTTACAGACTAAAAAACTATTTTCATAAAGTTAATCTTTGTTATAAGTTTATCTATATTTCTTTTTTTTTTGTTTCCCTTAATGTTAATAAGGATACACTGTTATGCAGAAGGTGTACTTACAATAATTTTATAGACAAATTATACTATTTATAGTCGTGGTGGGTAAGAGGGGGGGCGCAAAATGTTTTCTTCTTCCTAGGGGGGGGGGGGCAGCAAAAAATAATTGAGAAGCACTGGATTAGACGCTTGAAGCCATCAGGTTCCCCTCTTGACATTGTTCCTCCTAAACGTTTTAAATAAGCTCTTCCTTCCTTCGGTCCCTGCGTCCCAGCTGTTATTAATAGCTGTCAGGTTCAACCACAGAGGCCAAAGTGTCTGAAACAAGCCACAGTGCAACCGCTGTTAAAGAAGCCTGGCCTTGACACCTCCACACTCTCTGGTTGCAGGCCTATCTCTTGGCCCCCCTTCCTCTTCAAAATCTCCCAAGAAGCCCGTCTAAATGAGCATCACATTTTAGACGTGCGTCAGTCTTGCTTTAAAAGCGATCACAGCACAGACTGCTTTTTTAAAAGCTTCTTTTAGCTTTGACTCTGGTGACTTGTGTGCTACTGATGCTTTAAGATCTAACAGCAGCATTTGACACAGTGGACCATGGGATCCTTATATCTCAGTTAGAGCAGTGAGGAGGTGTTAGGGGGACAGCTCTGGACTGGTTTAGGTCGGACCTGTCAGACGGAACCTTCTGTGTGAGCCTTGGCAGGTTCTTCAGGACCCTTCCCCTTGGGTGTCCCACAAGGTTCAATTCTATGTCCACTGCTTTTCTTACTGTTTCTGCTACCGCTCAAGTCTTTTTTGCATAAACTGAGTATTTGTTACATTGTTACGCCAATGATTCCCAAATCTATGTTTCTTTAAAGAAGAATACATGCACAATCAAACCACTTTTAAACTGTTATTAGAGACATTAAATGATTCATGGCACTTAACTTTTTACATTTTAACAAAAACAAGAAAGAGGTGATGTTGTTTCATCTTGGGGGCTCTGGCAGAGTACTTTGTGTGGACTTGGACTCCCGAGCTCTGTATGAAGAGTCTGTGGTCACTAACCTGAACATGAGAGTAGACCCTGATTTTAAAATGGACCACTAGCAAACTTAGAGCAAGCTTCCTCCATTTGATTTTTAACTGATTTCTAACTTCCTGTAGGCTACCGTGCCCATTTTAAAATTCTTTTCTTTTTAAATCTTTGCATGGTCTTGCACCTTATTATATAATTGACCTGCTTCAGTTGCACATCCTTTCGCTCTCACTCAGGTCATTAGTCATCACTCAGGCCTCATGCTTTTAGTCGGGCCAAAAGTGCACCATAAACTAAGAGGTGACCAAGCTGCTTCGGTTGCAGATCCCAAACTTTGGAGCGAGTTACCTCTTGACATCAGACGAGCTACGTTTACTCTCTGTTTTTAAATCTAAATCAGTTTTACTTTTTGACATATGATGTGCTTCATGTAATGTCTCTTTTTTAATTGCACGACACTGTGGTCGACAGCTGCTGTTTTTAACGTTGTTTTACTTCACCTTGTTTAGTAATTTTTTTCAAGGTCAGTTCTGGGGGAAACCTGAGTGCTGTGAAATTGGTGTCCACTGGGTGGCAGCACTGGTCAAAACCAGCCATTACTGCTGCATTTGAGACTTTTGCATGTCATGTAAACTTCCAGTTTTGAAGCGACTATGCCAACTCCCACTGACTTGGAAGGCACCAGTTTTGCACGAGGGTGAAGACAAAACGGGGACGAATATCGGCAACCTGAACCTCACATGAAATCTCAGGTCGCTTGAATTTGCAGTGTTTGAAACGACTGCTTTGTCATATTTAATCACTCCAGATGTTTTGTATCACTCATGTAAAGGTATTTTCTGTTGAAAGGAAGGAATAATTGTCCAGACCCAAATGAATAAGGTAAAATAATCATCAGGTCGTCCTTTAAAATGTAAGCAGTATATATTCAGTTAGAATTTTTGCTTAGTCAGTGGAGGTTAATGAAACTTGGAAAACTTTCTCTTTCCATTTTTATTGGACAGCTCAGTGGTCTGATTAATGGACTGAATAGGAGGCTCCGTGCAGTTTCTGTTTCTGTTCTAGCGAACACATGTTATCAAGCTACTGTGGTTTATCAATTAACCAGAATTGCTTCACTGCCACATGTGGAAGCACTTAGCTGTAACTCAGAGTATTATGGTAGGATAAAATTCATCATCATAATCATATACTGAGAAATTATAGCAATTACGCTCATTTAGATGAAGTTTCCTATATTCACTAAGTGTTACAAGCTAAAATAGACTCCCAGTGTTGGTTTCTGCAATGAGAGATGCTGTTGGGACTCTATGCCTGTTCTCACACTGCAAATGGCTGTAATCACCTCGTTGTGCGTTTTACATTAACCAACACAATGCAAATCCACCTATAATGCTCTGGTAGAGGAGTCCAGACGCCCACTGGGACGTCAGCATGTTGAGTTTCAAGGTAATTAATTGAGCCAGCATTATTCAGATGGGTTACAGACTTTAAAGTGCAGTGGGAAGTGGAGAGTTGAGAAAGTCTTTGTGTTTTAGCTGCCGGTGAAGTCTAGAAAATGTCATGTTGCATTTTGAAAAGCGTGTTATAAACCGTCGTTATAAAAGTCTAAGCTGAAACCCACATTCAGAACCCATAACTGGCATAATATTCTCAGTTATTTCAGTTTTTCCCTGAATGTTATCATTTCTCTTTCCAATGCGTGTGTTAATGCATTGGAAATGCACTTTAATAATTGAATAAAAACTAGGGCTGGGCAAGTTAATGCGTTATTATCGCTTTTTATTAACGCCGACATTTATTTTATCACGCGTTAACACGTGTTGCTCATGTGCTTTTGTTTTGAAAAGTCTGTTACTGGCTGCTGTGGAACCGGAAGACAATTAAGCTAAAACAGACATGGACACGGACGGCTCAGACACGGCTCCATCTAGTGGCACAGATGTGTAATGACAACGGAAAGTCTGTTCCTTGATTATGAAACAAAGCCATTTCTTTTGGTCACGTAAACCCGACAATAAAATATTAAAAACAAATTCAGTCCCTTGGCCTGTTTGCTATATCAGAAATATAAAAAAAACAGGCATTTTTTTTGTATTAGATAAAAAAAAAACAGAAAAAAAATAAAAAAGGCACTTTTTAATTTTTTTAATTTTTGATTGACAATCGAAAATGGAAAAAAAATGATACACAGATAATTTCAGATTGATAAAGTTATTGTACTTTAACATGGACATTTTCATTTTAAAAGTTTTCCCAGACGGAGGATTCAACAGAAACAAGGTTATTTGTAACAACTGATAAGTTGAACTCCCCAATAAAAGTTTCTGCTGTTACCTCAGAAATTACCTGTTTTAATGTTTTGATTGTGGCCTCTAGATTGTTAGGATTTTGTTGGTAGACTTTTTTTTTTTATAAAAATAGGATGTCATTAATGTCCTGGCAGTGGCAATAAGCTTTATTTTATTTTACATTTGTTTAAGATGAGATTTACACTAAATATGTGTTACTGACAAGTGCTGATGTTAAAAGTGTTTGAACAACAAATGTTATGACACTTTAGTTCATATGGCAGCAGAACATTTAAATAAAAGTGCACTTTACACTACTTTTGAATTCATTATTTGATTTTTCGTATACAATGCAATTAATCGCGATTAATCAGGGAAATCATGCGATTAATCTCTATCAAAAATTTTAAACGTTGCCCAGCCCTGATAAAAACATTTATAAATATTGTAGTCCAACAAAAGAAGAAGCATTGGGAGCCACAGAAATAGACGGCCCAATATAGCTTTGTACCTACAGAACAGGCCTTCTTTTCAATGATTCTGGCTCTGGTGGCCTTTATTTACTGTGGACTGGGACGGAGCAAAGGTGACAGGCTGGGAGTTGAACCTGCGACCAATGCAGCCTGTCGGCTTAAACCACCGAGCCACCCAGCCGCTTCTGAACCGACACCGCCGTCTGCTGTGGCAGAGAACGAGAAGAAACACAGAGAGACCCGAGACTAGCCTGGTTACCACAACGCCGCCGTTTGGGTGTCCAGGCTTAATGCAAACGACGCCTTCAAGTTCACTTAGTGGTCGATTCCTGGATCAGAAGCTTGTTGTGATTTTTGTGGCTAATCACCTTGTTAGAGGACAGCGTGTTACGAGCTGGGAACCGAAACGCTGAACAGTGGCACATGTGCACTCAGAGGTTTAGAGAAGTACATTGTTCAGTTCAATTGAACTTTATTTGTATAGCATCTGTTACAATGCAAATTATTTCTGGGTGCTTTTTCATAGTTCCAGAGCATGACCGCTAAGCACAGATAGGGTTGGGTTAATCTGATCTAATACTGGATCAGTAGCGTTGGGATGGGCTCTAATAGACATTTGGATGGTTTAGATTTATTGGTGCTTGAGGTGACCTCAGAGGGGAACCTGGTCTAGAATCAGGTCACAAACGCCCACAGCTGCTGTTGCTGTTGTTTATTTATTTTTTTAATTTAACTGTTAAAGAAACTTAAAAAGTCTTCACTGCTGGCAGCTTCAGGAGTGGCTCAACAGAGTCTGGCTACAGCACTAAAAGAAAACATGGCTCATCTTCTATTCATAACCAATAATAGCTTTTTTTTTTTTAAATATAAAGTTCGAACATCTTTCCACACATGGTGGGAGTCTACTGATTTACAGGAATACCACTTTTTTTCCAATTGACATGTTTTTTGTTTATTACAATACATTTTCCCATGTCTTAAAAGGGTACAAGGGGGAAACTTTAGCTGATATCCATCTTAATCAGAACCAGACTGTTTTCTGCATGAGCCGTTAAACTGAGTCCACAGTGAGCTGTGGAGCTGTCTGCTCTGAGATCTCTGAAGTTTTTTTTTTCTGATTGCATTTTTCTCTTTTTCACATTTCTTTTTGTTAGATTTATTAAAGCAGCATTAATAAAGGGTTATTTTTTTCTCTACCAGCCTCATTTCAGGACACAAGTCAATTTATGGTCTTAAATGCACAAAAAAAAAAAAAAAAAAGAATGAATTTATCTCCGGTGTCTGACAGTGTTTCCAACAGGTCAAACATCTTTTTGTGGTGGTGTGGTGGTGGGGCAGAGTCAAAACCGACACTTTGAATGGAACTGGTGCAAAGTTGTAATTGTGAGCACAATACAGACATCAATCAATCAATCCTTATTTGTATAGCGCTTTTCATGCAAGAACATGCAACACAAAGTGCTTTACAGAATTAAAAACAATTATCACAATAATAAAAAAAAATTATTGCATTATAATTTTATGAAAAGCTTAAATTGAAAACACTATACAGTGGTACCTCTACTTATAAAAAATAATTGGTTCTGGAAGTAACTTCGTAACCCTAAAATTTTATAAGTAGAGACATGTTTTCCATGTAAATGCCCTAATCTGTTCCAAGCCCCCCAAAATTCGAACATTATTTTTTTTTATAAATTATAAACACATGAAATTACATGAAAACCTGTAAGAAATACATGTTAGAACTAGAAAAGCACTCGACCTCCACCAAGCACAACAATTATTGAAAATTTGAAGACTGTCCACAATTTTTTTTCTCAGTGTGGCCCTAATACTCCGTCGTAGTTTCGTACCTCGTCATTCTCAGACAGAATAATAGGCCCTCTTCTTCTGCGACTTATGAGTTTATAGCCGGTGTCACAATGCATACCGCCACCCAGTGTGTCAGAACTGGAACGACACGCAACATTCACAAAGTAAACAGTCTGGAGGCGAGGGCGAGTCAAAAGCTGAAAAATGTATTAGTGGCAGCCAGAATTGGAAACACTGGGATGACATGAGTTTCTGTCCAACGTTGTAGAAGTTAATGAGAATGAAAGAAAACTTTTACAGGAGTAAATGTGTGGGAGGCTTAGTTGGTCGGATGTGTCAGAGAGACAGCCTTTCACTTCCGTATGCTGCTGTTAAACATGACAGTGAGGAGGTGGTGGTGGTTTGGAGAAGCTCCGGTGGTGTGATGTTTGACTGGCTGTGCAGACTGTACTGAGCAGTTGTCTCTCACAGCTGCTCAGATGGCTCTTAGACAAGAAAGGCAGCATGAATAGCTCGACTGAAGGAAAACAATCGAACTGTGTTTGTGCAGTTGAAACCAGACGTTTACATGTGCTGCACAAAGAGACACAAGCTTTTTTTCCTCACTGTCCCAGATTAAATGAGACCAAACATTTCCTGTTTTAGGTCAGTTAGGATTACCAAAATCATTTCTATTTGTTCAATGCCACAATATTTAGATGAGTGATTTATTTTTTTATTTATTTCTTCAAAGTCAGATGTTTGCAGACATGTCCTTACTGTTTTTTTTTTAAAAGCATTGCCTTTAAACTGTCTGACTCGGGTCAAATGTTTCCCAGGTTTCCTTCCCAGTAGTTTTCTGAATTCTGGTCCGTTCCTCCTGACAGACCTGGAGGAACTGAGTCGGCTTTGTCGGCTCTCTCTCGCGCCTTTGCAGCTCCGAACACAGGTGTTCTGCAGGACTGAGATCGGAGCTTTGAGGTGGCCACGCCACAAACACTGACTGCTCTTTGCAGTTGGGACGGTGTTCACGGTTCGTGCTTGTGTTGGAGTTTTCAAGATAAACCACCTGAGTGTCATACGTGTATGCTGCTCTCTGTCATTACAAGCACTTCATGCACTTCACGCCATACAACCTTGGCTTTTTAATGGAATAAAAATGATGACTGTAGTGGCAAATGCAACGTACAACTTTTTTAAACCACGGCGTATTCATTTAACAAACATGTGAAGAAGTATTCCTAAGTTGCATTGAGTTGCTGCTAATCATTAACCCGTAATGAACTGAGCTCTGGCCATCAGCAGGTATTCAGACTTGTGTTAAAACAGACGCTCTGGAAGTTCGCTTGTCAGGGGAAAAGAGGTGTATGACACAGTGACGAGAGGGAAAGACATAAGCAACGTTCTTAGAAAAGCAGTTAATGCCACACATAACTCTGCAAAAGGATGTAAAGACCTTACTAAAGAATTTGGAGTTGAACATTGTACAGTGACTGACTATTTATAAGTGGAAAGCATTCAAGACAGGTGGCAGTCTTCCCAGGAGTAGCCCTGCCCACGGTTTGGAGTTGTCTTATTTACTAGGCTGGACTGAGCTCTTGTGTGTACCAGAGCGTTCTCCAGGTGGAAACTGGGACAAGTCTACATCAGAATGTACCTCAACCCCCTCGAAAAACTGCGGCAAGACCCCTAGAGGACCGTGCATAAGCCCTGAAACACGGTTTCTCAATCCTGGTCCTTAAGTACCACTGAATGTTCTAGACCAGCGATCCTCAACCTTTTTCTTAGGGATGTCCCGATCACGTTTTTTGGGTCCCGATCCGATTTCCGATCTTTAATTTTGATGATCGGCCGATTTCCGATTTTTTCCGATCCGATTTCACTTTTTTTGAGTGGGCAAACAGAGTTTAATTTCCTATGCATTTTATTTCCTGTGTACATTAATAAATAGGCCTGCATCCAAGCTGAGATTAATAGCTTTTATCATCTCATAAAATAAACAATAACTTATTTAAACACTCTTCTTTCTTTCTTATTTGTTTGGGAGAATTATTATAAAACACATTTAGTTAGAGAACAGTGACTGTTCAACAGTCTCAGTACTAAAGAACAAAGCACTTCCATTTAAATAGCAGCAGGTGAACTTGGCTAGCAGTTTAAGGCAATGAAAACACTAGCAGAAGTCTTTGCAATCAATGAAATCACATCAGAATAAAAATAACATAAAATATTAACTTCACTTCTTTCAAGACCCGCTGCACATGTTCGCGCACCTTTGTGTCCTTTGTCGTTCATGTAATGACGGGAACGAGGCTCGAGGTAATTAATGAGCCGGTTAAATGCCTTGTAAATGTGCTGGTCGTCCTCAGTAATACATTCCGCGATTAGCTCGGTGATTTTTCTGTATTTCTCCGAGTCTTTCGGGAGTTTGTCTTTCTTTTAAAAGTTTCACAGAGCGTTTGCTGCCGAAGCTGGTGCCGACGGCAGAACAGTGACCGCAGCCGACGCTGCGGTGATCGGTGCTGCGTGCTTTTTTAAGTGTCTGATTAAATTGGTGGTGTTGTAAACTCTCTTTTTACTTACTCCTCATGATATATCAGCCTTCCACACGTTGCAAGTCGCAGTTGAAGCGTCGGTCTTTGTAATTTTATAATGCTGCCACACTGCTGATATTTTTGCTAAAGTTTATCCTGACGCCGCCGGTCTTGAAACTTTTAAGGTGGATACAAGACAGCGCTGCTGGGAAACCTCATTTCAGTGCAAATTATTAAATGTATATAGTTTAAAAAATATTTTTGTTTGTGTAATATGATTACTTTATTAATTTATGTTAATTAGGATCACTTTTTGAGGAAAAAAATAATGAAAAAAAGATCGGCGTGTTATAATGAAGTTGATCGGCCGATCCGATCCACCTTAAATTTTTAAGATCGAAGGCCGATCCGATCAGGGGATCGGGATCGGGACATCCCTACTTTTTCTCTCCATGGACCGCTTTAATGTCAAGCAATATTTTCTCAGACCGGTCTAAAATGTGCCACAGATAAATACAGTGGTACCTCTATTTACGTAATTAATTTGTTCTGGAAGGAGTTTCGTAACCTGAAAATTTCATAAGTAGAGACGCGTTTTCCATGTAAATGCCCTAATCCATTCCAAACCCCCCAAAATTCTGACATAATTTTTTTATGAATCATAAAAATGCATCAAAACATGTAACAAATACATGTACTCGGAGAGTGCAGACCTCCGCCAAGTGCAACAGTTCTCCCATATAGCGATTTACAGATTGTGATAAAATCCGTGTTCTGGATCAGATCTGGATCAGCCTTTGAAATTTGATAGAAGTTCCCATTGTCAATCCCTGAGTCAAATTTCATGAGTTTTGGGCAATAATTAACGGAGATATTGAGAAACAAAATTTTTTGCCCTATTGACCGCAATGTTATCAAAAATTTGAAAGTGATCCAGAATCCAGGATTTCTTCCGGATCACAGCCAAAATGAAATCAGTTCTTCCTTTTCACTCCTGAAAATTTCATCAAAATCCATCCATAACTTTTGGAGTTATCACAGACAGATGGACAGATAAACGCCGGCAAAAACATAACCTCCTTGGCAGAGGGTAATTAGATTACTGCATAATAAACATAAAATGAAATGTAAATAAAATATTTTACATAATGAAAAAACAAAGAATAAAGTAAATAATGAAAATTATGTTCATTTACCTTTTATCTGCTATCGTCGTCACCTTTTCTCTCTCAGCAGTGGTTTTTGCCTTTTGTAAAGAACTGATCCAAAGACATTTGCTTTTGTCAGCTTTTAACAATCCTTTGAAAATGTGCAAGGCAAACATCATCATAGTGTGCGATTGTGAACACTTTTTCTGGCTGATTCTTTTCAACAAATTCTGAAACTTCATGGAATTTTCCTAAAATGTCAATGAGATGCCAGGAAGATGCTAGCCGATAGCCAGTGGCAGAGCAGCTACAAGTATGTTTACGTTCGGTAAACTCTGGGAGCTGCGAGTAGCAGTGCTACTGTATTTTTGCCTTTCGAATCCTGAAATTTCTTTCTTAACTAGAGGCAATATTTTCCCGTTGAGATGTGTCGTAACCTGAAAACTTCGTATGTAGAGACGTTCGTAAGTAGAGGTACCATTGTACAACAAAATAAAATGATACAACCAGAATAAAAACTGTGGTATTATCTATATCAGTGATTCCCAAAGTGTGGGCCGCGGCCCCCTGGTGGGCCGTCGCGGTACTGCAGGTGGGCCGTGAAAGGTCATTAAAATTAAACAAATATGTTTTAAATCCTTGATCTTTTTAAAATATGTTTTTAATTACTGTAAAATATTCATGACATGATTTAAAAACATTAAGAAGTAACAAAACAAACCAGTTAAGTGTTATTATACCGTCATCTTAACTGAATATGACAAGTGTCACCTTATTTGTTGACCCCTTACATTAATATCAGAACATAGTTCCTTGTCCTTTATGTTGATCACAGTTGTGATTAAAGGTTTCGGTGGGCTGCAGAGATTTTTTGCATTTCAAACTGGGCCTTGGTGTTCTGAAGTTTGGGAACGGCTGATCTATATATTGTAATAAATGTAAATCTGCTGTGTATTCATGTGCAACTTTATTAGTAGCGTCCTCGTAACATCGCACCAACGACAGAAGATCGGTAACATCCTCTGGAAAGACACTTTCTAAAGACGTTTGTCTTTTACTCATTTTGCCAGCTTGAGGGTTTAAACATATTACGGGACCGAGACACGGGTCTTGAAGTCTTGTCATGTGTCATAGACGGACGTAATGGAGAGAATTGGTCATTTTTCAAAATAAAACATCACCTAAACTCGGATAGTAAATCAAACGGTAATAATGGAAGTGATTTATTTTTTTCTGTGCGGCCCGGCACCAAATGACCAACGGACCGGTACTGGGCCGGGTACCGGGGGTTGGGAACCACTGTTCTAGACCAGGGGTGTCCAACTCCAGTCCTGCAGGTCTCCGATGTTTCCCTGCTACAGCACACCTGATTCTAATGAGTGGACCATTAACGGACTTGTGCAGACCTGGATGAAAAACTGATGGTGATCCAGTCACTTGACTTTGGACTTTGGACACCCCTGTTTTAGAGGTTTCCCTTCTCCAGCACCCCTGGATCAGGTGAAGGGATCGCTGACAGCGTTGTGCAGACCTTGATGCGAAGCGGATGAGGACCCAGACTGAGAAGCACTGCCCCAAAGCATCAATGAACTGAGGTGATTGTTAAGAACATTGAAAAGGGGAAGAAACAAATCAACCACAACCATTTATCGGCTGATAAATTCACACAGGAAACCATCAGTTTAAATGATTGCTGCTGTAGCTGTTGGGGTTGGGGGGGTTGTCAGTGTAGTTGCATGATTTTTTTTTTTGTTCTTTTTTACTTCATCTTATTAAACAGTGAAAATGTAGTGATATCTCGCTGTTCATTTAATAGTTTTTTATGTTTAGACCAGGGCTGGGCAAGTAAACGCGTTATTATCGTGTTAACGCATTAATTTATTAACGCCGACATTTATTTTATCGCGCGTCAACGCATGTTGCTCACATGCTTTTGTTTAAAAAAAAATCTGTTACTGGCTGCTGCAGAACCGGAAAACATAAGGAACAGCTAAAACAGACATGGAGAACGTAGAAATCCGTGAACTTTACAGTTCAGGTAGCAACTCAGGTAACAATATTAACATTTCTGTCTGGAAATAAAATTCTGGACTGCAACAAAACTTTCGTGTCATTCCTCCATGTTCCATCAGATCTGCTCCATGTGTTCACTGTCCTGCTGTTCTCTAGCTGGTTACTGCAGTGCGGCTCCATCTAGTGGCACAGATGTGTAATGACAACAGAAAGTCCAGTCCTCCATTATAAAACAAATTCAGATCTGTGGCCCATTTTTTAATTTCGTATTTCTAAAATTGAAATATAAAAAACAGGATTTTTTTTTTTTTTTTGTTAGATTAAAAAACGAAAAAATGTCACTTTTTAATTTTTTTTAAATTTTTAATTGACAATTGAAAATGGAAAGAATGAATGATACACAGATTGATAAAGTTACAGAACTCTAACATGGACATTTTCATTTTAAAATTCTCCCAGACGGAGGATTCAACAGAAACAAGGTTATTTGTAACAACTGACAAGTTGAACTCCCCGTTAAAAGTTTCTGCTGTTACCTCAGAAATTACCTGTTTTAATGTTCTGATTGTGCTGAGCTACAATTATTTTGTTGGATTTTGTTTGTAAATTGTTTTTATTTTTTATAAAAAAAGAGGATGACATTAATGTCCTGGCAGTGGCAATAAGCTTTATTTTATTTTACATTTTTTTAAGATGAGATTTACACTAAATATGTGTTACTGACAAGTGCTGATGTTAAAAGTGTTTGAACAACAAATGTTATGACACTTTAGTTCATATGGCGGCAGAACATTTAAATAAAAGTGCATTTTACACTACTTTTGAATTCATTATTTGATTTTGCGTATACAATGGGATTAATCGCGATTAATCAGGGAAATAATGCGATTAATCGCGATTAAAAATTTTAATCATTGCTCAGCCTGAGTTTTTATGTTTAGACTTTTGTTGCTGGAGATGAAATCGTACTTTAAAAGCCAGTCATTGTTAAATATGTTGTGTTCCTCTGAAGCGGTCCTGTCTGACACGAACTCCCGTCCATTCACCCGCCTCGAGCTGAAAGCGCCAGCGTTGTGTGAGAACGCCCCCGCGGTGCTTTTCTGGAGCGTTTCGAAGGTGACAGCATGACGGGGTGAGACTTTGAAACATCTGCGTATCACTTTCAACAGGCACAAGCCTGAACAGCTGCCGGGGATGAATTTGGCTCTTGATCGGCTGTTGAGCAGGATCTGGCGGACCGTGCGGTTAAATAAATAAGACCGTTGTCTAGCGTTTGATCTGTCTTGGCTGTTCGGTAATTAGCAGCATCCAACGTGAACATGTGAAAACTGTTCTGCTCCGTTTTATTATCCCTCGGCGTTTTTACCTGCTCCTCTTTTCCTGGGTGTTAACTCAAGCTTTCTCAAGCCATCTGGGCTTCAGGGTAATTATGAATTACAGTTATCCAGCGTAACGGTAATAATGGCATCGATTACGTGCTCGGTACCACTCTGAGACCAACTGTTCCTAGTTGTGATCATATCACAGTCGACCCGTGTACCCTGAACAGGAAGAAGCTGGTATGGATGATGGATGGATTAAGGTGAAGCTGAAACTCCTCTCGAATGCATTTACAACAGTTTTACACGCAGATTTTCCTTGTTTTTTTGGGGGGGGGCGGCTGGGTTCACTGGTCCACTGCGATTTTTTCATCGATGTGTAGTTTGTTGTGATGGAGGTGGAGTTCATATGGCAGCAGAACATTTAAATAAAAGTGACCTTTACACTACCTTTGAATTCATTATTTGATTTTGTGTATACAATGCGATTAATCGTGATTAATCAGGGAAATAATGCGATTAATCGCGATTAAAAATTTTAATCGTTGCCCAGCCCTAGTTTTCACACACTTACACAAATAAATCTCTTCGGATTAAAAGAGGGGGCGCTCAGTTTTACGCAAGACTGAAAGTTCAGTTTACTCCATCAAAATCAGGAGCTGGTTCCTCAAGTTTTTAAAATTCAAGGTAGCTTGATATGCGAGCAGGAGAATTTTCACACCTCATCTAAAATTGATTGGCATTTCAATAAGAGTTTGAACAGGGGATAAACATCTCCGGCATCTTTTCAGAGCTCTCGCGGCATCATTTGGATCAGCTGATCAGCGTTGGATCAGAAAGCCATTTGGGCTTCTGAATAATTCTGAATTACGCTCATCAAGTGGAAAAGTAATAAAAGCATGAATTGCTTAACTTTGTATCACTGAGACAGAATGTTCCTCGTTTTGACCATATCACTTATGTGATTGAGGGCAGAGTTAGAAACATGTTAATTGGGGATGTTAAAGGACGTATCCTGGTCAAAATAACTAAAGCATCAAACAAGGTAAAGTTTCTGTGATTGACTGAGGTGCATGCTGGGATAGACCCCGCTAGCCTGGACAGGAAGAACAGGGCACAGATGGGAGTTTGATAGTTTCACACGCCAGATTTTCCTTGTTTTGTTAGGTTTTAAGAGGTTCATCGGTCCACTGTGATCTCTATGTGTAGTTTGTTGTGCTGGAGTTGGAGTTCAGCCTTCAGTGGGATTATGTAAGGACACGGATTTGAAAGCGCGCCAGCGCTGTTTTGGCCCAGCGCCTCAGGAACTCATGCAGGTCATCTGTGAAGCTTTATGCACTCTGCAGCAGGGCTCGCTCCTAGGATCTGCCTGGACTTGGCTCCATGCATTGTGCCCTAAGTCTTGTCAAAACTCCCAGTAGCTGCAGTGAAGACATTTATAGCACCCAGTGCACCCTGGTCCATGGCGGGGAAGGTGTTATCCAGATGCGGAATGGTACATGGTGTTTTCAAGAACAAGCAACTAGAATGCTGGCAAAATAATATTGTGCAATGCACGTGCTTGAGAGCAGACTTGCTTTTTTTCACAAATTGACACATTTTCTTGAGGTCTATGAAAGGCTTTGGTCAAGATAGTCCAGTTCCTCTTCTTGGAGTGAGTGTACACCTTTTTAATAGATTTGGTTTTATGGGGCAAACTGACTCGACTTCAACCTTCTCTTGAACACAAATTGCACTCAACAGCCCCTTAACATGCTTCCTAACAAGGTCTAATTTTTGAGATTACTGCTTAAAAATGACATCTTTTCTTTAACTTTAAGATGAGTATATCTCTGGAACTACAAGGTGGACTTGAATACATCTGGTAGGGATGCACGATAACTGTTTTTTAAAACCGATACCGATAACCGATAACTTTCAGCTCCTAAAGGCCGATACAGATAACCGATAACCCACACATATACCTAAGATCATTACATCAATACTATGAACAAAACCAAAAACAGTTTTGACTCTTTATATAAACAGATATTTATTTTTTCCAATAAAAAAACTATTGTCAAGCCTCTCAAACATTTTCATAAAGCTATCAAACAAACCTATTTGATATCTCACATTAACCTAAATAACGTTCATTACTGACTGATATAAAAGAATAAAGGCTCATTGAACTGATGGAAATACATGCATCAGAATTACTGACCGAAAAAGATTAACGTTTAAAGGATTTTGACTTGTGGTTCCATTTAAATTAATACCTTTAATTAAAGTAAATGAGGTTCAGTAGTTTTGTTTTTTATCTCATGGAAGCTTTAGATGAGAGAGATTAGGGAGAGGAGAGTGAGGGGAGGAGAGGCTGCTGCTGGCTTGGTCACGTTAGCGTTAGCTCACATTAGCTTATGTTAGCGCGATTTTAAAACTCCATGGAAGCGATGGTTATGTTTCAGGTGGATGATCAGGTTTGACGTATTAAAGCTTGTGCTATTTTTCCCTCCTTCGAATGGAGCATTTGTCACAAATAATCAGCAAAGTATCTTCTTCTGAAACTTTAAGTTCCATACAAGCGCCGCCATTTTTGTTTTGCTGCAGGCTGCATTCAAGGTATAACCTAAATTCCTCCGTTCCCTCATTTGCTTGTCGTTCTTTCGGCCTTTTCTATTTTTTCTTTTTTTATGTGTAACATGTGGGAAAATACTGCGAATATCAATTAAAGTCAGCAACTACCAAAATTATTACCGAGTTAAGAAGTTGTTTTCTGGCATGAGGGGGTATTCTTGATTTTCCTTACTGAGAAATAATTTTTCTGATTATGCCGACGTCACTTGAACATAACATTCACTGCCGGTTATTCAAGACTCAGAGGGAGCGAGGCACTGCCGTGTTGACAAAAAAATATATATATTCGGGGCTATTTGTCGTGATATCGGACTTATCAGATTGACGTCATAATTTCCTGTTATCGGTCTGATAGTTATCGTGCACCTCTAACATCTGGCATCAAAATAAAGGTGACACAACGCGGAAGTCTAAAACTGAAAGTGCAGATGAGATGGTCAAAACAGGTCCTGGTTCTGCTGTTTACGTGAAAAATGGGAGCGATAAAGAATGATTTCAATTTGTCACAGTGACTTTGGATCAAATGAACTGCATGGAGTTTTCCACTGGAATATAATTTACAGTCTCAAAACACTGAAGGTAGTGGATTAAACGTTGTCTGCAGAGAGTGCAGTTCTTTTATTTTTGGCTCTTCAACTTCTGGCTCAGTGGGTTTTTGTCACAGAGTGGTGATCCTTGCATCTTTGCAGTCTGTGCAGCTTTATTTTCCCAGTGTGGGTTTAAAGCTGTTTGTATCGTGTAGCAGCTGGACACTAGTTCTGGGGCGCGGGACGCTCTCATCCCTTTTTGCGACGTGTTCATTTAACCGCTTGGTGTTAGAATTGTGTTTAGGCAGAAATGGTCTTCACTGGTCCAAAGCCGAGCTTTTTCCCTGCTTCTGTGGCGTGCTGCATGTATGTGTCGTATCATGCTTTGCATGGTTGAAAATGGCTTGAATTGTCTCTGCATTTCCCCCCCGCTCTCGGTGCACTCGTGAGGAAGATGTTAAAAACCGCTGCTCTGTATCCTGCAGGCCAAGTCCCAGACTTTGGCTAAACATACTGTAGGCAGCACAGCACTCAACATTCTCAAGCCATTAAAAATACCGCAAGTTCTTATTTTAACATGCTGGCTGGTATGTTTATAATATATTTTACTGTATCTGCCAATTTTGAGGTTGGTGGTTCAACTCCTGGCCTCCGTAGTCCACATGTGGAAGTATCCTTGTGCAAAACGCTGATCCCCATATTATACCTGATGTAATCACGAGTAAGTGTGTGTGTGTGTTGACTGAAGACTGAAAAGTATATAGAGCCTCAAGAGTTCAGCACGCTTCATTCTACACTCCATACAAAGGTTTAGGCCCATTTAGGGGGCCACACTGAGCTAAATTTACTTGGAATTTGCTAACTTTTTGCTGCAAAAACGAGTTTGTCAAAGTGCTTCTTAGTCCTTGTCCCGCTTTAGGTTCAGATCAGCCCTGATGTTCTGAACGCAGCACAGCTGGAAGTGATCTGTTGATGTTCACGTGTTCTTTCTCTCATATGAACATTTTAGCGTTAGCTGTAGCCAAAAGCCACAGCTTTATTCCTAACTTCACATTAGTTTGATGTGACTAGTGGTCTGCTGCTAACTACTTATATATATATACAGTGGGGAGAACAAGTATTTGATACACTGCCCATTTAGCAGGTTTTCCCACTTGCAAAGCATGTAGAAGTCTGTAATTTTTATCATAGGTACTCTTCAACTGTGAGTGACAGAATCTAAAAAAAAAATCCAGAAAATCACATTGTATGTTTTTCAAGTAATTAATTTGCATTTGATAGTATTTGATACATCAGAAAAACAGAACTTAATATTTGGTACAGAAACCTTTGTTTGCAATTACAGAGATCAGACGTTTCCTGTAGTTCTTGACCAGGTTTGCACACACTGCAGGGATTTTGGTCCACTCCTCCATACAGATCTTCTCCAGATCCTTCAGGTTTCGGGGCTGTCGCTGGGCAATACGGACTTTCAGCTCCCTCCAAAGATTTTCTATTGGGTTCAGGTCTGGAGACTGGCTAGGCCACTCCAGGACCTTGAAATGCTTCTTACGGAGCCACTCCTTAGTTGCCCTGGCTGTGTGTTTCGGGTCGTTGTCATGCTGGAAGACCCAGCCACGACCCATCTTCAATGCTCTTACTGAGGGAAGGAGGTTGTTGGCCAAGATCTCGCAATACATGGCCCCATCCATCCTCCCCTCAATACGGTGCAGTCGTCCTGTCCCCTTTGCAGAAAAGCATCCCCAGAGAATGATGTTTCCACCTCCATGCTTCACGGTTGGGATGGTGTTCTTGGGGTTGTACTCATCCTTCTTCTTCCTCCAAACACGGCGAATGGAGTTTAGACCAAAAAGCTCTATTTTAGTCTCATCAGGCCACATGACCTTCTCCCATTCCTCCTCTGGATCATCCAGATGGTCATTGGCAAACTTCAGACGGGCCTTGACATGCACTGGCTTGAGCAGGGGGACCTTGCGTGCGCTGCAGGATTTTAATCCATGACGGCGTAGTGTGTTACTAATGGTTTTCTTTGAGACTGTGGTCCCAGCTCTCTTCAGGTCATTGACCAGGTCCTGCCGTGTAGTTCTGGGCTGATCCCTCACCTTCCTCATGATCATTGATGCCCCACGAGGTGAGATTTTGCATGGAGCCCCAGACCGAGGGAGATTGACTGTCATCTTGAACTTCTTCCATTTTCTAATAATTGTGCCAACAGTTGTTGCCTTCTCACCAAGCTGCTTGCCTATTGACCTGTAGCCCATCCCAGCCTTGTGCAGGTCTACAATTTTATCCCTGATGTCCTTACACAGCTCTCTGGTCTTGGCCATTGTGGAGAGGTTGGAGTTTGTTTGATTGAGTGTGTGGACAGGTATCTTTTAAACAGGTAACGAGTTCAAACAGGTGCAGTTAATACAGGTAATGAGTGGAGAACAGGACGGCTTCTTAAAGAAGAACTAACAGGTCTGTGAGAGCCAGAAGTCTTACTGGTTGACAGGTGATCAAATACTTATGTCATGCAATAAAATGCAAATTAATTACTTAAAAATCATACAATGTGATTTTCTGGATTTTTTTTTTAGATTCTGTCACTCACAGTTGAAGAGTACCTATGATAAGAATTACAGACTTCTACATGCTTTGCAAGTGGGAACACCTGCAAAATCGGCAGTGTATCAAATACTTGTTCTCCCCACTGTGTGTATATATATATATATATATATATATATATATATATATATAATATTAGGGCTGGGCAAGTTAACGTGTTATTATCACGTTAACGCATTCATTTATTAACGCCGACATTTATTTTATCGCGCGTTAACGCACGTTGATCACATGCTTTTGTTTTGAAAAGTCTGTTACTGCTGCTGCTGCGGAACCGGAAAATAACTGACAGGTAAACATGCGAAAAAACCTAGAAAAGACATGAAGAACGATAAAAATCTGTATACTTAACAGTTCAGGTAGCAACTCAGGTAGCAATATTAACAATTCTGTCTGAAAAAGAAAATTCTGGACTGCAACAAAACGCGTCATTCCTCCATGTTCCATCAGATCTGCTCACTTACTGGTTACTTCAGTGGCACAGATGTGTAATGACAACAGAAAGTCCAGTCATTGATTATAAAACAAATTCAGTCCTGTGGACCATTTTTTTCATTTCATATTTTTGATCCAAGTCTAAAATTGAAATATTAAAAAAGAAAACAGGCATTTTTTCCTTTTTTTTTTTTTTTTGTTAGATTAAAAAACGAAAAACATATTAAAATGTCACTTTTTAATTTTTGATTGACAATTGAAAATGGAAAGAATGAATGATACAGATTGGTAAAGTTACAGAACTTTAACATGGACATTTTCATTTTAAAGTTCTCCCAGACGGAGGATTCAACAGAAACAAGGTTATTTGTAACAACTGACAAGTTGAACTCCTCGTTAAAAGTTTCTGCTGTTACCTCAGAAATTACCTGTTTTAATTTTCTGATTGTGGCTCAGGATTGTGTTGGTAGACTTTTATTTTTATTTTTTATAAAAACAGGATGACATTAATGTCCTGGCAGTGGCAATAAGCTTTATTATATTTTGCATTTTTTAAGATGAGCTTTTCACTGAATATGTGTTACTGACAAGTGCTGATGTTAAAAGTGTTTGAACAACAAATGTTATGGCACTTTAGTTCATATGGCAGCAGAACATTTCAATAAAAGTGACCTTTACACTACTTTTGAATTCATTATTTGATTTTGTGTATACAATGCGATTAATCGCGATTAATCAGGGAAATAATGCGATTAATATATATATACATATATATATATATATGTATATATATATATATATATATATATATATATATATATATATATATATATATATATATTAGATATATATATATATATATGTTAGAGATGCAACGGTGCTCGGTAAAATACCGACCCGATCGGTACGACCTGCACGCTGCAGCCCTAGCTTAAACCCACAGAGATGCTGGGCGATGACCAGACATCCTACAAGAGTCTGAAACGAAGCAGCTCTGTAATGCTGTTCGTACACGATCTTCCATCTGAAGGCTGTAAAGCTGTTTTAGGTCACAGACTAAATATTTGGGCCTCATGGGCTCGCTGTTTCCTACAACCAGATTCCTTTATGAATGAAGAAAACAACACAGCTACAAACTAGGGCTGTAGCGATACACTAATCTTGCGATACGATACGATGCACGATATTCAGCTCACAAAGTGATTTTGGTGACATTGGTGACACCAATGACTTTGTTTGAATTAATTGAACTGAAAGCATCAATTACACATTATATGTCTGACAGGCAGCTTGCAAATGCTGGACAAAATGAATAAAAGATGTGTTGAGAAAAATAGTTTCATTTATTTAAACAGTGCAAATTGTTGCTTGCAAGCTTTTAAAGGTGGGACACGGAGGTTTTGAAAGAAGCTTAGAATATCGATACCCATGGCTGAAAAATCAATACTCTCTGTGGAAATAAAATATTGATATATATCGCAGAATCGATAAAATTGCTGAGCTCTACTACAAACTGTGTGACTGATCAACACGGGTTGAACAGGACAAGATTTATGACTTGTTATTTTAGTCAACTTGTTTGAGTTTTATGGCAACGCCAAGATGCATAAAAAGCTGCCGTCGATTCGCTCCGACCGCCACCTTCCACGTAACGGTGGAGATCATGGAAACGAGCTAAAACTCAAGCAGCAGTCCTCATGATTTTCTCTCAACTGTGGAAGTTCGTCTGTGCTCGTGAAATTGGTTGTAAAATCATCAAGCGTAAGAGGAACCATCGTCTCAGCGTTTTTTTTTCCTTCATATTTTCTAGAAAGTTTTTTTTTCCAAGGCTCACGGCAGAGAACAAACAGACGGCATGTCTCCGATGGATTTGTCTACCAGTTAGCTTGGATCTAAGACCGATGCCGAAGTATTCTTCAAGATAAACGGTGGTTACCAGATAAGCCTTTTTAAAAAAACAAAAGAAATCAATAAGTGACAAGTCCAAATGTCTAGAAAGGATGAACATTGGCAAAAAAAAAAAACATGTTCAAAGAGGATTAAAGGGCAAATGCATTAAAATAAAAAGCTGAAATGAAAGAAGTAAGCAGTTGGAAGGGGGGTTTTGCGTGACGTGTTGAGACTGATTTCGTCACTCTTCCTCTCTCTCCTCTCAGCTCTGAGCCAGACGCTCAGACAGAATCGAACAGCTGAATGAGGCCGAAGACGAGCTGTCACGCTCAGACTCCGTCTCCTGCTCCTGCTGTTAACAAAGAAAGAGGGAAAGAACATATTCAGTCGATATTTTTTGCTTTAAATCCTCTCTGTGGACATTGTTTGGCTGTACAGGCTGAAGGGAAAACCCATGCGTGATGATGATGATCTGAGATGAAACGCTTTTAACACGAGCGAACATTTGGGCCGGCGTTCAGCTGCGAGCTTCCAGCCTGGTCGACGTAAAAAAAACAGCGTTTGATAGCTGTTTTGCGCTCTGCCATGAGACGCTTTAAGAGGTTAAACTCAGAGGAAACGCGCTCCACGACGAAGAGTGATAATGTGCTGCAGGGTTCAGTCTCAGCCCACACGGCTGGATGTGCTCACATGTCACCTTCCAACCTGTCACCAGGTCGCAAACTGTCACTGGAGCTGCCGTTTTCAAGATGAATATACAAGTCTGAGTGGAAACCATACTAGGAAATACATCCTTTAAGGTCACCCTGCCTGCTTTGATGGACATAATAACATTGATGGCAGAAACTGGACCGGAAGAAGCAATAGACCCCCCCACCACCACCTCCTCCACCACCACCCTCCACAGCAACTATAAATAGTACAATTTGTCTATAACAGCAGTCCCAAGCTTCAGAATACCAAGGCCCAATTTAAAATGGGAAAAATCCCACCGAAACCTTTAATCACAGCTGTGATCAACATACAGGACTAGAAGCTATGATCCGATATTAATGTAAGGGGTCAACAAATAAGGTGACACTTGTCATATTAAGTTAAGATGACGGTAGAATAACTCTTAACTGGTTTGTTTTGTTACTTCTTAATGTTTTTAAATCATGTCATTAATGTTTTACAGTAATTAAAAACATATTTAAAAAAGATCGAGGATTTAAAACATATTTGTTTAATTTTAATGACCTCTCACGGCCCACCTGCAGTACCGCGGCGGCCCACCAGGGGGCCGCGACCCACACTATGGGAATCACTGGTCTATAAAACAGTTATAAGTACACCTCTGCATAACACTGTATTCTTATTAACATTAAGGGAAACAAAAAAGAAAGAAATGTAGATCAACTTATAACTAGAGGTGGGCGATACTGGGAATTTTGGTATTGATCCGATACCAAGTAAACACAGTGCCAGTATCGCCGATACCAATACCAATACCAATACTTTTTTATATTAAGCTTGATCTATCATGAAACTGCTGACCTTTTGGTGTTTTTTTTATTTTTGTCTTCGGATCATTTTGTTAAAACCTAGAATACAATTTTTGCAAACTTTATAGGTGACAGTGAAATACTCTATTATCACAATTAACTTTTTTGTGTAAATATTCCTTGGAGTCTAATTGTTCCGTTCTCAATGTTTTTTCTAGTCCACCTATTTTATTAAATCATTCAATACTTGTATAAATCTCTCCGTTGTGGGATAAATAAAGTATTATCTAATGTTATTTTATCTTAGATAACACCTTTCAGTAGGATACATGACATGTACTGGGTTATTTCAAGGTCTTAATTATATTTTTTTGAGTTGGCTCCAGTAACATGTGACTTCAGTAACATGTACGTTGAAAGTTAATATAAATTGATGCTGAAATTAACCACTCTGATCTACCTGGATACTCTGTTGGACTGAAGGAGGTCACAGCGACAGCGTGTCAGACACAGACTTCAATGAATTTCCATCATTGGTATCGATATTATCAATATTTGGATCGGTCCGCCCACCTCTTTTTATAACATAGAATAACTTTATTAAAATAGTTTTTTAGTCTGTAAAGATTTAAAGTGCATCAATCCCACCCAAGCCCTACATCAGCATCGTCAGATTTCCTCGTCTCAACTTTCTGCTGACTTTCGTTTGTCTCATTATCTCCGTCTCTCACCTCCTTTCGTTTCATCACTGTTAAATATTTTTCCGTGGTGTCTCTTGAGGGTTTGTTCTCTTCATATCTCCTGCTCTGTGCTGTGCACGCACACGTCTGTGCAAAAAATCCCAACACAATACAGCAGTACCTCTACTTACGAAATTAATTGGTTCTGGAAGTAGTTTCGTAACCTGAAAATCACGCAAGTAGAGATTTTCCATGTAAATACCCTAATCAAACATCATCATAGTGTGCGATAGCCCAACTAGTGAACACTTTTTCTTGGTGATTCTTTTCAACAAATTCCGAGATTCAGAGAATTCAGAGAGAGATGCCAGGAAGATGCTAGTTTTTAGCCAATGGCAGAGTAGCTACAAGTATGTTTACGTTCGGCAAACTGTGGGAGTTGCGAGTAGCAGCGGGTACTGTATTTTTGCCTTTCGTTTCCTGAAATGTCTAAATTTCTTTCGTAACAAGAGGCAATATTTTCCCGTTGAGGCATTTCATAATCTGAAAATTTCATATGTAGAGACGTTCGTAAGTAGAGGTACCACTGTATGTTTGCATTCGGTAAACTCTGGGAGCTGTGAGTAGTAGCACATACCGTATTTTTGCTTTTTGTATCCTGAAATTTCTTTCGTAACAAGAGGCAATATTTTCGCGTTGAGCCGTTTCGTAACCTGAAAATTTCGTATGTAGAGATGTTCGTAAGTAGAGATACCACTGTATAGCTAATACTTCCTGTGCACACTGTGACGATGACAGCACCACTGCCCCCTACTGGAGTATATGTGAAATTACACTTTATTACAGTATGGCAAAAAAAAAAAAGCATGTTCCCTGGGGTCACACGCGCCCTCCAAGGGGTCGCGCCCCACTATTCGAGAAGGACTGTGGTAGACTTTGAGGGCAAAGGTTAGTGAGAGAAAGACGGTAATCAGAAGAGATGGACAAAGGTGTTGAAAAGGTGCCCGTCTGTGTCAACATTTTACAGTATCAGTGATAGGGGTGAGTATTGGCAAGGACCTCGCAATACGATATATATCATGATACTTGGGTCACAATACGATATCATGATATTGCGATATTCTACCCAGTTAATATCAAAATTAATAGTAGAGATGAAATCAAGTTGCTGTATATGTTCATCAGATGATATTGATCATTCAGAGGACAAATTGAGTCAAAACTATTTGCTTCAAAACAACCTATTTATTGTTTATTATTAAGATCTTTCTAAAAAATTGATATTGGGAGCTAAAAAAATCGGGCGGCTGAAAATCACGTTTTTTTTTCACACATCTAATCAGTGAATATAAGTGATCCTGGGCAGCTCACTTATGATCTTCCATGCAGCTGAGCTCCACGTCATGGTTTTTACATCTGCTCGCTGTGTTGATTCACTCATAAAATTCATGAATAAAGAAGTAAACAATGTTCTTCAGGACTGATGTGATCCATCACACACAGATGTGTTGTTTCTGTTTTAACGGAGTTGTTCAAACCTGAGAGTAAACTTTTCCTTAAAAAGTAATGACTTCATTTATTGGAAACTTGTCAGTATTTGACGTGTTTCGGATCATTTACGTCTGATCTGATTTTTGAGTAAATTAGAAGCTCCCATGGGTGTTTTATTTTACTCCATGTAGAGGCTATTGTAATTAATTTTGATGCAAGACAAATTTATTTAGTGCTTTATTTTGAAATGCAGCACGAAGGCATTGTTCGCTCACTCCTGCCTGACTTTTCCCTTTGACTTTCTTTTCCTGCGATACTTCTTCTTTCTCTTCCTGTTCCCTATTTGCCATATGGGTTTACCACAACTGTGTTTTAGTCTGAGACTATGTTGCTTTTAAAAATATCAGTTGAAGAGCCAAGAAAAGACAACGGCACTGAATTTCGTAAGTGCACTTTCATTTTTTTTTTTTAACCCTCATATTTATTTGTCAAAAAAACAACGTCATGAATTGTGGCCAGATTGCTGCAAGACAAGAATGTTACATTTGCATTTTGACAGAGGTGGTTTTCTGAGGAGATGCCAGACTACTTGATGATTCAGTCGTATTTGGAGGAAACAGATGAAGACAGACAGCTTTGGTGCTTCTGCTCCAGCCTTGCAACTGCTGCTTGCTGTTAGATCGGGAGTTAAGCTGATTTCTATCTGGTACATGAACCTTTTTACTGAAATGAGTCACAGGTCTGTTGTAGATTTGTTTACTCTGAATTCTGCTGTTCTGGTTCAGAAATTAAAATCAAAGCTGAAACACAAATCTGTTTCTGTTTACGGAGCTAACTTCTGCGACGTAAACATGCATTTATTAGTATTTATTAGTTGGAAATGCAGGAGGAAAGCTTGAGAGTTTTAGTTTGCTTGTGGTTCTCTAGTCAGATGCAAAAACCTTTCAAACTGCAGCAAATGAACCAATTCAATTTCAATTCAATTCAATTTTATTTGTATAGCATCTTGTCCAATGCCAATTGTCTCTAGGTGCTTTACAGAGACCCAGAGCATGAGCCCCGAGCAAATATCGTTAACTAAAATTATAATATGAAATCCTAAACAAGGATAATGGCAAGTAAAAAACCCCCACAGAGGGAGGAAAAAAAACCTTTAAGCCGAACAGTGGCAAGACAAAACTCCACTTTAAGAGGAAGAAACCTTGATCAGGACCTGGATCATATGGAGGGTCCTTCCTGATGAAGACCAGCTGGGTAAAGAAAGAAAAAGAAAGGAGAGACAGGACAGAGAGAGGATGGAAGACAGAGAGAGGATGGAGGACAGAGAGAGGACGGAAGACAGAGAGCGGATGGAAGACAGAGAAAGGATGGAGGACAGAGAGAGGAGAGACACAAATGACTGAATGTAATGACTATATAAACAGATGCAGGTAGCAGCACTGAGGTGAGATGGTCAGAGGACTAGATCACCGGTCACCACACCAGCCAACACCCTGAACACACCTACACACACGGGTGGAGGTAAACGCTGGGATGAACAGAGGAGGGAACTGCAGGTCAGCATGAAACTCAGGAAACTCTGATCTGCAAACATACAGAAAGAAAAGAGAAAAAAGGAGGGAAAACATCACAACAAACTACAGAAAAGAAAAGGGAGCACAGTTACAGTAACAATGTGCACCTAATTAACTATGGATTGAGCTGGAGGAGGAAGAAGGGAGGAGGAAAGGGAAGGAAAGAGAGAAGAGCAGTGGAGACACCACTCAGCAGATCATGTTGGCGTCCCCCTGCAGCGTAGGCCTATAGCAGCATAGCTATGATGAAGCTGTGATTAAGACGAGCTACTCTAGTCTGAGCTACTACAACTATGGCTATAACTATTAGCCCTTACACACTATTGTTGGCTAACTGTAGGCTTTACTGAACAGAAATGTTTGCAATTTAGTTTTAAAGATGGAGGTTGGTAGCAGAAGGCCCCTCCTCCAAATCTACTTTTAGATATTCTACGTACGACGAGTAATTCTGCACTCTGAGAGCGGAGAGCTCTATTAGGAGCATAACGTGCTATCAAGTCTTGTAAATAGCACGGAGCTAGGTCATTAAGGGCCCTATATGTAAGAAGCAGAATTTTAAGCTCAATTCGAAATTTCATGGGAAGCCAGTGGAGGGAGGCTAACACGGGAGAGACATGATCTCACTTACGGATTCCTGTCAGCACCCTCGCTGCTGCTTTCTGGATCAGTTGGAGGCTATTTAGCGAGCTTCAGCGACATCCTGCTAACAACGCATTACAATAGTCCAGTCTAGAAACACATGGATTAATTTTTCAGCATCACTCTGGGAGAGGATGCTCCTAATCTTGGCGATATTTCGGAGATGAAAAAATCAGTCTTGCAAACCTGATTAATATGCTGCTTAAATGACATATCCTGATCAAAAATAACTCCAAGGTTTTTAACAGCTGTGCTGGAAGCCATCGTAAACTCAGTTAATCCATTCCTCAGGTTTTTGGGACCAAAGACAATAACCTCTGTTTTATCCGACTTTAGAGGCAAAAAGTTAGAGGACCTCCAGGACTTAATGTCATTAAGACACCCTTGAAGTTTGGCCAACGGTTTTGCTTCCTCTGATTTCATAGATAAGTACGTATCATCAACGTAGCAATGAAAGTTTATGCCGTGGCTCTGGATAATTTTTCCCAAGGGCAGCATGTATAAAGTGAAAAGGATTGGTCCCCGCACTGAACCCTGTGGGACTCCAGAGTCTGGGATGTTGGGAAGGTTTGCTGTTATCCCAGCTATCCTGTGTCCTGGGAGACTTGCATGTGCACGTTGATCCAGGACCCCAAAAAGGTTGAGAACCACTGGTCTAATCCTCTTCTAGCTCAGGGAAAAGCCGCAGTGTTACCTTTCAACATCATGCTAGTTGTCAGTGGCAGTAAATAAAGGTGATTTGATTTGATCTTCTCTTCCTGTCTGAGACGGGCTGCATTTAACAGCTCAGATGAATCCTCCACGCTGTGACTGCTGAAGTCGACTAAAAACCCAGCTAAAAGCACCTCATCATAGCAACTCAGAGATGGTTGTGGCAGAGAAGTGAGCAGCCAGCTTTAGAGCCTGAACTGGCTGTCGGCGCCTCTGATGGATCCAGCATTAATCTAATATAGTTAACGTACTGATGAGGACTTCTTCCTCCACCTGTTCATATTTGTTGTCAAAAAGCTTATAGAGAGCCATATGGTGCTCGGTTGCCGGTGGTTGTAAAGCGTTATTTCAAGTAGGGATGCATGATAAATGTTTTTTAAAACCGATACCGATAACCAATAACTTTCAGCTCTTAAAGGCCGATACCGATAACACACACATATCATTACATCAATACTATGAAGAAAATCAAAAATAGTTTCTCTTTAAATGAACAAATATTTATTTTTTCCATTGAAAAACTATTGACAAGCCTCTCAAACATTTTCATAAAGCTATCAAACAAACCTATTTGATATCTCACATTAATTTAAATAAGGTTCATTACTGACTGATATAAAAAAAAAAGGCTCCTTGAACTGATGGAAATACGTGCATCAAAATTACAAACTAAAAAGAATTTACATTTACATTTAAAGGATTTTGACTTGTGGTTCCATTTAAATTAATACCTTTAATTAAAGTAAATGAGGTTCAGTAGTTTTTTTTTTTTTTTATCTCATGGAAGCTTTAGATGAAAGAGATGAGGGAGAGGAGCGAGAGGGGAGGGGAGACTGCTGCTGGCTTGCGCACGTTAGTGTTAGCTCACGTTACCTTACGTTAGCTCACGTTAGCTCACATTAGTGTGATTTCAAAACTCCATGGAAGCGATGGTTATGTTTCAGATAGCTAATCAGATTTGACGTATTAAAGCTTGTGCTATTTTTCCCTCCTCGTGAATTTAGCTTGGAGTATTTGTCACAAATAATCCAGCCAAATATCTTCTTCTGAAACTTTAACGAAGTTCCCTGCCATCGCGCCAAGTTTGTTGTGATCATCACGCTGTGCTGCAGGCTGCATTCAAGGTGTAACGTAAACATATTTTTTATTCTTTTTTACGTGTAACATGAGGGGAAATACTGCGAATATTGATTCAAGTTAGCTATCTACCAAAATTATGACCGACTTAACAAGTTGTTTTCTGGCATGAGGGGGTATTGAAAAATCATTTTTCTGCATAATCAGAAAAATGATTTTTCAATTTCGAGGCTGTTTATTTATTTATTTTTTATTTTTCTCCCTTACTTGATGCTCCTGGTCTGTTCCTCTGGGATTAAAAATGGGACGGCGGACGGAAACGAAAAGGGCTTCTGGGATCAAAATTCTGTTCGCAGAATGATGGCTTTGAGAGATTCGTGAGCGTGCGGCCAGGACTGCGTGATTTTAAAACAGTCGATGGCTCTGTTAGCGCAACGCAACGCTCAGGTTCCCGCTGAGCCAGATCTGCCCGCCACTGCTGACCGATGACGAGTTCAGCCAAATGCCACAAACATCATTCAGTTCATGGCTGAAGTTGATGATCGGATAAAATAAATCTTTGTCAGCAGTTGTCAAGCCTGTGGTTCTCAGTGAGCTCGTGGAGAGATCGCAAACTGCAGAGTAACTGGAGTCAGTCAGACAAAGATTATTTATGGGATTAAAACATTTTTTTCAAAGCAGCTCTGCTTGCAAACAACTTGTTCTCGCCAAACGAGACACTGACAGATTTATCATTCTGGCCCATGTGCAGTAACTTCGGCTCTCTTTGTGAGCCTGAGGACATAATGTGCTGACGTACGAACAAATGTACATGAATATATCATTCAAGATTTAATCTCCCCCCCCATTTACACTTTGAGGGTTTGAGTCCGTTGGTTTTGCTTACGAATATCAGATGTAAGATATAAAGAGTGAAACAAAAGTGTCAGTTGAGTATCGATGCTAATAAGATGTCAAAATGACTATCAGTAGATCTCAGCAGCCACCTGCAGATCGCCTGTGGCAGCGGCGCAACAACAGGTGGCCTGTTTGTGCAGAATATCAGTCCGTTTGACATGGCAGCGACTATTATCTGCAGGAAGCAGAAAGGCGGCCGAGCACGTGAGTCGGACAACAGGCAGCAGTGTGAAACGGGACCGGGCCACGTGGCCTCCGGCACAGGTCCCGACTCCGGACCAGGAGGGGCCCCCGTCCTGCACGTCTTAGGTGCAGACTCCAGACCTGGAGGGGCCCCCGTCCTGCACGTCTTAGGTGCAGACTCCAGACCAGGAGGGGCCCCCGTCCTGCACGTCTTAGGTGCAGACTCCAGACCAGGAGGGGCCGCCGTCCTGCACGTCTTAGATGCAGACTCCAGACCTGGAGGGGCCCCCGTCCTGCACGTCTTAGGTGCAGACTCCAGACCTGGAGGGGCCCCCGTCCTGCACGTCTTAGGTGCAGACTCCAGACCTGGAGGGGCCGCCGTCCTGCACGTCTTAGATGCAGACTCCAGACCTGGAGGGGCCTCCGTCCTGCACGTCTTAGGTGCAGACTCCAGACCAGGAGGGGCCGCCGTCCTGCACGTCTTAGATGCAGACTCCAGACCAGGAGGGGCCACCGTCCTGCACGTCTTAGATGCAGACTCCAGACCTGGAGGGGCCTCCGTCCTGCACGTCTTAGATGCAGACTCCAGACCAGGAGGGGCCGCCGTCCTGCACGTCTTAGATGCAGACTCCAGACCTGGAGGGGCCTCCGTCCTGCACGTCTTAGATGCAGACTCCAGACCTGGAGGGGCCTCCGTCCTGCACGTCTTAGGTGCAGACTCCAGACCTGGAGGGGCCGCCGTCCTGCACGTCTCAGACGTTTCCCTGCTTCAGCTCACCTGATGCAGATGAAAGGATCACCTGGATCAGCTGGTCATCCAGGTCTGCACGGGCCTGTTAACAACCCGTTCATGTGAACCATGAACCAGGGAAACATCTAAGACATGCAGGACAGTGGACCTGCAGGACTGGAGTTGGACCCCCCTGGTCTAAGATAAGATAAGAGGAACCTTTATTGTCCCACAACGGGGAAACAGCAGTAAACAATGCAACAGAAAAGTACAGACGAGCAGCAGTGCAGTTAGCATGCAACGAAGTATCCAAGATGAATTAGAAATTAAAAATACAAGGAGTACATGTACACTGTATATCTGAACATGTTTATCTAAATATATGAAACATATAAAATCTACTTCAATAAGTGTACGTCAAATAAAATAAAATAAGCCCAAGGATGTTCAGTTGGTGTGTACGTACATGGACGTCCATAAATATTGGTAAAGTTACTGCTTGTGATGATTCACATAATTATACAGTGATGAAGCAGAATGATGATAGGGCTTCAATTCAAGGCTTTCTGCCATTTTTTCTTCATTTCATTTGGCAAAAAAAAACAAGCTGTTTAATAGCTCTTTTTGTCCTTGTCCCAAGAGTTGCTTTTTCGTTTTTCATGTTTTCGCATAGATGTTTGTACATTTTTTCTCTATATGAAGCTCAACTTGGCCCAAGACTGACCTCAGTTTTGCTTGAGGTTCACCGTGCGTGCACAGATCGAGCAGATCATTCAGTTTACCAGAGTAAATTTGGAGGCTTCTAAAAATAATGAACCCTGCTGAAGATGCCAACTTTACTCCCTTAAGTCTGGATATACTTGTTTATTAAAGATGGAACAGAGCAGTGCTTATTCATTTATTTTTATCAAGAACATCAATTCAGTGTAAATATATTTACTAGGACTGGGCAAGTTAACGCGTTATTATGGTGTTAACGCATCAGTTTATTAACGCCGACATTTATTTTATCGTGCTTTAATGCATGTTGCTCACATGCTTTTGTTTTGAAAAGTCTGTTACTGGCTGCTGCGGAACCGGAAGAAGATTAGCAGGTAAATATGCAGGAAAGCTAAAACGGATATAGAGAATGGTAAAAATCCATGAACTTTACAGTTCAGGTAGCAACTCAGGTAGCAATATTAACAATGATGTCTGAAAAAAAAATTCTGGACTGCAACAAAACTTTCACGTCATTCCTCCATGTTCCATCAGATCTGCTCCATGTGTTCACTGTCCTGCTGTTCTCTAGCTGGTTACTGCAGTGCAGCTCCATCTAGTGGCACAGATGGGATCTATTGATTCGCTGCCTGCTGCTTTGACGGCTGCAGGGTTTTCTGAAGGTTTGTCTGCTCAGACGGATGCAGTTTCTCTGTGGTTTAGATTAACATGAACATTTAAAAAGAGCAGGAAAGGCAGCGGGGCTCCTCTGAAACCTCCAAAACACAGTTGAGTCAACACTAAACCTGCACACAAGTGCAGTGGCAGGAAGAAACTTTACTGATGTCCTGCATCAGTTTACCTTAAGATGTGCCCCGACCATCATCTCTGATAGAGGTGGACGATACTGGGAATTTTGGTATCGATCTGATACCAGGTAAATACAGGGCCAGGGATAAAGATAACGATAACGATAACGATAATTTTTCAAATTAAGCTTGATCTTTAATGAAACTGCTGACCTTTTGGTGTTTTTGTTTTTTGTCTTCAGATTATTTTGTTAAAACCGAGAATACAATTTCACAAACTTTATAGGTGACAGCAAAATACTTTATTATCACAATTAACATTTTTCTGTAAATATTCAACTTGGCAATATATTGCGATTTTCAGCTGCCCAATATAATATTATAATAATATTATAATATTATAATATTGTCCTTTTTGGCTCCTAATATCGATTTTTTTCTATTTTTTCAGAAACACTAATAATAAACAATAAATAGGTTGTTTTAAGGCAAATAGTTTTGACTCAGTTTGTCCTCTGAATGATCAATATCATCTGATGAACATATACAGCAACTTAATTTTTCATCTCTACTTTTAATTTTGATATTAACTCGGTAAAATATCGCAATATATCGTGATATTGTGATATCGTATCGTGACCCAAGTATCATAATACATATCATATTGTGAGGTCTTTGCCAATACTCACCCCTAGTCCATTTCTTATATTAAATCATTCAATCCTGTTTAATTTGGTTTGCACTGTGTGAACTTCCCTGTTGCTTTAACTATGAATTTCCCCATTGTGGGATAAATAAAGGATTATCTAATGTTATTTTATCTTAGATAACACCTTTCAATGGGATACATGCCATCTACGGGGTTATTTCAAGGTCTTAATTATGTTTTTTTTTAGTTGGCTCCAGTAACATATGAGTTAAGTAACATGTACTTTGAAAGTTAATATGAATTGATGCTGAAATTGACCACTCTGATCAACCTGGATACTCTGTTGGACTGAAGGAGGTCACAGTGACAGCGTGTCAGACACAGACTTCAATGAATTCACACTTTGCAGCAGTCAGTGCTTGTAAAAGAGAGAGAAAAAAGCTTGAGTATCCATCTTTTTACACAAGCATCATTCAATATCGATACCAGCGTTGGTATCAATATTAGCGATATTTGGATCTGCCCACCTCTAATCTCTGACTTTTGTCACATAAATTGACAAACTGAAAATCTGATATTACAGAGACGATAAACTGTTTCATCCCTTTATTGAACACAGCAACATTAATGTTCCCTGTGCTGGAGTGAAAAGTAGGAGAAGCGTTGGAGCAGCTAATCAGACTGCATTTAGCTGCAGGTCTTTGTCTGCAGGTCTTTGGCTGCAGGTCTTTGTCTGCAGGTCTTTGGCTGCAGGTCTTTGTCTGCAGGTCTTTGGCTGCAGGTCTTTGGCTGCAGGTCTTTGGCTGCAGGTCTTTAGCTGCAGGTCTTTGGCTGCAGGTATTTAGCTGCAGGTCTTTGGCTGCAGGTATTTAGCTGCAGGTCTTTGTCTGCAGGTATTTAGCTGCAGATCTTTAGCTGCAGGTATTTAGCTGCAGGTCTTTGTTTGCAGGTCTTTGTCTGCAGGTCTTTGTCTGCAGGTCTTTAGCTGCAGGTCTTTGACTGCAGGTCTTTATCTGCAGGTCTTTAGCTGCAGGTCTTTGTCTGCAGGTCTTTAGCTGCAGGTCTTTGTCTGCAGGTCTTTAGCTGCAGGTCTTTAGCTGCTGCAGTCTTTAGCTGCAGGTCTTTAGCTGAAGGTCTATAGCTGCAGGTGTTTAGCTGCAGGTCTTTGTCTGCAGGTCTTTGTCTGCAGGTCTTTGTCTGCAGGTCTTTAGCTGCAGGTCTTTTTTCTGGGTCTTTGGCTGCAGGTCTTTAGCTGCAGGTCTTTGTCTGCAAGTCTTTAGCTGCAGGTCTTTAGCTGCAGGTCTTTGGCTGCAGGTCTTTGTCTGCAGTCTTTAGCTGCAGGTCTTTGTCTGCAGGTCTGTAGCTGCAAGTCTTTGTCTGCAGGTCTTTAGCTGCAGGTCTTTAGCTGCAGGTCTTTGGCTGCAGGTCTTTGGCTGCAGGTCTTTAGCTGCAGGTCTTTGTCTGCAGGTCTTTAGCTGCAGGTCTTTGTCTGCAGGTCTTTGGCTGCAGGTCTTTAGCTGCAGGTCTTTGTCTGCAAGTCTTTAGCTGCAGGTCTTTAGCTGCAGGTCTTTGGCTGCAGGTCTTTGTCTGCAGGTCTTTGTCTGCAGTCTTTAGTTGCAGGTCTTTGTCTGCAGGTCTGTAGCTGCAAGTCTTTGGCTGCAGGTCTTTAGCTGCAGGTCTTTAGCTGCAGGTCTTTGGCTGCAGGTCTTTAGCTGCAGGTCTTTGTCTGCAGGTCTTTGTCTGCAGGCCTTTAGCTGCAAGTGTTTGTCTGGAGGTCTTTGGCTACAGGTCTTTGCAGGTCTTTAGCTACAGGTCTTTAGCTGCAGGTCTTTAGCTGCAGGTCTTTAGCTGCAGGTCTTTGTCTGCAGGTCTTTAGCTGCAGGTCTTTGTTTGCAGGTCTTTGTCTGCAGGTCTTTAGCTGCAGGTCTTTGTCTGCAGTCTTTAGCTGCAGGTCTTTGTCTGCAGGTCTGTAGCTGCAAGTCTTTGGCTGCAGGTCTTTGTCTGTAGGTCTTTGTCTGCAGGTCTTTGGCTGCAGGTCTTTAGCTGCAGGTCTTTAGCTGCAGGTCTTTGTCTGCAGGTCTTTGGCTGCAGGTCTTTAGCTGCAGGTCTTTGTCTGCAAGTCTTTAGCTGCAGGTCTTTGGCTGCAGGTCTTTGTCTGCAGGTCTTTGTCTGCAGTCTTTAGCTGCAGGTCTTTGTCTGCAGGTCTGTAGCTGCAAGTCTTTGGCTGCAGGTCTTTAGCTGCAGGTCTTTGGCTGCAGGTCTTTGTCTGCAGTCTTTAGCTGCAGGTCTTTGTCTGCAGGTCTGTAGCTGCAAGTCTTTGGCTGCAGGTCTGTAGCTGCAGGTCTTTAGCTGCAGGTCTTTGGCTGCAGGTCTTTGTCTGCAGGTCTGTAGCTGCAGGTCTTTGGCTGCAGGTCTGTAGCTGCAGGTCTTTAGCTGCAGGTCTTTGGCTGCAGGTCTTTGCTGCAGGTCTTTGTCTGCAGGTCTTTGGCTGCAGGTCTTTGTCTGCAGGTCTTTGGCTATAGGTCTATAGCTGCAGGTCTTTGTCTGCAGGTTTTTAGCTGCAAGTCTTTGTCTGCAGGTCTGTAGCTGCAGGTCTTTGGCTGCAGGTCTTTGTCTGCAGGTCTTTGTCTGCAGGTCTTTTGCTGCAGGTCTTTGGCTGCAGGTCTTTGGCTGCAGGTCTTTGGCTGCAGGTCTTCGGCTGCAGGTATTTAGCTGCAGGTCTTTAGCTGCAGGTCTTTGGCTGCAGGTCTTTGTCTGCAGGTCTTTGGCTGCAGGTCTTTGTCTGCAGGTCTTTGGCTGTAGGTCTATAGCTGCAGGTCTTTGTCTGCAGGTTTTTAGCTGCAAGTCTTTGTCTGCAGGTCTGTAGCTGCAGGTCTTTGGCTGCAGGTCTTTGTCTGCAGGTCTTTGTCTGCAGGTCTTTTGCTGCAGATCTTTGTCTGCAGGTCTTTGGCTGCAGGTCTTTGGCTGCAGGTCTTCGGCTGCAGGTATTTAGCTGCAGGTCTTTAGCTGCAGGTCTTTGGCTGCAGGTCTTTGCTGCAGGTCTTTGTCTGCAGGTCTTTGGCTGCAGGTCTTTGTCTGCAGGTCTTTGGCTGTAGGTCTATAGCTGCAGGTCTGTAGCTGCAGGTCTTTGGCTGCAGGTCTTTGTCTGCAGGTCTTTGGCTGCAGGTCTTTGTCTGCAGGTCTTTTGCTGCAGGTCTTTGTCTGCAGGTCTTTGGCTGCAGGTCTTTGTCTGCAGGTCCTTGGCTGCAGGTCTTTGTCTGCAGGTCTTTTGCTGCAGGTCTTTGTCTGCAGGTCTTTGGCTGCAGGTCTTTGGCTGCAGGTTTTTAGCTGCAGGTCTTCGGCTGCAGGTATTTAGCTGCAGGTCTTTAGCTGCAGGTCTTTGTCTGCAGGTCTTTAGCCGCAGGTCTTTGGCTGCAGGTCTTTAGCTGCAGGTCTTTAGCTGCAGGTCTTTGTCTGCAGGTCTTTAGCTGCAGGTCTTTAGCTGCAGGTCTTTAGCTGAAGGTCTATAGCTGCAGGTGTTTAGCTGCAGGTCTTTGTCTGCAGGTCTTTGTCTGCAGGTCTTTAGCTGCAGGTCTTTGTCTGCAGGTCTTTGGCTGCAGGTCTTTAGCTGCAGGTCTTTGTCTGCATGTCTTTAGCTGCAGGTCTTTGGCTGCAGGTCTTTAGCTGCAGGTCTTGTCTGCAAGTCTTTAGCTGCAGGTCTTTGGCTGCAGGTCTTTGTCTGCAGGTCTTTGTCTGCAGGTCTTTGTCTTCAGGTATTTAGCTGCAGGTCTTTGTCTGCAGGTCTTTGTCTGCAGGTCTTTGGCTGCAGGTCTTTGTCTGCAGGTCTTTGGCTGCAGGTCTTTGTCTGCAGGTCTTTAGCTGCAGGTCTTTGGCTGGAGGTCTTTGTCTGCAGGTCTTTAGCTGCAGGTCTTTGTCTGCAGGTCTTTGTCTGCAGGTCTTTAGCTGCAAGTGTTTGTCTGGAGGTCTTTGGCTGCAGGTCTTTAGCTGCAGGTCTTTAGCTGCCGGTCTTTAGCTGCAGGTCTTTATCTGCAGTTCTTTAGCTGCAGGTCTTTGGCTGCAGGTCTTTAGCTGCAAGTGTTTGTCTGGAGGTCTTTGCTGCAGGTCTTTGTCTGCAGGTCTTTGTCTGCAGGTCTTTAGCTGCAGGTCTTTGTCTGCAGGTCTTTGCCTGCAGGTCTTTAGCTGCAGGTCTTTAGCTGCAGGTCATTGTCTGCAGGTCTTTGGCTGCAGGTCTTTGTCTGCAGTCTTTAGCTGCAGGTTTTTGTCTGCAGGTCTTTGTCTGCAGGTCTGTAGCTGCAAGTCTTTGGCTGCAGGTCTGTAGCTGCAGGTCTTTAGCTGCAGGTCTTTGGCTGCAGGTCTTTGTCTGCAGGTCTGTACTGCAAGGTCTTTGGCTGCAGGTCTTTAGGCTGCAGGTGTAGCAGGTCTTTAGCTGCTGCAGGTCTTTGGCTGCAGGTCTTTGTGCAGGTCTTAGGTCTTCAGGTCTTTAGGCTGCAGGTCTTAGCTGGCAGGTCTTTAGCTGCAGGTCTTTGGCTGCAGGTCTTTGTCTGCAGGTCTTTGTCTTCAGGTCTTTAGCTGCAGATGTATGGCTGCAGGTCTTTGGCTGCAGGTCTTTAGCTGCAAGTGTTTGTCTGGAGGTCTTTGCTGTAGGTCTTTGTCTGCAGGTCTTTTGTCTGGAGGTCTTTGCTGCAGTCTTTCTTTACTGCAGGTCTTTGTCTGCAGGTCTTTACCTGCTGTCTGCAGGTCTTTGGCTGCAGGTCTTTGGCTGCAGGTCTTTAGCTGCAGGTAATTTTTCTGCAGGTCTTTGTCTGCAGGTCTTTGGCAGCAGGTCTTTGTCTTTGTCTGCAGGTCTTTGTCTGCAGGTCTTTGTGTGCAGGTCTGTAGCTGAAGGTCTTTGGCTGCAGGTCTTTGTCTGCAGGTCTTTGTCTGCAGATCTGTGGCTGCAGGTCTTTGGCTGCAGGTCTTTGTCTGCAGGTCTTTAGCTTCAGGTCTTTGGCTGCAGGTCTGTAGCTGCAGGTCTTTGGCTGCAGGTCTGTAGCTGCAGGTCTGTAGCTGAAGGTCTTTGGCTGCAGGTCTTTGTCTGCAGGTCTTTGTCTGCAGGTCTTTGGCTGCAGGTCTTTGTCTGCAGGTCTTTAGCTTCAGGTCTTTGTGTTCAGGTCTTTAGCTGCAGGTCTTTAGCTGCAGGTCTTTGGCTGCAGGTCTTTAGCTGCAAGTGTTTGTCTGGAGGTCTTTGCTGTAGGTCTTTGTCTGCAGGTCTTTGTCTGGAGGTCTTTGCTGCAGGTCTTTGTCTGCAGGTCTTTACCTGCAGGTCTTTGTCTGCAGGTCTTTAGCTGCAGGTCTTTGGCTGCAGGTCTTTGGCTGCAGGTCTTTAGCTGCAGGTCATTGTCTGCAGGTCTTTGTCTGCAGGTCTTTGGCAGCAGGTCTTTGTCTTTGTCTGCAGGTCTTTGTCTGCAGGTCTTTGTGTGCAGGTCTGTAGCTGAAGGTCTTTGGCTGCAGGTCTTTGTCTGCAGGTCTTTGTCTGCAGATCTGTGGCTGCAGGTCTTTGGCTGCAGGTCTTTGTCTGCAGGTCTTTAGCTTCAGGTCTTTGGCTGCAGGTCTGTAGCTGCAGGTCTTTGGCTGCAGGTCTGTAGCTGCAGGTCTTTAGCTGCAGGTGTTTGTCTGCAGGTCTTTGGCTGCAGGTCTTTGTCTGCAGGTCTTTAGCTTCAGGTCTTTGGCTGCAGGTCTGTGGCTGCAGGTCTGTAGCTGCAGGTCTTTAGCTGCAGGTGTTTGTCTGCAGTCTTTGGCTGCAGTCTGTCTGCAGGTCTTTGCTGCAGCTTTGCAGGTCTTTGGCTGCAGGTCTTTGTCTGCAGGTCTTTAGCTGCAGGTCTTTGTCTGCAGGTTTGTCTGCTGCAGGTCTTTGGCTGTAGGTCTATAGGCTTCAGGTCTTTGTCTGCAGTTTTTTTTGTCTGCAGTTTTTAGCTGCAAGTCTTTGTCTGCAGGTCTGTAGCTGCAGGTCTTTGGCTGCAGGTCTTTAGCTGCAGGTTTTTAGCTGCAGGTCTTTGTCTGCAGGTCTGTAGCTGCAGTTCTTTGGCTGCAGGTCTTTGTCTGCAGGTCTTTAGCTGCAGGTTTTTGTCTGCAGGTTTTTAGCTGCAGGTCTTTAGCTGCAGGTGTTTGTCTGCAGGTCTTTGGCTGCAGGTCTTTGTCTGCAGGTCTTTAGCTTCAGGTCTTTGGCTGCAGGTCTGTGGCTGCAGGTCTGTAGCTGCAGGTCTTTAGCTGCAGGTGTTTGTCTGCAGGTCTTTGGCTGCAAGTCTGTAGCTGCAGGTCTTTATCTGCAGGTCTTTGGCTGCAGGTCTGTAGCTGCAGGTCTTTGGCTGCAGGTCTTTGTCTGCAGGTCTTTAGCTGCAGGTCTTTGTCTGCAGGTCTTTGGCTGTAGGTCTATAGCTGCAGGTCTTTGTCTGCAGTTTTTTGTCTGCAGGTTTTTAGCTGCAAGTCTTTGTCTGCAGGTCTGTAGCTGCAGGTCTTTGGCTGCAGGTCTTTAGCTGCAGGTTTTTAGCTGCAGGTCTTTGTCTGCAGGTCTGTAGCTGCAGTTCTTTGGCTGCAGGTCTTTGTCTGCAGGTCTTTAGCTGCAGGTTTTTGTCTGCAGGTTTTTAGCTGCAGGTCTTTAGCTGCAGGTGTTTGTCTGCAGGTCTTTGGCTGCAGGTCTTTGTCTGCAGGTCTTTAGCTTCAGGTCTTTGGCTGCAGGTCTGTGGCTGCAGGTCTGTAGCTGCAGGTCTTTAGCTGCAGGTGTTTGTCTGCAGGTCTTTGGCTGCAAGTCTGTAGCTGCAGGTCTTTGCTTTGGCAGTCTGTAGCAGGTCTTTGGCTGCAGGTCTTTGGCAGGGTCTTTAGGTCTTTGCAGGTCTTTGTCTGCAGGTCTTTTTTGATAATTTTGTTTTTTTTTTTTTTTTTTTTTTTTTTTTTTTGTTTTGCTTTCTGCAGTCTTTGCTGCAGGTCTTGTCTGCCGGTCTTTACTGCAGTGTTGTCTGCAGGTTTTTAGCTGCCGGTCTTTGTCTGCCGGTCTAATGGCTACAGGATCTTTGTCTGCAGGTGTTTAGCTGCAGGTCTTTGGCTGCCGGTCTTTAGAGCTGCAGGTCTGTGCTGCAGGTCTTATGTCTTGCAGGTATTTAGCTGCAGTGTGTTTGTCTGCAGGTCTATGGTACAGGTCTTTTGTCTGCAGGTGTTTGCGCAGGTCGTTGGCTGCATGTCTTTAGCTGCAGTTCTTTTGGCTCAGGTCCTTCTCAGCGCTCAGAATTTCACCTGAGCTCAGACCATTTGTTGGATAGCTTTGTGACTGCACACTGCTCTTAAACCTGGGGAATTAGAAACTGCTTCATTGGGTTAAAGATCGGGTCACTCCAAATGGCGGATTTATTTTATGTGATTTAACTTCCATGCTTTCGGGTTGTAGTACTAGCCCGCGTCACCACACGCTTGATCCCCTCTGCGATGCTGGAGGCACCTCCAAAACCACACACAGAAACGCCCCCTCCACCGTACTGCAGTTTTTCGGTGCAGACGCTGGCGTGCTCAGCGACTGATCCTCATGAGCCAGATCACCTCCAGTGATGTCACCAAATAGAGCTGCAGGTCTTTGTCTGCAGTTTTTTGTCTGCAGGTTTTTAGCTGCAAGTCTTTGTCTGCAGGCTGTAGCTGCAGGTCTTGGCTGCAGGTCTTTAGCTGCAGGTTTTAGCTGCAGGTCTTTGTCTGCAGGTCTGTAGCTGCAGTTCTTTGGCTGCAGGTCTTTGTCTGCAGGTCTTTAGCTGCAGGTTTTTGTCTGCAGGTTTTTAGCTGCAGGTCTTTGTCTGCCGGTCTATGGCTACAGGTCTTTGTCTGCAGGTGTTTAGCTGCAGGTCTTTGGCTGCAGGTCTTTAGCTGCAGGTCTTTGGCTGCAGGTCTTTGTCTGCAGGTATTTAGCTGCAGGTGTTTGTCTGCAGGTCTATGGCTACAGGTCTTTGTCTGCAGGTGTTTAGCTGCAGGTCTTTGGCTGCAGGTCTTTAGCTGCAGGTCTTTGGCTGCAGGTCTTCTCAGCGCTCAGAAGTTTCACCTGAGCTCAGACACATTTGTTGGATATCTTTTGTGAGCTGCACATGCTCTTAAACTCTGGGATTAAGAAACTGCTTCATGGGGTTAAAGATCGGGTCACTCCAAATGGCGGATTTTATTTTTATGGTGATTTACTTCCATGCTTTCGGGTTGTAGTCCTGCCGCGTCACCACTCTGTGATCCCCTCTGCGATGCTGGAGCACCTCCAAACCACAACGCCCCCTCCACCGTACTGCAGAGTTCGGTGCAGACGCTGGCTGCTCAGCGACTGAGCCTCATGAGCAAAGATCACCTCCAGTGATGTCACCAAACCTTTGACTTTTACTTGGGAGTTCCTCTCTACCTCTTTTCCGGATCTGGCGTTGAGCCTTAGGAGTCCCCCTGGCTGGGTGCCGCCTCCAGAAAGAGTCGCCCCAGTGCTACGTCTGTTTATAGACAGCAGGCCTTGTTCAGGAAGTCTTTAAAAATCTGTGAGTAGATTCGTGCATAAATCAGCTCCTTACTGACAGCGTACTCCAGGTTCACAAATGCTGTTAAAACTAACTTTACTTTAATCGTAAAAACGTGTGCATGCTCCTGAATTCCAGTCACAAGCTGGTGATGCACTGTTGAAGCTCAGTAGTTGCATCAATCCCTCCCCAAAGACCACCACATGGGGGTGTCTGACGGTGCAGCCTCATCCTGCATGTCTACGTTGCACACATGAAAAAAGAAAAGGAGAGAGAAAGAGGAAGATACATTTTTCAGACCTGGGAATATAGGTGATTATAACTGATAACTGAATTAGGGGAAAGAAAGAATCTATCATTTTGCTGTAACAGTAGGCTACAGGTGTGACGGGAACCGGCGAGGGCCAGGCCTGTGACCAGTGCAGCTACTTCTGAGAAAGCTGTGACACAGCGTAAGGCGTAAATGGAACCAATGCAGTGATCTGCAGATGTCATAAACCCATATTTTATTTCCAGTGGAACATAAAGAATGTATCAGATGTTGACACTGTCCTTTTCAAAGAAACATTAGCAAGTAATTGGCACAAATCAAAAAGTAATGGAGTATTTGACAACTAATTAGGTTAAATATCAACAGGTCCGTAATATCATGCATATATATATATATATATATATATATATATATATATATATATATATATATATATATATATATATATACATATATATATATACATATATATATATATATATATATATATATATATATATATATATATATATATATATATATATATATATATATATATATACAGGGATGGCAATTTTCCACGGATCCATGGATTTCCGAGTTTTTTTCCATCCTGGGGGTCATTTTTGAGATATGTGTAAATCCGGTTAAATTTTTTTTTTTTTTTTGGGGGGGGGGTATCCTCCACAAACCTCCGACTTGGCCGAGCGACAGACCTAGCAGAGACTGTGGTCGGTGTGACGTGAATTCTCGATTGCGATTGGTTGATTGAGACCAGGGCATGCGCACTAAGCCTTTGGTCCGGCTGACGTCACTATCTGTCTTGTTAACATAGCGTCGGGGAATCCAACGAAATCCGGGTCATCAGCTGCCATCACAGCGGAATCAATGGTCAAAGTAAGCCCGAAGGACATATTTTCTGAAATTACTTCTCCCTTTCTTGTTTGGATGGATGAAAACACTAGAATTTCGATGTGAAATGAGGTGAAAAAAATCACACTGGAACCGGCGATTTACCATGCCCCGTGGTTGTAAAATGCTGAAAAATGAGTAATTATGTCGCCAGACCTATTGAATGGCCGATTTCAGGTCAATTTCCATCAGTCAAATTGTTGTGATGAAAGAACTACCAGCAGGAATAACGAATCTATGACTTATATCAGTGGTTCTGAAACTTAATACTGCGAACCACCTGAGAAACTGTTCAGCTCTCTGAGTACCATCATGATGACCAATTTTAAAATATAGCCACATATGGCTTCTTAATTAGCTTTAAATTCACAGGAGAGATGTTTATTCCTTATTGTAGTTATTTATTGTTACCTGAATTTCATTGGAAACGTATTTATAATGCATTGTGGCCCCGATCGTACACCTCCCGCTACCTGCTACCCGCTACCCACAAATTGCAGGTTTAGGAACCTCCACTAACCACTAATGCAGTTATTCTCAAAGTGTGGGCCGCGGCCCCCTTATTTGTTGACCCCTTACATTAATATCAGATCATGGTTCCTGGTCCTGTACGTTGATCACAGTTGTGATTATAGGTTTGGGTGGGCTGCAGAGATTTTTCACATTTCAAATTGGGCCTTGGTATTCTGAAGTTTGGGTATGGCTGCACTAATGCAATCTTCCGCTTTCCTAAAGCCCCTACCTGTTATGCCGACTCCCTTACTCACATTGTAGGTCTGATAATGGGCGTGTCTCTAGCACTTTCCGCAAAGTCGATATCTTGCAATGCCGCATGTCGGCGTGTAAAAGAGCGCGTCCAAATGGCGTAAATGTGCGTCCACCTGGTCGTGCACAAACGGCTCTACCTCTCGAATTACGCATCACCATATTACTTGCTGACGTTTTTATTCTCTTGAGGTCAGAGGATGTCTGGTCAGCAGTTGTGGTGGATGTGGGAATAGTCACGTCCAGACACGTCAGTCTGTACAGCTGTGGCATGATCTCATCCAGATGTCTGCTGTGGAGGAAACCAAGGAGATCTTTGGGACATTTCCCTTCAAAATTCATCATCACCTACATCAGTGGTTCGGAAACTTTTAATACTGGGTACCAGATGAGAAACTTCAGCTCTCTGAGTACCACCGTGATGACCAGTTTTAAAATATAGCCATATATGCCTTCTCAGTTAGCTTTAAACACACAGATGTTTATTGCTTATTGTGGTTATTTACACACGTGGACAAAATTGTTGGTACCCCTCAGTTAAAGAAGGAAAAACCCACAATTCTACTGAAATCACTTGAAACTTACAAAAGTAACAATAAATAAAAATTTATTGAATATCAAATAATCAAAATCAGCCATCACATTTGAATTGTTGATTAACATAATTATTTAAAAAAAACAAACTAATGAAATAGGGCTGGACAAAAATGATGGTACCCATAACCTAATATTTTGTTGCACAACCTTTTGAGGCAATCACTGCAATTAAACGATTTCTGTATTTGTCAATGAGCGTTCTGCAGCTGTCAACAGGTATTTTGGCCCACTCCTCATGAGCAAACTGCTCCAGTTGTCTCAGGTTTGATGGGTGTCTTCTCCAAATGGCATGTTTCAGCTCCTTCCACAGATGTTCAAGGGAATAGTCCAACGCTTTTCTCTCAGCCATTCTTGGGTGTTTTTGGCTGTGTGTTTTGGATCGTTGTCCTGTTGGAAGACCCATGACCTGCGACTGAGACCAAGCTTTCTGACACTAGGCAGCACATTTCTCTCCAGAATGCCTTGATAGTCTTCAGATTTCATTTTACCTTGCACACATTCAAGACACCCTGTGCCAGATGCAGCAAAGCAGCCCCAAAACATTACTGAGCCTCCTCCATGTTTCACCGTAGGGACAGTGTTCTTTTCTTCGTATGCTTGGTTTTGAGTCTATGAACATAGAGTTGATGTGCCTTACCAAAAAGCTCCAGTTTGGTCTCATCTGTCCAAAGGACATTCTCCCAGAAGCTTTGTGGCTTGTCAACATGCATTTTTTGCAAATTCCAGTCTCGCTTTTTTATGATTTTTTCAGCAGTGGGTGTCGTCTCCCATGAAGTCCACTTTGGCTCAAACAACGACGAATGGTGCGATCTGACACTGATGTACCTTGGCCTTGGAGTTCACCTTTAATTTCTTTGGAGGTTGTTCTGGGCTCTTTGGATACAATTCGAACGATCCGTCTCTTCAATTTGTCATCAATTGTCCTCTTGCGGCCACGTCCAGGGAGGTTGGCTACTGTCCCGTGGGTCTTGAACTTCTGAATAATATGAGCCACTGTTGTCACAGGAACTTCAAGCTGTTTAGAGATGGTCTTATAGCCTTTACCTTTAAGATGTTTGTCTATAATTTTTTTTCGGATGTCCTGGGACAATTCTCTCCTTCGCTTTCTGTTGTCCATGTTCAGTGTGGTACACACCTTTTCACCAAACAGCAAAGTGACTACTTGTCTCCCTTTAAATAGGCAGACTGACTGATTATGAGTTTGGAAACACCTGTGATGTCAATTAAAGGACACACCTGAGTTAATCATGTCACTCTGGTCAAATAGTTTTCAATCTTTTATAGAGGTACCATCATTTTTGTCCAGCCCTATTTCATTAGTTTGTTTTTTTTAATAATTATGTCAATCAACAATTCAAAAGTGATGGCTGATTTTGATTATTTGATTTTCAATAAATTTTTATTTATTGTTACTTTTGTAAGTTTCAAGTGATTTCAGTGAGAATTGTGGGTTTTTCCTTCTTTAACTGAGGGGTACCAACAATTTTGTCCACGTGTGTATATATGAGTGTGCTTTTATTGTTGTTTTGGCCATTAAATATGATGTTGAATCTGATTATGTGGCATTCAAAGCAACAATATGTTGCTTGTTGTTCTCTACTTGATGCTTCCCAAATACACAATGCTGTGCTCAGTATGCCTCCTAGCTTACAGCAGCCCACCCCCTAGAACATTTAGGAGGATCTGTATGCTCGGGGTGAAAGGGGCCGAAGCTGAAAACTGGATGTGCCAGATCTTTGGGCTCTCTCACTGCATCAAAATCAGTCACGTTCCTATCCAGACGACGTCTATTTCAGGGAAACCTTTGCATATTTGCATATTTCAGCCTGACAGTGCCAAACCACACACTGCATCCATCACAGCAGCACGGCTCCACTGGACCAGAGTCCCGGTGCTGAACTGGTCTGATTTATTATATTTAACCAATCGAAGTAGCTCTAAACCACACTCCAGACTCATTTCATTAATTGGATTCCAGATATAAAGACTACTGGCTCCAGTTAGCTTTCACAATCTATATAGAAATGGGTGTGTTCAGTGGAGACACAAAAAAACATAACTGGAATATGTATTATAAATATAATATTGTGATTATCTTAGAAGAAGATCATATATTTTTATCATACAGGAAATTTTATTCATTTCAAGGGGTTAACATACTTTAAAACTTACTTTGTTGATCCTCTGATGATGTAAAATGTCATTCTAAAAGTAATTTCAAATGAATTTCCTCTGTTTTAATATATATATATTTGGTGTTTGCTGTAAGTTTAATATGAATGTGGGACTCTCAGGGAGCGTTGGACGTGTCTGGAGCTGTCAGAGCTGGAAGATCGCAGCATCACACCATGAGCTCAGTTTCAATCAGAGCAGCCTCAGAGCTTTTTCATCTCGGCCTGCTGGCCAAGACTGCAGACTGAGGGAGCGCCCGTTGTCATCGCTCACCCAGAACCATTCGAGTTTGCCCTTCGGCTGAATCACAAGTGCATTTGTATTTGTGCACATGTAATGCGCACAATTAACAGCTTGACAGAGGAATGTAAAAGATGTCCTTTTTAGCAAAGGTGTTTGTGTATGCCCCTCCCCCGCTTTCAGAAATTTGCTCACTGTGTCCTGAAGTCTACTAGACTGGTTTCTGAGACATCAACACTGTCACATGGCTGAGAAACATCTGATGCTGTAATGACACTTGATGAGTTGTAAACGTTTGAAACGCACATAAACTGGCCTGTTGTCAACATTAATGTCAACAAGCAATAGATTTAAGAGGTTAAATTATTTACGTGTGTGTGTGTGTATGTATGTATATATATATAGATATATATATATATATATATATATATATATATCTATATATATATATATATATATATACTGTATATATATATATATATTTACATAAGGGCTGGACAAGTTAGTGCGTTATTATTGCGTTAACTCATTAATTTATTAACGCCAACATTTATTTTATCGCGCATTGAGTTTTCATTCAGATAATATTGCAAATATTATAGTTTGTGATTCCAGTGTCGCCATGTTAACTGAACTGCCGTGCACAAAGCCATTTCAGGGTCACGTAAACCGGACAGTTAAATATTAAAAACAAATTTAGTCCCCTGGCCTGTTTTTTTCATTTTGTATTTTTGATCCAAGTCTAAAATAGAAATATTAAAAAAAACAAGCATTTTTTTTGTTTTTTTGTGTTAGATTAAAAAAATGAAAAATGTAATAAAATGTCACTTTTTAATTTTTTTTAATTTTTAAATGACAATTGAAAATGGAAAGAATGATTGATACACAGATTGGTAAAGTTACAGAACTTCAACATGGACATTTTCATTTTAAAGTTCTCCCAGACGGAGGATTCAACAGAAACAAGGTTATTTGTAACAACTGACAAGTTGAACTCCCCGTTAAAAGTTTCTGCTGTTACCTCAGAAATTACCTGTTTTAATGTTCTGATTCTGCTGAACTACAATCATTTTGTTGGATTTTGTTTGTAAATTGTTTTTATTTTTTTATAAAAACAGGATGACATTAATGCCCTGGCAGTGGCAATAAACTTTATTTTATTTTACATTTTTTAAGATGAGATTTACACTAAATATGTGTTACTGACAAGTTCTGATGTTAAAAGTGTTTGAACAACAAATGTTATGACACTTTAGTTCATATGGCAGCAGAACATTTAAATAAAAGTGCATTTTAAGCTACTTTTGAATTCATTAATTTGATTTTGTGTATACAATGCAATTAATCACAATTAAAAATTTTAATCATTGCCCAGCCCTAGTTTATACTAATGATCTGTCTGGTGGAAACGTCTCCCCATCCCTAAGTTTAGACATTTACTATGTGTTCTGCGCTTTGTTGTGAGTCGAATATGAGTTTATGAGTTTGCATCGAGTGGCGTTGAAAACAGAGTTCAGCGTCTCCGTCTCTCTCTGTTGTAAGAATGAAGCCGAACCAGTCGAACAACCGCAGCTCTTCCAGCATTTACGTATGTTGCTCTTGGCACTCACACTTGCCTCTGTCACACATCATATCCAAGATAAGCCTAATTAAATTCAGAAACTTTTGTTTAAAATCACAACTCGATCCATTTGCATCATTTATCTGCCCTGCTTTGAATATGTACCTGCTGAGTCTGTTTTTAACCAGAGGAGACTCTGATTCAGCGCTGCGATGGCTCCAGTCCACGTACGTGTCGCAGCTGTCCTCGTCCGTCTGCATCGCTTTGTGGGCTGTATGTGATGCATGTGTCAAATAATTTCGGATTCAGAGCTAAGTCTTGATTTTAAGGCACTGAGTGCAGACTTTGATGTGTTACTTCTGCCGTGGATAATCTTGCGTGCCATCTCTCTGCTGACACACTTCCTTCACCATCAATCATAGCGCCAGCGAACAGAAGCAACTGCTCACAAACGCATCGTCTGTTCGGTTTGCGGTCGTTTCGACAAATGTTTCTGAGCAGCTGCGCACAGTTTTGAGCTTGGCTGAGTGGATCTTTTTCTGCTGATTTATACAACAACAACTTGGTGTAGATTAAAACGAGCTGAAACTCTTGACATCTTCAACCGTCTTGCCTCGTCCACGAGAGTGAATCATCCTACAAACGGTTTCTGAATGATAATAAATTCCTGTTGTTCCTGTTTCTCTCTTCCATGTGACTTGGATCATGTCAATCAACCACAGACACCAACACGGGTAAGAAGCATCTCCTTTTCGCCGCTGCTGAACGTGAACTTTCACCCTCTGCTGTCCTGTTTCTTCCTCTCTTCTGTGCTTCTGTAACACTGTGTCTTTAGACAACTTGGCCTGAACCACGTTTAGTCCTACTCAGTGTGTGTTTACTGGTTGCAGGACTATTGTTTTCCTCTTTGAGCCTCTGTGCTGAGCTTCACTTCTTTTCTGGGTTCAAAAAAAGCTGGACTTAATCACAGACACTAACTTGTTGTAAAGTTTATATAATCCAGCATGAAAGATATCATCTGTGGCACTGTTTTCACTGTTGGACCCTGTAGAGGTGTGTGTCATTGTGATTCTTTTAAAGACATGATATGTAATAACGGGGTAAGTTTAATTGACCTTTCGGTAAGCACCACCCCCTCCCTAGTTACTGTTGGTAGGTCGGACAATCTTGCTGCTCCTGCGTTAAGGACTGTGTTAATTCGTTATATTTCTGATGTGTATCATCAGTGTTAATATTATCCTATAATAACTCCATGGTGAAATATTGCTTGCTGGGGACCTGCAACAGTGACTCGAGGTGTCCAGAACGTTTGGAGGGACATTTTTATTCTCTTTAAGTTGAAACAAATGCTGGAAAAATGCAGCTGTAGGTTCAGTTGTGTCCGTCCACACAATCAACTGAACGTGGGGAAAGTTACAAAACACACCTACATTTACTCCAAGGTAAGTTTACTTTGTTTATTAGATGATTGATTTAACCACCGTTTGGTAAAAGTAATGATATGATTTAGCGGCAGGGAGGGTGATAAGTTCTCTGTTAGCATTAGCTCTGGTCCATAGTGTCGATGACTTCTCCACTATGGACCAGAGCTCACTAGCCAGCTATAAGCCTGCCTCATTGTCTACAAATATATATTGCCCTGAGTATTTATTTTGTTAGGTATAAGGTAAGGCTAGTGATGTTAAGGTCACTTTATTAATTATTTTAATATAATGCTGCGACTGTCTTATGTTAACATAGCTCTGGTGTGGGACAGACCTATGGACCAGAGCTAATGCTAACAGAGAACTCATCACCCTCCCTGCTGCTAAATCATATTATTACTTTTACTAAACGGTGGATAAATCAATCATCTAATAAACAAAGTAAACTTACCTTGGAGTAAATATAGGTGTGTTTTGTAACTTTCCAGTTGCCTGTGTGGACGGACACAACTTAACCTACAGCCTGCATTTTAAGCTTGGTGAAGGGAATAAAAATGTCTCCTCCAAACGTTCTGGACACCTCGAGTCACTGTTGCAGGTCCCCAGCAGCAATATTTCACCATGGAGTTATTATAGTATTATATTAACACTAATGTTACACATCAGAAATATAGCAAATTAACACAGTCCTTAACGCAGGAGCAGATAGTTTGTCCGACCTAGCAACAGTAACTAGGAAGGGGGCAGTGCTTACTGAAGTTGACGCATTAGAACCAGATTGAAAACTCTAATTTAGAGTGCTGTCACAACTGAGTTTTTCTTCTTGGCCAAATTACTTTATGAGATTGTAAATTTTGATTAATTTTGCCCGAGTGTCCAACCGAAATGCGTCATTTCAGACCAGGTGAAAACATCCTTGAAATATACCAGTGTACTGCTTGATTTGTGGCCTGGTGGACGTACGTGGATGTGTTGTTGTCCTTGTGATTCTTTCATGTCTTGCATTTATTTGTCAGTCTTGCCAAGGGCTTGAAAATGAAACGCAGCCCTGGTTGGAGCTGAACTGGAGTTGCTGGAGCCACAGTCACACAGTGAAGCAGGGCAGGAGGTTGCTACGTTATCCTATAGCGGTGTGCACCTGGGGGTTTCAGTTAGTCCTGCATAAAGTCACTGTTTAATTCATGAACCCCAGTCATGGGATTCTAGGCTTTTGGTCCTGCTTTGGTTCTGTGTGCTTTCTCACCAAAGGGAGCTGGTCCACCCCAGAGGTCTCACAGTTGATTTGGTCCAACTGCAGTAGGGCTGTAGCGATACACTAATCTCACGATACGATACGATACATTTGGCTCACGATATGATATCATATAGATATTTTTCTAACAATACATTTACATCATTTTCTAAAAAGATTTTAACAGGACAAAGTGATTTTGGTGACATCTTGTGAGTGTTCCTATTAGTTTGAATTAACTGAACTGAAAGGTAGGTGACTGCAAACAACGTCGCAGAGAGGAGAGAAAAGGAGGCCTCTGATTGGTCAATTCTACATCCACGTCATTGAAGAAATGAGGAAGTACCCACATCTGTACGATTCTGGTTCTCCACACTACAAAGACAGCACATATTCTAGTAATTCATGGAGGGAGATAGCGATGAATGTGGGTCTGGATACGGCCGAGACGGTGAGGAAGTGGAAAAACGCAAGAGATAAGTTTAGTAAGTTTAGCTAGTTCGTGATTGTCCCTCTCCGTTTTGGCATTAAATAACAGCGCAGACGCGCTTCAATATTAACATATCAAAAATAACTGCGGCATACCGGGGACAAGATAACTGCGACACGTTGCCGCGAGAGTAAACACAGCCCTTAAAGCCGGCGTTTTCCACCACTGAATACGGTCTCAAATCCTGACAAATAAAGTTTGGCTAGCTCTCAGTTAGCATTAGCTTGTCTGGGTGGTGACGTTTCAGGTGGGCTCGCAGGTTGGTGGTATTTCCAGAGTACTTCACGGTTTGTGTGACACAGCTTGCAAACCGCCATACTTTTGTCTAAATCTTCGCTTTCCTTTTTCATTTTCAACCCGAACTGCTCCCACACATCTGCTTTTAAGCACGCAGGTGCTGGGTTTATACTCGCCGCCATCCTCCTGACTGGCTCAGCTCTAGCTGGAAGAGAAAGAAGCTGCTTCTGGATACCCTGTTAGAAACGCTCTACTGCGACACTAGCGGCTGGAGGACTAAATGGCACTTTGCAGGAAGAGCACCCATGCGAGACACGGGGGTTTTGAAGGGAGCTTAGAATATCGATACCCGCGGCTGAAAAATCGATACTCTCTGGGGAAATAAAATATCAATATATATCGCAGAATTGATAAAATCGCCCAGCCCTAACCTGCAGGTGCCAGAGTAATTTTTTTCTGAAATTGTCACCACATTTGGACAGAAGCACATACTGTACTTTAAACATATTTACATAACCTCAGCTGCACAAGCTGCCCACTGTTAGTTCACTGACTCTTCACTTGTTTTTGATGTACTGACTGCGTCGCTCACTATACTTTGCCCCTTCTCTCTTCATATGAACTGATATCGTTACACAAGCTGCTGCCACTGTTTATGAACCTCACAACCTCCCGCTGCTGCTTCAGACAATGTTGAACGTAGGTGTGCAGGACATTTCCGCGGTAGCTACGCAGTGCCGCAGACCGTTGGGGGTGGTGGGCCTTTTGGATGCAGGGGTGCGCCCGATGGCGGGGCCCCGATGGCTGCCCCGGTTTGCCGGAGGTGGGGAGGGATCTTTTGCTCCAGGCGATCTTTGCCCTCCATCCTTCCCCCCTCACAAACACATGACATACAAAACAGGAAAGAAGAAGCTGGGGTCCAGGGGGGGCCATTCACCTTCTGCACCCCAGCTTGATTTTAATGCACTTAGCTCACACAAAATAAATAATAAATAAACAAATAAATCAACACAAGAATTTAAAAAAAGCAAGAGAGATAGAGGCTGGGGCATGGGGGGAAAACATCCACCCTCTGTGCCCTACCTCTTGTTTTTATTTAATGCACTTAGCAGACACACACACAAGCACACGTGCCACGGGGAAGGGTGGGGGGCTAGGCCAGCCGTATTTACCTTTTTTTTGTGGGGAGGGGGTATCGTGAGTCTTGGCCTCTGGGGCGTTTTCCTGTTTTTTGGGGGGCCCTCTGCCAGTCCCTGTGTCGATGCGTGGGCCCTGGTGTGCCCCTGCTGTTGGGCTGGGTGCCCGGTGGGTGTGGGGGCCGGCGGCCTGACCCCCCTGTCAGTGGATGTAAGCCTGGGGGGTGTTTGCCCCTGGACCTTTAGGCTCCTCTCAGGCCAGTCTGGTCCTGGGGGGTGGGGGTTAGCTGGCGTTTTCTCACCCGCGGGAAGATTTGAGACGGACTAAGATAAGGATGGTGGTGATGGTGATAGTGGTGACAATTTATTTGGTACTTTGGTCACTTACACGTGAGTGTAAAACACATTTATGCTTTACACCCCTTCCCCAACACCCCCCCCCCCCCCTTTCTATCAACACAAGCAATCCATAATGTTTACATGAATTCTTCACATGCCCACAGGTCTATTGCTTGGTAGAAGGTGTTCATTCAGTTTTTTTTTTCTTTTTTGTAGTTTTCCTCTGCTCTCTACATATTATCTTTTTAAGTTTGTCTTGTATCATAACACAATCCACTACACAACACCCCTCACACTTCACACCCCAGCACACCACACCCTTACTGTCCTGTCTCTTTAACTGTCTTGTCTTTAAATGTTTCATAGCTGGTGTTTTTTAGTCCCCTCTGACAAAATCAGGATTTAAGATGTTAATAAAGATGAATTTACTGCCAGAGAGGACTGGTGAAGGATATATTCACCCTTCACACTCCCACAAAAAAAGGGTGCTACAAGATTAAATTGCATATACACACTAGATGGTTTTGCTAGATGATGGCACTAACCATGAATGTCATTGCAGACAAAAAAAAAAAAAAAGGAAAGGATTAGTAACTTGACACCGTCAGAGCGGCAGCTCCATCATGGTTGAGCAGTGGTTCTCAATACCAGTCCCTAACACTCATAGACATTTCCAACGTAGTTGTTCTCTGCACTCAGTTTACTTGTTCCACTCTGAATAAGGATTAGTATGAAAAAAAGGTTGACGCATCATGTTGAACCATGGCTGCAAGATGATTTTGTATTTTCAACTACTTGAGTCGGGCGTGCTGCGGGAGTTAATCTTTGAGCATCTTGAAGCACGTGAAAGACACCTCATGCTTCATGGAGAAATGCTGCTCTTTGATGCTGGCTCTCTAGATTATATGCGCATTTATAAAGTGTGGTCACACGAACAAAAGGATCTCGTCACTGGACAAGCTGTTGATGCATATTTACTGACATAATACCTCTCATAATTATTATATTTAACCAGGGTGTCAGGTTATAAGGAAAACATGAGAGTTGCAGCGTTAAGCCCAACTGTTTCAGCGATGGAGCACCAGAAAAAAAAGATCCACCTGCATATCGACAGTTCAACCTAAACCAATGCTGACCAGGGTTGTTCGGTAGTATGTGGTGTGTCCTGTTCGGTCAAACTGGTCTGGTGGTGTCATGAGTCACATCATGAGACATGAGACACCAGAGGGTCCACGGTGTAAATTTAAATAATTTATTATTTAAAATAACTTTTTAGTGGCATCCTGCTTTCCTTGTATGACTGAAGAAATCTTCCTGTAGGATTCACCAGCGGGTCCGGATGTGTCGACAGCACCCACATTACCATCAAAGCTCCATGAATGATTTTTCCTTTGCTTGGGGGAAATGTTGTTAAAGCGACTGACACCAGCCTGGTACGTTCCATCTGAACTGTGTTTTTATACTTTAAACTTCAACGGCTCCAAAGCGTTTTCTTCTTTTGTTGTTTTTTTGGGGAATCAGTCATTTACTCCGTTTCTTCCGTATCATTCCCTTCACCGCCATCTTACATTACAGGAGAAAGCCACATAACTGCAATAAAGCTCCAATTCATGACAGAGAAGTATTCTTCTGATCTCTTCTGTTTTTCCTGCTGTTGCCATGGTGAGTCACGGTAACAGAGCTCCATTGATGACGTCTTTGGACAGTCGCAGTAACTCAGAGTCAGCGTACTCGGAGTTGCCAGGACCAACCCCAAATGGCTATTCTGGAACCAAAAACCTTTCTTAACTCTGGGTATGTTGACTCTGAATTAGTTTTTGAACTCTGTTAAATATTTCTGGGACAGGCTCCTGGTACCTGAACGTTACACTAACCTGTGGAGGTCCACAGGTAGCAGTCAGATCGATGGGGCTGTTGATGGAAGATCAACCAATACTGACATTCAGAACCAAGAGCTGACGTAATCCGGCCAACCTTTTTTTAAACTTTAATTCCATTCTTGCTTTCCCACGTATGTTTATGTACTGTTTCCTTAGAAACATAATTGTGCATGTTTACTCCGCAACATGGAAGCAACATTCAGTTCATTTCAAATCATCTTCATTTGTATTGCGTCTATTAGAATACAGACTGTCTTTAGGCACTTTTCAGAGACCCCTGAGCAAATATTACTATTAGTAATATTATTAACTATTAAGTACAGAAACAATGGCAAGTAAAAAAACTCACTGTCTAAATCAAAGCCAGGCATTAGGCATACCACAATTCACCCAACTCACGATACAATTCGAATCACGATTAGAATCATGTACAACATAAAATTAATTTACTGGCAAATGACTGATTTAATTTTTATTATTATTTCTCTTACACAAATCCAGCCTTCTCCTTTTTAACAATACTGTAGTGTTTTATCTTAAGCTCTTTTCAATACAGTAGATTAGACCTAGCAGCAAATGACAAACAAATTGTATCAGTCTTCTTCTTTTTTATTTTTTACAATACTGTTTTTTTTTCTTACCCTCTTTATACCTGCATAGCAAATGACTGGAAAGTGGAAACTGTTTTATCAACTCAGTTTTTTTCTTTTTCTTTTTTTTACAATAGACCTACTGCCCTCTTTTCAATAAAGCAGTACAGTATCAAGATTTTTCTTCCTTTAGTACAGAGATTCCCAAAGTGTGGGCCGCGGCCCCCTGGTGGGCCATCGTCGTACTGCAGATGGGCCATGAGAGGTCATTAAAATTAAACAAATGTGTTTTAAATCCTCGATCTTTTCAAAATATGTTTTTATTTACTGTAAAATATTCATGACATGATTAAAAAAACATTAAGAAGAATAAAACAACCCAATTAAGTGTTATTCTATTGTCATCTTAACTTAATATGACAAGTGTCACCTTATTTGCTGACCCCTTACATTAATATCGGATCATGGTTCCTAGTCCTGTATGTTGATCACAGTTGTGATTAAAGGTTTTGGTGGGCCCTGGAGATTTTTCCCATTTTAAATTGGGCCTTGGTATTCTGAAGTTTGGGAATGGCTGCTTTAGTACAAGTCAACTCTACTTTAAGCATAAACTAAGGCATTATACAAACATAACAAAACTGGTCTTTTCTTACACTCTTTCTAAATCCATACTGCATCAGAGAATGATTTTTTAAATTCTGGGGTAGATAAGCCAGGCACAAACTAAGGCATATTTATTTTTGTCTGAACAAAAATTAAATACCAATTTTACCTATTGGTCCGAATATAGGACGACTGATTATAAGACGACCCCTATTTTTCAAATATAGATAGATAGATAGATAAACCTATTACAGACTCAAGGTCCAAAAAGCACACATAGTGTACACACAAAATATCATTTTGGGAAAATAAAAATATGATGAAGACAATAAGCTTATTCATAAAGCAACTTTTTATTGTTCCATTACTATAGAAAAAAATCACACAGAGATAATATTCTGCTGTATTGTTAAACACTTTAATGATTTAATCTTTTATAGGAAGTATGGTACCACACTGAAGGTAAGGAACGTGTCAGGTTTCCATGTTATTTAAGATCAAGGTATAGTACAATTTATTAAAATGTATTCTCTTAAAATCTGAGACTGTGACTCAGTGAATAAGCAACAACCATGTAGTTCAATAATTGCATTAACCCTTTAGGTGCAGGAGTTTTCAAGAAAATATTCAATTTTGATATCAAGATTTCAAAAGGCTATAACTCTAAAGCAGTTTGAGATAAAGGTATTCTGTAAATGAGAAAATTGTTCAGTATGACTCAGTCTGTGATGGGAGTGAAATTATTCATATAATTTGCATATCATGACATCGCAAGGTGGCAGCCATATTGGAAAATGTTCAATTTTAATATCAAGGTTTCAAAAGGCTATAACTTTAAAGTGGTTTGAAATAAAGGCATACTGTGAATGAGAATATCTTCAGTATGAGCCCAAATTTGGAATGGAAGTAGATTTGTTATCTAATTTGATTATTGTGACATCACCTGCCCAAACCTGCCCAGCAGTCCTCAATTTCAGATTTTTCCTGCAGCCCCATGCACAATGAAAGCTTTCATTTCAGAGACAATCACATTATAAAAATCATGAAATCTGGAGTTTGGTTTCAGTATTTTCCCTTCAAAGAACTGGTGGCCTTTTCTAATTGTTTGATTGGTGATGAGGCTCCAGAATTCATCATTTGGAAAAGGGATGAAATCAATGGGCTCAGAATTTGTCAGATCGTCTCCACAAAAACCAACAGACTCATCAAAATTTAGGCTCCTTTTTGAATACTTTTCCTCTTCTCTCAAGAACTCTCAGCCACCACCATCATCATCATCACCGTGATTTCCATTGCGCCATTAGCGGTGTGTTTTTTTCCCGTGGCTTCTCCCGCGTTGCCAGGACAACCGCGGTTGTTTTCATCCCCGCTACATTTTCCATATTTGCGGTGTTATGAGCCCCCTGACACCTCAACCTGCTCGGCGATCGCAGAATGCTTCCACCCTGGCCACACTGAGGTGAAGCAACTGATATACAATGTGCTGATTGTGGACTATGGCGGGCAGATTCACCATCACTACTAATGTCAGTTTCTGCTTCACTGGACGACTGCATGTCTTCCTCCTCAAAATCGGAGTACTTTGTGGACGGTAAATAAGGGTGTCCCGATCTTGATCCTAAAATTTTAAGGTGGATCAGATCGGCCGATAAACCTTATTATAACACGCCGATCTTTTTTCATTATTTTTTTCTCAAAAAGTGATCCTGATTGACACAAATTTATAAAGTAATCATATTGCACAGACAAAAATATTTTTTAAACTATATAGATTTAATAATTTGTACTGAAATGAAGTTTCCCAGCAGCCCTTTCTTGTATCCACCTTAAAGGTTTTAAGGTGGATACAAGGTTTTCTAGCTTGCGCTGTGAGTTTGTTAGCAGTGGCGGACTGGCGGCGTCAGGCTAAACTTTAGCAAAAATGTCAGCAGCGTGGCAGTACTATAAAATTTCAAAGACCGACGCTTCAACAGCGACTTGCAACGTGTGTAAGGCTGAGATATCTGGAGGGGTAAGTAAGAAGAGTGTTTACAACACCACCAATTTAATCAGACACTTAAAAAAGCACCATCCTAGCGAGCAGGATGCCTTCTGTCAGGCGTAGGCACCAGCTTTGAAGCTGGATGCACTACAGCAGCAAACGCTCTGTGAAACTTTTAAAAGAAAGGACAAACTCCCGAAAGACTCGGAGAACTACAGAAAAATCACCGAGCTAATCGCGGAATGTATTACCGAGGACGACCAGCCCATTCAGTATGTGGAATACAGGGCATTTAACCAGCTCATTAATTACCTCGAGCCTCGTTCCCGTCATTACATGAACGACAAACGACACAAAGGTGCGCGAACATGTGCAGCGGGTCTTGAAAGAAGTTAAGTTAATATTTTATGTTATTTTTATTCTGATGTGATTTCATTGATTGCAAAGACTTCTGCTAGTGTTTTCATTGCCTTAAACTGCTAGCCAAGTTCACCTGCTGCTATTTAAATGGAAGTGCTATGTTCTTTAGTACTGAGACTGTTAAACAGTCACTGTTCTGTAACTAAATGTGTTTTATAATCTCCCAAACAAAAAAGTAAGAAAGAAGAGTGTTTAAATAAGTTATTGTTTATTTTATGAGATGATAAAAGCTATTAATCTCAGCTTGGATGCAGGCCTATTTATTAATGTACACAGGAAATAAAATGCACAGGAAATTAAACTCTGTTTGCCCACTCAAAAAAAGTGAAATCGGATCGGGAAAAATCGGGAATCGGCCGATCATCAAAATTAAAAGATCGGGACCTAAAAAACGTGATCGGGACATCCCTAACGGTAAACCAACGTCTTAACATCGTGAGTAAATGAAAAAACACTCTTTGGCTCTGCTCTGCTCTCACTACACTCATTTTACGCAAAAACTTTGAATAGTGCCACCTCCAAAAATGGTTCTCAGATTACAGGCACACATATCCGCCATCTCCTGGTGAAAAGTAAAAAAAAAGATTTGGCTTCACATTCATAGTTACAACCTGTTTTATTCAGCAATGTTTCTTGTCGCAATTTTGCGACTTTGGCACATAACCATCAAGGTTGAATTATACTCGGTTTCGAAAACAACTTTAATAATTCAGTCTGCAGAAAACAAATTCTGGACTGCAACAAAACAAAACCATTTTACATCAGACCCTGCTCGCATGAATTCACTGTGATGCTCCATTTGCCTACTGTTACTTAGGTGTGGGCTCCATCTAGTGGTGCAGATGTGTAATGACAAAAGCATGTAGCACGTCACATGTAGCGCTGCATATAGTGACGTTGAACAAGAACATAGTTTAACTTGAGTGTGCCCTCTGCTGGCCTGGAGGCCACATCGCATTTCATGGCTGAATTAAATCGATTCGAATCGTATTTTTAAAAAATCGAATTAAAAACGTTTTTTTTTTCCAAAGATTGCAGCATGCCTACCGGGCATCTTTATTACAGTCTAAGCAGTGATGTACATCGTTCGTATTATTCATATTGCACATGCTGATGTTGCAGTGATGATACATTTTTGATATGATATGCAGTTCTGTATTTAAACATAAGGAATAATTCACCCAACAAAATATGGACTCCAGTGTGCATACCAAATTTGTCTAAAAATCGCAAATGCAGGAAAAAAAAACTTGTTTTATGGTGGAAACAATATCTGTTGCGGTCTGTCTGTGGCATCGACATGCAAGAAATTATCATTCACTGTGTACTAAGTATAATTTTTTATCAAAGTGTATACAAGAAACGTTTCACTTTCCATTAAAGAAATTAATGTCACCTTTTGCATCAACATTTCTAAAAACTGACTACCAGTGGGAGATTTTTGTGCTTCATTTTGTTGCATCAAATTTGGCTGCAGCTGCAGTTTTTTCAGCACTGGTTCTGTTCCAACAGAGATGTAAACTCAATGATTTAGGTCTTTGTCTGTTACTTTTTCTATTTGGAAAAACAAAGTGATGCAGGTGTGTTTGTGGCGGCGCTGGAGCGCTTTGGAAACCATGTGGCTTCCAGACTTGAGTTCGTTTCTCCAGTTCCACCGAGTAACCGCAGATGCAGCTCTGTTAAATGTGGCTGTTTCATCTGAATCACTTTATGGGAAACATGTTGTGATAGTTTTCATTTTCTACTTTCTGTTTCTAATTCCAAATTCCCTGATTCTGAATAAAATTTCTACAAAACAGACCTGACCTCCCTGCACATGCAGCAAAACCCAATGCTGTGTGGCCAAATTCAATTCAGTTCAACTCAGTTTATGAATGCCAAAAGGGAAATTGATAAATTAATTCAATTCAATACAATTTTATTTGTATAGCGTCTATTACAATGCAAATTGTCTCTAGGTGCTTTACAGAGACCCAGAGCATGACTCCCTAGCAAATATCATTAACTAAAATTATAATATTAAATCCTAATCAAAGAAAATGGCAAGTAAAAAAAAAAAAAAAACTCCCATAACTAGAGAAAAAAAACTTTAAGCCAAACAGAGAAAAGGAAAACTTCTTTTTAAGAGGGAGAAACCTTGAGCAGGACCTGGATCAGAAGGGGGTTCCTTCCTGCTGAAGACCAGCTGGGTAAAGAAAGAAAAAGAGAGGAGGGAGGACAGAGAGGAGAGCACATACATCCTGGCTACACTACACTAGGCAAAATGTATAATTATTATCCATTAACTTTAGAACTAAGAATTCCATTCACGTATATTCTGACTGGTTCATTGCTAGTGCATGAACTACAGAGATGACTATATAAACAGATGTAGGCAGCAACACTGAGATGAGATGGTCAGAGGACTAAATCGCTGGTTGTGTTTGTCGACACTCCGAAGATATCTTCACACACAGGTGGAGGTAAAAGAGCTGATAAAGAGCCGTAGATGGTTCTGGTTTAGAGCAGGAAGGATATCCTGCAGCATCTGTGTTGCAGCGGGTCTGGAAAAGTGTCTAACTGAAAACGCTCTGTTGAATCACTGTTCTGTAGAAGATACTCAAGGTTTTCCAATATGTTTTTCACTTCGTGCAAAGAAAGATACCCCATCATCGGCTCTACAGTCTCCAGAACAGAGCCAGCTGTCTTTGAGTTTGTTCTTTTGGGGTTTTTTTTTAAGTCACTGGCTCTGGTGCTGCTCCCCCATTAAATGATCCTGTTATAATCAGATGTGTTTATGTTCTAGGAGCTTATGTCCTCTTTGACAGACGCTTTTGACTGTGTGCTGTTTTCGTACTTCCAAGAAACCCAGAGGATTGGATGGGTTTGAAATATTTATGGAGACGGACAGAGAGAGTAAAAGCCTCTATCTTCTCTTTTCCGCCTCTTTCTGTGCTGCTCCATGGACTGACGAATGAGGTTGGGAAAGAAGGCAGCCGATTATCCTTTACGACTATCGAAACCACATGGACTGGTGTGGTGAGAGCAGGAAGAGGGGCTCTGCTAATGAGGTAGATCAAATGCATTATGGCTTCCCATCCAGACCACAAATTCCTCGGATGTCATTGATCCAAATCTAAAAATCTTTTTTTTTTGTTTGTTTGTGAGGTTTTTTTCCTCATGATGCTTATCGTCATGTCAATGCAGACGGTGTTTACTGTCACCGCTGCCAGCAAGTTATGAAAAGTCGTATGTGCTAAACACAAGCTGCTGTTGATTAAAAGAAAATAGATTAAAGTAACACACAAACGATGAGTCACTTATATGCCATGAGTTGAAATTGTGCGATTCAAACAACTTCTATGGAAAAGAAATAACAAAGAGCTCGATGTCCCTCGCCTGGATTAGGGTTACCGGGGCCCCACCCTGGAGCCAGGCCTTGGGGGGGGGCTCGTTCGGGAGCGCCTGGTGGCTGGGCCTTCACCCATGGGGCCCGGCCGGGCTCAGCCCGAATTAGTTACATGGGTTCGCCTCCCCATAGGCCCACCACCTGCAGGGAGGGCCATAGGAGTCGGGTGCTATGTGGTATGGGTGGCAGCCGAAAGCGTGGGCCTTGGCGTGCCGACCCTCGGCTGATGAAACTGGCTACTGGGACATGGAACGTTACCTCTCTGCCTGGGAAGGAGCCTGAGCTTGTGCGTGAGGTTGAGAGGTACCGACTAGATATAGTCGGGCTCACCTCGACGCACAGCCTGGGCTCTGAAACCAATCTTCTCGAGAGAGGCTGGACCTTATTCTACTCTGGAGTTGCTCAGGGGGAGAGGCGACGGGCTGGTGTGGGCTTGCTTATAGCCCCCCAGCTTGGAGCCTGTATGTTGGGGTTTTCCCCAGTGGATGAGAGGTTAGCTTCCCTGCGCCTTCGGATCAGGGAACGGGCTCTGACTGTCATTTGCGCTTATGCGCCAAATGACAGTTCAGAGTACCCAGCCTTCTTGGGGTCCTTGGCGGGGGTGCTGGATAGCGCCCCTAATGGGGACTCCTTTATCCTGCTGGGGGACTTCAACGCTCACGTTGGCGATGACAGTGGTACCTGGAGGGGCGTGATTGGGAGGAACGGCCTCTCTGATCTCAACCAGAGTGGTGTTTTGTTGTTGGACTTCTGTGCTTGTCACAGTTTGTCCATAACAAACACCATGTTCGACTTTATAGTCGTATCATCTGATCTTCGGCCGTATGTTTTGGACACTCGGGTAAAGAGAGGAGCTGAGCTGTCAACTGATCACTACCTGGTGGTGGGTTAGATCAGATGGCGGGGGAGAATGCCGGTCAGACCTGGTAGGCCCAAACGTGTAGTGAGGGTCTGCTGGGAACGTCTGGCAGAGGAACCTGTCAGAAAGATCTTCAAGTCGCACCTCCGACAGAGCTACAAACCCGGGGGAGGTGGAGGACACTGAGTCCGAATGGGCCATGTTCCGCGCCTCCATTGCTGAAGCGGCTGACCGGAGCTGTGGCCGTAAGGTCGTCGGTGCCTGTCGTGGCGGCAATCCTCGAACTCGGTGGTGGACACCTCGGGTGAGAGAGGCCGTCAGACTGAAGAAGGAGTCCTACCGGGCTTGGTTGGCTAGTGGGACTCCAGAATCAGCAGACAGTTATTGGCAGGCCAAGCGGACGGTGGCTTTGGTGGTCTCTGAGGCAAAAAACTTGGGTGTGGGAGGAGTTCGGTGAGGCCATGGAAAAAGACTTTCGATCGGTCCCATGGAGATTCTGGCAAACCGTCGGACGGCTCAGGCAGGGAGAGCAGTGCTTCACCAACACTGTGTATAGTGGGGGTGGGGTGCTGCTGACCTCGACTGGAGATGTCGTTCGGCGGTGGAAGGAATACTTCGAGGACCTTCTCCATCCCACCAACATGTCATCCGTGGAGATGCTGAGCCTGTGGATTCAGAGGTGGACTCTTTCATTACTGGAGCTGAGGTAGTTAAGAAGCTGCACAGTGGCCGGGCTCCGGGGGTGGACGATATCTGCCCTGATTTCCTGAAGGATCTGGATGTTGTAGGACTGTCTTGGTTGACACGTCTCTGCAACATTGCATGGAAATCGGGGGCAGTACCTCTGGATTGGCACACCAGAGGGTGTGTTCCAATTACAGGGGAATCACACTCCTCAGCCTCCCTGGTCAGGTCTATGCAGGGGTGCTGGAGAAGAGAGTTCGATCAATTGTCGAATCCCAGATCCAGGAGGAACAATGCGGCTTCCGTCCTGGTCGTGGAACACTGGACCAGCTCTATACCTTCACTAGGGTCCTGGAGGGAACATGGGAATTTGCCCAACCAGTCCACATGTGTTTTGTGGACTTGGAGAAGGCATTTGACCGTGTTCCTCGGGGGATCCTGTGGGGGGTACTCCAGGAGTATGGGGTGCTGGGCCCGTTGTTACGGGCTGTCCAGTCCCTGTACAAATGGAGTGGGAGCTTGGTCCGCATTGCCGGTTGTAAGTCGGATTAATTTTCAGTGGGAGTTGGACTCCGCCAGGGCTGCCCTTTGTCACCGATTCTGTTCATAACGTTTATGGACAGAATTTCTAGGTGCAGCCAAGGAGTGAAAGGGTTCCGGTTCGGTGGTGTCGGGATCTCATCTCAGCTGTTTGCAGATGACGTGGTCCTGTTGGCACCATCGAGTGGGGATCTGCAGCTCTCGCTGGACCGGTTAGCAGCCGAGTGTGAAGCGGCAGGGATGAGAACCAGCACCTCCAAATCTGAGACCATTGTCCTCAGTCGGAAAAGGGTAGAATGCCTCCTCTGGGTCGGGAGTGAGATTCTGCCTCAAGTGGAGGAGTTTAAGTATTTCGGGGTCTTGTTCACGAGTGATGGGAGAAAGGAGCGGGAGATCGACAGACGGATTGGTGTGGAGTCTGCTGTGGTGTGGACTCTGTACCGGTCCGTTGTGGTGAAGATAGAGCTGAGCCAAAAGGCGAGGCTCTCTGTTTACCGGTCGATCTTTGTTCCAACCCTCACCTATGGTCATGAACTGTGGGTAGTGACCGAAAGAATGAGATTGCGGATACAAGCGGCGGAAATGAGTTTTCTCCACAGGGTGGCTGGACTCTCCCTTAGAGATAGGGTGAGAAGTTCAGTCATTCGGGAGAGACTCAGAGTAGAGCCGCTGCTCCTTCACATCGAGAGGAGCCAGTTGAGGTGGTTCATCTGGTTAGGATGCCCCCCGGACGCCTCCCTGGAGAGGTGTTTCGGGCATGTCCAACTGGGAGAAGACCACAGGGAAGACCCAGGACCCGCTGGAGAGATTATATCTCTCAGCTGGCCTGGGAACGCCTCGGGATTCTCCCAGAGGAGCTGGTGGAGGCGGCCGAGGGGAGGGAGGTCTGGGCCTCTCAACTGAAGCTGCTGCCCCCGCGACCCGACTTCAGATCAAGCGGAAGTTAATGGATGGATGGATGGATGGATGGATGAAGTTGTGGCTCTTTGGCATATTTGATTCATATGCAAAAGATGAAAATGCTGTAAATCCAATTATGTTTATGATTTTTGAACAAATCCTTTTTTAAATATTATTCAAATCAATTCAATTCAGCCACAAATCGCATTGTGGCCTCCAGGCCAGGAGAGGGCGCACACGAGTTAAACTACCTTCTTGTTCAATGTCACTATATGTGTGCTACGTCACATTTGGCGCCGCTCCAGCTAAGGACGGCGGTGTGCTGAGCGTCCGATGCAGATTACAAACAGTGCAGCAGCCAGCAGGCAGAGGGTGACCGAGAGAAAAAAGCGTGAGTCATGGCGGGGGCTAAACTCCAATTTTTGTTCAGACAAAAATAAATATGCCTTAGTTTGTCCCTGGCTTTTCTACCTAAGGAATAAAACATAAATAAATCTGATGCTGTATTGATTTTGTGTAAGAAAAGACCAGTTTTGTTATGTTTGTATAATGTCTTAGTTTATGCCTGGCTTAAAGTAGAGTTGACTTATGTACTAAAGGAAAAAAAAAACTTGACACTGTACTGATTTATTGAGAAGAGGGCAGTAGGCCTGTTGTAAAAAAAAAAAAAGAAGAAGAAGAAAAAAGAAAAACAGGATTTGACAGATTTGAGAGTTGATAAAACAGTTTTCACTTTCCAGTCATTTGCTATGCAGGTATAAAGAGGATAAGAAAAAAAAAACAGTAATATTAAAAAAAGAGAAGTGTACTGATGCAACTTTTTTTGCCATTTGCTGCTAGTTCTAATCTACTGTACTGAAACACTACAGTATTGTTGAAAAAAGGAAAAAGCTGGATTTGTGTAAGAGAAATAATGAAAATTAAAAAAAATCAGTCATTTGCCTGTAAATTAGAGGTCTTTGGAACAACCTAAAAAACCCGAGGTTCCAACCTGACCCGACCCGAATCGGATCTCGGGTCCATTCAAAAGACGTGACTCTGGGTTCGGGTCTGAATCGTTACAGTTAGTCTCGGGTCCGGTCGGTGCTCTCTGACAGGCTGGGTCCGCGTTTACTCGAGAGAGGTAAAGATATTGGCGGTGGCAGCCAATGTCAGGACTCGGGGCAGTTAAATGATTATTCATTAATATTGTTTGTCATGAAACAATCGTGTTGCTGTAGCGTGTTATTAGCGGTTTGCCCGGCAGCTGTGAAGCACAACGGATCGCCAACATGACAACGCTGGATGAGAGAATATGTTCACGACACGTCCTGACCGGTGTAGGCTATTAGCGTTAGCAGTTGCTACCAATAGCATCTGTATCCACAAAGAAAATAACAACATGTATTTATTGTTGTTTACATCACGTAGCCTATGTAGCAACTGAACCGGGTAGAAGAAGAAAACTTTAGGTATAAAATCAAGTTTTATTCAATGCTAGACAACTTTTAATATGAGCAACTATGGGCTGGATTGTCTCGGTTCTATTCGTGTCACGCGGTTTGGTTCGTGGTCGGAAACTAAAGACTCAGGTCGGGTCGGTTCCGGGTCCTAATATTGCGGGGCCATTCGGGTTCGGACTTCTGGACATGTGAAAATAGCTTGGGTCGGGTAGGTTTCGGGTCGAATTTTCACAGGTCCATTCGGGTTCGGGTCCATGAAAGTGGACCCATGAAAACCTCTACTGTAAATGTTTCGTGATTCGAATTGTATCGCCAGTTGAGTAAATCGTGGCATGCCGAGTTAGAATATATATTGTCAGGCTATTAGGCTCAGTTCCATTTATCTAATATTAATTTGGAGTATCTAGAGAGAAGTTCTGTACCCAGCATATCCCATTCTTTCAGTGGGACAAAAACTGCAAATCACAAGGCAAAAAAAAACAACTAAAGTTTTTTTGATTGGTTGAATTCCTGACAAGCTGGGCTAGTGGCTCATGAAGTCACCCAACCCTTATAAGGTGAGTTGAGATGCTGTCAGTTAACCTATCAGAAGCTTCCAACGTCATTACATCATCTGGGCGTTCCCAAGTTGTTTAAAGGCATAGTAAGGCAAATAGAAATGATTTTGGCAATTCTAACTGACCTACAACAAGAGAAGTGAGAGGAAGGAAAAAAATGTTACTTGTCTTGATACAGTGCTTGTAAACTTCTGGTTTCAATTATACATATAATACACAATCTTCTTGTGCTGGAACAGTTTTCAGCTATCGTTTTTCTAGAAGTCCACTGGGGTACTGGACCTTGTTCATAAAACAGTCCTCCGTGAAATGTTGTGGAACAAAACTGATAATTTTGCTCCATCGCTGGCCCAGGAAAACAAACTGCATCCACCGAGTAATGGTCAGTCAACTTTCCCTTACAACCAAAAACACATTTCTTTGCAGAGGTATTGAAAACAACAGCGAAATGTTCAGCGAAATTCCAGGCTGGAACACGTTCTTGATCCGAGAAGCTCTTTCTCTTGTGGACGCATGGTGCCTGAATGTATTGTGCCCTGTGATGTTATGGAGAGTCAATGTTAGACAAAACTCTACAGAAGGAAGTAGAGTGTAGAAAAATGTACTACAATATACATTTGCCATATATTTTTTGAGCTTCCAGCCACATCTAAGACAATAATTCACCAACATAACACTGTCAGAAAACAGTCAAGCATAAAAATGGCCACTTTAAGCATATTTATTACTTCTCAGGTATCTATTTTAGACTGTTCAAAGTCCCGTCAGTCAGAACAAAGCACATAAATCACAATACTCGTAGAAATGAATGAGCGTGGATGAGGCATGCTCTAATGCTGAAATGAACGTTTCCCAGGGTTCTTAAACAACTGAGTTGTTGGATTCTGGTTCCCACTTGAAGGATTAGGGTTATGGTCAGGGTTAGGGTTAGGGTTAGGGTTAGGGATAGGGTCAGGGTTAGGGTCAGGGTCAGGGTCAGGGTCAGGGTTAGGGTCAGGGGTTAGGGTCAGGGTTAGGGTTAGGGTTAGTTGAAGGGAAGACTGGGATCAATCATGCTTGTGGTGTTTGTAATTAAGTCAAAGTTAAAAAAAGAAAAAACAATGCTTCTTTATGGCCTCAGCAATTATGAACAAAAGAAAATTAAATGAATGTCCACATGTTTCTGCTGCGGTAAATGCAGCAAGACGAGGCGTTTTGTATTTGAGACATGCACAAGGTGTCTTTTGGACTCTGACCCTTCGCAGAGCCACGTCGCGTGAGCTGTGTGGCGAGCATGTGTAGCCTGTGGGTTATAGCAGTAAGAGAGTGTCAAAACGCGATGCATGTATCCATTTTTCCTTCACCTTTGACCTTTAACTGAAACTTTTACTCCTCCTGCGTTAACCCTCCGCTCGACTGTTGAGATAAAAAACACCAGCAGACAAATCCATCGTATCTGAAACTGGAACCCTTTTCAAAGTAAACAGAAATGTCGTAATTACGTCACGGTTTTTACCCCCCCACCACCATTGAGATGACTTTGCCTAGCTTGCTCTCGTCTCTGCACCCTCCTCTTCTTTCGTGGTTTTATGGTACCAGACAAACTGCCTCCGCTGTATAACACTAGTGGAATAAAATGCAGTCGCAGATACGCCCATGTTCCTGCTTTAGCCATGTTTGAACTTTACATGCCCATTAAAAAGCACAATATTATGTAGGATTTGGATTTAAGTAAGAAAATGGAAAATATACACACAGGTCAACTTAAGTGTTTGAAAACAGTTTCATGGAATAATGATTGTTAGACAGATAACCGTCTGGATTTATATTTGGTCTTTGTAGATTGATTTTAATGTAAAGGTGCATAGTGGTGACCACGTCTGTCTTCTAACTGCAAAAGCTCTGCTTCAACTTTCTTTCTTTCCTCTTATTTATTTCCTGTTTTAGCTACCAAAGTCATCTGTATTTGGAGGTGCATAGTCAGGCTTCAGCACTTTTTTTTTCTTTTTAATCTATCTGATAATGTTCTAATTATGGACTGCAAACAAGCCGCTGTTTTAATGCTAATCATCACGCCTTCTGTCTGGAGTGGTCTGTGAGTAGTTCAAGCAGGCGACTTGTGTGCATTCATCTTTAAGCGGCGCTGCAGTGGGGGGGTTGGGTTTCGTGGCCTATTACGTAAGACTCTGGCGGTGGTGCTCGGAGCTGCGTGGCCCCTGCACTGTCCCGCTGCCAACAAGCGCTGGTGGTTTCATCACCCTGCTGTTTCAAAGGGCCTTCTGGACTCTGCATATTGTTTAGCACCGCTCTGCAGTTCGCCTCATTCCTTCTCTCCTCTCTTCTCTCCTTCGCACCGCCATCTGTCACCTCCCTTCAAAGCTTCTGTGTTTCTCCTCATCGTCTTCCTCTCCTCTTGCTGACTCTCTCCAGTCTGTGAAATTATAATGCACCAAAATAGCTGACCTTCTGTCTCTTTCTTGGTCTTTTTGCACCATTTGTTTTTATATCTGCTTCTCCTCTTTGATCCCCACTGCAGTGAGACCATGTCCATAGAAAAAATATATTTTTATGGAACCCCAGTTCCAAAAAGGTTGGAATGCTGCATGCAATATAAAGTTAACTGAAAAACAAGGATTTGCTAATCCAGTGACCTGCAACAGATATTGTTTCCATGTTAAATTGTAATCATATTCACAAAAGGACATAGATAATGTATGAAATTTTAAGAGAGCCATGAAAAAAATAGCACATTTTTAATGTGATGGGAGCAACACATCATAAAACTAGAAAAACACTCGGAGAGCGCAGACCTCCACCAAGCGCAATAATTCCCCCATATAGTGATTTACAGATTGCGATAAAATCCACCTTCTAGATCAGATCCAGATCAGCCTTTGAAGTTTGATAGAGGTTCCCATTGTCAATCCCTAAATCAAATTTCAGGAATTTTGGGCAATAATTAACGGAGATATTGAGAAAAAAAAATTTCGGCCCCATTGACCGCAGTGTTGTTGAAAATTTGAAAGTGATCCAGAATCCAGGATTTCTTCCGGATCACACTCAAAATGAAATCAGTTCTTCCTTTTCACATTTCTGACAACTCCTGAAAATTTCATCAAAATCCATCAATAACTTTTTGAGTTATCTTGAACACAGACAGACAGACAGATAAACGCCGGCAAAAACATAACCTCCTTGACGGAGGTAAAAATGTGTGAAAGAACGACTGGAAAAGTGGTACTGAAAAAAAAACACCTGGAGGAACAGGAAAAAGATCATCTTAGAGGGGCAGAATCTCTCAGAGGTAAAGATGGGCAGAGGTTCGCCAAGCTGAAAAAAAAAACTCCATTAACCCGTTGCCACTCCTGTAAAATTAGCCTAAAACGCCTATCCAAGGCATACCCAAAGTAAATTGAAAGCTGTTCTTGAACCGTTTGTAGCACATGGATGGTTTTGGTCTCTTTTGAAAGGTAACACTCTGAAGTTTTTCCCCAACTATCAGAATCACTGTAAGTGCTACTAGCATTGAGCAATCTAAGTTGAACACAGTGAAATAAAAGTTTTTTATTTCTGCAGATGTCTGCAGATGAATGCAGCTGTGACTTATTAGCTGGAAAACACAATGGAACCACAGCATGAAGCCTTACCTAGTGCAAGTTCAAATTTGATAACAATACCACTAAAATTGAGTATTTTACATGTTTTTGGAAGAGTCTAGGCGTTTCCAAAAATGTCCATTTGGAGACTCCAAAAGGACACTTGGATAACCATGGCCACATACCGAGGATAAAAGTCATAACTGCCTTTTACAACGCACCAAACATAGTAAACTATTCACATCTTTACACACATTTACAATTAAAACCATTACAGGTTATTTGCAGCATTTGTTATATAAACATAATTTCATAAATGACGCATTGACGCACATTTGGACTGGGCTGCGTTACGCAGGTAGTTTCTGGTTGTGGCTTTGTCTCCGCCCCCTGAAGCGACACATTGCTGTGTTCAGAATTTCATTGGCTATACAATGGACTAGTCATCAGCACGATTGGTTCTAACTGGCTCAGTTTTTACACGACACAATGGGGGCATGGGCTTCCTTTCAACGCTGGCCCTCATTGGCCATTGTAGGCTGTGGACAGGACAGGACAGAGAGCTGCTATATGGCTGTATGAGGTTTCAATCTTAAGGTCAGCTTCCACCCACCATTTTAAAACCAAAGAATCGATTATGAAACATGCAAACAGCAAGTCACAGCGAACAAGGCCTGGAAGTTCGACCGTTGGCCGGCTAATTTTTAAATGATGCAGCGGCTGTTTGTGGATATTTACTGGTATGATAATGCATTTTGGACTAAGTACTTTACTGGACTGGATCGACTGGACCTTTGTGAATGTAACCAGACCATTTTTGTGGGAATATTTTTGATCGGACGAGTTTTATTAGGCTTATAAGGTGAGTTGCGTCGATTTTGTAACTGTTTGTTTGTTTGTGGTGTGACACAGGCGTTGATTGCACCTGCTGTTATGATTATATCCTGAAATGGTCTGCATCAATTGAATCACAAGAATCTTAGCTTTCCAAAGATATGTCGCATGACTACCTCTCTTAACATATGAGCTGTGTAAATTACGGTTTAGTTTTGTAAATTACGGAAATTACAGACTGACGGCCCGTCGGAATGGTAACGGGTTAAATAACTGTGGAACAATTTCAGAACAGTGCACCTGAACATAAAATTGTGAAGAATTTGAAGATCTCCTCAGCTGCAGTAAATAACATCAAAATATTCAGAGCATCTGGACATATCTCTGCATGTGTGTGAAACAAAGCTGAAAGTCAGGATTGGGTGCCTTTAATCTCCAGACCCTCAAACAGAAAAAGAGGCATGATTCTGCCCAGGAATACTTACAAAAATCACTGCCTAAGAGCATCATCTACCTTCCCATCTATAAATGCAAAATAAAGCTTTGTCATGCAAAGATGAAGCCATATGTGAGCGTGATTCAGAAATGTTGCCATTGCATAGAAATGCAAAAAAGGAATTTTAAGAAAGTAAAAAAAAGCCTTATATCAAGGAAATAAGTCTTATTTTTTTTCAAAAAGAAAATTAATCTTGTCAAGCATGTTTTGCATTAGAAAAATAATCCTATTTTTAGAAAGTACATCTTACTTTTTCTTCACAGAAGTATCAGCTAATTTTGAGCTAGAATGAACCAGAAACAGAGTATGAAAATGTTTTACAACAAAACCCTATGAAGGATCAAGATTATTTGCCTTATTTTAAGAGTAAGACCAACTGTACAATTTCTCAATTTAAGAATACCATGAACAAAGGACAATTACAAGTTTTCTTTATTTTCATTGCAGGCCATCTGAACCAGGCAGAAACATGTTTCATATCTCAGACGACAGCAGGCTGGTCCATACAACATAAAACAATTAAACATGCTGGATGAAAACTGCAAAATGACCAAAAATGACCAAAATGAAATGACCCTTGACTCATTCTGAATCACAATGTACTTCACAGGACAGGGAGCAGAGAGAAATGTGGTATAAGCAGTATCAGCATTAGACTGCAAATTGATTGCTGATCTGCGGTATTATCAATCAGATTAAAGTTATTTCAATACATGAAAAGATGAGGGCGGCTTAGTGGTTAGCACTGTTGCCTCACAGCTTGTAGGTTCCTGGTTTGAACCTTGGCAGGGGTCATGAATTTAAGATTTTCTTTCTAGTTTTAAGCCCTATTTTATTTCTTCAGAGGCAAGAACTTTATGCTTATTTTAAGATTTCTTGTCAAGTAAAAAAAGCTTACCCCATTGGCAGATTTTTTTTGCTTGACACAAGATAAATTTCATTGGATTTAAGAATATTTTGCTTCTTTCTAGTATGGCTGTTTTTGCAGTGCTGTCTCTTTAGTCACAACAGCATACTCTAACCTGTGCAGTGAACTGCTGTGATGGATGGCATCAATTCAAATCTGAGGTCCAGCAGAACCAGTATGGACACTATTCCATTGTCTGAGGCCATGAGGAGGTCATTGGTGACTCTAATCAGTGCCATTTCTGTGCTATGATGTATTCTGACTGAAAAACTTCAAATAGATCATTTCTATTCAGGTAGTTGCCTAGCTGGCTTGCAGCTACTTTTTCCAGAATTTTAGATATAAATGGAGGTTGGGTATTGGTTTATAATTTGTTAAAATTTCTGGATCAATAGACGTTTTTTAAGTAAAGGTTTTATTACTGCAACTTTAAAAACCTGCGGTACATATATCCTTATTTTAGGGATAGGTTGATCCAGTATTGACATACCTATATAAACCAAGATGTTTTTGAGTAGTCAAGTTGGGATGGGGTCTAATAGACTCGTGGATGGTTTATCTTTGCTGATGGTTGAGGTCAGCTCAGAGAGGTCGATAGGAGAAAAACAGTATAGAGTTAGGTCAAGACCAAAAGAAGTTACTGAAGCTGTAGAAACACCCACAGCTGTTGGTGGTTGGGCTTGGTTGATTCCATCTCTAAATGTGATTTGTTTTACGACTAAAGAAGCTCATAAAGTCTCCACTACTGAGAAGTGCAGGAATGCATGACTCAACAGAGTTGGGGCTCTTTGTCAGCCTGGCTACAGTGCTGAAAAAAAACGTGAATTATGTTTGTTTTCTTCTATTAAGGCAGCGATTCCCAAAGTGTGGGCCGCGGCCCTCTGGTGGGCCATGGTGGTACTGCAGGTGGGCCGTGAGAGGTCATTAAAATTAAAAAAAATTGTTTTAAATCCTCGATCTTTTTAAAATATGTTTTTAATTACTGTAAATATTAACGACATGATTTAAAAACATTAAGAAGTAACAAAACAAACCAGTTAAGTGTTATTCTACTTTCATCTTAACCCATGACAAGTGTCACCTTATTTGTTGACTTATATTAATGTCAGAACGTAGATTCTAGTCCTGTAGTTGTGATTAAAGGTTTTGGTGGGCCGTGGAGATTTTTCACATTTCAAATTGGGCCTTGGTATTCTGAAGTTTGGGAATGGCTGTATTAAGGTAAAGATAACAAGTATTATGACGTCATCCCGATAACTCCGATATCATGACGAATAGCCCCGATAACATATATATTTTTGTCAACACAGGCAGTGCCTCGCTCCCACTGAGCCTTGAATGACCGGCAGTGAATGTTATGTTCAAGTGACGTCGGCATAATCAGAAAAACGAGTACTCAATAAGGAAAATCAAGAATACCCCCTCATGCCAGAAAACAACTCTTTAACTCTGTCATCATTTTAGTAGTTGCTGACTTGAATTGATATTTGCAGTATTTTCCCACATGTTACACATAAAAAATAGAAAAATAGGAAAAGCTGAAAGAGCGACTAGCAAACGAGGGAATGGAGGCATTTACGTTACACCTTTAATGGAGCCTGCAGCACATCGTGCTGATCACAACAAACATGGCGGCGTGGAACTTCGTTAAAGTTTAGAAGAAGATAGTTTGGTGGTTATTTGTGACGAATCCTCCGAGTGAATTCTACTAGGAGGGAAGCACAAGCTTAAATACGTAAAACCTGATCAGCCACGTACAACATAACAATCGCTTCCATGGAGTTTTGAAATCGCGCTAACATGAGCTAATGGTAGCTAATGCTAATGTAAGCAAGCCAGCAGCAGTCTCCCATTCCCTCCCCTCTCCTCTCCCTCATTCCTCTCATCTAAAGCTTCCATGAGATTAAAAAATAAAAACTACTGAACCTCATTTACTTTAATTAAAGGTCATAATTTAAATGGAACCACAAGTCAAAATCCTTTAAATGTAAATCTTTTTCAGTTAGTAATTCTGATGCATGTATTTCCATCAGTTCAATGAGCCTTTATTTTTTATATCAGTCAGTAATGAACCTTATTTAAGTTAATGTGAGATATCAAATAGGTTTGTTTGATAGCTTTACGAAAATGTTTGAGGGGCTTGCCAATAGTTTTTCATTGGAAAAATTAAACATCTGTTCATTTAAAAAGTCAAAACTATTTTTGATTTTGTTCATAGTATTGATGTAATGATCTTAGGTATATGTGTGTGTTATCGGTTATCGGTATTGGCCTTTAGGAGCTGAAAGTTATCGGTTATCGGTATCGGTATCAGTTCTAAAAAACAGTTATCATGCATCCCTACCATTTTTAATCGGCATCTCCTGTAATAACACTCATCATGCTTTGTAACATCAAGAATGTTGAGTTCTAACGTTATGAAATAGTGATCGGAGAGGAGGTGATAACACATTGTCAGGTTCTGTTGTCAGGTAAGGACCAGATCCAGGGTGTGATTAAAGCAGTGCGCCGGTTCTTTCACTTTATGTGAGACGCCCATAGTTTTAGAAAGAGAAATAAAGGCTAATTTAAGCCTGTTGCTGTTGACATCCAAGTAAATGTTAGTCACCCACTATGACCACTTTATCTGAGCTGAGCACTAAGCCAGATAGGAAATTTGAGAATTCAGACAGAAACTCCAGATCGGTACCAGCAGGTGGCCGGTTCACTACCACTAACAAGACTGGCTTTTCTGCTTTCCACCTCGGGATGGTTAGACTAAGCGCAAGGCTTTCGAACGTATTATAATTGTATGTAGGTTTTGTTTTTATTTGAAGGCTGCAGTTATAAATGGTTCCTCCACCTCGGCCTGTGCTTTGCGGAATATGATAATTACTTAGGGCTGGGCAAGTTAACCCGTTATTTTTGCGTTAACATATTAATTTATTAATGCCAACATTTATTTTATCGTGCGTTAATGCAAGTTGCTCACGTCCTTTTGTTTTAAAAAAGTCTGTTACTAGCTGCTCGGGAACCGAAAGAGAATTGGCAGGTAAACATGCGGAAAAGTGTAAACAGACATGGAGAACGGTAAAAATCTGTGAACTTTACAGTTCAGGTAGCAACTCAGGTACCAATATTAACAATTCTGTCTGTAAAAAAAAAAACCTTTCAAACCTCTTTGTTCAAGACGATCGCGTCATTCCTCCATGTTCCATCAGATCTGCTCCATGTGTTCACTGTCCTGCTGTTCTCTAGCTGGTTACTGCAGTGCGGCTCCATCTAGTGGCACAGATGTGTAATGACAACAGAAAGTCCAGTCCTGGAATATAAAACAAAGCCATTTCTGGGTCACGTAAACCAGACAATAAAATATTAAAAACAAATTCAGTCCCGTGGCCTGTTTGCTAAAATTTAAATATAAAAAAAACAGGCTTTTTTTTGTGTTAGATTAAAAAACGGGGGAAAAAAAATAAAAAGTCACTTTTTAATTTATTTTTAATTTTTGATTGACAATTGAAAATGGAAAAAAAACAAATGATACACAGATAATTACGGATTGGTTAAGTTACTGAACTTTAACATGGACATTTTCATTTTAAAGTTCTCCCAGACGGAGGATTCAACAGAAACAAGGTTATTTTTTGGTTATTTTTGATTGACAATTGAAAATGGAAAAAAAAACAAATGATACACAGATAATTACGGATTGGTAAAGTTACTGAACTTTAACATGGACATTTTCATTTTAAAGTTCTCCCAGACGGAGGATTCAACAGAAACAAGGTTATTTGTAACCACTGACAAGTTGAACTCCCCGTTAAAAGTTTCTGCTGTTACCTCAGAAATTACCTGTTTTAATGTTCTGATTGTGGCTCAGGATTTTGTTGATAGACATTTTTTATTTTTTATAAAAACAGGATGACATTAATGCTCTGACAGTGGCAATAAGCTTTATTTTATTTTACATTTTTTAAGATAAGATTTACAGTAAATATGTGTTACTGACAAGTGCTGATGTTAAAAGTGTTTGAACGACAAATGTTATGGCACTTTAGTTCATATGGCAGCAGAACATTTAAATAAAAAGTGACCTTTACACTACTTTTGAATTCATTATTTGATTTTGCGTATAGGTGGTGAGAAGTTCAGTCATTCAGGAGAGACTCAGAGTAGAGCCGCTGCTCCTTCACATCGAGAGGAGCCAGCTGAGGTGGTTCATCTGGTTAGGATGCCCTCCGGACGCCTCCCTGGAGAGGTGTTTCAGGCATGTCCAACTGGGAGAAGACCACGGGGAAGACCCAGGACCCGCTGGAGAGATTATATCTCTCAGCTGGCCTGGGAACGCCTCGGGATTCTCCCAGAGGAGCTGGTGGAGGCGGCCGAGGGGAGGGAGGTCTGGGCCTCTCTGCTGAAGCTGCTGCCCCCGCGACCTGACTTTGGATCAAACGGGAGTTAATGGATGGATGGATGGATTTTGCGTATACAATGCGATTAATCGTGATTAATTAGGGAAATAATACGATTAATCGCGATTAAAAATTTTAATCGTTGCTCAGCCCTAGTTTTTATTTGAAGGCTGGAGTTATAGATGGTTCCTCCACTTCGGCCTGTGCTTTGGGGAATATGATAATTAATATAACCAGACTAACATGCTCTAAATATAATTATATAAATAGGAAGACATCACTTAGAGTCTCCACAATTCAATCATTGACTAACAACCAGCAGCGGAGTGCTAAACCATTCATCTTGCTATGAAGCTTGGTATTATCTCATAATTTCAGTCTTACAAACCCATGTTTCACACTTTAAACAAGCGTTCATCCAATTTAAATGAAGGAGTACTATGTTGGAGTCTCAGCAAATAGAGTAAGCCGGTCCTCCAGCTGTAAGGTTGGTGGTTTGCAGCTCCTCTACATGCTGTATGTACCGATGTTATCGTGCATCTTACAGGACCCTCAGGTCTTGGGTCTGCGGTTCCTAATAAACAGTAGACCTAACGGGGGCCATGACCACAGATGGGGCAGCAACTAGCAATCAGTTAGTAGAGTGGATCATTCTTTAACAAGAAGGGCAGTGGTTTGTTCCCTACGATGTGTCAAAGTGCTTTGTAAGACCTAGACAACGTTGATAAAAAAAAAAATTAAATTAATTTTAAAAAAGCATCAAAGTGAAGAACATTCACCATAAGAGTGCTTCTTAGTCAGTTCCTTGACCGAGTCATGGTCATCTGCTATCCACTAGTAACTCCCGCGTCTCTTTTTTTATTTTTTTTTTGGTGTGTGAGGAATGTATGTTGAATCCAGGTTTTTGGGAGGGGGTGTGTAGCTATCAGCCAATGGCTGGTTGTACTTGTTAATAATTAAAAAAACAGCAGTCAGTTCAAATTGTTTTCTTTCCCTCTCTCTCCCACTCACAGGAAGCTGCTGCAACTTTGGATATGTTGTGTGTGTGTGTGTGTGTGTGTGTGCGCGCGCATGCCTCTGTCACTCACTGACAAGCAACACACAAACACACACACAATCATCCAACATATCCAAGGCTGCAGCAGCTTCCTGTGAGGTTGCGGGGCAGTTATGAATGTGTTTGTTTCGATGCATAGAAGTCGTAAAGCACAATCAATAAATTATGTTTTATTTCTCTGTATTCTTTAATTGCCTTGTTTGTGATCCACCACAGCTTGTTTGACTTTTTCAAAAATGTGATTATAGTAAATGGGTAAATGGGAACTCTGGGTTTCTACTGTCCAACTAAAAAAAAGAAAAAAAAATGCAGAAAATGTCAGACGTTTTTTTGTCTTTATGTCAGGTTAGGCAGTGGTGCGCAACCTGCGGCACGTGTACCACCAGTGGTACGTGAGCGCTCTCTGGTGGTTCGTGGGGAACATCATGACTTTCCACATTTTTTCCACATTTTCACTTAAAACAAAAACGGAAACATACAATGTAAGGATGCACGATAACAGTTTTTTTAAACCGATACCAATAACGGATAACTTTCAATTCAATTCAGTTCAGTTCAATTCAATTCAATTCAATTCAATTCAATTCAGTTTAATTTTTTTTGTATAGCATTTGTTACAGTGTCAACTGTCTCTAGGGGCTTTACAGAGACCCAGATTATGACCCCCGAGCAAATATCATTAACTAAAATTATAATATTAAATCCAATCAATGATGATAGCAAATATAAAAAAACTCCCACAGAGGGAGAAAAAAAAAACACTTTAAACCAAACAGTGGCAAGAAAAAAACTCCACTTTAAGAGGAAGAAACCTTGAGCGGGACCTGGATCATATGGGGGGACCTTCCTGCTGAAGACCAGCTGGGTAAAGAAAGAAAAGAGGGGAGCTCCTAAAGGCCGATACCGATACCGATAACCGATAACACACACACACATATACCTTAGATCATTACATCAATACTATGAACAAAACAGTTTTGACTCTTTAAATGAACAGATATTTATTTTTTCCAATGAAACACTATTGTCAAGCCTCTCAAACATTTTCATAAAGCTATCAAACAAACCTATTTGATATCTCACATCAACTTAAATAAGGTTCATTACTGACTGATATAAAAAATAAAGGCTCCTTGAACTGATGGAAATACATGCATCAGAATTACTAACTGAAAAAATTCATTCCTCAATGACAATAAAAAATAATGCAAAGGTCATAATGTACTGACACAAGTTAGACTTGTCTGTGTGAATAAACTGAAAAAGTGCACTCTATAGTAACAAAGAAATTACATTTAAAGGATTTTGGCTTGTGGTTTCATTCAAATGAATGCCTTTAATTAAAGTAAATTTTTTTTTTTTTAAGCTCGTGGAAGCTTTAGATGAGAGAGATGAGTGGAGAGGAGAGGAGAGGGGAGGAGGAGTGGAGGGGAGACTTGCTGCAGGCTTGCTCACATGTAGCTCACGTTAGCTCATGTTAGCTCATGTTAGCTCACGTTAGCACAATTTCAAAACTCAATGGAAGCGACGGTTTGTTTCAGGAGGCTGATCCGATACACTAATCTTGCGATACGATACGATATATATTGATATTCATCTAAAAATACATATACATCATTTTCTGAAAGATTTTAATGGGACAAAGTGATTTTGGTGACATCTTGTGAGTTTCATTCATTTAAACAGTGCAAATTGTTGCACAAAGTAGTGTAAAATGCACTTTTATTTAAATCTTCTGCTGCCATATGAACTAAAGTATCACAACATTTTAAAACATTCAAAGCACTTGTCAGAATAACGCACAAAATAAATTTAAAGTGTAAATCTCATCTTAAAAAATGTAAAATAAAATAAAGCTTATTGCTACTGCCAGGGCATTAATGTCATCCTGTTTTTTATAAAAAAAAAAATTAAAAAAAAGTTTACATACAAAATCCATCAAAATGATTGTGTCTCAGCACAATCAGAACATTAAAACAGGTAATTTCTGAGGTAACAGCAGAAACTTTTAACGGGGAGTTCAACTTGTCAGTTGTTGCAAATAACCTTGTTTCTGTTGAATCCTCCGTCTGGGAGAACTTTAAAATGAAAATGTCCAAGTTCAGTAACTTTACCAATCCGTGTGTCAATCATTCTTTCCATTTTCAACTGTCAATCAAAAATAAAAACAATTAGAAAGTAACATTTTATGTTTTTCGTTTTTTAATCTAACCCAAAAAAAAAAAAAAAATTCCTTTTTTTTTATATTTCAATTTTAGACTTGGATCAAAAATACAAAATTAAAAACGGATTTTTAATTTTGTTTTATTTTGTTTTGTTTTATAATCCAGGACTGTTTTATAATGGAGGACTGGACTTTCTGTTGTCATTACACATCTGTCCTACTAGATGGAGCTGCACTGCAGTAACCAGCTAGAGAACAGCAGGACAGTGAACACATGGAGCAGATCTGATGGAACATGGAGGAATGATGCCAAAGTTTTGTTGCAGTCTAGAATTTATTTTTTAGATGGAATTGTTAATATTTCTACCTGAGTTGCTACCTGAACTGTAAAGTTCACAGATTTTTACCGTTCTCCATGTCTGTTTAAACTTTTCTTCATGTTTCCTGCCAGTTCTCTTCCGGTTCCGCAGCAGCCAGTAACAGACTTTTCAAAACAAAAGCACGTGAGCAACATGCGTTAACGCACGATAAAATGAATGTCGGCTTTAATAAATTAATGCGTTAATGCAATAATAACGCGTTAACTTGCCCAGCCCTAATCGATATATATCGCAGAATCGATAAAATTGCTCAGCTCTGAAGACACATCCATGTACACCATCACAGCTGGAGATAAACTCAACAGAATAAAGGTTATCTTTTTTTAACCTATTGGACAACATGCTGATGCCTTTAATGCCAGGTTTGTTCAGTGTCTGGTGTTATGTGCTTTTCTTATGGCTGATATGCTGTAGAAGCTTGATCTACACACGTGCGATGAATAAACTAGCGTGTGTTCATAATCAACAAATGATCCAGCAGTTGGAGCAAAAGTGAGGTGCTGCTAACAGCTGATCATCAGGAAAACATCAGTCACAAATGTGCTTACACAGATCATGTGACTGTCCTCGGCTGCTCCGCTCCACTCTGTAATGACGTTATGGACTCAAATGAGTTGATGTTGATGGTGCAAATGTGAGCGATTCCCCCCGGCGGGAATTGAGGGTAAAAATGGTAAATTACTGGAGACCGAAATGTGGCTCGACGCTAATGGATGCAGAACAAGATTGTCAAGAGGCTCACAATGACAGGAACATTTGACAGAGAGAGCGGCAGTGATAAACTCTGCAGCTACAGACGTCCCAAATGCATCCATTACTGTGAATTATATCAGTCTCTTTCCTACACAGTGACTTAAAGGGTTGGGTTCCTTCAGGGGGCATGAATGTATCTCAATACAATGGGCCTTTTCTTGACTCAAACTCACATGCGTAGTCACACAGAGACACTGGAGTGTTTGCAGGAGCTCAGATAGTCGGGGACATTTTAAGGGGGCACAAAATAAAATGCCATCATGGCTCAGGCCAAACTGTTGGCATGGACCAAATGAAATAGAAGCCAGCTCGTCCTACTTGTTTTGATCTGTTACAGACACACTGGATGCTGTGTTTAGAAGGACAACTCTGTACACTGAGGTCGCATATCCAGCGTAAGAATGTGTGGTTCTGTCGCTGCTTGAAGATTTGTTGCAACAATTAAATCTTGCTTCTTTGATTGCACCGAGTTCAGCCATCTGCGTTGTTCCGGAGGAGGGGGAGGATTAGAAAAAAAAATCCAAATCGCTGTATAATATCACTTTTTTTCAACAAGTACTAAATCATGACGGAGACAAGGGGAATTCATGATAAAACTTTTTGTTTCACAGGAGTTTTGTTGTTGTTCTGAGTGTAACATGATCATCATAATGACTCTATAACGAGCATCAAATGAGCTGCAGTAGATAAATAAATTACCCTGAACTGGCAAGATTTTAAACACAGGTTAACCTGCTAAAAACAACTTGACTTTTTTCCCCACCGCACAAGCATTTCGTGTGCGCACGTGTGCGTGCATGTCTGTGTGTGCGTCTCCTGATCAACGTAGTACCTCCCAGAATACAGTTGGTGAGCAGCAAACCTCGAAACCGACGGCTCAGTTGTGGCTGAACAGTGTTTAAGCTGCAGAGTTGCCAAAGGAGGTGACGAGCTTCAGTCACTTCCAGGTAGTTAATGTTGATAGTATCATCCCTCTCTTTGCTAATTATAGAAAAGAGACATGACACAGAAATGACTGTCAAATGTAAAGGGGAATAGCTATCAGCAACTATTAGTAACTAAGTCTCTTTAAAGAGTCGTAGCTGGTTATTACTAGAGGTGTGGGAAAAAAAATTGATTTTTGGCAATATATCACGATTTTCGGTCGCCCCATATAAAATCGATTTTTCAGCTCCTAATATCAATTTTTTTTAGGAAAATTCATGTATTCATGTATTAGACGCATTGTGAATACTTAAATGTGCAAAAAAAAAAAAAAAGAATAATAATCAATAAATAGGTTAATTTGAAGCAAATAGTTTTGACTCAATTTGTCCTCTGAATGATCAATATCATCTGATGAACATATACAGCAACTTGATTTTTCATTTCTACTTTTAATTTTGATATTAACTGGGTAGAATATCGCAATATATCATGATATTGCGATATCCTGATAATATTGTACGGTGAACCCTTGCCAAATCGTGGTTCCGCGATTTCCACGGTTTTAGTTATTCGTGGATTTTTCAGAAATATATAATACAATTTTAATAAATGTAAAAAATCGTGGAAACATCACAGGATGTTGTGCGTGTTCTCTCACAGCGAAGAAATGTTGTGAGCCAGCCTGGCCCCTTTAAGAAGGTGGCCTTATGGGTAATGATGTGGCCTTATGGGTAATGTAGTGTGTGTGTCGTGGGACGGCAGAATGAAAACGGGGTTAGATGAAAAGTGTAGTGAGCATCAACAGCAGCCCAGCGTGTATAGATTTACATTCTCTGTTAACCGACAGGAGCCCAACAATACAACCTGTGTGATGTTACAAGTTCCTGCAGTGCCAGAATAAAGTGCTCGTTCCATGCAGAGAAAACCAGACTTTTTCTTCTGTTGTTGTTAGCGTGTTAGCCGCTAATTACGAGCCAAAAATAGCACAATACCAGCAGTTTGTTTACTATGGTTCAGAGACCAGAGGCTGTGAGGGAAACAGAAAGATCACAGTTGAGTCTTTGTCTTGTTTTTCTGCAGTACCTAGCTACTTTTTTACGGTTTTTAAACATATTTTAAACACATTATTGAAGCTCGAGGGACTCCGGCTCCAGATGGCGGATGTCCAGCATTTGTAAGCTGCCTGTCAGCCATATAATGTGTAATTGATTCTTTCAGTTCAATTAATTTAAACAAAGTCATTGGAACACTCACAAGATGTCACCAAAATCACTTTGTCCCTTTACAATCTTTCAGAAAATGATGTAAATGTATCTTGAGATGAATATCAATATATATCGTATCGTGAGCTGAATATCGTGTATCGTATCGCTACAGCCCTATTTCATAGTTCCCTAATTTCTCTAGCCCGGTAGGTTGGAGGTGCACCTAAAGGTTGTTTGCCACCCGCGAAGATGATGCACTGAGTAATGTCAGTGCACAAGAAAGTTTGGTGAACAGTGATGAAAGATGAGACCGCATGACTTGGCTTAGATTTATGTAAACCTCCTGATGGCAGCTTGGATAAGAGCATGCTTGTGTGCCAGTTGTGCAACAGAGACAAAGACCGCGGCAAGAACAGAGGAAGAATGAACAGAGGTGTTGTGAGGCCGGGGTTCATCCAGCTGTTATGGCCTATATTTCAACGCTTTTTGTTTTGTTGCTTCCCATCCTCTGATGGTAGAAATGTCACTTGTTATTGATCTGATGATCGGTTTGCTTTGCCAGAGATGCTGAGTAACCATTTTAGTGGTCGGCGTTCCCAGGAAATGTTTTGAAATGACATGATTTCAAGAAAGTGCTTGAGTTTAATTCTTAAGGGGGGCGTTTGTTAAAAAAAGGTTGAGAACCACTGGTATAGAAGAACACGTCACCTTTTTCCCACTCTGACATTAAATCAGACTCAGCCTATCCTGTTTTAGATCAGTTAGGAAAACCAAACTAATGCTATTTATATATATATATATATATATATATATATATATATATATATATATATATATATATATATATATATATATATATATATATATATATATATACACAAACACCACAACACAGGCAAGGCAGTGGAGTCGAGTGCAGCACAATCGATCATATTAATAAACGTGCATACATAACACCTATACATAAAGCAGACGCAGAAGAAGTCGTGGTGGAAGAGGCGTGATTCAAGTGACGGCTCTGCTTATGTTCTCCGCTTTACACAGATGAGTGTAGAAAAATATTTCCTGAAGAAGAAAAGAGCTCATCTTAAAGAGGAGTTAAGCTCCGTATCTGTATATAGTGGTACCTCTACTTACGAACATCTCTACATACGAAATGTTCAGGTGACAAAACGCCTCAACTGGAAAATATTGCCTCTAGTTACAAAAGAAATTTCAGTATACGAAAGGCAAAAATACAGTAGCGCTGCTACTCGCAGCTTCCAGAGTTTACTGAACGTAAACATACTTGGTGGCTCTGTATCTCGGTTTGAAAGCGGTGCGTCCAGGCTGCTCTGCCATTGGCTATCGCTTAGCATCTTCCTGGCATCCCATTGGCTAGGAGGTTCCTCTTGTCTGTATGAGCGTAACCCAGTGACAAGCGGTGAGATTCATGGCTGGTGAGGTACTGACTTCATCAGTCAGATTTACAAGCATATGAACCCTCCAGAACATCTTATTTACCATTTGATTGGCAGCAGTTAACTGTTTATGTTTAAAACCTCCTATCGTCATTCACATATAAATGCTTTACACATACAAACTGTAGCGCCCAAAAAAGCACATTTAATTGAAAAAAAAGTTATTATGGTCTTACCTTTACTTATAAATGAAGTCCATGCGCCGCTCCTTCTGCAGAATAAGTGACAGCGCTTGCTGTCACTTATTCTGCAGCCAATGTGTCGCAAGAAGAATCCCTGTGCTCACTAGTGCCCCCTAACGTGAGGCAGGAGAAGTGCGTGCCGTTTTATGATCGCGCCGGCACAAGAAACACATTACACACATATAGTTGCTGTTCATTATATAAATCAGCTAAACTATGGAAACTTATTTCATATAGCAAACGTGTTTGAACATTTTTATAGTGACAAACAAAGAGACGGCGATCTGGTCTCACTACATAGCATGGCAGAACAGTTAGCCGAGTCATTGCGCCATCCATGGTGAGGCTCAGCGGGGTGCTGCCTCACCGCCCGCATCTTCTCAGTATTTGAATGGTAAATGTGAAAATTCAGCGATTTTGAATAAAAAATAATCTAAAAATGGTGAAGTTAAATGGAAAATTACTTTATAGTACAAATCAATTGATAAATATAATTTTTTTTTTTTCATTTCTTTCTTTCCACGATGGCAGGTGAGACACGGCCTCCCCTGCCTCACCTGACCGCGCACGTCACTGGCGTAACCCAGCAACCCAGGTAAACAAACAATTTTTACCTCCGCCAAGGAGGTTATGTTTTTGCCGGCGTTTATCTGTCTGTCTGTCTGTGTTCAAGATAACTCAAAAAGTTATAGATGGATTTTGATTAAATTTTCAGGAGTTGTCAGAAACATGAAAAGGAAGAATTGATTTCATTTTGGGTGCGATCCGGAAGAAATCCTGGATTCTGGATCACTTTCAAATTTTGGATAATTGTTGCGCTTGGTGGAGGTCTGCGCTCTCAAAGTGCTTTTCTAGTTCTAACATGTATTTCTTACAGGTTTTTATGTTATTTCATGTATTATTTATAATTTAAAAAAAAAAATATGTTCGAATTTTGGGGGGCTTGGAACGGATTAGGGCATTTACATGGAAACGCGTCTCTACTTATGAAATTTTCAGGTTACGAAACTACTTCCAGAACCAATTAATTGGGTAAGTAGAAGTACCACTGTATAGTGTTTTCAATTTAAGCCTTGCATATGTGTGTATTTATAGTTCTCACAATACACAACTTTGCAACAGTTCCATTCAAAATGTTTCAAAGTTTCAAATATTTAAGTCATTATTACCTTGGTTTCAGAAGCAGAAGTGGTTCTTTGTTTTTCTTGTAGGCTAAATTTAGCATACTTAACTCCATGTTTGCTGTCAAAATGCCGATGGAGATTATACTCTTTCACGACTGACACCCGCCTCATAATACAAAAGTTATACTGTTATTTCACCTTGAGGTACAAACTTGTAATTGTTTTCTCATCATTCATTAAACTGCCTTCCTTGTGCATCAGTTTTTCTTTTCTTGGTCATGTTGGGGTTAGTTTGTAGAGATTTTTCTCAAGTTCATCAGTTCTGAAAAATCGTCTTGCTCATAGCTACCTTTATCGTTGTGGGTAACGACGAAACGATGGGAGATGTAGTTCATTTTCAGTATGTGCTTTAAAGCGGCGTAAGCTTATTTTAAGTCTTAAAATATTGGTTTAAGATTTAAGCCAATAATGCCCAAGCTCTCAAGGGCCACATAAAATGACATGACGGGCCACATTTGGCCCGCGGGCCTTGTGTTTGACACGTGTTTTACACCTTACACCTTTTACATCGGTGTGAGAACTATATGTATTTTTTCTTTTTGATCCAGTCTCATTAGAAAACAAATCTCGTGTTTTGTGTGTGGGGACAAATCTGATTTGATTTGTAGTCACGCTTCACTTGTTTTCCTCTGTCCATCCTTGAGGAAGAGTTGCCTGGAATAGTTATGATTTACATTTAGTGAAATGCAAATCATTCTGACAATTCTGCTAAATGACACAAATTCCTCTGCACTGATGTAGCACACAATGTGGATATAGCACATTTATGTTTGTTGGGTATTTTTTTTTCCTTTTTTTGGAGAGGTTGGATAAATGGAGGGAGCATGGTTTCTGTCAAAATGTTTGTGCTGCCAGTGAAAGGGAGAAGAAGCTGAGATGGATCGGCCAAGGACATCACGGATGTCTCGGACTGAGGGGAAGTCATATTTTTGAATCATTTTCCAAATGCTGAGAACCCAGAGCCTGTGGTGTTAAAATTAATCCAAGAATGCACATGTTGTGTAGGAAGGCGAGGAGGACAGGGAGGAGGAGGAGGAAGGCGAAAATTCCTTATAATTAAGCCTTATGGCAGAGAGGGTGGAAACTTTCTAATAACAAGTTAGGACTCATTCATCACAACCTTTTTTTGGTTTCATGGTTTTTAATTTGTGGCTGCACATGACAGGAAATCATCCTCAGCCTTTTTTTCTTGTCTGTTTTGTTTGTGGTCATTCAACCTGTCCAAGATGTGAGATTTTTTCCCACCTCAGTCTCAAGGTCGCTCACTTTTTTTTTTCTTTCTTTCTGTATATATATATATATATATATATATATATATATATATATATATATATATATATATATATATATATACAGAAAGAAAGAAAAAAAAAGTGAGCGACCTATATATAGCGACAAAGTCGCTAAGTTGGGCAACACTGCTCTCTCCAGCTTCTTCTTCTGCTCCTGCTTCTTCCGTAATGTTGGTTGCTGGCAGCTTTCAGGCTAATTACCGCCCCCTGGATTGTTGTGAGGTCTAAACTTTTTTAAATAATTAGACGTATTCGTCGTGTGACTGCGTGCACCGAACCGTGACGGCCGTACCGTGACGGGACGGAACGAATACAAATACCGTCACACCCCTAATATATATATATATATATATATATATATATATATATATATATATATATATATATATCTATATATATATATATATATACATATATAAGGATGTACGATAACTGTTTTTAAAACCGATACCGATAACAATAACTTTCAGCTTCTAAAGGCCGATACTGATACTGATAACACACTCATATACCTAAGATATTTATTTTTTCCATTGAAAAACTATTGACAAGCCTCTCAATCATTTTCGTAAAGCTATCAAACAAACAAAATCAACTTAAATAAGGTTCATTACTGACTGATATAAAAAATAAAGGCTCCTTGAACTGATGGAAATACATGCATCAGAATTACTAACTGAAAAAGATTAACATTTAAAGGATTTGAAAATATTGAAAATATTGTTATAGCCATTTTTTCTTGTAATCATATTTAATTTGACTGGATTATTGATTATTTGAACTTGCTAAGCATTAATTGAGTTAATGGTAATATGGTGGTATGTGGGCGTGGTTTGGAGGGCAGTGGGCGTGGTTTGCAGGGCACCCGGTTACCTTCAGATGGCGATGGGATTGAGGGCAAAGGTTGTCCAAGCCAGGTAGCTGCGGTGCAAAGCAATTTTGACCACACGCTTTACGCCAAACTTTACGCACACGCATTACAAGAGTTTTATTTTATATTAGTACTTTCGTTAAGTTCTAAGTTTAGATTGAATTATGGAAACGTTTTTGTTCATGTTTGAAAACGGTTTACTTTAAATAAACATTACAAAGAAACAAACAAACAAAGCGGCGTTTGGGAGTGCGTCAAGAACCACCGCAGTATGTACACCTGGCGGCATCATTTAAATCTGATGCCATGACAAAAAGTCAAAATTGCTTGGATTATGGATCTACTGGATGTCGTGGATGTTGGACTTGTACAAGTTTGCAACACAAAGGACTTTCGTTGGATTAATGGACATTGTTTGATAAGAACCGTGAGCAATCCTGCCGCGTGGACACGCGGTCTATTGTTTGCTCTTTGCCTTGGATAATGGGCTCCTGCTTAATGTTTGCACTAATGAACTCAAAAGAAAAGTGAAAATGGAAACTGAAGAAATTGATAAACTTTCTGAGCTGGCGGCAGAGAGGACTTTGTTGCAAACAATTAAAACGCGCAGAGGGAAACTTTGCGCGCTGACAAGAAAAAAGAATGAAGTGCTTCAGATGATTAAAACGAATGAACCTAAAGAAAATGTGAAAAGACATGTGGACACATTTAATGAACTGTTAGCAGAGTTTATGGAGCTGCAAGTGACTGTGCAATCTCTGCTGGAAGTGGAAGAAAGAGAGGAGGATCATGCTTATTGGTATGAGCCCAAGTTAATTCACTTCAAAGACTTTCTTAAAACCGCAAACTCATGGATGGAAGAGGATGATGATGACAATGAACATAATGTTTATGATGACAATGAATATAATAATGATGATGACGATGAACATAATAAGGATGGTGATAAAGTGGATGAAGAAGATGCAAACGTTGAAATCGGCTGTAGCGCTTCTCAAGTATCTTCAAGCGGCAGCAGCAGCTCGAGATCTTTAGTAACTGCTTGCTTGGAGGCTGAGGCTGAGCGCGCTGCTCTGAGTGTAAAAGTGCAAACATTGGAACAGAAACATGCTTTGGACATTGAGGAAACTGTGTTAAAGGCCAAACAAGAAAAGCTTGCTTTAGAGGTTAAACTGGCGGCCGCAGAGGCCAAAGCGAAAATACTGCGGCAAAGTGGATCTGGATCGGTTCTCTCAAAAGCAAGCAGCCGTCAGCGCTCTGTGACGTCATCCGCTGCAGTGCAAAAAGCATCAGCACCAAAACTGCCTCAAAGAAAACCATCTGAAACAACTAAGCATCATCAAGACAAAACGGAACCAGTCACTATTCCAATTAGCAGCCATGTTCACGCACAGTCAAGTGTTGCAGAAAACGCTCTTGCAGATGTTTTGAGAAGGCAAAATGACGTCACTGAAATGTTAGTAAAACAACAGAAAGCTTCTCTTCTGCCTACTCGGGAGATTCCCAGTTTTGATGGTGACCCACTGCAATTCCGTTCTTTTATAAGAGCATTTGAACAAGGCATTGAGAACAAAACAGAAAACATGCAAGACAGACTGTATTTTTCTGGAGCAGTATACAGTGGGGCAACCAAGACAACTTGTGCGCAGCTGTTTGCATATGGATCCTAGAAGGGGATATCTGGAAGCCATGAAGCAGCTTGAGTGGCATTTTGGAAACAAGGTGAGCATTACCACAGCATTCATGAACAAAGCATTAAAAACTGGACAGTTATAAAATCTGAAGATGGAAGTGCTTTGAGGTCGTATTCACTCTTTCTTCGAAGCTGCTACAATACCTTGTCTGAAATAGACTTTGTGGATGAACTGGAAAATGCAGCTAATCTGAGAGTGATTGTGTCAAAGTTACCCTTCAAGCTGCGTGATAACTGGAGAACAGTTTGTCTGTGACCTTCAGGAAGCCCAGGGCAGGAGGGCTAAGTTTAAAGACCTTCTCCATTTCATTGAGCAGAAAACTCGTGCTATGCTGGATCCCATCTTTGGAGAAATAAACATGCCAGTGTCAATGGATAACAGAGCAAAATGCAAAATGCCGCAAAAGTCCAGCAGGGGGAGCAGTTTTGCAACCACTGTCACTAGTGTCCCTGAAAAAAACCAAAAAACAAAGTGGAAATGGAAAAAAAAAACAAACAAAAGTTTCCTTTAAAAGGCCCTGCATGTACTGTAACAAAGACCACACAATTGAAGAATGTGAACTGTTCAAACATAAGCCTAACAAAGTTAAAGTTGACTTTATGAAAGTTAATGGATTATGTTTTGGATGTACAGAAAAGGGACACCTCAGCAAGGATTGCAAAAGGCGCATGAAATGTAAAGTGTGCCATAAGAGTCATCCCACCATTTTGCATATAGATACACAAGAACAACAATCCAAAGTACTCACAAATGCACCCATATCTAATGCTATGGTCTCCTTGAATGCTGGGAGCCACACTGGGGCCGGCACAAAAGACAATGCACTCTCAATAGTCCCTGTGAAAGTCAAGTTGGACAAAGGAACCAAAACTATCAAAACATATGCTTTTCTAGATGGAGGAAGCACAGCCACATTCTGCACGGAGGAACTGATGCAGCAGCTACATGCAAATGGTAGGAGGCAGGACATATTGCTCAAGACAATGGGTCAAGAGAAGCGAGTGTCAAGCTACAAAATCTGTGGACTGGAAGTTGCTGCTTTAAAAGAAAATGAATTCCTCAAACTGCCTGATGTCTACACACAGAAACACATCCCTGTCACCAAAGAAAATATCCCCCAAAATGAGGATATTAGAAAGTGGCCTTACTTGGACGAGGTTGATTTGACACCCATTAATACTGGCATTGGGCTGCTTATAGGTGTTAATGCTCCTCAGGCCATGGAACCATGGAGGGTTATTAACAGTGAGGGTAGTGGGCCCTACGCTGTAAAAACTCGGCTTGGGTGGGTTATCAATGGCCCACTCAGCAGGAACAGGGATGGAGATGTCAGAGCAGTGCAGGTAAATCGAATATCTGTGGAAGAGCTGTTGGTCCAGCAGTATAACCAGGACTTTGTTGAGCAACACTATGAGGACAAAAAGGTGATGTCTGTGGAAGATCAACAGTTCATGGACATAGTGTCAAGCTCAGCTGTATTGGAAAATGGACACTATAGCTTAAAGTTGCCTTTTCGCAAATCTAATGTGAATCTTCCTAATAACAAGGCTGTAGCCCAGCAAAGAGCCCAGCACCTGCTAAAAAGGTTTAAGAAGGATCCTAAATTCTTTGAGGAGTACAAAAACTTCATAGAGGATGTTATTGCAAAAGGACATGCAGAAATCATACCTCAGGACAAACTGGAACATGAAAGTGGAAAAGTATGGTTCATACCACATCATGGAGTATATCACCCTCGGAAAAAGACATTACGAGTGGTGTTTGATTGTGCATCAGAGTATGGTGGAACCTCACTGAACAAAGAACTTCTGCAAGGTCCTGATTTGACAAATACACTACTAGGTGTGTTGCTTCGCTTCCGCCAGGGTCCCATAGCTGTCATGACTGACATTGAGGGGATGTTCCATCAGGTAAAAAGTGGCAAAAGATGATGTGAACTTTTTGCGCTTCCTCTGGTGGCCTGCAGGGGATGTCACAAAGGACCTGGTGGAGCACAGAATGACAGTCCACATCTTTGGAGCTGTTTCATCCCCAAGTTGTGCTACATTTGCACTGTTAAAGACGGCAGATGACAACCAACATGACTACACAAGTGAGATCACAAACACCATCCGGCGGAACTTTTATGTGGATGATTGTCTAAAATCTGTCAACTCAGTGGAGCAAGCAACACGTCTGTATCAAAATCTCACAGACCTGTGTGCTAAAGGGGGATTTCGTCTTAACAAATGGGTGAGTAACCATCGCTCAGTCCTGTCTGCCATCCCTGAAGATCAGAGAGCTAAAGGTGTAAAAACACTAGATCTGGACAAAGACCGCCTTCCCATGGAAAGAGCACTTGGTGCTCAATGGAATGTGGAGCAGGACACCTTTACTTTCAGCATGGAGATAAAACCACACTCAGTGACTAGACGTGGTATTCTATCCATTGTTAGTTCAATGTATGATCCTCTTGGATTTCTATCCCCAGTAATTCTTCCTGCAAAGCAAATCTTACAAAGACTGTGTAAAGCAAAAACTGGGATGGGATGATCAAATTCCACAAGAAGTGGCTCAAATATGGCAGAAATGGCTGGCTGACTTAGCTTTACTGGATACATTCAGTATCAGCAGAAGCTTTGCACCCAATAACTTTGAAGAAATAATGGCAGCACAGTTACACCATTTCTGTGATGCAAGTGAAATTGGATATGGCTTAGTATCCTACCTCCGCCTAGTGAACAACAAAGAAAGAGGTGGGTGAGTGTTGCTTTTGTCATGGGAAAGGCCAGAGTAGTAGCACCTCTTAAACAAATAACCATACCCAGAATGGAACTTGCAGCAGCAGTCTTGGCCGTACGCATCAACAAGATGTTAAGAGCAGAGCTTGAAATCAGTATGGAAGAGTCTGTTTTCTGGTCAGATAGCATGACAGTCCTACAGTACATCGCCAACAACACCAAAAGATTCAAAACATATGTGGCAAACCGAGTTTCCATTATCAGAGAACTATCAAATGTGACACAATGGCGGCATATCAGTTCCAAGCTAAATCCAGCAGATGCAGCATCACGAGGGATGCGGGCTGATGTTTTCCTCCAGTCTAAGTTATGGCTCAACGGCCCATGTTTCCTCTCCAAATCCCAGTCACAGTGGCCAAGAGCAGCACAGTTGGATGGAGTGGATGAAGTGTCTGAAATGGACCCAGAGGTCAAAGGTGAGATTGCTTGTGCAGTAGTGCTAGAGCAAAAGGAATGCCCCACAAGTAAGCTCCTGAACTACTTTTCCAAGTGGACAGATCTGGTAAAGGCCGTAGGCTGGATCCTGAAGTTTAAGGAGCTGCTGAGGCAACTGAGAGCACAAAAAATGAACACAACCACTGGTCAGGACTCCAAATCAAAACAGCAAACAAAGATTAAGAGCTCAAGACTTACAGTGAGTGACTGGAATAAAGCAGAAAAGGCAACTGTCTGTTATGTACAGAAGCAGTTTTATTCAGATGAAATTGCAGCCTTACAAAAGGGTACACTGAAGAAAAGTAGCCATCTATTCAAGCTTGACCCTGTGATGGTGGATGGCGTTTTGAGGGTCGGCGGTAGGTTGAGTAGGTCAGCCCTTCCTGAAGAAAAAAAAAACAAACATCCAATGATTTTGCCAAAATGCAGTCATATCTCCACCCTCATTCTGCGTCACATCCATCACAAAGTTGGTCATGGAGGCCGAAATCACATGCTGTCAGCTCTTCGGCGCCGCTACTGGTTACCACATGCCAACTCAGCTGCCAGAAAAAATCATCAGGGAATGTATGACCTGCAAACGGCAGCGGCAAAAACCTGGTGAGCAAAAGATGTCAGATCTTCCTGCTGACAGGATCATGGCTGACCTCCCACCCTTCACAGATGTTGGCATCGACTACTTCGGCCCAATGGAGGTGAAAAGAGGTAGAAACACTGTGAAAAGGTATGGTGTCATATTCACATGTTTAACATCACGTGCAGTACAGTACATTTAGAAGTAGCACATTCATTAAATACAGATTCATGTATAAACGCCATCAGAAGATTTGTCTGTCGCAGAGGTCAAGTGAGAGAAATAAGATCTGACAATGGAACAAACTTTGTTAGTTCAAACCGAGAGCTGAGACAAGCCATTAAGGATTTTAATCTAAACAAGTTTCACAGTTCTCTCCTGCAGGAAGGAATTAAATGGACTTTCAATCCCCACATGGAGCTCATCATGGAGGAGTTTGGGAGCGACTGGTGCAGCAGGTCAAAAGGGTGCTTTGTACAGTGGTAAGACAGCAAGTATTGGATGATGAGGCCTTGCATACTGCCTTGTGTGAAGTTGAAGCTGTGTTGAATGATCGTCCTATCACGCCATCTAGTGATGACCCTAATGACCTGGAGGCCCTAACCCCAAACCACCTTTTGCAGCTTAAAGCAAAGCCGCTTCTTCCCCCTGGCTTATTTAAAACACAGGATCAGTACACTCGCAGACGTTGGAGGCAGGTCCAATACATTGCTGACCTGTTTTGGAAACGGTGGGTGAAAGAATATCTCCCACTGATGCAGGCACGCCAAAAGTGGAACAGAGCAAAGAAGAGCTTTGCAGTTGGAGATCTCGTGCTTGTCATGGACGATTCTGCTCCCAGAAGTTCATGGCCTTTGGGACGCATCACAGAAACCATCGCAGACTCAAAAGGATTTATTCGTCGTGTTCGTCTGAAAACACAAACAGCGGAACTGGAACGACCCATCACCAAGCTCTGCCTCCTACTGGAAGGGGTGTAGCTTAATGGCTGCTGCTGGAGTTTGGAGTCTTTGGCTCTACATTTACACTGATGACATAGTTCAAGACTCTTGCAGACACTACATATATGCATTACATGTTCTCATAACTCACATACTCCCTGGACACAGTTGTCATGCATACACCTTTTTTACTTTTTGCTTTTTGGACATTTGGAAGAAGAATGAAGGCCTTCTTATAAAAAAAAAAAGGGGGACACTTTTGCACCTTTGTCAAAAACAAAGGATATGTACAATGTACAGTATTGCTGGCGTTTGGATAATGGCTATATATTTTCTTTTTGTAATTAGTTGCTAGTCAATAATTAGGGGCCGGAATGTTATAGCCATTTTTTCTTGTAATCATATTTAATTTGACTGGATTATTGATTATTTGAACTTGCTAAGCATTAATTGAGTTAATGGTAATATGGTGGTATGTGGGCGTGGTTTGGAGGGCAGTGGGCGTGGTTTGCAGGGCACCCGGTTACCTTCAGATGGCGATGGGATTGAGGGCAAAGGTTGTCCAAGCCAGGTAGCTGCGGTGCAAAGCAATTTTGACCACACGCTTTACGCCAAACTTTACGCACACGCATTACAAGAGTTTTATTTTATATTAGTACTTTCGTTAAGTTCTAAGTTTAGATTGAATTATGGAAACGTTTTTGTTCATGTTTGAAAACGGTTTACTTTAAATAAACATTACAAAGAAACAAACAAAGCGGCGTTTGGGAGTGCGTCAAGAACCACCGCAGTATGTACACCTGGCGGCATCATTTACATCTGATGCCATGACAAATTTTATAGTATGTGATTCCAGCGCTGCCATGATACCTGAACTGCTGCACAAAGACATTTCAGGGTCACGTAAACCAGACAATTAAATATTAAAAACAAATTCAGTCCTGTGGCCTGTTTTCTAAAATTGAAATATAAAAAAAAAACAGACATTTTTTATGTGCTAGATTATAAAACAAAAACAAAATAAAAAGTCACTTTTTAATCTTTTTAATTTTTGATTGACAATTGAAAATGAAAAAAAAATGATACACAGATAATTACGGACTGATAAAGTTACAGAACTTTTACATAGACATTTTCATTTTACCCAACCAATGGTTGCAAACATGAGCTTTTGAAGACTTTAAAGCATTAAAAGGTCCAGATATACAGGCACGTAGACCAAAGCACAGTATGTGGTGGATGTTGTTGCTGCTTGTGGTCTCAGAAGATGGTGGCTCCTCCCCACAACACCCCACCAGTGCCATCCATTGGTACCATTGGTTCTCAGAGGATGAATCTGATCACGTCGGAGATCCTCTGACTTCTTCTTCAGTGGACCATAACATGATCTTTTTTGGGTTGTCTCAACAATTGCCAAGAGCTTTTATCAATTTGTGTCATCTTTTTGTGAAATTTTACTAACTGCAGTCTTTCTACCTACCTTTCATCAGGTAATGTCTGTTTTTGTAAGAAAACCTTTATATGTATTCATTCATCCATTTTATATTCCCACTTCATTCTAATCAGGGCATGTGGGGGCTGTAGTCCATCCTGTCCCTCACCCAGTCCATCACAGGGACTTTAAAATTTATATTTACTGGAAATCAGTTGTTACCCTGCTTTAGATTGTCAGTATGATTGTCTAAGTTGTAGTAAAATCTCATAACTCATTAGTTGTCATTAGTCACTGGCTCCACGCCATCACCACTCCAGTAGTGATCCAGTATGAAGACTCTGCTAGCACCTACACATAATCCGCTCAAATCAAATATGACGATATGTCGATTCTGTGCCAAGACACAATACAGTCATGAACTGCTTGTGAATCTGCGTTAGCTTACACTTGAACGCTATTGCTTCTGTCTATTTGTGCAGCACCAGCAGACGAAATGAATCTCGTACCATCCAGTTGTTTAATCCAGTCAAATCAGCATCACATACTTAAGGTTTGAAACTCTTAACACAAACCACTATTTGCCGTGTTGAGGTATACTGGTGCGTTTGTTCTCAGGATGGCGGCTGTGCCCTCTGTTATGTGAGCCGCCTGCTGTTTAGTCAGTTTACATTCCCTGAGCTAGTATTTATGCAGGAACATGCACACCTTTCTCTTTTGAAGTGAGCAAAGTTCTAGGTTTTGCTTCACAGAATAATAAACAGACTTCAGTTTAAAAAAAAAAAACAGACCACTACAAAGAGAGTATGACCTGAGATGAAGAGATTTATTAGCTGTTAGGGGTGTGGCAATATATCGGGATTTTCGGCCACCCAATATAATATTGATTTTTCAGCTCCTAATATTGATTTTTCAATTTTTTTTTAAAAAACACTAATAATAAACAATAAATAGGTTGTTTTGAAGCAAATAGTTTTGACTCAATTTGTCCTCTGAATGATCAATATCATCTGATGAACATATACAGCAACTTGATTTTTCATTTTTCATCACCAATACTCACCCCTATTAGCTGTTGGGGTTTTTTTTTGGTACTCACATTATTGTCCAGTGAACATGTTAAAGACAAGTTACCAATGTAGTTAATGTCATTTCTAGTGATACTGTTAATGCAGTAATGTTTTGTGAAACTGATTTTATCGTACTGAAATGTTAACTGCAGCTTCAGAGCGCTTTAACAGTGTTTCGTGCAACCAGCCAGATGAGTCTGAGGACTAATCTCTCCCACTGCCACTTCTACAGCCGCTCAGGTTGCTGAGAGCTGTGTTGTAAGTGTGGGTCGATTCATGCGATCACCCGTGGTGATAACATGAATAAATGAGTGTGGCTCCGGATATTTGTTACAATCTTTTCCCAAAGCTCCAAATGTTTGTTGTAATCTATGGATGCAGGATAACTGTTTTTTAAAACCGATATCGATAACGATAACTTTCAGCTCCTAAAGGCCGATACCGATACTGATAACACACACATATACCTAAGATCATTACATCAATACTATGAACAAAACCAAAAATAGTTTTGACTCTTTAAATGAACAGATATTTAATTTTTACAATGAAAAACTATTGGCAAGCCTCTCAAACATTTTCATAAAGCTATCAAACAAACCTATTTGATATCTCACATCAACTTAAATAAGGTTCATTACTGACTGATATAAAAAATAAAGGCTCCTTGAACTGATGGAAATACATGCATCAGAATTACTAACTGAAAACGATTAACGTTTAAAGGATTTTGACTTGTGGTTCCATTTAAATTAATACCTTTAATTAAAGTAAATGTGGTTCAGTGATTTTTTTGTTTTTTATTTTTTATCTCATGGAAGCTTTAGATGAGAGAGGGGAGGGGAGACTGCTGCTGGCTTGCGCACGTTAGCATTAGCTCAGGTTAGCGCGATTTCAAAACTCCATGGAAGCGATTGTTATGTTGTAGGTGGCCGATCAGGTTTTACGTATTAAAGCTTGTGCTTCCCTCCTCGTAGAATTCGCTCAGAGGATTTGTCACAAATAACCACCAAACTATCTTCTTCTAAAACTTTAACGAAGTTCCACGCCGCCATGTTTGTTGTGATCAGCACAATGCAGGCTGCATTCAAGGTGTAATGTAAATTTCGACGTTCCCTCGTTTGCTAGTAGTTCTTTCAGCCTTTTTTTTCTTTTTTTATGTGTAACATGTGGGGAAATACTGCGAATATTGATTCAAGTCAGCAACTAAAAAAATTATGACCGAGTTAACAAGTTGTTTTCTGGCATGAGGGGGTATTCTTGATTTTCCTTATTGAGAAATCATTTTTCTGATTATGCCAATGTTACTTGAACATAACATTCACTGCCGGTCATCTAAGGCTCAGAGGGAACAAGGCACTGCCGTGTTGAAAAAAAGAATGTAATTGGGGCTGTTTGTCGTGATATCGGACTTATCGGAATGATGTCATAGTTTCCTGTTATCGGTCCGATAGTTATCGTGCACCCCTTTTGTAATCTTCTGTTGATGCCGTGGAGCTCCAAAAAGTGGACATGGTAAACATTCTGAGAGCATTTCCACTTCTCTCAAATGAGCCTCTTTATCTAAGGTTTTGCTGATTTCCATTCATTTATATCTCTCTCCTAAAGAAGAGGATTCTCCTTATAAATCCTCTGTTCAGCATCTCTCACCTTTGAAACGCCCAAAACTCTGAAGCCTTCTTCCTCCATTTCCGTTTGGTGCTCTGCTTTTCCAGTTATTGTACCTTAAAGTATCTGATAGGGTCATATGTGACGCAACATGTCAACTGAAAGGAGTTTCTGTCTTGAAATGAAAATATGATAAATACCTGGAAGAGCTTTCTAATGGGTCGTGGAAATGGATCTCGCAAGTTTCAGCATCAACTGCTAGGAGTGAGTATTGGCAAGGACCTCGCATACGATACGATACGATATGTATCATAATATTTGGGTCACAATAAGAAGTTACAATGATCCCTCGCCAATTCGCAGTTTAAGTTCCGCGGTTTTAGTAATCATGGATTTTTTCAGAAATATATAATATAATTTAGAAAAATTTTAAAAATCGCAGAAACATCACAGGATGTTGTGTGCATTCTCTCACAGCGAAGAAATGTTGTGAGCCAGCCTGGCCCCTTTAAGAAGGTGGCCTTATGGGTAATGTAGTGTGTGTGTCGTGGGACGGCAGAATGAAAACAGGGTTAGATGAAAAGTGTAGTGAGCATCAACAGCAGCCCAGCGTGTATAGATTTACATTCTCTGTTAACCGACAGGAGCCCAACAATACAACCTGTGTGATGTTACAAGTTCCTGCAGTGACAGAATAAAGTTCCCGTTCCATGCAAAGAAAACCAGACTTTTTCTTTTGTTGTTGTTAGCATGTTAGCCGCTAATTACGAGCCAAAAATAGCACAATAGCAGCGGTTTCTTTACTACGGTTCAGAGACCAGAGGCTGTGAAGGTAACAGAAAGACCACAGTTGAGCCTTTGTCTTGTTTCACTGCAGTGCCTCGCTACTTTTTTGGGATTTTTTAACATATTTTAAACACATTATTGAGGCTCGGGGGGCTCCGGCTCCAGTTCCTGGATTTTGATTTTTTCGGGAGGGTGTTCGGTCCCCATTAACCGTGAATAATAAGGGATCACTGTAATATCAAAATTAAAAGTAGAAATGAAAAATCAAGTTGCTGTATATGTTTATCAGATTATATTGATCATTCAGAGGACAAATTGAGTCAAAACTGTTTGCTTCAAATCAACCCATTTATTTTTTTATTATTAGTGTTTTTTAAAAAACTGAAAAAAAAAATCAATATTAGGAGCTGAAAAATCGGCTGAAAATCGCGATATATTGCAAAATTGATTTTTTTTCACACCCCTATCAACTGTCCAGTTGCTGTACGTGTCTGTTGCAGTGATGGGAAGCGTGATGCTCCTCCGACTGGATGATGGGAAGCGTGGGACCCTCTCTATCCTTCTCAGTGAATCACGTCTGGAGCTTTATCGACAGAGCTTTGATATCCGTGATCCACAGACTGCAGTTTCAGATTAACCCCACTTGTATTACCAGTGGGACACAGATGTGCCTGTAGAAAATGTTTCACTCATATTTTATGTTCTCTTTCATGCTCTTGATCGCTCACTGAAAGAATGAACGAGCTGCTAGCGCTGACATAGACCCTGCTTTGTAGCCGATTGCTGTGTTTTGCCTCGGGTTAAACGTTCAGGAATTGCACAGATGTTCTTGCCAGATGCGGATTAAACTGTGACCTCATCTTGGTGCTTCTGGGGGTTTTTTTTAGAGCTGCTTGCACATGAGAACACATGGGTCCACTCCATCCATCATCCAGACCCGTTTAGCCCTATAAAGGGGTCATCTGCTGGAGCCACGCCCAGCTCTCTGAGTGAAAGGCGGGGTCCACCCTGGACAGGTCACCAGTCAACCACACACATGCGCACGAGATAACCTGACATACATGTTATGGCCGAACCCTCTTGCTCAGGGCAGCAGTGCTAACCACCAAGCTACCGCGCTGCCACAGGCCCGCTCACTAATTCATTTATTTATTTCATGAAAGGAGTCATGCGTAGCTCAGTAAACACTACCGCTCTCCTCCCGGTCCTTTTCCACAACAGTTCAGCCACAATTCACTCCATCTCCTCCTCTGCTGACACTCTGCTTCTGCTGCAACTGAAAGTGTTGTAATTCTCTCAGTTTCTAAGAGTTTTACAAAATAAATCCACAAACACGTCCTCTTTAGAAGTGACGGATTTTTGTTTTTTCTGTGGCGCGGATTCAAGACGGAACTGGAAAGATTCCTCAGACATTTTCGTCCACGTTGACGTGATTAGCATCACACAGCTGCTGCAGATTTGTCGGCTCCACACACAGCCACATCCACATCCCAAAGGTGCTCTGTTAGGCTCAGATGTGGAGACTGTGGTGAGCACTTAAGTGCAGTGATATCATTGTTGGACTGTTGAAAAAAAAAAAGAAAGAAAAAAAAAACAGATTATTTGAGCTTCATGACATTGTATATTCTTGTGCTGATAGTAGCTGTCAGAGGGTGATCATAAAGGGATAGACAATGTCAGCAGCAGTACTCAGGCTGACTGTAAATGATGGACAGTAGATACTGGGGGGAGTGCACAGTCAAGAGAATAAGTCTCATACCGCTACACCACCAGCAGCCACAACGGTGGATACAAACCATGATTGGTTGAATGCTTCTGTGTTGATTCTGCCATATTCTGACCCATCTGAATGTGGCAGCAGTGACTCATCAGACCAGGTGACATTTTTTCCAATCTTTCATTGTGCTTTTTTTGGTGCATTTTTGTGAAATGCAGCTTCAGTTTCTTGCTCTGAGCTGACAGGTGCAGCACCTGGTGAGATCTTCCGTTTCAAGGTTTGGCATGTTGCAGGTGGTCTATGGAGCTAAATCAGGGTCAAAAGTTTTGTAACGCAAAAACAAACTGAAAGTTGAAGTTTTGAACTTTGGGCTCTTATTTTTTTCATTTACAAATTCCTTGTTTTCAGATCTCAGATCTTTCTTTTTCATGTTCAAATCTTTTTTTCATTTTCATGTTCAAATCTTTTTTTCATTTTCAGAATTTTTTTTTTTCAGGTTCAAATCTTTTTTTTCCACTTTCAGAAATGTGTTTTTCAGGTTCAAATCTTTTTTTTCACTTTCAAATCATTTTTCTTCAGGTTCAGACTTTTGGCCCTGATCTCACGCGAGGGGCGTGACATCATGATTGACAGGGCTGAGAACCTTTATCAAACACGTTGCCTTTAGGGACTGGAATCAAATAAATAGATTAATTAAATAAAAAAAAGAATCGCTTGTCGGGCGGCCGCAGTGCATTGTGGGTGAACTAGGTGAAGATGCATTTTGTCATAAAATGCCTGTGTTTTATCTTTTTAAGGCTGTTGTTTTGTTTTCCCGACTTTAGTGTGTTTGTTTCGGGGGTTTACTTTAGGTGTTGGACTATTTTTGTGGTGGTTTGTAGATCAGACTAGCTGAGGCTTTGAAACCGTGATCCAGACTGATAACACATCTGGTGACTTTGCGGCCCGTGCTCACTGTGTACCTCAAACTCTGCATGCACAGATGGCCTGTGGCACAGCATTGACAATTGTTTTATCCGATGTTGGATGAAACTTGTAATAAAGTTAAAACACATGTCAGTCGGCCAGCGGGAGGTGTACGATCGGGGCCTTGGTCTCTACGGACAGCAACTTCTGCAAATGATGTATTCCAGGTGCCAGAATAACTGCGGTTGTTGTCATGTTTGAATTGAATTGTAATAAACCAAAAGAAAATATTGCATTTGCATGCCCAATGTGTCCAGTTATGCCATTATGTTAGGGGGGGTTGCCCGGTGTTACCGGGGGTCTCAGATCATACAGAATTCATTTAAGGTTAGCTTTTTTATAGAACAGGTCAATACCTTGTTCTTTTATTAAACAAACTAAATAATCTTATATTATTAATCCTATTTCATAGCTGCATGTCATTTCTGTAGCTACATGGTCTTTAAAACTATTCTGTATCAGGGCAGAGTTTCACCCCCGATGCATGGACGCCAGGCTTTTAGCCTTAATGACATGCCTATATATGCCTTATAGCGATATAGTTTTTCTTGACACAGACGCCAGGCTACCGCTAAGCTACCAATGAGACGCAATGATTCAGCAACGATTCAATTATTTCATGATCGTTTGGCTTTCTAAGTGTCAGTTGAGCAGCAGAAAATATCATTTGTAGAGAACAGGGCCATAAAGAGCAATGAAAAGCGCTTGTTAAAGCATGAACTGCAACACTGGAACCCTCAGAGCCTCGCTGAGCGCTCCCATTCGTCACATCCTTATGACTGATTAAGTTAGAAGAGGGTGTTTTATATGCAAATAGTCTCTCTGGGTTTAAAATTTTTTTTTCTCCTCCGTTTGTTTGGCATGTTACATGTGTATATCATACCAGACAGGCCTGGAATTTCGTGATTTGAGGGAGAAGGCCACTTGGCCTTCAAAGGGGCATTTTTTTTTTGAGGGCACAAAGGCCAAATGTCAGGGCAACACGGCCATAATAAAAAAACACAATATATGCTAATAAACGGCACAGTTTTTGAATTCAAAACCTTGGATATTTTTTATAGGCTACCACAACTTTATGACTTTTATCAAAGGGAAAATAGGCGATGTCATTGACTTTTATCAGGTTATTACACATCCATGATCGATGGGGATGGAGAACCTGGGGTCTTCCTGGGCCCATAAGGAAAAACAGTTGGCCTCCACCTCTCTATGCTCCCTCTGTCTTTTTTGCACTGGCTGAAAATTTTAAAACAGTTTTATGATGAATCATAGTGGCACAACTAGTTAATATATTTCATTTCATTTCATTTTATTGATTCATTCCAGACATGTCAAAACAATCTTTTAAAGCATAGACAATTTTTACACTATCATGAATCTATGTATCTGAAAATAAATATAATATATTAATAAAATATATAATAAAGCATAACTCAATATACACTGACACATGTGCATAACCATAACTTAGAACCATAACTTAAATATTAAATGGACATATTCCCCCCAAAAAATAAAAAAAAAACAAAATTTATATCCAATGTATACACACGGATCTATATACATACATACGCAAAACACATATCTGGTTCAACATGAAGAGTGACAGAAAAGGGGTATTAATTCCTTCCAAATGTTATTTCCTAAGTGTACCACATAAACTTAGGCTAAAAATAAGAAGAATCTAACAATTAACTATTCCATGATAACCTTTGAAGTAGGTGTCCATTTTTGGCAGTTTTTTTGCTGCATCTTCGACTCGACTCGACTAATCTCGACTCGTTCCCGTCTTGGCATTTTTCTTTCTGAGGGAAAAAAATTTCGAGTGAAAATGTTAAATTTTGCTGCCTGAAGGATTTCCTTTGTTACTTCGACATTTTTACCACCTGTTGTGATGAGTAACCATAGCAACCAGACACTAATGGAAAGACTAATCCTAATAATTATGATAAGCAATACATTCCTTTTAACTCTCAAGCCTGATTTGTTTCTGGACTGTCCTCTTGATCTTACTTAGCTGGCAGTAACTAGAGCTTCATCTAAACCATCAAGATACGTATCTCTTAGAACCACATCCCTACCAGACTGTGAAGGAGATTTTTCCTTTAATTAATACTTCTATTTTAGACGTAACCAGTCTATCTTTATCAAAAGACCAAGGGCCTCGGGCTTTTAAGGTTGCTGTAATTATCCTTCTACAAAAGAAAGCTGGTTCTGATCTAGAAGTGCAAGATAATTCCTTTTATATCTAAAGTTCTTGAAAAACAGTATCAAATCAACTAATCGACCATCTACATAGAAATTAATTGTTTAAAGAGTTTCAGGCAGGATTCAGATCACATCATCGTACAGTAACAAGGGAAGTACCTGGCGACTAATTTCCCTGTCGACTAAACGAAAATTTTAATTAAGACTAGTCGACTAGTCTAAAAAAAGATGCCCTCCAGCCTGGAAGTGATCAGTTTGCGTCCCGGTACGGTGTATTCAGGCTCAACATATTCCATTAGCTTCCTGAAGCCTTTACCTTCCACAAAGTTAAGTGGAAGCATATCTTGCGAAGTCATGATCGTGATGAGCTGCGTTATCCTCTCAGACCAGACAGGAAAACACGTCTCCGGGTAAACAATGTCAAATCGGTCTGAGTGTGGCTAGCACCGCTAGCATCAGCAGCCGTCGTCTCATGCAGATCCAAACATCCAAATGCTTGAGTGGAATGTGGTTGCGCATTGCTCCAGTCGAGTGATTGTATGCCAGTTGTTTCTGACACAGTCTACATACTACCTTGTTTTCATTTTCTAGATTAAAGTTCCGCCAAACCACGCTAGTTTAGCGAGACCATCTTCCCACCGTGCCGTTTTAAAACTCCAGTCTACTCGAGCATTGCTGCGGAGAGGGAGGGACTGCTGTCTGACGGCTCTGTAGCCCCGACTAGTGGCGGGCGGCTGTATGACAGTTAAGCGGCCTTGTACATGAATAAAACACAAATTCGTTTAAACGACTAATATTACGACTAGTAAGTGGGCGGGCGTTTAATCATTTAGACGACTAATCGTGCACATCCCTAACAGTAACAGCACTGGTGAAGGTTACCAATGATCCTCAAGGCCTCAGACAGTGATCTGGTCTCTAAACTGGTCCTCTTAGTTCTCAGTGCAGCATTTAAAAAAGCTGATTAAAGCATTTTTTTTACTGCGGCGTTAACATGTTATTGGTATTAAAAGATTCACATTAGCTTGTTTAGGTCGTATTTATCTGATGTAGATAGTTTACAATTCATTCATATGAATGGGGAGTCTTCTTCATACAACAGCTTTTCATGGTGTTCCTCAGAGTTCCATATTTGGGCCTTGACTTTTCACTCTGTACATGTGTTCATTAGGTATTATCATCAGGCAGCTCTCACTGATATTATCATCAGGCAGCTCTCACCGATGTGCAGTTTTACTCCATGAAGACCTGGATGACTGCTAATTCATTCTACGAAACTCATATAAGACTGCGTTTGTTGTCTGCACCCAAACACTTCAGAAATGTACTGTCTTGTCTAGGGATGCACGATAATTATCAACCCGATGACTTTCGGGCCGATAACAGGAAATTATGACGTCATCCCGATAACTCCGATATCATGACGAATAGCCCCGATAATATATATATTTTAGTCAACACAGCAGTGCCTCGCTCTCTCTGAGCCTTAAATGACCGGCAGTTAATGTTATGTTCAAGAGACGTCGGCATAATCAGAAAAACGATTTCTCAGTAAGGAAAATAAAGAATACGACCTCATGCCAGAAAACAACTTGTTAACTCGGTCATAATTTTGGTAGTTGCTGACTTGAATTGATATTCTCAGTATTCTCCCACATGGTACACATAAAAAAATTGAAAAATAGATAAGGCTGAATGAACGACGAGCAAACGAGGGAACGGAGGAATTTACGTTACACCTTGAATGCAGCAGGCAGTTTAGTGCGCGAATAAAAACAAACATGGCGGCTATTATATGGAACTTCATTAAGGTTTTAGAAGAAGATAGTTCGCTGGTTATTTGTGACAAATGCTCCAAGCGAAGGAGGGTAAAATAGCACAAGCTTTAATACGTCAAATCCGATCAGCCATCTGAAACATAACCATCGCTTCCATGGAGTTTTGAAATCGCACTAACGTGCACTAACGTGCGCTAACATGAGCTAACTTCAGCAAGCCAGCAGCAAGTCAACCCCTCCCCTCCTCTCCCCTCTCCTCTCCGCTCCTCACCATCATCCCTCATCTAAATCTTCCATGAGATTAAAAAAAAAAAAAAAAACTACTGAACCTCATTTACTTTAATTAAAAGGCATTCGTTTGAATAGAACCCTTTAAAGGTAATTTTATTTTTTTTTGTTACTATGGAGTGCACTTTTTCAGTTTATTTACACAGACAAGTCCAACTTGTGTCAGTACATTATGACCTGTGCATTATTGTTTTTGTCATTGAGAAGCAAACGAGGGAAAGTCGAAATTTACATTACACCTTAAAGGTGGGGTGGGTGTTGTTTTTTTGCAACACTTTTTACAATATTGCCTGAAAACCTTTTCACATTTCCATTGCACCCACTGAAATAAAATGTTTGCAAAAAAAACTAAACATTTTGGTCCAGTCTAGAAGGTATAATCAGAGAAAAACTCTGACCAATCAAAAAAGTGATCATCACTATTTTGATTGGCTGCCTAATACGTCCATCAAATATCACCCCTCCCTCCCTCCCTCCCTATGGTTCATGCAGTCGTGAATCATGTGAAGGCGTGGTTTCGAGGGGTGAGCTGAAGAGGAGGAGGCGGAGCCTTTGGGAGGAGGGAGGGAGTGTATATTTTCAAAATCTCACTTGAGTTGGATTGCTGGAACCGTTTTTCAAACAACACCTACTCCACCTTTAAATGCAGCATGCATTGTGCTGATCACAACAAACATGGCATGGAACTTCATTAAAGTTTCAGAAGAAGATAGTTTAGTGGTTAATTGTGACGAATGCTCCAAGTGAATTCTACAAGGAGGGAAGCACAAGCACGAGCTTTAAATACGTCAAACCTGATCAGCCACATACAATATAACAGTCGCTTCCATGGAGTTTTGAAATCGCGCTAATGCGAGCTAATGCTAATGTGCGCAAGCCAGCAGCAGTCTCCCCTCCCCTCATTTCTCTCATCTAAAGCTTCCGTGAGATAAAAAAAAAACACAAAAATCACTGAACCACATTACTTCAATTAAAGGTATTAATTTAAATGGAACCACAAGTCAAAATCCTTTAAATGTAAATCCTTTTAAGTTAGTAATTCTGATGCATGTATTTCCATCAGTTCAAGGAGCCTTTATTTTTTATATCAGTAAGTCATGCACCTTATCTAAGTTGATGTGAGATATCAAATAGGTTTGTTTGATAGCTTTATGAAAATGTTTGAGAGGCTTGACAATAGTTTTTCATTAGAAAAAATTAATATCTGTTCATTTAAAGAGTCAAAACTGTTTTTGGTTTTGTTTATAGTATTGATGTAATGATCTTAGGTATATGTGTGTGTTATCGGCCTTTAGGAGCTGAAAGTCGGTTATCGGTATCAGTTTTAAAAAACAGTTATCATGCATCCCTAGTCTTGTCAATTAATAACTTTGGATGCCATTATTTTGGCATCCTCACATATAAAGCACTCCAGGGCCTAGCTTACTCTTATCTTAAATAACTTATAGTTCCATGTCTTCCCACTAGAGCACTTTGCTCTCAAATTGTGGGCTTCTTGCAGTTCCTAGAGTTTCCAAAAGTAGAAGAGGAGGCAGAGCCCTCAGTAATGGGGCTTGTCTCTTGTGGAATCAACTCCCAGTTAGTTTTTGGGAAGAAAACATCCGCTCATCCTCTCTACCTTTTATGGTTAGACTTGAAACTTTTCTTTTTGTTAAAGTTTATGGTTAAAGGATAGGTTCATTGACATGTACTCGTCAATGTACTTGTTCTCACTACTTTTGTAGCCATCGGCATTGATCTTTTCCTTGTTGAAATGGCAGGATCATAGCGTGGAATTTCTTGTGGGGTTCAGCACATCAACATTCTTCCCTATCTTGTCCTTCCCCTCATACGAAATCAGTGCCTTCCATCTTCCCTGCAGAGAGAGAGAGAGATCCTTTGGCCACTTTAACTACATCATGTCAGCCACATCATGAAGGGCTAGATGCTACGTGATGTAGCAACTCAGTAATACACCATGGTTGTTTGAAGGTAGAAAATAATGTAAAATGAAGGATCTCTATCACTTACGTTGATTTGTTGCTTTCTTTCTTCCTGCAAAAAGCCCCGAATGTAACATGTTAACGTTGCCGCTTCCACCTAGTGGATAAAAATGGTGCTGTTTTCATGTCACTTAGGTTTGTTTTAGTGGAATGAAGTGAATGATTATTAATTCAAAATTCGAGTACAAGTTGGACTTTAACTCAGAATGCTTTCTGTTGCAAAGTGTCTTGAGATGACCTTGTTGTGAATTGGCACTATACAAGTACAGTGAATTCAGTTGAATACAGATTGAACCCATGAGTTACTGTAAAGTGTGCTTTGTCTGAGCAGCCACACCTAAACACCTAAAATAAACCAAGAATAGCTTCACAACAAAAACAAAAACATATTCAGTCTCTGTGGACAGATTAATCTCCAAATAATGCATTAAAACTGTCAGTCACTGCGATTGTTGTCATGCTTGAGGAAACTGCAATAAACCAAAGGAAAACAATCAATCTTTTGTTATAGCTTAAAATTAATTTTAGATTAGACAGCTGAAAACACCACGATAATGCAGATATACATCACAGTAATGCCCCTGATTACATCTGTCAGCTCTTGACCACGACTGTACTGTGTGGAAAATGCCTACATAATTCATCTAGGGTCTACTGAGCTTTTTGTAAGGACACGACCACATGGACTTCCCTTTTGTCCATTTGCATACCAAGTGTGCCAAGTAAGCTTTTTACTGCTCTGAGGGGTGTACTACGAAGCGAGATTAGAGGGTTAGCGAGGTATGTTGAGTCTAAAACCAGGATTTCCGGTACCACGAAGGTGGCTCTCTTTTAACATGGCTAGATCACCATGGTAACTTACTCTGCAAACTTAACCTGGTCCGGAGCAGGTTATGTGCAGAGTTTAGGCTCAAATCGGCTATAAAAAGCACCGCCCTTTCACTTTCACCCAATCCCGTTGACCTGAGCGCCAGGATTGTGCAATGGAGGGAGAGTATTCAGAGACTGGACTGATCCGCTGGCTTCCCATGACCATATTCTCTATGAACGCTATAGATTTCCAGCTGAGGGAATACGTTACATTTGTAATCTGCAAGAGACATATATTGGCAGCGCCACCAAACGTAGCCGTGCCCTCACAGTAGCGCAAACGGTGTGCGTTTCTTTGCGTTTCTTTGCCGCGGGAACCTACATGCATTCAGTTGGTGATGCAGAAAATCTGAGCCAGAATACTGGAATAAAGGTTGTACTTGTTCTTACTAAACTGCTGAATATGTTTGTAGTATTCCCTGGCCATCTGCCCACGCTTCAAATAAAAGAAGCGTTTTACTAAATCGCAGGTAACATAAATTAATAGTCCATTATATTGATAATCAGTGTGACGTGGAATTTCATGTGAAATGTTTTAATATAATTCATTCATAAGATTCCCCAGGGTGATAGGGTACCTATTAAAGTGGCCGGTGAGTGTGTATAACAGATAATATTAAATCTTAAATTAATTTCACATAGATTTAGCAAAAAACTAAAGTGATTTTCATTTATCATCCATAATGGGACAGTCAGACCTACATAATGTTTAAATCTGCTGCATTAAGTTTAAAGTTTAAGCGCTCTAAAAGAGGGAGGAAGATTAATTAAGGTTGTGAAATAAATATAGTGGTGAAATAAATATGATTTACGAATTTACACGATCTGCAATATTTTGCCAGCACTCCTCTCTGGCTTTATTCGCACCTACAGTGTTGCTTTTGGCCGTAAAGATTTCTTTGAAATCCTCATAGCCCTGCATTATTAAAACCTGCTCCTCCTGACTGAAATATACGGACCGCCATCTATCCATTTGATCCGGAATAGGCGTCAAATGACGCGTCAAACGCCCCCTTTTATGTGAACGCGCACAGAGCAGAAAGCAGAAAGCCGCGGTTAACAAAGATAGTTGATAACGACCGTCGTGGTACCAGTTATCTCTGATGGAGAGTTTCAGGTTTGTTAAGCCAGCTCACCTAAAGAAAGCCTGGCTGTGTCCAACTTGCTTCGTAGTACACCCCTCAGAGGTGAATCAGGCCAAAACAAAAAAACAAAAAGAGAGATGGAGAAAAGAAAAAGTGGTTGCTATGTGGACGCAATGGCAAAAAGGCTGCATTGTGACCAGGCCTGGAATTTCGTGATTTGATGGACAAGGCCACTTGGCCTTCAAAGGGGCATTTTTTTTTTTTTTTTTTTTTTTTTTTTTTGAGGGCACAAAGGCCAAATGCCAGGGCAACAAGGCCATAATAAAAAAAAAACACAATACGACATGATATGCTAATAAACGGCACAACACAGTTTTTGAATTCAGAACCTTGGATATTTTTAATAGGCTACCACATTGGACTTTTATCAAAGGGAAACAGACAACAAAATAGGCAATGTCATTGACTTTTATTAGGTTATTAAACATCCATGAATTTAATTTAAATTGTCATCTGATGATGGGGATGGAGAACCTGGGGATCTTTCTAGGCCCATAAGGAAAAACAGTTGGCCTCCTTTTGGCAATTCCTGCATCCCACCATCTTGCCACAGGAGGTTGAGGCTAAAATAAGAAGAATCTAACAATTAACTATTGCATGATAACCTTTTGAAGTAGGTACCCATTTTTTGGCAGTTTTTTGCTGCATTTTCGAGCTCTTTTGCGACTAATCTCGACTCGTTCCCGTCTTGGCATTCTTCTTTCTGAGGGAAAAAAGTTTTGAGTGAATATGTTAAATATTTTTCAATAATAATATCGCGTTTTCATAGCCTACTGCAGCCATTCCCAAACTTCAGAATACCAATTTGAAATGTGAAAAATCTTTAATCACAACTGTGATCAACAATCAAGACTAGAAGCTATGCTCTGACATTAATGTAAGGGGTCAACAAATAAGGTGACACTTGTCATATTAAGTTAAGATGATAGTAGAATAACACTTAACTGGTTTGTTTTGTTACTTCTTAATGTTTTTAAATCATGTTGTTAATATTTTACAGTAATTAGAAACATATTTAAAAAAGATCGAGGATTTAAAACATATTTGTTTAATTTTAATAACCTCTCACGGCCCACCTTTAGCCACCCTGGAGCGTTTTTCTGTAATGATAGGTGTTAAAGAGTTTAGGTTTCACTTTCGCACATCTGAAGTCTCAGTGAAGTGTATCGTGTATAGAACACGGAATGTCGGCGTTTAAATCAATCTATCTCAGCATCGTCATCCTGCCTGTAAGATGTTGTTGATTCATATGTCAATTGTGAGTTTATGATGTGTTAACTGGTCACAGATGTTTTCTTTATAATCGAATTGGATTTAATAACATCCTGATTTTGGCGATGAAATGAAGACTTGCAAGCAAAGCTTCGCAAGGACTGTACACATAGAAGAGAGACTGAGAAGTTGATTTGGCAGGAAAGGGATTATTTGAAGGCTTTAGTTTACGATAAAACAGCTGATTGCAGGAGACTGTTTACTTGGGTTGTTTTAGCAACCATAGCTCAGTATTATGATGTATTACGATTTATAGTCCTGGGCTCAATCTCTAAAGTCCTTATGCTCATTGACAAGCTATTTGACCCAGAAAACAGATGGCTTTTTGAACACTTACCTTTAATGTCGTCTTCGTGGTATCGTTGTGCTGTTTATCCCACAGACAGAACGTTAATGGAAAAAGATGCTGTGTGGTAGAGTTATTGATGGATGGGCACTTCGGCGCAAACTTGATGATAGCCGAAGGAAGGAGAGAGAGGAGGGCACCAAGGTCACAGTGGCCGTTAAGCAACCAAATTTCGGAAGGGCATCACGGCCAAGAAGGAGGGCTACGACGGCCATGGCCGCTAGTGCTGGGCAATATGACAATACATATCATGGGGACAATATAAAAGTGTATATCGTGCCATTTCTCTTCTATCGTTTCTATCGTTTCTAACCTAATTTTATCAATTATTACAGCAAATATGTAATTAAATAACCTGCAACGATAAATTTGATAGAATCATATCTACTTCTACAAAGTAGCCTTTTATGTTTGCACTTTTATTCATGGTTAATGCCTTAAACAGAGTTCTCTTCAACCCTGATGTTTACTTTAGACACTTTATATTGGTTTGCAAACTTTGCACTACAAGGTTACAGATTTCAGAAAGTTGAAAAATAATTCGTGTTTATTTTTTATAGCTGAACTTCAGTGCAAAACTGTGTTTTTCCTCTCAGAAACTGTTGTGCACTTTTAAAAAAATGTGAAAGCTACTGTACCTCTGTACCTACCTGTTTTTGCTGCACTAAAATGTATGGTTGTGACAGTTCAGCTAAATGTCCTTTCAAAATAAAGTTGAAAAGTAAGCAATGAAATTTTTGTCAAACTTTTCAGAGAATAACTGAAAACATACTTTATTATGGTATATCGTGGTATATATGGTTATCATGATATAAAATAGTCCATATCGTGATATATGATTTTTTCCATATCGCCCAGCACTAATGGCCGCCGTGAAATTCCTGCCCTGATTATGACGCATTTAGATTCCACCATTCAGGACAGTAAAAAGTGAAACAGTTAAACCATCTCGGGTCTGGTGTACAAAGGCTTGAATGGATTTCATGCTAAAAATAAATAAATAAAAAAGGTGAGATGTAAAGGTAGAGGTGAAGCAGAGAGCTGCTGTGCACCTGGAAAGTGGCCAGAACTGGATCTGGGGTTGATGACATCACACTAGAGATCTTCACAGGTCCATTTTCATGGACCCGAACCTGAATGGACCTGTGAAAATTCAACCCGAAACCGACCCAACCCGACCCAAGCTATTATCATAAGTCCGGGGCTCCGAACCCGAATGGACCCGCAGTATTTGGACCCGGAACCAACCCGACCCGAGGCTTTAGTTTCTGACCACGAACTGAACCGAGTTACTGGAATAGAACCAAGACAATCCAGCCCATAGTTGCTCATGTTAAAGTTGTCTAGCGTTGAATAAAACTTGATTTTCTTACCTAAAGTTGTCTTCTTCTACCCGGTTCAGTTGCTACATAGGCTACGTGATGTAAACAACAATAAATCTACATCGTTATTTTCTTTGTGGATACAGATGCTATTGGTAGCAACTGCTAACGCTAATAGCCTACACCAGTCAGGACGTGTCGTGAATATGTTCTCTCATCCAACGTTGTCATGTTGGTGATCCGTTGTGCTTTACAGCTGCCGGGCAAACCGCTAATAACACGCTACAGCAACACGATTGTTTCATGACAAACACGCCACGTTAATTAATAATTATTTAACTGCCCCGAGTCCTGACATTAGCTGCCACCGCCAGTATCTTTACCTCTCTTGAGTAAACGCGAACCTAGCCTGTCAGAGAGAACCGACCAGACCCGAGACTAACTGTACCGAATCCGACCCGAACCTGGAGTCACATCTTTTGAATGGACCCGAGACCCGATTCGGGTCGGAACCACGGGTTGTTAGGTTGTCGGGTTGTTTCTGAAGACCTCTACATCACACCATTTGCACCAACTTGTGTAGGATGTCACAGGCCAACACAATGTGGCAATATAGTTTATTATATTGTCGGGGCAATATAGTACCACCCCCCCCCCCCCGTCCTGTAAAGGCAGCGTCACTGACTTTTCAACTGCCCCATCAGTCGCTCTAAATCTGGTAATGGGCATAAATGTATCTGCACTCTCAGGCAGTCTGTGGGTTGGTGAGGTTGGTGAGAAGGGGTTAACAACCATGCCTTCAATGGATAAATGCTGTCACCTCACCTATATGCATAAGGCAGATTTTACAGTGATTTCAATTTTAAATGCATCACTCGAGAAACCACCCATCCTGCACCCAACCAGCTTTGAGCCTCAAACCCACGTAAAGATATATGAGTTGTGGGGTGATCCAAGAATCACAAAATACTTGCATGTTTATAGAAGGGAATTTCTTCATGTTTAGACGGAGCCTTTATAGCGCTGTGCGTGCTGTCGATCTCTCAGGAAACCCAGTGTTGTCAGCACTTGTAAAGGAGCGGGTAATGTTCAGTCTGTCTCTCTCCAAAGTTGGACCAAACTCAACACAAATTCCAAGACGACAGCTCTTGGAAATCTAAATCTGACAAGCCAGTCATCATGGGCCAAAAAAAATCACTGCAGTCCCTAAAAACTTGTTCCTTTCTGATTCTGCATCGCCTTGAAGTGTTGCCAAAATCTTAGAAATGTGTATATGTCAGACATGAAATCTGCACGGTGGCCTTCTCACGTTCATTTCAGGCCCCTGGTCTCCAAATGAAATGTTTTGCAGATAAGCGTAGTATATAGAATAATTTACACGAAGACTTAAAACGGCTGTGATGCACTCAAATATCTGTCAAATCAACAAAAACCAGAGTGCACTGTGTATAAAATGTATCCTGCAGAAATACATGTCCCGTATATCAAAACAGCTAATTGTTCTAGCAGGTGTGTATCATGTGTAAAATGTCAGACCGGAGCATGTGTCTTACAGTGGATATAACGAGTATACACACCATTATGAAACTTTAGGTTTTTGAAATATGAAGACAAAATGACAACAATATAAATGTTGGAATTGATGCATCTTTAATGTAATATTCCAAAAAATATATATAAAAATATTATATATATATATATATATATATATATATATATATATATATATATATATATATATATACATATATATATATGTATATATATTGCAATAAATTGCATTATTTCCCTGATTAATTATGATTAATCACATTGTTTATGCAAAATCAAATAATGAATTCAAAAGTAGCTTAAAATGCACTTTTATTTAGATGTTCTGATGCCATATGAACTAAAGTGCCATAACATTTGTTGTTGAAACACTTTTAACATCAGCACTTGTCAGTAACACATATTTAGTGTAAATCTCATCTTAAAAAATGTAAAATAAAATAAAGCTTACTTACGTCACTGCCAGGGCATTAATGTCATCCTGTGTTTATGAAAAAAAAAAAAACAAGTCCACAATCAAAATCCAACAAAATGATTGTGTCTCAGCACAATCAGAACATTAAAACAGGTAATTTCTGAGGTAACAGCAGAAACTTTTAACGGGGAGTTCAACTTGTCAGTTGTTACAAATAACCTTGTTTCTGTCAAATCCTCCGTCTGGGAGAACTTTAAAATGAAAATGTCCATGTTAAAGTTCTGTAACTTTACCAATCCGTGTATCAATCAAAAATTAAAAAATGACATTTTACTACATTTTTTGTTTTTTAATCTAACACAAAAAAAAAAAAATGCCTGTTTTTTTAATATTTCAATTTTAGACTTGGATCAAAAATATGAAATTAAAAAACGGGCCACAGAACTGAATTTGTTTTATAATGGAGGACTGGACTTTCTGTTGTCATTACACATCTGTGCCACTAGATGGAGCTGCACTGCAGTAACCAGCTAGAGAACAGCAGGACAGTGAACACATGGAGCAGATCTGATGGAACATGGAGGAATGACACGAAAGTTTTGTTGCAGTCTAGAATTTTTTTTTTTTTTTTTTTAGACAGAATTGTTAATATTGCTACCTGAGTTGCTACCAGAACTGTAAAGTTCTCAGATTTTAATGTTCTCCATGTCTGTTTTAGCTTTTTCGCATGTTTACCTGCTAATTGTTTTCTGGTTCTGCAGCAGCCAGAAACAGACTTTTTAAAACAAAAGCATGTGAGCAACATGCGTTAACGCGCGATAAAATAAATGTTGGCGTTAATAAATTATTGCGTTAATGTTTTTTTTTTTACATGGCATCCAAAAGACAGCTGGAAACTCCTCCGGTTGTCGGTGCATCTCTAGTAGTGAGTGTAAGGTGACAGGTGAAGATGGTGAGAAAAAAAAGGTCAACACATCAATGCGGATGCAAAAGCAGTTCCGGAATTCAATGCTGTTGTTGTGAGCAGCCTCCAGGCACCATGCACAAGTACAGATGGAGAACTAAGTAATGTCTTCCGACCTTTAATTTTAGATCAGAATAAATCCTGTCACTGTTCAGAGGACACATTATTCATCCACAGACTGTCTTATCTGTTCTGAATAATAGATAAGGATTCCCCTAAGGTAAGCTGTTGAAGTGCATCTTTTTATGCAGAACAGTTGGGTGAACACGCTGTCGGTGCTACATTATCTCTTGTAAATTATAGCTGACTCAGCAGTTTCCTGAACCTAAATCCCACATTAATGTCTTGTAAGTTATCTTGTAGCAGGTATGAGCTATTTGGCCAAGGATTATTAACACTTTAGTTTCTTTCCGTCTGATTGTTTTTATTATAGGACACAATGTACTTAGAATTTATAGCTTGTGTAATATCATCTGTCACCCATTTATTGGTTTTATATATACAGTATACATACCCCTACCTTCCCCTTGCCCACCTGGGTGGTGTTGTCTCCTTTATGCTCAGGTCCTCTACCAGAGGCCTGGGAGCCTGAGGGTTCTCCAGGACCTTAGCTGTTCCCAGTATTCCCTCTTCTAGACAGAGATGTCAGATGTTGTTCCTGGTATCTGCTGGGGCCACCAGTCCAGTTTGGTTACAGTCCAGGTTACAGCTCCAGCTGCTCCGATCTCCGATCTCTACTGGCACCACTGGTGCCTTCACACTCCACATCTTTTCCAGCTCTTCCTTCGGCCCTTGGTATTTCTCGAGCTTTTCATGTTCCTTCTTTCTGATGTTGCCATCACCTGGGATGATCACCATCACTGCTGTCCTCTGATGTTTATCCACCACCACTATGTCAGACTGATAGCCATCACCAGGACCCGCTCGTTCTCAGTCACCTTTGGAGATGTCTCCCATCTTGGCCCTGGGACCTCCAGTCTATACTCAGCACAGACGTTCCTGTGTATTATTCCTGATACCTGGTTATGGTACTGCATGTCTGCTTTGCCTGCAAGCATCTTCCACCCTGCTGTGATGTGCTGCTCTGATTTAGGGGTGTCAGAGCCTCCATCTGGGGTCCTGTCTGCTGTGGTAGACCCCGACCTCTATAGATCTGGTGTTTAGGGCCTGTTCTTGTGCAGCCATTATCAGAGCCTCTGTGCTGTCTTTCAGTCCAGCTTTTTCCAGCCACTGGTATGTTATTCTTCAATTTGGCGGTGGTACATGCCATGCAGGGGCTTATCCATCTATGATAACCCCATTGGTTCCTCCTCTATGTTGGGTTTCTGAGGCCTGCTGCTTCTTCCTGGACAGTACCTCTGACTCTCACTAGTCCTCAGCCTCTCTCCCTTCTCTTAGCGTACAGCCTCAGGATACTGGGCTTAGGTTGAAGCCCTCCATGCATTGTAAGGAGTTTCCTTGTCCTAACATCAGCAGCTGGTAGGGGCATAGGTTTTTGCCTGGATGTTGTTTTTCCCATATAGCTGACTCTTCAGGACCTGTCTCAGCCCCTGTAGGTATTTGGCTGTACCGCTGACCTCCAAGCTGCCTCCTCATGATAGTTGTTTACCTGTGGGATCTTCAGGTATCTGTAGCTGTCCTGAACATCTACTATGTTGCCTTTCAGTAGTTCAACCCCTTCAGGTTCTGATCATCCTTCCTCGCCCCAACTTATCAAATCCAAATGACATCCCGATGTCATTGCTTTAGATCCTGGTGAGGTGGATCAGGGAGTTGTTCTTGCCGTACAGCTTGATGTCGTCCATGTTGAGGAGGTGGCTGATGGTCACCCCTTTTCAGATTTTGCACCCTGTAGGTGCCCTGTTTGATAATCTGACTGAGGGGGTTCACATCTATGCAGAACAGCAAGGGGGGCAGGGCATCTCCTGGGTATATACCTCCAGAGTTCCAGGGTCATCAAACACACTTAAATATTAGATATTAGAAATAGAGATATAGATATTCGAAAGAAAACTCAAGTAAACACAAAATACAGTTTATAAGTGGGGATTTTGTTTATTGAGGACAAAAACCTATCTAAAGCTAAATGGTCCTATGTGAAAAAGTAATTGCCCCCCTTGTTAAATCATAAAGTAACTGAGGCGAATCACATTTTTCACTGGCCTGACCCAGGCTAGATGACTGCCAGACCGGTCAAATCAAGAATTCACATAATAGAACCTGTCTGACAGAGGTCAAAAGATCCCAAAAAGCAAGACATCATGCCGCTATCCAAAGAAATTCAGGAAGGGATGAGAAACAGAGTTATTGACATCTATCCGTCTGGAAAAGCCATTTCTTAAACTATGGCACTCCAGCAAACCACAGTGAGAGAAAACATGGAGAAAACAGTGGAACAGTGGTGAACTTTACCAGGAGAGGCCGGCCTACAACAAGTATCCCAAAGGCACAGCAACGATTCATCCAGGAGGTCACAAGAGAACTCACAACAACATCTAAAGAACTGCAAAACTAACTTTCCTCAGTTAAGGTCAGTGTTCATGACTCAGGCAGAAATGACATAATGGCAGAGTTTCAAGACCAAAACCAAAGACTTTTAGGGAAAATATTCTGTGGACTTATGAAACAAAAGTTGAACTTTGTGGAAGGTGTGTCCTATTGTTTGGCAGAAAAATGGAAGTGTTGTTTCGGCCTACCGTTAATTTATTTTATATGCATGGGAAACACAATATGCACAACTCCAAATAGCAAACTTCAATGCTCTTAGCTTCACTTAACATTTCAATATGAAGCCTGAAACTTTGTTTAAATTAGCTATAAAAACTGACATTGAACAACTTCCTCAAAGCCCTCAAGGACTGATTTAATTTTAATATTTCAACATCGGCATATTCATACTGTTTCCCATTTATATAGCTTTGTTCAGTTTTGTAGCCTGCTATCTTGTATGCTTTCTTGATTAATTAAATTTAAATAAAGTAGGTTTAGTCAAGTAATACGATCACTGAAGGAATGCCAGGACGTCTGACGTGAAACACTCCTGCAGTCGCCCGTCAGAAAGTCCTTCATCCAAACCATCGTTCAGAAATGGACACGACTTTGAACTGACATGACGTGAATGGAGGTTTCTACACCATCACCCTCATCATTGTCTTTATTGTCCACACTTTTGTCAGTTTAGCTTTAACTAACCATCTCAACAACTGGAATGGGACTGAAGAGAAATATACAGATACATTTCTGAGATCAGTAAAGCTCTGGCCCAGTAGACAATAATCCTTACCCTGACCCTTTTTCACCATCCAGATTCTAAAATGTTAAAAAATTATTATCATTATTAAGTTATTCTGATTTAATCATAGGGGTGTGAATGTGCAGATACAATATGCAGCACGACATTGATACATTTTGTTTTAATTTCGATAGAAAACACAAAAAAAAAAAAAACAGTTTCGAAGCACATTACACTATCAGCAATGACAAGCAAACCTGCCGTCAAAATGAAATCTTTGATATTTTTCATCTTTGCGCACGTTGCACATTTATTCCAAATTAGAAAATGATTCATTGTTGACTTGGCCGTTGACAAGGGCACGTGGAGCAACTAGGGGTGAGTATTGGCAAGGACCTCACAATACGATATGTATCATGATACTTGGGCCACGACAAGCTATTATTTCGATATATTGCGATATTCTCACCCAGTTAATATCAAAATTAAAAGTAGAGATGGAAAATCAAAGTTGCTGTATATGTTCATCAGATGATATTGATCATTTAGAGGACAAATTGAGTCAAAACTAATTGCTTTAGAACAACCTATTTATTGTTTATTATTAGTGTTTTGGCACATTTAAATAACCATTAGTAACCAATAAAGAAATCGATATTAGGAGCTGAAAAATCAATATTGTATTGGATGGTCGAAAATCACGATATAATGCCAAAATTAAATTTTTTTTACACCCCTAGTAGCAACACACACAAAAAAATCTCCTGAACTAGAAAAGCACTCGGAGAGAGCAGACCTCCGCCAAGCACAACAATTCCCCCATATAGCGATTTATAGATTGCTATAAAATCTGCGTTCAGGATCAGATCCAGATCAGCCTTTGAAATTTGATAGAGGCTCCCATTGTCAATTCCTGAGTCAAATTTCATGAGTTTTGAAAAATAATTAACGGAGATATTGAGAAACAAAATTTTCGGCCCCATTGACCTCAATGTTATCGAAAATTTGAAAGTGATCCAGAATCCAGGATTTCTTCCGGATCACACCCAAAATGAAATCAGTTCTTCCTTTTCACATTTCTGACAACTCCTGAAAATTTCATTAACATCCATCCATAACTTTTAGAGTTATCTTGAACAGATAAACAAGACAGATAAACGCCGGCAAAAACATAACCTCCTTGGCGGAGGTAATAAACAAATTCACCCAAAGGCTAGGGTTAGGCTGAAAACAGAATAATTGAACAGGCCCCCCAGCCAGGTCAAAAACTCAAACTGAGGATACAGGAATTGGAAGCTTCAGGACGATAACATGACTGAGAACAACGCTGGAGCACCGTTTTAATGTTCTGTTTACACACAGAGCCGAGGGATCCAAACCTGATTAAAAATAATAAGTGCAGAGGGTTAAGCGCCTGTAAAACAGCTTGTAGCGCAAAGCCTGTATTTAGGCCAACATCATATAAATATTGTAAGACGGATCAAATTGAGCCTGAATATCAAGAGAAAACACACACAAAAAAAACATAATTTGTCACATCAGCTTTACTGAACATGAAATATGTTTAAATGCTCTAAAGTCAAAGCAGATGTTTTTTTTTAAAGTAAAAAATTGAATTTTATTGACTGTATTTAATGGAAACCCGTGTTTAACAAACGACTTCTTTGTTTACGTTAAATTTATGTGCCGTGCATCTGCAAACCACGCTGAGGAAAGTTTCTGGAAGTTTCTGGTTTCATTCTTGTCCCTTTTTTGCCACATTGCTCTTCAGGCACAGAGAGGAAGACCTCCTGCAGTTGTTTAACCGTAATGATCTTCATACAGTCACTCTCCACGTTTAGAGACAGATAATTTGACAAAGTAAATGTAGCATTGAAGTACTGAATCGCTGGCTGTTCAGTGTCTGGCAGAGTGAACAAGGAAGCAGCGTGGCGGCTGACAAACAAGCTTTAAGGAGAGACATGGTTAACATCGAACTAGGGCTCAACGATTTTGAGAAAAAATTGTATTGCGATTTTTATGGCAGATATTGCGATTTTGATTTCATTCACGATTTTTCCCCTTTCAAATCAAGTTCCAGTGAAAATGAACATTTGCGAACATCACAGAACCCTCCATTCATGTCCATTCAAACAGTTAATTCCATAAAGCCAACGCAAGAATGAAAACTGAAGAATGGATTTCCAACGTTAGGAATATTTATTAAGAAGAAACATAGGCAACATTAATAACTAAAAATAAACCTATAAATAAACACTATCTATCTAGTTAAACTTTTCTCATCATCAAAATCAGACATGTAAATAAGTTGATCATACAGTCATGGAAAAAAATTATTAGACCACCATTTTCTCTTCACTTTCTTGTTCATTTTAATACCTGGTACCACTAAACGTCATCATGTGACTAAAACAGACAGAAACAGAAAAAGAAAAACACTGAATGCATAAAAGCAGTGTTTTTGGCAGTACAACGCCATAGCTATTGATGTAAAAACTTAAGTGATTTAGGTTATAATCAAGAAAACCATGGGAAATGGTAAGATATCAGCTCTTAAATAAAACTCTTATGAGCAATCTTTGTGGTTATCGTTATGTTTGTCCAAACAAATGTACCTTTAGTTGTACCAGGCATTAAAATGAACAAGAAACTGAAGAAAACAAGGGTCGTCTAATAATGTTTTCCATGACTGTAAATGGCTCAGAAGCACCAAAATAAGGCACTTCTGTAAAAGAATGTACAAACAGCAATATATTACAAATAACAAAAACTGTGAAGAACTAAAGCAACTATGGCTTAAGTACACCAAAGTAGTGCAAAATAAAGGTCTTACCTTAAAAGTAGTGCAAGGACAGTGTATGGCTTGAGGGAGCTGAAAATCGTGCGTTTTGACGTTTCAAAAATCGCGCTGTCGGAGATCGCGATTTTCGGTCTGAAACCATAGATTGTTCCGCCCTATATAGAACCAAAAAGGACATGTAACATTGTCTGATGAAATGCTGCATGTGTCTGTTCTGAAGGACTGGAATGATTAAAGATGAATAAAGAACAACAATCAAAGTGTTGATACAGTTTAGACTTTTAAATACGAAACCATTTTTACTTCTCATCACATCTAATGGCAAAAATGTCCACGTGGAGCATGTTTTACATTTTTCAGAGATGAAATTCTTCCATCCACTTGTTATCCTGCCAGTATTATTGTCCCCGTCTCCTCCCTCGGCCTCCATCTGCCCCGCTGCATCTTTCACTCTTTTTTTTTTTTTTTTAACAGCATCAATAGCTTACTGCAGTATCCTTAAAGTCCCTCCATGTGTCCTGAGTTGTCCTTTTACCCAGCATGCACTGCAGTGGTGAGCTTTTCTGGTTAAGGATGGTTGGACACATTTAAAGGCGAAGAGGTGTAATGATGCTGGTTTATACGCAGTTATCATTGCTGCTGTCGGTGTAATGGGCCACTTTTATATGGAGCCCCGTTTGGGTCATAATTCAATGAATAAATAAGTATTATTATCAAATAAAGGCATTTATTATTATGAAATACATATCCATTATTATAAAGCGTTTCCCATTATTATGAAATCCATGTGTATTATTATGAAATATTTCCCATTATTATGAAAAAAATGTAATTGTTATGAAATATATTTTTATTATTATTTAATCTTAGTTTAATGCATAATAGTTTATTTGAGAATGGCTTTTTTTATTTATGAATGAGTTTTTACATAATGGCTTCGTTTTTCATAAGAATGAGCTTTTACATAGTAATGACATTTAGCCACTGGGCGGGACCAGTGGTTGACCTGCACGCTCATTGGCTGATCCTTCTCCATTTTACACTCTGACATCGACTAGTTTTGGCCGTGAGGTCCCGTAAGCAGCGGGCCGTGGCGTCATCAAGGTGCGCTCCTAGTCCGATTGTAGCTATGGCAGCTTGGACTGAGCTACGGGAAACCTTGACGTTTCTTAGTCGATGTCAACTTTTAACCGTAAACTGAGGTGCATTCTGCCACCTACTGGCCTGGAGTATATACATTGCACCTCTCGCCCACTATCGATATTCACTGTTCTGTTGCTTATGCCTGAATGAAAGAGCAGCCAATCACATAAATGGCTCCGCCCTCTCTGCTGTGATTGACACACAAATCATTCTATGAAAAACAAAGCCATTATTATGTAAAGGCTCATTCTTATGAAAAACGAAACCATTATCATGATAATGGGAAACATTTCATAATAATAAAAGTCTATTATTTGATAATAATAGACTCATTTATTCATTGAATTATGACCCAAATGGGGCTCCATGCTTTTACAGCAGGCCTTTTTTTTGTGCTTCACCTCTTCATGTCTGACATAAAAATAGAGTTAATAAGGCTGGAAACATGGGGGAGGGAATCTGGCATTACTACACACACGGTGTGAGACTCATCTCAGTGTCTAAAGAAATAAATATGTTTCAAATGTCATTTCATTGGTTTGTGACACGTAGAGCAGTGGTTCTCAACCATAGGGCCGCGACCCAAACTTGGGCTCGCCAGCGCCTCCCGGAGGGCCACAAAAAACTTTCAGTGGTGCACCTGTGGGCCGCAAGACTGCGTGCAGCTTTCAACCGCGAGGTGGCGGTAATGCGTCACTCAGTTGTTTAACAAGCGCCAAGACGCAGAGAAGAAGTGGCAAAAACTGAGAAGTTTAAAAAAAAAAAAAATGAAGACGATCGTCCCGTCAAGCCCCTCCACCCAAAAGACAAATTTTTTACGGAAATATAATCTCGACTTCATTAAATACGGTTTTGTAAATGGAGGAACAGAGGCAGTGCCAAAAGCCCAGTGTGTGGAGTGTGAGCTAATGCTGTCCAACGAAACCCTCCAGCCCTCAAAGCTACAGCGCCATCTAGAGACTAAGCATGGTCTTGTGAGAAAACCGCCTGAATATTTTAAGAGGAAGGAAACTGGGCTACAGATGCAAAAAAGGTCCGTCGTGTCACTCAGCAACTCTAAATGTTTGCATTTAGATTATAAATTTGCGCTTTATTTCAATGTAATTTACAGTTTATTTATTTAAGTTTAAAAATAGATTTATATTATTTGAATGCATTTATTCGATCACCCCCTTTTATTGATTGATTATATATATTATTTTTTATTAATTTAAAGTAAACTCCTAATATTGGTCCTTTTTATTATTATTAAAAAGCCTGACTTGATCCTTGAATTTTTTTCTTGTCAGAGCTTGAGCTGGTCCAGGAATTATCAGTCTGTTCGGTGTCTTGATACAGTATGTTGCAGGTTTACATACACGTGTTTAATAAAAGTATTTGTGATAATCCCGTTTTATAACGTCATTTTATTTGAGGAGGTTTTTACTTGTTAAACAGTAAGTGGATTTGGTTTATTATTGAATACAAATCAGACCGAGAGTGAGGTCAAATAAACCTGTAAACCTATAAAGGTAAATAAACCTAGTGTTAATATTTAATAGGTTCCGGGCCACTTTGTACTAAAAAATTGGGCCTCAAGAACTCCTGGCATAGAGAACCTGTTTGGTTAGTATCTATGGAGCTAAATAAGGTCTATTAGTTTTGTTGTTTAAATAAATAACAATAAAAACTTGCAGATTAAAAACTAAAACTTTCAACTGAAAGTTGAAGTTTTGATTTTCAACTTTGTGAAATAAAACAATATAAAATCCAGAAAGATGAAGGAAAAGCTTTTTTCCAGTTATGATTTTTAATTCATTTCTCCAATTCTTTTCAAATAAATTATTTACTTTCACTTTCACATACATTTTGAAACTTTGAGCTGTTTTTTTAAATATTTTTTCAGTTTCAGATTGTATTTTGTTCAGTTTCAGATCACATTTTGTTAAGTTTCAGATCGTATTGTTTCAGGTTCAGACGTCTGGCCCTGATCTGGCGTGGAGGGGGGGGGGCATCGTGACTGACAAGGCTGAGAGACTTTCTCAGTCATGTTGCTTTTAGTGCATGTAGGTACTGTGGGATGTATATTGATGTCTTTCCACCACTTCCACTTGACTGAAAACTGTAAAAAAAAAACTGATGTGAGCCAGTTTTTATAACCGCTGCCAAGGAGGTTATGTTTTTCCCGGCATTTATCTATCTGTCTGTCTGTGTACAAGATAACTCAAAAAGTTATGGATGGATTTCGATGACATTTTCAGGAGTTGTCAGAAATGTGAAAAGGAAGAACTGATTTCATTTTGGGCTGTGATCCGGAAGAAATCGTGGATTCTGGATCACTTTCAAATTTTTGATAACATTGCGGTCAATGGGGCCGAAAATTTTGTTTCCCAATATCTCCGTTAATTATTGCCCAAAACTCATGAAATTTGACTCAGGCATTGACAATGGGAATCTCTATAAAATTTAAAAGGCTGATCCAGATTTGATCCAGAACATGGATTTTATCGCAATCTGTAAATCGCTATATGGGGGAACTGTTGCACTTGGCGGAGGTCTGCGCTCTCCGAGTGCTTTTCAGGTGGTTGTGCAAAATACAGAGAGCAGAAGAGTAAAGTGGCAACCCAGCTACTGCAGAATATGATGTACAAGGGGCCAGAACTTACATCTTCACAATGGATTCCTCCAGTTATATCTGATCCTTCCTCCTCCCAGAACTGCTTCAGTTTAGACACATTTTCAGGATGTCTGGTATGAACAGCCCTCTTCAGATCATTCCATAGCAACTCTTTGGGGATGAGGTCTGGGCTCTGACTGGACCACTCTAAGAGACAAATGTTCTTTTCTCTGGTGGAGTTACTTCCATGCTGAGGCTCATCGTCCTGCTGCCTCACCCAACTTCTACTAAGCTTCAGCTGGTGGACAGACACATTGACATCCTCCTGGAGGATGTTTTGGTAAACTTGGGAATTCATTTTCCCCTCCATAGTGTTTCAGGATCTAAGGCAGCAAAGCAAGGCCATAATTATGATACTCCCGACGCTGTACTTAAGCTTTGAGGTGATCGCTCGATGTTGTGATGCTGTAATCTTTTTGTACCATAGATAGCACTAAGTATTCTACCCCAACGATACGGGCAACCTTTCCAGTGTTTTTTGGAGAGCATGGACTTCGTTTGTCATGCTCCGCAGTAGGAGTGAGTATTGGCAAGGACCTCGCAATACGATATGTATCATGATAATTGGGACACGATACGATATCACGATATATTGCGCTATTCTACCCAGTTAATATCAAAATTAAAAGTAGAGATGAAAAATCAAGTTGCTATATATGTTTATCAGATGATAGTGATCATTCAGAGGACAAAATGAGTCAAAACTATTTGCTTCAAAAACAACCTATTTATTGTGTTTTTAGTGTTTTTGCACATTTAAATTTTAAACAATTTAAATGTGAAAATTAAACAATTCTTCTAAAAAAATAAATAGTAGGAGCTGAAAATTTGATATTATATTGGGCGCAGTGAGCATCTTACATGTTCAATGACATACGTGTGACAGAGTCATGAGCAAAGATCTTTGCCGATTCCAGTGCTATTTTCAAGCCTTCAGCTGTTCCTCGTAGGTTCCTCTTTACCTCATAGAGGATTCTGTGTTGTGTCTTTGGTGTCAACTGGGCTGCATGCCCACTTCTGGGAAGACCATCCACAGGACTAAACTGTTTCATGTTATAGATATTTTGTGGAACTGTAGACTGATGGATGCTTTAACACTGGAGTAACGTATCCCTAATAACGCTACATCCAGGTAAAAAACTCCCACAGAGGGAGAAAAGAACTTTTAAGCCAAACAGTGGCAAGAAAAACTCCCTTTTGAGGAAGAAACCTTGAGCAGGACCTGGATCATATGGGGGGACCTTCCTGCTGAAGACCAGCTGGATAAAGAAAGAAAAAGAAAAACCTGCCTACCTACGTAATTGTGGTGGCCCCCATGAGAGGTACATTTTCCAGCTCCTGTGAGAGCTTTGTTGAAGGCAGGGCCTCATACAGGTTGTCTTCGCCGGATACAGCGTCTGACCACATCCTGACATGCAAACTACACAAATGAGTGGCAAAACACACATCGCCGGATTCGGAGTCATTATATTCTCTAACTCTGTCTGAAGATTTTTCAAAAATGTAAAACCCAGCCGCAGCTTTGAGTAAATATTTAAAGCCATGAAAAGATGTTTTCAGTCATTTTTATCCTGACAGGTTTGGGGTGTGGGAGTGTGATTTTGATCTCAGCTGTTCATCAGTCTGACGGCGTTTTGTGTGTCTTGTGTTTTCGTAGGTGTTTCTCTCGGGGATCTCAGTTGCTCCGTAGCGCTGCCTGGAGTCGGTCTGCACCGCTTCCCCTGGTAAGACCTTCATTGTTGTCAGATCCACGCAGCAGAGCCCTGCAGCCTGCAAAATACCCCTGCACATTGTCTTACTGCCAGACCTCCCCGCCGTGGCCAGCGTGTACGTGCACCCGTGTGTGTGTTAGTGGTTTTTATCAGATCTTTTATTATCCAAGCACAGGGGTGTGTTTTATTGCCGCTCTTATCTGTTTTATTTACAAAGACTTTTCAGAGCCGATATTTAGAGCCGATGACTGTTATCCTGTTGCTCGTGAGCCGTGGCAGTCCTGACCGTGCTGGCATACGCTTGAGGCTGGCCTGAGTCTTCCTTCTTTAAACATGCAAGTGACCAAAACAAAATAGATCAGCGTAGGTTTTTGGTAATAATCCTGGAGGCTCCTTTTTCCCGTGGCTGTTAATGATCAGAAGGTGGAGGCAGCCAGTCAGTATGTCAATCAAATATCAGTCAAATGTCAATCAAATATCTCAGCACTTGGCTCACCGCTGTGTGCAAAGAACTACACTATTTTTATGGCCCTGTTATTTTAATGTGAATAACACTCGTGAAAATATTTTATACTTGTTTCAGTGGAATCTGTGCTCGTGTCTGCTGGTGTGGTTTAACAAACATTTAAGGGAAACATTTTAGGGGAAAAAAACTGGCTGCGAGGCCTTGTGGCTTGGTCCTGGTGTGATCTTAAACAGCGATGTGATTGTTTTAGCTCAGCGGGTCCCCCTACAGGTGTGGAAAGGAAGTGACTGTTACGACTCTGGCTCAGCAGGTGTGTGGCTTGTTTGTCCAGTGTGATTCCTGCCTGTTGCCCAAAGACAGTTGACGGAGGTTTGAGCAGACTTAGGTCACCCTGAACTAGACGTAGTTGGTTCAGACAATGGACGTTTGGATGGACTTTTAGTTGATCTTTTGAGAAAAAAAGTGTTTGACGTGTTTTCAGATTCAAATTTTGTACATTAAATTGTCTATTATCTGATGTAAATGGGGTGATACTGGACTGTAATTCCTTTTCAGTTTCACATTTCTCTTCAGCAGCCTGTATGCCATCTTATTTTCTTTTTTTAATATGTCTGTTAAAAGAGAGAGGATGTCCTGTAAAACAGAAGGGCAGTGGAGAACATGTAAAATGAAATCAAACTGCTAATGTTATTTAACTAAAACAAAAATGATTAACAAAAAATAAATGATGATCTTATACTATGTATATTGCAGTCCTTAGAATCAGGTGGAAATCAGCAGGTCGGAACTTTAAAATGATCCAAATCAGCCAGTTCAGTTTATATGTATTCACTACAGAAATCCTCACAAAAAAGTACTTTACTTTACACAGAAAGTGAACAAGACTACAACATTAGTGTAGTCCAGTTATATTCCAAATAAAGCCAATTCATTATAAACCATTTATAGTCCAATATAATGTCAGTTTTAAAAGAAGCAGCCAACATAATGTGTTAAAACTTTCCCTTCATTGCATTCCCCGTCCTGAGCAGCAGTGGAGGAACTGGAAGAAACCTCCTGATCCAACCTCCTGATCTGACCTTCTGATTCAACCTCCTGATCTAACCTCCTGATCTAACCTCATAATTCAACCTCCTGATCTAACCTCATAATTCAACCTCCTGATCTGACCTTCTGATTCAACCTCCTGATCTAACCTCCTAATCCAATATCCTGATCCAACCTCCTAATTCAACCTCCTGATCCAACCTCCTGATCCAACTACCTGGTCTAACCTCCTAATTTAACATCCTGATTTAACTTCCTGACTCAACTTCCTGATCAAACCACCTGATCCAACCATATTAATTAACATCTTGATCCAACTTCCTGATTCAACCCCCTGATCTAACCTCCTAATTCAACCTCCTGATCCAACCTCCTAATTCAACCTCCTGATTCAAGCTCCTGATCTAACCTCCTAATTCAACCTCCTGATTCAACTTCCTGATCTAACCTCCTTATTCAACATCCTGATCCAACCCCCTGATTCAAACTCCTGATCTAACCTCCTAATTCAACCTCCTGATTCAACCTCCCAATCTAACCACCTGATCCAACCATAGTATTCAACATCTTGATCCAACTTCCTGATCCAACCTCCTGATCTAACCTACTAATCCAACCTCCTAATTCAACCTCCTGATTCAACCTCCTGATTTAACCTCCTGATCCAACCCCCTGATCTAACCTCCTAATTCAACCTCCTGATCTAACCTCCTAATTCAACCTCCTGATTCAACTTCCTGATCTAACCTCCTTATTCAACATCCTAATCCAACCTCCTGATTCAAACTCCTGATCTAACCTCCTAATTCAACCTCCTGATTCAACCTCCCAATCTAACCTCCTGATCCAACCTCCTGATTCAACATCCTGATCCAACATCCTGGTCTAACCTCCTGATTTAACATTCTGATCCAACTTCCTGATTCAACTTCCTGATCCAAACTCCTGATTTAACCTCCTGATCCAACCTCATTATTCAACATCCTGATTCAACTTCCTGAACCAACCTCATGATCCAACCTCCTGATCCGACCTTCTCATCCAACCTCCTGATTCAACATCCTGATCCAACATCCTGGTCTAACCTCCTGATTTAACATCCTGATCCAACTTCCTGATCCAGCTTCCTGTTCCAAACTCCTGATTTAACCTCCTGATCCAACCTCATTATTCAACATCCTGAGTCATTCATCTCAATCAGCTGTGTTGGAGCAGGAAGGACGAGTGGGGTAAGGGATCCCGAGAGCCAGGATGGAGAAATATAGCGCTAGAGCACTTTAAAGGGCTTCAGCCAAGTCTGGTTGGGTAAAGGGACTTAATTAGTCCTTATTAAGCCCACCATTTCCAAAACCCTCCAGAATCAGTGATTTTTTAGAGAAAATTCAGAACATGCATGTGGGGTAAGGGCACATGAAGTCAGCTATTTCATTTTCTATGAGTTTTGTAATTATTTCGACTGTCAAATACTGGTAGCAGCGATAACCTCAATTCCAAAATGATTCAAATGATGTTTTAAATGTAAACCTCATAAAGCTTTTTTTCACATTAGAACATGGAAAACATATCAAACTCTGAAAGTTAGACATGTTACCATTTAATGAAGAAAAAGTAAGTTCATTTTGATGTTGGGACATTGACAACAAAATGGCTAGAAGAGCGGCACTAAAAAGAAACGAGGATGAAGAGGTTGATTTGCTACCAGACCAGTGACGTGACTGGGTTGAAAAAAAAGAGAAGTAAAGGTGGGCAGGGCTTCCCCTGTCTGCCCAAAACCTCATGGACAAATTATGAAATAATTTGAGAATAATTGTCCTCAAAGTAAAATTCTAAAGATGGCAAACCAACATCCACAGTACATGATGTCATCAAAACAGTGAATCTGGAGAAATCCCTGTGTGCATGGGACCAGACCAGTAATCAGGATTAGATGTCCATGACCTTTGAACCGTCAGGAGGCGCTGCATTAAAAACAGACGTGGTTACGTAACTGGTGCCGCTGCAGGAGCTCCGGGACAACTTCCAGAAATCGCTGTCTAAGGACACAATTCGCTGCGTCAGTCACAAATGGAGGTTAAAGCTGAGAAGGAGGCACGTCTGATCATGATCCAGAAACACTGTCATCTTCTTCTGGATGCACTGTGCTTAGTTTGAAAAGAAAAAAAGGCATGGTTTGCTAGCAGAAGAGTCGGTGTGCTGAACCAGCTTGCCTGGAGTTCTCTTGTCAATTAAAAAGTTTTGGCGTGGCATGAAACGAAAAGTATGAAGGCTCAGGGCTGATCAGCAGCTTGCATCTCTCCATCAGACCAGAAGAGAACAAGTTTAGTCTCCCAACACTCCAGCAACTGATCTCCTCAGGGGATTTATCTGAACTTTTTAAAGGTGTGCTGCTGCCATCAAATTCAAAATGACCTTATATCATCTTCAGTCAGTTTAAACATTTGATGTTTCCTTTCATTTTCTTTTTATAACCATTGTACATCGTGTCCTGACACTTCTGGAATTGTGGTTGTGCAATGAAACATCTGGAAAGGCTTGTCTCACCTTAAAACATGCTGTTTTCTCTGTTGTTTGTTCATTAGGTGAACTCGTGCTCCAACTGAATACACTATGTATGTCCTGCGTATCACCAGTCGCTTTTCAGATTTCAGATGTTTTTTCCCCCTGTCAGCTAGAGAGCCTGATGTAATACGATCAGTGCACCGAGGACAAAGTGATTTAGCTATTTTCTGTATTAGCTTGAATTCTTTAATGAAAACACCATCTGCTGTTGTGTTTGTGATACCAGTTGCCATGATGACGACTCTGTATCATGTAGCTGCGATGCAGCTTCAGAAACTGAGCGCGAGAGGAAAAGGTGTGAGGTCAGCAGATCAAGACTGGCTCTGGTCTAAATGCCACTTCAGATATGACACATGATGGTCAACGCTGGGACCAGTTACAGCTGCCCGGCTGTGATGGTCTCAGTTTAGACACACTGAAAATGGAGGGCCCACCTTTACATGTGCGTCCTGGTGCTCTTTATGGAGTTCTCAAAGCTACAAGCATCATTATTATAGATTTTTTGAGGATTATTTTCATTGGTATAAATCAGTGTCTCAAGGTTTTAGTGATGAATTAGAATTTCTCAATTATTTTCTGCTGCCCCCCCCCCCAGAAAAAAGAATTTTTACATTTTATTCCTGTACGGCAAAAAAAAAAAAAAGCATGTTCCTGAGGGTCACACACACACACCCCCCCTGGTATCGGACCATGCACCCCACTATTTGAGAATCACGGCTGTATAGTAACCTTTCTTTTAACCAGGGAGACATCCGGCTGCCTTTTGGACACCCTGTTTAATAAATAGACCACCTAAAATACTAATTTTGAACTTGGGTAGTATAACAATTGTGTAGTAATTCTAAATACTAATGGTAATAAAAGTAAAGCAGCAGCCTGACGAAGCACAGCTGTGATATCTTCATCACCTGGATGGTCTATAGATTTAAAGCAAAGACGAGCTTTTTTTTTTGTTTGTTTTTTGTTTGTTTTTTTAATCAAAAAATAAATAAATTAGAAAAGCACTCGGAGAGCGCAGACCTCCGCCAAGCGCAACAATTCCCCCATATAGCGATTTACAGATTGCAATAAAAATTCGCCTTCTGGATCAGATCCAGATCAGCCTTTGAAATTTGATAGAGGTTCCCATTGTCAATCCCTGAGTCAAATTTCATGAGTTTTGGGCAATAATTAACGGAGATATTGAGAAATAAAACTTTTGGCCCCATTGACCGCAATGTTTTAAAAAATTTGAAAGTGATCCAGAATCCAGGATTATTTCCGGATCACACCCAAAATAAAATCAATTCTTCCTCTTCACATTTCTGACAACTCCTGAAAATGTTCATCAAAATCCATCCATACATTTTTGAGTTATCTTGAACACAGACAGATAAACGCCAGCAAAAACATACCTCCTTGGCAGAGGTAATAAATTGGACACCCTGCCCCAAACTCCTGGCTAAAACCATGATAGTAACTATACTTGAAATCAAGAATAGTCCAAATTTCCATAGTCTTAAATATTAAATGGGTATGTTTACATTTGCATTTGGTCATGTAGCAGATAATAATAACTATGCTTCTGCACTTGACTATGGGTTAAGTTTTTTTTATGTATATCACATTTACTTTTTCTGCACTAAAGTATCCCGTGGCTCATATTAATGTATATGTGTGTGAATGTTGTTCAGTTCAGTTTTTTTTTATTTACAGCCTGTTCACAACATCACATATCTTGAACCACTTAACACAAAAATTGAACAGGATGAATGCAGAATAGTCAAATCCGGCCCAATTAAAGTCAACTTTTCAATATTGATTTATAGTCCAAATCCTTACACTTTAATTAATTTAATTAAAATGCTAATGTATAACTAGCAGCTGAGCGAAGAAAGTTTGCAGCAGATCTTGTCTCTGATTCAGTCCTCCACCCTGAAACCCTGAAAAAGGTGACAGTGGAGAGAAAAAAAACTCCCCTTTAACCAGACCAGGGCAGGTGGGAGGCCGGGAAAGAGAAGCCATCAGACACAAAGAGATCCAGGGATACCTGCTATGGTACAAAACAGAGAAATACAAAGTGTCTGATAATAATTATGACATGCACATGCGCGAAGAATAAAGACAGCAGAGTTAGGAAAGGTCCTCCAGGAACTTAGACCTGCGCAGCGTAGCTGAGGGATCGTTCAGGGTCATCCAAGCCTCCCCGAAATGTAAGATTTATCAAAAAGAATGTTCTTAAAACTAATCTAGTTCTTCTGGAGAGGAGCCTGAAGGTTCTGTTTCCCATCATGCCTTTGGAAACTCCAGAAACCATGAGTTGCTGGAATCGGAGTTGTTGCTTTAACGACTCTTCATTCTAGCACGAGTTCAAAACAAACAGTTCTAACAAAAATGTATTTTCCTGGGAATTGTGGCAGGGTTTTTTTTTTGTTTTTGTTTTTGTTTTTTAGAAGAAAATCTATGAAATTCAGCATTTACCAGCATTCACTGTTCAAAGCAGCGACACTATCCTCATTCTCAGTCGCTTCGTTTTAATTTCTGGTTCCTGGAGAGTAGACTTCAGAGTCTGCGTAGACTCAGCATAGCCAATTATTTCCGAATGACAACCACCAAGGATCACAATGATAGGCCCTTCCCTGAAATCGAGCAGATGTGGCTCAGATGTGTGTTGATTGGCGAGATCCCAGGCCTGATCCATAAGTATAGCTCATGGCTTAGCTCCTGTCACCCTTGTGTGAATGATCTCAACATGTCAAAGCCTTCCATACATGTTGGAGCCAGAATCAGATCACAGCATATTAAAGTGAACTGCACAACAAGCTCCAGCTGTAAAATGTTGATGATGTCAAAAAAAAAAGAAAAAGAAAAGCCAACAATGCTGTGCTCCTCGTTTTCCTTCTTCTTGCTGATGTGAGACAAGACATGAACGTCCGAGTCTCTGCAATCTAACTGTGATCACTGGTCCCATGATGTTAGCGCTAACATGCACACGTGCAGTCGTCAACAAGACACTGCACTCAGTTTAATTAAAACTTGTGGAACAACTTTTCTAGTGTTGGAAAAGAATCAACTTTCATTTTTGGTCTCTCTGCAAATTCAGCGGCGTGCTGGGCCTTGTCTATGTCCTGGAAAAGGAAATACATTTGTTACGTCTGCTGGCCCCTACAATCAGCTGCATCAGCCAGCTTTCCATCACGACCGAAAATATATATATATTTTTTTTTTGTTTTGGAGACACCTTTGGAAACAAAATAAATGTTTAATAAGGAGTACTAGCAGACCCACCAGGATGGAAAATGCAGTCACAAACTTCCACTTTTAAAATGACCACTGAAGTTTTCGCTCCTGTAGAGACACTTCTGATATGTCCTTTATGATGTCACAGAGAGCCAATGTTACAAAAAAAAACTCTCCAGCAGGAGGCATTCGTAGCGGCCCAAAAAGATTATTTTTTTGGTCTAAAACACTACAACATGTGTCTTTTGTAGAGATGTAACGATATGGAAAATTTGATATCTCAATTATAGTGACCAAATTATCAAAAAAACACAAACATTTAAATAATTTCACAAAATTTTGTGGTTTTCTTGTCATACTAAAATATCAGAAGCCAAAATCTTATCAAAATGAAACTTTCACATTAAAAGGACAAACAACAACAACAAAAGAGGTTTTATTTTAAATGAACAAAATAACTAACAGGTAAAAAGCTTATTTGTCTGGTGCTAAATTTAAATAAACACTTTAACAACCATAGTTGGTCAAAATATGCAAATAATTATCAATTTTCAACAATTATCGAAAGTTCAAATAAAATAAACTTTGGACTTAAAGTTGAACTTAAATAAGTATAAATGTGCAAATAAAGAAACAGTTGTTTTGGAGCCAAATATGTTGTTCTGAATTGTAGTTCACCTCTGTGTGTCTGTGGGTGTCGCTGTGTTGTTACCTGAGGGTCAGGTATAAAGGTAGCTGCCTGTTATTGGTTAGCTGTTGGACCCAGAAGGGCTAAAGGTTTTTGACCGCTGTGGCGCTAACTGCCGGCGTTATGGTTGTCGGATCAGTTAATGAAATAAATTAATATTTTAACTGCATCAGAAGGAACATCGTTCCCGGTCCTTTTTCTATCAACACGCAACGATAACGTTTACGAAATGTGAGTTAGCGAAGCGCGTCGACCAGGTTACATTTGGTCAGTTCATCTAAACGACAGGTGGAAAAAAAAAAAACCTTGAGATCTGTCTAGACGACTTGATGGAGCCAGTACTAAAACAATCGGTGGCAGGATTTGAGGCTAAAAGTCATGGCCTTAAGTCATGACAGAGCATGACACAGCAGTTTAAGCAAGTTTGGGCCTCAGAAAGAATTTTAACATTACAGTTGGTAAATATCCTGCGTGCTATCACCACTTTCCGCCATGCTCACGTTACGATGCCGATGTTACAAGCTACATATTCACGCGAGACACAGTCGCGAGTCCCTCGCAGACTTGAATGAGGCTGATATTACATATCCCGTAATCAACCGTGATAATGAGACGAAGTCAAACATAAACGGTCATCGTTATCGCGTAAAATTTTACAGCGCTTTACCGTAATACCGGTAACCATTACATCCCTAGTCTTTTGTTTTTTGAGGCTCCGTTTACATCTAAGAGGATAAATAATCACCATTATCACCGCTGCAGAAATTCAGAAAACGCTGTAAAATATCACCACTTCTGAATTTATCTGGAAACCTTCAGAGCTGCAGAGATCAGAGTAGATTTGTCACGTCTGTATGATGCCGTGAAAGCGTGTGGAGATCCATTATTTAAGAGCTGAGGAGCTTGCTGATGCGTTGCATCATCGTTTTTCCTCTTTAATTAGACTTTAAACCGACAAAGTCGAGCAGATGCAAGAGAAGCCTTCTCGGAGAATCTGTGTTGTAATTGTGGTCGCCTGAACAGGCTGAGAACGAAGCCTTTAAAACCCATGGAGCTTGTTTGTCTCAGTCTAATAGTCGGATCTGATTTGTGGGATGAACTGTGATGACAGCTGAATACTACAGTCAGAAAAATGGTTTAGAGTTTAGAGGATGTCAATGAGGAGCATATGTGTTTTTCATTAACTGTGTCAGGCACAAAGAATGTTGGCTTCTTTCGTGCCTCGAGTTTCTGCCCTAATTTAACCACTTGTTCTTCCCTAAAGATTCGTTGCCCTCATTCATGCTGGCAAAAGGTTTTTACAGGGAAATGCTGACATTCGATGAAAACACGGAGAACTAACAAATGTCAGGAGGGGTTGATAACGCTCGGCAAATCTGCTCGAGTGGAGAAGTGGCGTGAATCAGAATGTGAGGGCTCGACTGGACAGGTGGACGGCGAGGTCGGCGTCAGTCGGTTTGGCCGTTCTTTTTAATCTTGTTGTTGGATCAAAACCATTTATATTGCCGAGAGGTGTGAAGATTAGGTGTTTTCTATGCGTCGTAGCTGTAATAAGTCAATAATGCTGGAGATCCGAAGGTGAGACATGAGGTTTTGGAACGGGTGTGGTCTTGAAGGTTTGAAATCACAGAAGTGTAAATGTTCTGGTCCAGAGCCACCGACGTAACCCGGTATCATCATACAGCCTGTCTTTGGTCGTGTTGCTGACTGGACTGGATTCTCCTTCTGTCCCAGGTTCAGAGCTCACAGCATCTATTGCTATAACAGTCAAAAAAAAAAAAAGAAAAAACGAAGCACAGTTTTGAATCCTGATGGACTAACTTATGGTTTTGCTGATTAATCGGCCGTTGTATCTTTTTCTTTTTGGGTCTGGGAATATCCGACCGCACAACACAGAGGCACATCTGTGCACATCTGTGTGCAGGCCTGTGTAGTTTAACACATGACACTAACCAGAGAGCCCGGTGTATTTCCAGTAAATTTCAGAAGAGGGTGAAGATGGTTTTAATTTTCTGGGGAAAATGTAAAGGCTCAAAGGCTTATCTCTCAACGCCCTCATACATTTCTGTCCACTGAGTACCCAAATAGCAAACTGACGTTGAATCAACATTGAAAGAGTGTCGAAAGTGATATTGATTCAACGTTGAAAGCGCAAAGGAATTCCACCCTTCTTCAACGTTAAGGTCACTGACAACGTTGATTCAACCATTATCTAAATAGTAGTCTGCAGGCACATTGTAGTGTATTTTTACATTGAATCAACATCAGCATTCAACCATCACCTACCATTTAGATGATGGTTGAATCAACGTCGTCAGTGACCTCAACCTTGAAGAAGGGTGGAATTCCTTTGCGCTTTCAACGTTGAATCAATATCACTTTTGACACTCTTTCAACGTTGATTCAACGTCAGTTTGCTATCTGGGTAGGGGTGAGTATTGGCAAGGACCTCGCAATACGATATGTATCACGATACTTGGGTCACGATTCGATGTTATCATGATATCACGATATATTGCAATATTCTACCCAGTTAATATCAAAATTAAAAGTAGAGATGAAAAATCAAGTTGCTGTATATGTTCATCAGATGATATTGATCATTCAGAGTCAAAACTATTTGCTTCAAAAAAACCTATTTATTGTTTATTATTAGTGTTTTTGCACATTTAAGTATTCACAATGAATACATGAATTGTCCTTAAAAAAAACGATATTAGGAGCTGAAAAATCGATATTATATTGGGCAACCGAAAATCACCATATATTGCCAAATTGATTTTTTTTCACACCCCTACCTAGCTGTGGTGACTGTTTGTCAAAGACATACAGTGGTATCTGTACTTACGAAATTAATTGGTTCTGGAAGTAGTTTCGTAACCTGAAACTTTCCTAAGTAGAGACGCTTTTTCCATGTAAATGTCCTAATCTGTTCCAAGCCCCCCAAAATTCAAACATAATTTTGTTTTAAATTATAAATAATACATGAAATGACATAAAAACCTGTAAGAAATACGTGTTAGAACTAGAAAAGCACTCGGAGCGCTCAGACCTCCACCAAGCGCAACAATTATCGAAAATTTGAAAGTGATCCAGAATCCAGGATTTCTTCCGGATCACACCCAAAATGAAACCAGTTCTTCCTTTTCACATTTCTGACAACTCCTGAAAATTTCATCAACATCCATCCATAACTTTTTGAGTTATCTTGAACACAGACAGACAGATAAACGCCGGGCAAAAACATAACCTCCTTGGTGGAGGTAAAATTGTTTGTTTACCTGGGTTGCTGGGTTACGCTCATACAGACAAGGGGCCCTCCTAGCCAATGGGATGCCAGGAAGATGCTAAGCGATAGCCAATGGCAGAGCAGCTCGGATGCACCGCTTTCAAACCGAGATACAGAGCTGACAGCTATGTTTAACGTTCAGTAAACTCTGGGAGCTGCTAGTAGCAGCGCTGCTGTATTTTTGCCTTTCGTATCCTGAAATTTATTTTGTAACCAGAGGCAATATTTTCCCGTTGATGCCTTTCGTAACCTGAAAATTTCGTATGTAGAGACGTTCGTAACTAGAGGTACCACTGTATGCATGTATATATGAGGACGTCGGTGAGGTCGCGTCCCCACCAATATTCAGCAGTTGAATCGTCCCACCGGTAGTTTTGTTCCTCCTCCAAAGAGCAGAACATCCTGTTAGTGTCTCATCAATCTAGACATTCACAAAGGGTTAACTCCCTACTTAAGCTCTTCCTCGTAAACACTTATGTCTAGTGTGATTGTCGGCGCCCTTTCCTGCTGCGCCATGAGAGGTGGAAGATGCGTTTTGTTTTAGCAGCACCAAAACTGAGCAGGGAACGTTACATAGCCTCAGGTGAACTGAGGCTGCTGGGTATCGAAAAATAGTGAGAATGGCAATAAAAATAAAGGTGGACATAAGGAGTAATATTTTTAAAAAGAAGTCAAGTTTGCTAATGAATGAGTCCATCATAATAGTAACACTAGTTTTTCAGTGATGATGGTGCAGGATAAGTTAGACTGTATATCCATGTGTGACATGGTCTTTAAACTAACTGCAGACCAAACAGCTGCTGTAGAAGTAAAAATATAATCCATGTCAGTTCTCTTCCAACTCTTCCAGAGTTACATGTCCAACTTCTAATAAATCAACGTCAGAGATAAACTCCAACCTTGTCCCAGAGTTTATGTTGACAGGATATGAATTTAGAATATCCCAATCAACACGATAAAATTATCTTGAGACATAAATTAAACATTTTCAGCAAATCAGGTACTTTTGCAGGTGCTGTGCACTGCGTTGGTACAGATGGTTTTAAAAATGCACTCACTGTTAAGTGGAAACATTAATGTGAAGAAGCTTCTTCTCCCTCACTTTTTGTTTAACCTTAATTTCCAAAATTGATTGCTAAATTCAATTCAATTCAATACAGTTCAATTTTATTTGTATAGCGTCTGTTACAATGCCAATTGTCTCTAGGTTCTTTACAGAGACCCAGATCATGACCCCAAGCAAATATCATTAACTAAAATTAGAATATTAAATCCAAATCAAGGGTAATGGCAGGTAAAAAAGTCCCACAGAGGTAGAAAAAAAAAACCTTTAAGCTAAACAGTGGCAAGAAAAAACTCCACTTTAAGAGGAAGAAACCTGGACCAGGACCTGGAATATATGGGGGAACCTTCCTGATGAAGACCAGCTGGATGAAGAAAGAAAAAGAGAGGAGAGACAGGACAGAGAGAGGATGGAGGACAGAGAGAGGATGGAGGACAGAGAGAGATGGAGGACAGAGAGAGGATGGAGGACAGAGAGAGGATGGAGGACAGAGAGAGGAGAGACACAAATGACTGAATGTAATGACTATATAAACAGATGCAGGTAGCAGCACTGAGGTGAGATGGTCAGAGGACTAAACTAATCGAGATATTCAGGTGGTCGTAGCATTTGGTTGTTTCTTAAAACTATTCCCATGCGCGGTAGGAGCAGGTGGATACTTTGATTTCGTTGGTCAAAGGAAAAGTGATGAAATTTCAGGTAATTGGGGTAATTGCTGCAAGATATTTAAATGGCTGGTGTATTTTAAATGTGTGGCATTTTTTATAGTCGATTGAAAATGAAACGAAGGCTTTGTTGATGTGAGCAAACTCAGAAAAACAGGTTATTTGTGAATAATCTTGTCGTCCTTCTTTTCTGCAGAGCTGAGCTGATAGGTCAGTTTAAATTGGCAAGGCTGGCACTAATGCACTATATGGGGGGGGGGTCTTTGTTTGCCATGCAGGAGAGCAGTATCTGATTTGTTCGTAGCTAACAATAAAAGTCTGTTTAACTCCCTGCCTCCATGACATTTTGTCTACTGCATTTCACTATGCAACAATTAATGATCAGAAAAAAAACTGAAATAGCCTTAAAGGTTATCGATTTTTTTTTTCACTTTTCATATAACATTCACAGTTTCAGTTACACAGTGGCTTAAGTAAACTTTTAAACTACTTCTTTGCTAGTTATTTTCCCTTAACATTACACAGTTCTTTATTACCTCCGCCAAGGAGGTAATGTTTTTGCCGGCGTTTATCTGTCTTTCTGTCTGTCTGTGTTCAAGATAACTCAAAAAGTTATGGATGGATTTTGATGAAATTTTCAGAAGTTGTCAGAAATGTGAAAAGGAAGAACTATTTCATTTTGGGTGTGATCCGGAAGAAATCCTGGATTCTGGATCACTTTCAAATTTAGGATAACATTGCGGTCAATGGGGCCGGAAATTCTGTTTCTCAATATCTCCGTTCATTATCGTCCAAAACTCATGAAATTTGACTCAGGGATTGACAATGGGAACCTCTATCAAATTTCAAAGGCTGATCCGGATCCAGAACGCAGATGTTATTGCAATCTGTAAATCTCTATATGGGAGAATTGTGCTTGGCGGAGGTCTGCGCTCTCAGAGTGCTCTTCTAGTTTACCATTGTTATATTTAGAATGAAAAAATATCTCCATCAGACATCGCTGACTAATGTCAACTAACTGAGATGTCTTTCATCATGTCGTCGGAGGGGATTTCTGTCCCCACCAATGACGAGAGCAGACCTACACCTGTGGATTGTACCTGAGGTGATCAGGATCTGCTGACTGTCTAACACGTCTGCAGCCTTCTGAAACGTTTGACTTGTGTACAGCGAACGTGGCGTTGTTGTAACACCGCTCCCCTGGTGCCGGAGGATGTGGTTGCCGTCGTGATAGAGGAACTCTACGTAGAGGAGGAAGTGTGCACTCAGCTTGTAGATTCTTCCTTCATCTTCTTTCAGAGGTGTAAAAATTCAACCGCGGGGCCCCTCAGCCGTCGTTCTCTGCAGGGTCCGTGTTTGTAGCTGCATATGAAAATGTTCTGACTCGGATCCAGTCCAGTCTAAAATCTTAGTGGGACGGGGAAAAAAAAAACCTGCTGGCAGCAGAATGTGAGTTTGGATGACTCTGAATACCTCCTGGAGCCTCCTACATGGTAGTGTTTCACGTTATCAGTCTTCTTTCTGAAGACAAAGCTGCAGAATGACTCAGTGACAGTCTGGCTTCTGCATCTTCCCAAATTTACGTCTCCTCTCCTGCCATGCATCGATTCTGTCCACTACCTCAGTGCCCAAGGAAAGCAGAAAAAACGCTCGCCGGTCCTTTGGATGCTGCCAAAAAATATGGACGAAATGCTTCATCGCTTGAGATGCTGTTGTTAGAAGGAATAGAGGCACAGCAGAGTGGTAAAAGCCTTTAGAGGCTGGTTATTGATGATGAATAATGAAAAGATTATTCTATATGATGGAGAGCGCATATTTGAGTGTCTCACTGGACTGCGAATTCCAAAACATGATCCTTTTACTGCTCTGAGTTCCTGTTTATTATGGGATGCAGCAGAGGCCAGGCGAAGGACTGGCAACTTTCCAGAAACTTTCCGTGGCCAGTTGAGCTGGGGAATTTGTGAAATATTCCAATCTGGAATCAAACGGTGTCTCAAACATTGCTCTGTTGAATAAGATTAGTAAAAAGTTTCTTGAAAAAAAATGCAATATTGTGAAAGCATGCACGTAGTTGCTTATGATTATCTCCAGGGCTGCGCCTGGCCAATCTGGGGCCTTAAGCGGAATTCTATTGTGAGCCCCCATCACTGAAATTAGATGACTACCCTACATGATGGCGCTGGTGACGGGATGGCTGAGGCTACATCTGTTGGTGAGCTACCTGATGGCCCTGCTGATGTACTGGGTAGGGGTGAGTATTGGCAAGGACCTCGCAATACAATATGTATCGTGATACTTGGGTCATAATATGATATTATCACGATATATTGTAATATTCTACCCAGTTAATATCAAAATTAAAAGTAGAGATGAAAAATGAAGTTGCTGTATATGTTCATCAGATGATATTGATCATTCAGAGGACAAATTGAGTCAAAACTATTTGCTCTAAAACAATCTATTTATTGTTTATTATTAGCGTTTTTGCACATTTAAGTATTTTCCTAAAAAATCGATATTAGGAGCTGAAAAATCCATATAATATTGGTTGGCCGAAAATCACGATATATTTCCAAATCGATTTTTTTTCACACCCCTAGGCCTGGGTGAGGCTGCATCAGTTAATATGGCGGGTGTCTTATGAGGTACCTGGCGTTGGATCTGTGTGACCCTTCATCACAAACCTCAACATCGACCCTAGTATGACAAGAAATCCATCATATAAGCAGACTATTAAGAATTTTTTGCAATGCAATGAACATAAAGAGTAACCTCATAGATTAAAATGCAATTAATGCAAATAGAACTACAACTAATAATAACATTTCTATATATGATTACAGTAAACCCTCACACTTCACGGTTAATGGGGGCTGTAACCCCGCGAATGGTGAAAACCGCGATGTGGAGTTCCCCCTCAACTTATTGAGAAGTTCCGCTTTTTCAAAAAAAAAGTTTGATTCTGCCTCGTTCTGTTCCTCTGTAATCAGTAGTAGAATGTGCTGCGCCATCTTTTCCCTTCTTCATAGGCTTCATAGAGAGTAGCGATGCTGCCACCTGGAGGATCGGAACACTAACTACGATGTTCAAAACTCTGTGGCGTTTATCTGTCTGTCTCTGTTCAAGATAACTCAAAAAGTTATGGATGAATTTTGATGAAATTTTCAGGAGTTGTCAGAAATGTAAAAAGGAAGAACTGATTTCATTTTGGGTGTGATCCGGAAGAAATCCTGGATTCTGGATCACTTTCAAATTTTCGATAATTGTTGCGCTTGGTGAAGGTCTTCATCCTCTAAGTGTTTTTCTAGTTCTAACATGTATTTCTTACAGATTTTTATGTCATTTCATGTATTATTTATAATCTATAAAAAAAAAAGATGTTTTCATTCTGGGGGGCTTGGAACGGATTAGGGCATTTACATTGAAAACGCATCTCTACTTACGAAATTTTCAGGTTACGAAACTACTTCCAGAACCAATTAATTTTATAAGTAGAGGTACCATTGTATTAGGGATTATTACCGGTATTACGGTAAAGCGTGGTAAAATTTTACGCAATAATGATTACCATTTATGTTTGACTTCATCTCATTATCGCGGTCGATTACCGGGATATGTAATATCAGCCTCATTCAAGTCTGCGAGCGACTAGCGACTGTGTCTCACATGAATATGTAGCTTGTAACATCGGCATCGTAACGTAAGCATGGCGGAAAGTGGTGATAACACGCAGGACATTGAAAAATGACATCGAAAAATGATTGGAACGATGTTCTTTTGATGCAGTTAAAATATTAATTTATTCCATTAACTGATCCGACAACCATAACGCCGGCAGTTAGCGCCACAGCGGTCAAAAACCTTTTACCCTTCCGGGTCAAACACCTAACCAATAACAGGCAGCTACCTTTATACCTGACCCTCAGGTAACAACACAGCGACACCCACAGACACACAGAGTGAACTACAATTCAGAACAACATATTTGGCTCCTTTACAACTGTTTCTTTATTTGCACATTTATACTTATTTAAGATTCAGCTTAAAGTCAAAAGTTTATTTCATTTGAACTTGCACTATAATTTTTGTTCCTGATAATTGTTTGCATATTTTGTTTGCATATTTTGACCTTATTTAAATAAACACTTGTTAAAGTGTTTATTTAAATTTGCACCAGACAAATAAGCTTTGTTCCTGTTATTTATTTTGCTAATTTAAAATAAAACCTCTTTCTGTGCCAGTTGTTTGCCCTTTTAATGTGAAAGTTTCATTTTGATAAGATTTTGGCTTCTGATGTTTTAGTATGACAAGAAAATCATAAGATTTTGTGAAATTACGTAAATGTATGTGTATTTTAGACATTTGTACAGCAATGAAGAATATCGTGATAATATTGTAAACTGTGATAATTTGGTCACTATAATCGAGATATCAAATTTTCCATATCTTCATCCCTAATATATAGTAGATAGAGTACATACCGTTCAGCAGGGACGTTTTCTCTCCAGATGTGCAAGCTGCCCCTTCCAGAGGCACTGCTCCCCCCCCCCCCCCCCCCCCCCCCCCCCCCCCCCCCCCCCATGGATTACGAGTCAGATAGCTTGTCTCCTCCTTGGTCTGCAGAGTCTATGGTTTTTTCAAAAATACTTTCAAATTCCAATTTGTCTGATCACAGGGCCGTTTTCCACTTTGTCTCCAACCGTTTTGAGCCTTGGGTTTGGACCCAGAGAAGATGATTTTGACATACGGCTTCTTCTTTGCGCCACAGAGTTTAAAACTGCTCCTGCAGGTGCTCCAGGCGACTGCGTTCTTCGACGGTGACTTCCAGAAGTGCGCCTGAGACGGCGCGGTGATTCCCGTCGCGGATCGTGTCTGTTTTTATAACGCGGTGCAGCCTGACGGCCCACTGCCTCGTCCCATGCGCACAGAGATTTCTCCAGGTTTTGATAATATCTACAGCAGAAGAACAATTTGTAGACTGTTTTTTGCATATTGGGGAACTTTTCCTTTCTAGGACACTCGTTTTATTTCCAGCCACGTCTCTGACCTGTTAACTATTTACATAAAATTTTACAAGGTGTTCCTCCAGGTGGTTCTTTTTTAGTGGCGCTCGCTTTTCCAGCCTTTTGTTGCCCGTGTCTTCAACTTTTTTAAGACTCAAAACGAGCGAATATTCGACATTGAGGGGTAAAATGGCTCGTTTTCAACATTTGGCAAGTTGATGTTCCGTTGCCATGAAAATACGGGATTGTAAGACTTTTAAAATTGCCGCATACTTTCCGTTTAACGCAGCATCTCACGTTCTTGGGAGCTGAGGTCTGGAAGCAGCTGTGATCCTTTCGCAAACATGATATTTGCTTCAGACGTGTCCGTGTGGCCGTCCGTCATTCCCTACGGTGCAACGGCGGTAATCTGGAAACGGCAGCAGTCTATATTCGTCCCGTCAGAAATCTCGAGACATTTACGCAGTATTTCGACTCCTAACGGGGACAATAAAACATTGCAAACTTACACAAACCTACTGCAGTGCTTGTTATCCTGAAGTCTCTCTCTTTTTCCGGGAAACACTGTAAGAATTTACTTTGGTTCAGTAATGGCGAACTATCAAAAAGAGAGAAATTATGGATTTATGAGCCAGTAAGTTTATAGTCGGGTCAGGATCCAGGCTGAGCAAACGTGTATTTTCGCTTGAAAGTAGATATTGAATTCAGAGTGGGGGAACCCAGTATTTCGGAATATTCATTGTTGGGGAACATCTGGTTTCACACTGGGCCAGCTGTCCTTCTCCAGACAACTGTACTCAGTCAATAAACAGTAATATAGAACTCATATAGGACATTATTTAAGTAAAAAAAACAAACAAAAAAAAAGCCATCCATAAGTAGTTGAACTTTCTCAAGATGTGCATCTATCTATTCAATCTTTTACATGGACATTATTGTCTGTTTTCAGCTTTTTCCTGCCATTTATCTCCATATTCATTCCAGCCAAATGCTTCCACCTTCCTGTCCATGTCCTCATTAAAGCCCCAGAAACCTCCTCCGTGGATGAGCCCGCTTTCAGGCCTTCCCCAGCTGTTGTCTGGATGTTAAATGCTCTCTGGGGCAAAAGGCAGTAAAACCAAGCGCAGTTTCCCATAATGCTTTTCAAGCCAGCTGTTTTTTCCAGAGCGAGGGGATTTATGAAAGCAGTAATGCCTTTTGCATTTTTGATTTTTTTTTTCTGAGCTCACTGACAGTGAGTTGTTGAAACAGCATGTGAGTGAGTTACAAAATGGAAATCTGAGGAGTAACTTTTTGTTTTTTTGTTTAATTAGATTTTTTTTTTTTTTTTTTACAGTTTACAGAGCAGATGAACATAATTATGAAGCCTCTTTCCTGTTTTGAACTGCTTCTTGTGCGTATTATAAGCTGATAAGATGGAGCCTGATGAAATTTTTGGAGTTCGACAGAAAGCCTGGCGGCTCACTTTCAAACATTATCTGAAATGAGATCCTCATGTAAATGGGCTGGAATATTTAAAAATCTGAATCGGAGTGTTTCTGTGGTGTCTTGGATTGCTTCCCTTCTGCATCACAGATAGGTTTCATGGTTTTAATAGATCACACCCTGCTCTGCTGTACTTGTCGCTGCGCTCTTTTGAAGTCTGTGGAAACTTATCATTCTGTTATCATTCCTTTCTGTTCGGAGATGGCTTACAGCTCGATGACAGATTTTTATTCTTCATCTCAGGGTCAGGGTGAATATTACTGAAAAAGGCCAAACTTGTTCTAAGCTCTTCAGAAAATATTTCAGGGTCAATTCTCCGGACGTCACGGTTAGCATCAATTCTCTTGAACAACACAGAGAGACGCCTCAACTCTTCATCCATCTTCTGCTCCTCGCTCCTCTGCTCGTCTCTCTGGTCCAAAGACGTTTCAACGACCACATACTGCAGCACTACGGCCCGCCACATTCACACAGATGTAATTCTGGGTACGAAAACAATTGTACGATACCCAGATGGTGCAGCGCTTACATCAAAATTTCTGACCGCTCGCATAATTCATCCCACGAGCCACGACAGAGGCGGCCAGACACAGTGGACGCATTAGCAGCATCTGCTTTCCAAAACTAGAAGCTGGCCACAAATGCCGTGGCTTGCATGTCATGTAGGAAAGTTAGTCGTGGCCTCTCTTTTTTGTTTTTGATTGTTACTGTAAAAGATCATAAATATCACGTCGTCTCAGTCGATCTTAGAGAGAAAACAAACTCAAAGTTCAATGAACGCCGCTGCTTTGGTAGTTTGGTATGTGTTAACACAATGCCGAGAGGGAAAGACATAAGCGGTGGTCTTACTGCCCTCATTTAAGGTCAGTCCAAAGGAGTTTTGGTCATGAGTAGGGGTGAGTATTGGCAAAGGAATACAATACACTATGTATCACAATACTTGGGCCACGGTGCGATATTATCACGATATATTGCGATATTCTACCCAGTTAATATCAAAATTAAAAGTAGAGATGAAAAATCAAGTTGCTGTATATGTTCATCAGATGATATTGATCATTCAGAGGACAAATTGAGTCAAAACTATTTGCTTCAAAACAACCTATTTATTGTTTATTATTAGTGTTTTTGCACATTTAAGTATTCACAATGCATCTAACACAGTGGTTCTCAAACCTTTAATACTGCATACCACCTGAGACACTGTTCAGCTCTCTGAGTACCACCATGATGACCAATTTTAAAACACAGTGATCCCTTAGTTTTTGCAGTTAATGGGGACTGGCGCCCCCCCGCGACAATCAAGATCTGAACCCTAACCCTAACTCCCCACCCACCCCGAGCCTATATAATGTGTTTAAAATATGTTTAAACACCGCAAAAAAGTAGCGAAACACTGCAGTGACAGAAGACAAAGGCTCAACTGTGGTCTTTCTGTTTTCCTCACAGCCTCTGGTCTCTGAACTGTAGTAAAATGCTTGTCTCGGCCAATCAGAGCACAGATTCTAGAGTGCTGGGTCATCTGCGTTTCTCGTGTCGCTTACAGGAGGCTGTGAGTCATCATTTGATGTTTCGTTGGCAGGTATGGCCTCTCGTCTGCTGTGGGGTGGATTTTCCCAAAATTTCAGCGATAATTTCTTGATTTTTTTACTATAATATATTTCTGAAAAAAATCCGCAAATAACTAAAACCGTGAAACTCAAACTACAAAGTGGCAAGGGATCACTGTATAGCCATATATGCCTTCTCAATTAGCTTTAAACTCATAGGAGAGATGTTTATTTCTTATTGTAGTTACTTATTTTACCTGAATTTTGTTTGAAACGTATTTATAATGCATTGTATGTTTCCGATTTAATAACAAAAAAAAAAAAGTGAAAATGTGGAAAGTCCTGACGTCCCCTCGCGTACCACCAGAGACCGCTCGTGTACCACCAGTGGTACACGTACCAGTTTGGGCACCACTGGTGTAATACATGAATACATGAATTTTCCTAAAAAAAAAATCGATATTAGGAGCTGAAAAATCAATATCATATTGGGCAGCTGAAAATCGTGATATATTGCCAAATCGATTTTTTTTCACACCCCTAGTCATGAGTGCTGTTCACTCGGGTCACTGTGAACACAACAACCGCACCGGTCTGTTCCAAGAGCGGTCGGACAAGGGGGTCCAGGTACCACCGCCGTCGCCAGACTCTGGTGCAGTTCGTTTGGGTCGACCCAACTGCGTGGTGTACAGATGTTTGAGCGAAAGATGCTCCTACAGAGCGCCGGGCGGCGCAATCGTCAGCCATTAACGCGGTAAATGAAGGTAACGACTATAAGTTCCAGGCAAACGACTTCCGACCGCTTCGCTTACAGGCAGTTTGGCCCGGCTCTGGGTCAACAGCACCTGGTTGTTGTGTCGTCATGCTTTTCAGCTGACTGGTATCGACCAATGACAGCACTGACCTTTGTCACATGACATGTGGCGCGGCGCTTGTTCTAGAGCGAACGCAACATCACGCGAACAAGAACCAAGTGAAAAATGATGCAGCGTAATTTGGTGAACGCGTGAAGACGAGCTTGGAGAGGCAGTTGTTGTTGCAGAGCAACCTGAGAAGGACTGAGCTCAGCGTTCGACAGTGTGAAAGATTATTTACGAGTATGAAGACTGAACAAGTCATTTGTTTGAAAGGGTTGCCAGTAAAAAAAAAGAATAAGAAAAAAAAGCCTCTCATGGATGCATGACTGCATGACTGGAGATCACAAACCAGCATCTGAACAAATCACAAGACTTCTGGAGCAATGCCCGGAGGGCAGATAAGACCAAAGTAGAGTGGGCTTTGTTTTGTTGTTGTTGTTTTTTTTTTTTTTTTTGCCTTAATGCTCACTTCCATGTTTGGTGAAAATCAAACACAGCACGTCAGCAGAAGCACCTTGTAGTTGCTGTCAAAGATGGTGGTGATGATCTGGGCTTGTTCTACAGACATGGGGGCTTTGCTGTCAATGAGTTGACAATGAACTCATCTGTGAGTCGGTGGATTCTGCAGTAATCAGGACATCTGTCCCATAACTAAAGCTTGAAATAACGGCATCTTTAGCAGCACAATAATCTGAAAACACACCAGCGTATCTACATCAGAACAGCTGAAAGATCAGAATCCAGACTTTGGAATCACTAAAGTCCCAACTGAAATGCTGTGATGGGACCTTGAGAGAGCTGCACATAACCCAGTCCTTCTCAAACAGGAGTGGGCGGTAGGGCTGTAGCGATACACTAATCTCGCGATACGATACGATACACAATATCCGGCTCACGATACGATATATATCGATATTCATCTCACAATACATTTACATCATTTTCCAAAAGATTTTAAAGGGACAAAGTGATTTTGGTGACATCTTGTGAGTGTTCCAATGACTTTGTTTGAATTAATTGAACTAAAAGCATCAATTATACATTATATGGCTGACAGGCAGCTTGCAAATGCTGGACAAAATGAATAAAAGATGTGTTGAAAAAAATAGTTTCATTTATTTAAACAGTGCAAATTGTTGCTTGCAAGCTTTTAAAGGTGGGACACGGAGGTTTTGAAAGAAGCTTAGAATATCAATACCTGCAGCTGAAAAATCAATACTCTCTGGGGAAATAAAATATCGATATATATTGCAGAATCGATGAAATCGCTCAGCTCTAGTCCACATGGGGGGGTCTTCATTAGATCAGCCACTACAGATGGGCTTACGCCACAGCTCAACCAGAAACCAGTCATGTGACCACAGCTGTGTCTGAAACTGCCCCCAGTTGCTGTATAATCCACTACGTACCATGGTCGGCCATTTGTAGAGGCATCCCAGTATGGTGAAAAGGTTAAATCCCTGTATAGAACGCTCAATATGCATCATGAAAAGTAGCGTACAATCAATGGTCGCTAGTCAAGCATTCACACCATCTGGCAATAAGACAAATGCAACGCTAGATCACAGATAAATTACCTATAAATCTAATTATGTACCGGTTAAACATAGATTGGTTTTCATTTATTGAAAATGTTTAATGACACTGGAATCATCAAATAAAATATGTAGCTGACAATCACACACTGAAGTTTAGTGTGGCTGACCTGAAAACCAGGCTGTGCAACAATGAGGTCCCTCCAGTAGGGGGCGCAGTGTGACAGCAGTCTGATGGCCAGAGCTCATTATTTCTTTATCAATTAATGGAAATAAGTAGTTCTTTCAGTGGTCTCTGCCTTGTATTCCATCTTCTTTTTTGGAATCAAAATCATTTGAATGATTGTCAGAATGAAAATGAAAAGGTTTATGTTCTTTTACATCTTAACTACTTTACACATGTATGAGCTGTGGAGCAACAATGAAGTTAAAAGACCATCCGTGCACTTTTTATTTGATTTGGGAAAATATTAGAATAGTCTAATGACTAGGGCTGGGCAATGATTAAAATTTTTAATCGCGATTAATCGCATGATTTCCCTAATTAAATCAAATCATATCAAATATTAAATATACTTTATTGATCCCCCAAGGAGGAAATTCAAGTTTCAAGTACACCAGACGCTGCAGTCTGGTGTACTTGAGGAGCTGCCGGCGTCCAGCGCTCTTTCTTCATGTCCTGGTCCTGTGGTCCGAGTGCTAACTCAAGTTAACAAAACTGTTAACAGCCATTAAAACCAGTATATTTCCACAATGGTCAATTAAGTGAGATATCTTCAATGCGATTAATCACGATTAATCGCATTTTATACACAAAGTCAAATAATGAATTCAAAAGTAGTGTAAAATGCACTTTTATTTAAATGTTCTGCTGCCATATGAACTAAAGTGTCAACATTTGTTGTTCAAACACTTTTAACATCAGAATTTCTCAGTAACACATCCATCCATCCATCCATTTTCTATACCCGTTTCATCCTCTGAAGGGTCACGGGGATCTGCTGGAGCCTATCCCAGCTGTCTACAGGCGAAAGGCATGGGTCCACCCTGGACAGGTCTCCAGTGCATCGCAGGACCACATGCAGACAAACAACCACTCACACTTACTCACTCCTACGGGCAATTTAGAACCACCAATTAACCTGACATGCATGTCTTTGGACTGTGGGAGGAAGCTGGAGTACCTGGAGGAAACCCACGCTAGCACGGGGAGAACATGTAAACTCCACACAGAAAAGCCCCTGCTGAGGGGAACCTTCTAGCTGTCAGGCAACAGTGCTAACCACTAAGCAACCGTGCTGCCCTAAGTAACACATATTTAGTGTATATATCATCTTAAAAAATGTCAAATAAAATAAAGCTTGTTGCCACTGCCAGGGCATTAATGTCATCCCGTTTTTATAAATACATTTTTAAAAAAAGGCTACAAACTAAATCCAACAAAATGATTGTGTCTCAGCACAATCAGAACATTAAAACAGGTCATTTCTGAGGTAACAGCAGAAACTTTTAACGGGGAGTTCAACTTGTCAGTTGTTACAAATAACCTTGTTTCTGTTGAATCCTCCGTCTGGGAGAACTTTAAAATGAAAATATCCATGTTAAAGTTCAGTAACTTTACTAATTGGTGCATCAGTCATTCTTTCCATTTTTAATTGTCAAATCAAAAATACAAAAAAATAAAAAGTGACATTTTATTACATTTTTCGTTGTTTAATCTAACACACACAAAAAAAAAATCACTGTTTTTTTTTTTATATTTCAATTTTAGACTTGGATCAAAAATACGAAATTAAAAAACGGGCCACAGAACAGAATTTGTTTTATAATGGAGGACTGGACTTTCTGTTGTCATTACACATCTGTGCCGCAGGACAGTGAACACATGGAGCAGATCTGATGGAACATGGAGGAATGACACGAAGGTTTTGTTGCAGTCCAGAATTTTTTTTCAGACAGAATTGTTAATATTGCTACCTGAGTTGCTACCTGAACTGTAAAGTTCACGGATTTTTACCGTTCTCTTTGTCTGTTTTAGCTTTTCCGCATATTTACCTGCCGATTCTCTTCCGGTTCCGCAGCATCCAGAAACAGACTTTTCAAAACAAAAGCATGTGAGCAACATGCGTTAACGCGCGATAAAATAAATGTCGGGGTTAATAAATTATTGAGTTAATGCAATAATAACGCGTTAACTTGCCCAGCCTTACTAATGACACATACTGGTGGCGACCTTCTAAGTTTATTTGTGTGGCAGCAACGTCGCAGCAAAACTGCCGTAGTATGTACGAAAATTGATTCAGCTGATTAACTCGCTAACGTACAAATCCCTCTGCAGTAACCGTGGACTAATGGACCAGACAGAAACTAGGCGCCGTTACCTGGTCCCACTATGAGATACAATGTGTGAGTGTCAACCAAAGGGTACCTTACCAAATCTTTACTAAGGTTTACTGGATTCTACTTTTTACTGTACGTCTGCAACTCTTTACAGTCGTCTGAAACTTGAAAAGTGTTCCTTGTAGGCCTGCGTCCAAGAGCTACAAGGAAGCTACAGCACTTATTCCCATGTCATTGGGAAGCCGAGGCCTGATTTGCAGGCAGTGGAAGGATACGTGCCTTTGTGAGCGCTGGCTCCGCCCCCACTTCCTTTTGTCAATCAGACGGACTGTTGTTGTGGCCTCTGCTTCAGGAAAGTGGACTCGAGAGGACAACCAGTCAAGGACACTTAGCTTCCTGGTTTCAGCTTACACAGGCCAGTTAAAGTTACAGACAGACGTGCGCAGCGACTCCCCGTGGCGGAGCACGCCGCCACCGCTGGGCCAGATAGAGTAACGTTCAGGATGAAGAGGAGATCCTGCAGAGTCCTGTAATAGAAACTCCTTAACGCTGTGCATGTCCTGCTGCGGCCTTCATTCTCCTGCTGCAGTCCATTTATTTTTTATTAATACTTATAACCCAGACAGCCTTGTTTATTAAGGGAAAGATGTCCAAGCTCAATATTGGATGTGTAAAGAGAGAAGGATAGATTTCCTACTGACTAGTGCATACAAGCAAAAAAACCGTGAACTTTATTTTATTGGAGTGTTATATTGGAAAAAATGAAAATAACTCTTGACAACTCTAAATATGAGGGATATTTTTCAACAGTTTGGATGGACTGAAAGTGGGTAACAGTTCAAAGCACGTCCCACTGTAACAATCCATGGAAGAGGACGTGAAGACTTGACTTCACAGCAAGAAGATGTAAAATGTAAAATAACATAAAGCTTATTGCCACTGCCAGGGCATTAATGTCATTATTTTATTAATGTTTTTATTTATGAAAAATAAAAAAAAGTCTACAAACAAAATCCTGAGCCACAACCAGAACATTAAAACAGGTAATTTCTGAGGTAACAGCAGAAACTTTTAACGGGGAGTTCAACTTGTCAGTTGTTACAAATAACCTTGTTTCTGTTGAATCCTCCGTCTGGGAGAACTTTAAAATGAAAATGTCCATGTTAAAGTTCACTAACTTTATCAATCCGTGTATCAATCAAAAAAAACAAAATAAAAACTGACATTTTATTACGTTTTTCATTTTTTAATCTAACACAAAAAAACACATTTCAATTTTAGACTTGGATCAAAAATACAAAATTAAAAAATGGGCCACGGGACTGAATTTGTTTTATAATGGAGGATAGGACTTTCTGTTGTCATTACACATCTGTGCCACTAGATGGAGCCGCACTGCAGTAACCAGCTAGAGAACAGCAGGACAGTGAACACATGGAGCAGATCTGATGGAACATGGAGGAATGATGCCAAAGTTTTGTTGCAGTCAAGAATTTTTTTTTTTTTGACAGAATTGTTAATATTACTACCTGAGTTGCTACCTGAACTGTAAAGTTCACTGATTATTAGCGTTCTCCATGTCTGTTTTAGCTTTTCCGCACGTTTACCTGCCAATTGACTTCCCGTTCCGCAGCAGCCAGAAACAGACTTTTCAAAACAAAAGCATGTGAGCAACATGTGTTAACGCGCGATAAAATAAATGTTTGCGTTAATAAATTAATGAGTTAACACAATAATAACGCGTTAACTTGCCCAGCCCTAATAAAATAATAACAATAATACACCTTTTAGCCTTTTTGTCATTCAAAGCATATCAAGTTACATCCAGGGTATGTTAAACCCAGGTAAATAAAAAAATAAAAAATTGTTCCAGATAGAAAATAGAAAGCTCAATAGACAGTAAACGTTCAGCTGAGCTCAGTTTTTTGAAGAGGCAGCAGGCATTGACGGTACCAGACTGCTTCTCTAATAAATGTCTTTGTGAATCAGTGTCCCCTGAGCTAACGGCTCGCGTGGTTGGACGACCAGACTTCACGCAAGACGGTTGCACTCACAAGTCACAAACGCAAACCTCTTCATTCCCCGCATTTTTAAACGGACTTAAACAGACGCTGCTTCAGGATCAGTGCTTCAGTGACTGAATGTAGCAACGGCTAACCGTGAGTCTTCAGTGATAATCAGCAGCTTAAAGTGCCAGAATCAGGCTTAAAGATATTTTAAAACCAGCGTTCGTCTCGTCCGATGTGCTTATCGAGGCAACACTGCTGGCGGATACTGAGAAACACGAGCCAGTTCAGTGAGTTCCCATCCAGCGCTGAACGATTTCAGTGAGGGAGTCTTCTGAACTGATCCGTCAAGCATCATCACTGGGCTCAAGTAAGGGCTGAGAGTTGATGCAAAGAAAAAAAAAATAACTGGAGTTAATCTGAAACTGAATCCACCGTGTCTGTGACAAATGGCAACAGCGGTTGAAGCCAAAGCAAGCCTATCAGACAGTGAATCTGAGCCGTACGGTAAATTGGAGACATGCTGAACTGTAAAATCCTCCCGCCCACTTTGGTGCCGCCCATAGGCCCGTTAATCCCCACTTGGCGGCTCAAAAAAGCGAGACTCAGAAATTGGGGGTGAGGGCGACCCTAACTGGCCACAGGATGCGAAGTGGCCTGGCTCGTCCTCGGGAGGCTCGCTTCCCCTAAAGGGTAGGAAAACATCGTGTGGGGAGGAATTCTTGTCCATCCTTCTTTAGAGCATTTCTCCAGGTCATTGGGTTTTTTGGTTCCCACTCAGCTCTTACGGTCCCACCACAGCATATCAGCTGGATTGAGGTCTGGACCTGAACCAGGTCATTTCAAAGCCTGGATTCTTTTATTTGTAGATTCTCTGGTGAGTTTCGGATCATCAAGGTGCCGAGGTCACCAGCCTTCCGTCGGTCTAGACCAGGGGTGGGCAGTCCCAGTCCTGGAGGGCCGCTGTCCTGCATGTCTTAGATCAGGGTTAATCAATTAAAATTCCAGTGGGTCCAGTCTCTAAAATTTCTTCTGTCACAAGGTCCAAACCACATATCTCTTCCATCCCATACCATGGTATATATTAGCCTGTCCATGTTAATCAAATGCACATCATATATTTCTAGGGATGCATGATAACTGTTTTCTTAAACCGATACTGTTAACCAATAATTTTCAGCTCCTAAAGGCTGATACTGATAACCGATAACACACACACATATACCTAAGATCATTACATCAATACTATGAACAAAACCAAAAACAGTTTTGAACTCTTTAAATGAACAGATATTTATTTTTTACAATAAAAAACTATTGTCAAGCCTCTCAATCATTTTTGTAAAGCTATCAAACAAACCTATTTGATATCTCACATTAACTTAAATAAGGTTCATTACTGACTGATATAAAAAAAATAAAGGCTCCTTGAACTGATGGAAATACATGCATCAGAATTACTGACTGATAAAATACATTCCGAAATGACTATAAAAAATAATGCGCAGGTCATAATGTACTGACACAAGTTAGACTTGTCTGTGTAAATAAACTGAAAAAGTGCACTCCATAGTAACAAAAAAATTACGTTTAAAGGATTTTGGCTTGTGGTTCCATTTAAATGAATGCCTTTAATTAAAGTAAACGAGGTTCAATAGTTTTTTTTTTTTTTTTAATCTCATGGAAGCTTTAGATGAGAGAGATAATGGCGGGGAGAGGAGAGAAGAGGAGAAAAGGGGAGGGGAAACTACTGCTGGCTTGCTCACGTTAGCTCACGTTAGCTCATGTTAGCGTGATTTCAAAACTCCATGGAAGCGATGGTTATATTTCAGGTGGATGATCAGGTTTGATGTATTAAAGCTTGTGCTATTTTTCCCTCCTTCGCTTGGAGCATTTGTTACAAATAACCAGCGAACTATCTTCTTCTGAAACTTTAACAAAGTTCTACACAATCGCCGCCATGTTTTTTTTTTTTTTCAGCACACTGTTCTGCAATGCTGCATTCAAGGTGTAATGTAAATTCCTTTGTTCCCTCGTTTGCTAGTCGTTCTTTCAGCCTTTTCTATTTTTTCTATTTTGTATGTGTAAAATGTGGGAAAATACTGCAAATATCAATTAAAGTCAGCAATTACTAAATTTATGACCGAGTTAACAAGTTGTTTTCTGGCATGAGGGAGTATTCTTGATTTTCCTTACTGAGGAATCGTTTTTCTGATTATGCCGACATCTTTTGAACATAACATTCACTGCTGGTTATTTAAGGCTCAGAGGGAGCGAGGAACTGCCGTGTTAAAAAAATATATATGTTATCGGGGCTATTCGTCATGACATCAGACTTTTCGGGATGACGTCATAATTTCCTGTTATCGGCCCGATACTTATCGGGTCAATAATTATCGGCCCGATAGTTATCGTGCATCCTTATATATTTCCATGTCATTACAACATTTCTTCTTTGTGTTCACGTTGAGACACATGCAACTAACAGTGGAACTTAAGGCCTGCATTACAACTAATAAAAAATATTTCTTCATAATAAAATCAAAAGTGCCTCTTCCTGAAACGGTGCAAACAAAGTTTTTAGAAGAGCCTTTTCTCTTCATATTTTTATCCTTCCCTTCCTGAAAACAAGTAACCCAAAAATGGTGTCAATTTCAACCAGCTGAAGAGGTATTGATGGCCAATTTTTTATGAAATTATTTACCTCATAAGAATATTGGAAGTTATTTACCATGTAACAATGTCGTACTGGGCCCGAAGCTCGTTGATTTTTCGCGCTGTCACTTTAGACTTCAGTGGAAAGGTTTCATCAAAAAACTTGTGTTTGGTGGCGCTTGATATTCCCGCTTTTGATTAATGGCATTGTTTCACAGCATATCAGCCATAACAGTTTACCACTGCCGGTCGGAAGGATAAACCCATGCTCGTTTGTCCACTTACTTTTGAAATGTCAATTTTTAACATCAACCTTTCGCACCTTCGAGCATGCCATGTCTTCTTCTCTCTCTCTCGTTTGTCTTCTGCAGTAAACGAATTTCAGTAGCTCTCAGAGCTGTCGCCCTTAAACAGTTGGTGATTGACGCTAATGACTAGCTTACCTGCGCTCACAGTTTTCCCTGGCACTGGGAAAAAAAATTGAGGTACTGATTACTGGTCCGGACAGAACCCTCACTTGGTCCGGATCCGGTGATCCTCGTCTTAGATGTTTTCTTTCCACAACACACCTGATTTAAATGAATGGATCTCCACCACCAAGACTGTTAATGATCCATCCATTTGAATCAGGTGAAGCAGGGAAACTTCTAAGACTTGCAGGACACCGGTCCCCGAGGACTGGACTTGCCCGCCCCGGAGCTAGACAGTGGCTGTCAGACATGGTTTTTTCTGTCCGGAGGACTATGTGGACCATCTCCCACAAGTCTTGCGGTTTGTTTAGAGGCGAACTAAGGAGTCTTTCTCCGGTCATCCCTTCCATCAAACAGAACTTGTTCGGTCTCCGTCTAATCGTGCTGTCATGGATTTCAGCATTTAATATGTTCAGTGGAGCCCGTAGGGTCTGAGATGTAACTTTTGAATGTGTGTTAATGTTTTTTTTATTGTTTTTTTAAGTGTCTCTTTGAGATTTCTGACTTGCTGGAGTTCTCCCTCCTGGCAGGACTGACGACTGGCTTGACTGCTTTCAACGAGTAAATCTTTCTCGCTGCTGGACGTTGAGCTGTAGACCTTTCCAGGCTGACGTGTGGCAGCAGTTGCTTCTCTAGGATCACCGCGTACGACGCTTTGACATTAAAACACGCCTAACTGTTGCAGCAAACTAAAGCATCTGCAAACCTGCTGAAGATCAGTTCATCCAGGGCTGATGATTAGATGTCCACCTGAGGTTGTATTTGTTTAATACAAAGACAAAATAAAGATCACAGGATTTTTTATTTTAACTAGGGCTGGGCAACGATTACAATTTTAATCACGATTAATCGCATTATTTACCTGATTAATCACGATTAATCGCATTGTATACGCAAAATCAAATAATTAACTCACAAGTAGTGTAAAGGTCACTTTTATTTAAATGTTCTGCTGCCATATGAACTAAAGTGTCATAACATTTGTTGTTCAAACACTTTTAACATCAGCACTTGTCAGTAACACATATTTAGTGTAAATCTCATCTTAAAAATATAAATAAAATAAAGCTCATTGCCACTGCCAGGGCATTAATGTCATCCTATTTTTATAAAAAATAAAAAAAAGTCTACAAACAAAATCTAACAAAATGATTGTGGCTCAGCACAATCAGAACATTAAAACAGGTCATTTCTGAGGTAACAGCAGAAACTTTTAACGGGGAGTTCAACTTGTCAGTTGTTACAAATAACCTTGTTTCTGTTGAATCCTCCGTCTGGGAGAACTTTAAAATGAAAATGTCCACGTTAAAGTTCAGTAACTTTACCAATCTGTGTATCAATCAGTCTTTCCCTTTTCAATTGTCAATCAAAAATTAAAAAAAAATTAAAAAATGATATTTTATTACGTTTTTCATTTTTTAATCTAACACAAAAAAAAAGGGAAAAATGCCTTTTTTTAATATTGCAATATTAGACTTGGATCAAAAATACGAAATTAAAAAACAGGTCACAAAACTGAATTTGTTTTATAATGGAAGGACTGGACTTTCTGTTGTCGTTACACATCTGTGCCACTAGATGGAGCCGCACTGCAGTAACCAGCTAGAGAACAGCAGGACAGTGAACACATGGAGCAGATCTGATGGAACATGGAGGAATGACGACAAAGTTTTGTTGCAGTCTAGAATTTTGTTTCCAGACTGAATTGTTTATATTGCTACCTGAGTTGCTACCTGAACTGTAAAGTTCACAGATTTTACCGTTCTCCATGTCTGTTTTAACTTTTCCGCATGTTTACCTGCCAATTATCTTCCGGTTCCGCAGCAGCCAGAAACAGACTTTTCAAAACAAAAGCATGTGAGCAACATGCGTTAACGCACGATAAAATAAATGTCTACGTTATTATATTCATATATTGAGTTAATGCGATAATAACGAGTTAACTTGCCCAGCCCTAATTTTAACACACAAAAAAACATAGTATTGAAAGACGGAGTTTGTTCATCCAGCTCAAATTAAACTGAGAGACAAAAGTACACAGAAGGGATTTTTATAATGTCTGAAGATAGTTAAGTCATCAAAGATTGTGTTTGTAGGTCGTTTTAAATGTACGATACGATACCTCGCATCCACAGGAACCCGAATACGTTTGGCTGGCCCCCGAGCATGCAATCAGACTACACACTAGGGATGGAACGGTTACCGGTATTACGGTAAAGCGCTGTAAAATTTTACACGATAACGATTACCGTTTATGTTTGACCTCATCTCGTTATCGCAGTCGATTACCAGGATATGTAATATCAGCCTCATTCAAGTCTGCGAGCGACTCACGACTGTGTCTCGCGTGAATTTGTAGCTTGTAACATCGACATTGTAACGTAAGTATGGCGAAAGTGGTGATAGCACGCAGGACATTGAAAAATGACATCAAAAAATGACCGGAGCGATGTTCTTCTGATGCAGTTAAAATATTAATTTATTCCATTAACTGATCCGACAACCATAACACCAGTAGTTAGCGCCACAGCGGTCAAAAACCTTTTCCCCTTCCGGGTCCAACACCTAACCAATAACAGGCCAATAACCAATAACCTTTATACCTGACCCTCAGGTAACAACACAGCGACACCCACAGACACACAGAGTGAACTACAATTCAGAACAACATATTTGGCTCCTAAACAACAGTTTCTTTATTTGCACATTTATACGTATTTAAGGTTCAGCAGTCCAAAGTTTATTTCATTTGAACTTCACTATAATTTTTGTTCCTGATAATTGTTTGCATGTTTTAACCTACTATGGTTGTTAAAGTGTTTATTTAAATTTGCACCAGACAAATAAGCTTTGTTCCTGTTATTTATATTGTTCATTTAAAATAAAACCTCTTTCTGTGCCAGTTGTTTGCCCTTTTAATGTGAAAGTTTCATTTTGATAAGATTTTTGCTTCTGATGTTTTAGTATGACAAGAAAATCACAAGATTTTGTGAAATTATTTAAATGTATGTGTATTTTAGACATTTGTACAGCAATTAAGAATACTGCGATAATATCGTAAACCGTGATCATATGGTCACAATAATTGAGATATCAAATGTTTCCGTATCATTACATCCCTACTACACAGTAGCTGTTTCGAGCCGGATATCGGATGATTTGAGAGTTGAAGTGAGTGTGAAACAATGGAAACAGTTTCAGCTCAGAACTCAGTTAGCAGATGTTTCCATCTTTTTCCACGTCTTCCCAGCTCTCAGAGCAGCTTGAAGGCTTTTTCATCCACACTGTGAAGATGGCCAGGCGTTCATCCTCAGTCACTGAAGGTCAGCACATGGCTGTCGGACGAAGGCTCTTTGCACACTGCAGTCTGGTGGATATCCAGCTTTAAGACCAGGAAAAGAGTCACATGTGTCGCTGGGAGCTCCTGCCAGGAGTCCCTGAACTCCGTCAGGGAGGAATCTTGGTGACAGCGGTCGTAAATCCCTGCTCATGGCCGGAGTCCATGTTCTTCTCCTTCTTTTCCTGGTGTGTTTTCTTTCCTGGTGCCACCTCTTGAAAAGGAAGTCGGACGTGTGTGCTGAGCGTGCAGACGTCAGATGAGTCGATGCGTTTGAAAAAAAACAGCAGCTGGGTGTTGAGAATCAGACGTCTGCAGTCCCCCACTGAGACGTCTGACAGTTGTTGAGGGTTTGTGAGCAGATGTTTGACGTTCGGCCACTAGATGTCCCCCTGCACAGAGGGAAAGGGTTGTTGCTTCAGCTACAGTGGCTGTGCAACATTCCTCGTTGGTAAGGCAGCACCCACGTCCTGAAACTTCCACTGTGATGAAAATGGAAACAAGAAGCCCCCTTTTTTTTTTTTTTTTTCTAAACTGGTTTATCAAGCAGAAGAGTCTGGTAACACTAAACTAGTGGAACTTTGACAGCAGGTTGAAGTCTCATAATGACTGATGGTGTCTTGGCTCTGTGCACAGGTTTGTCAGTACCCAGATGTCTGAGGAGGCTCTGAGGATGACATCTAGACCTTAAACCCCACCAGTATGTCAGGTAAGACTTTGGTCTTTGGACTTTGGTCTGAGCACCTCTGCAGCATCGCGTAGGTCAGCTGATCATGAAAGATGCAGTGGATGTCTTTACGCTGATGCATCTGTAGTGTATGTGAACCCGTATTCACCATCCTAACCCTAACCCTCACCCTAAAAGCAAAACGCTGAATGTAAATGCTGTCAGAGTAAACAAGACTCATAAACAGTCCCAGGAACATAATAAGGCACATAATTCAGATGTTACAGGAAGTAATATAGCAACCAAAAACGATGACATCAACGCGTCCTGGAGGTTATTTTTCTCTCCTGTAATCTCGTTCTCGGTCCGAAGTTTTGATGTGAAAATTTCCACATTAGCAGCGGCTAGTTGACTTTGTGCCGAGACTCGCCGTCATCCTGCACCTCGTAGCAGAGCCGGCCTTAGTCCCTCACAGCGCTCACCCACCACCAGAAGCCACCGCGGAGTTTTAGATTTCATCTGTGGGTCTGCGGTTAAGAAATGTTTTGTCAGTTGTTTGACCGTAGAGTGAATCTACAGTGATTTCTAGTTCAGGTTGTGTTACGTCGCTAATATTCTTCTTCCTTTTATCCCAGTCAAGTATAGGGTTGAGTATTTGCAAGGACCTCGCAATACGATATGTATCATGATACTTGGGTCACGATACGATGTTATTGCGATATTATGATATTGTGATATATTGTGATATTCTACCCAGTTAATATCAAAATTAAAAGTAGAGATGAAAAATCAAGTTGCTGTATATGTTCATCAGATGATATTGATCATTCAGAGGACAAAAACTATTTGCTTCAAAACAACCTATTTATTGTTTATTAGTGTTTTTGCACATTTAAGTGAATGAAGGAATCTTCCTAAAAAATCGATATTAGGAGCTAAAAAATCGATATTATACTGGGTGGCCAAAAATCGCGATATATCGACAAATCGTTTTTTTTTACACCCCTAGTCAAGTATCACAAACGCAGTAAATTTCTGACTATGAAAAGTTTACCGTATTATTCTGAAATTTGACACTGATCAGAGAGCTCATCTTTATGGGGGGAAAAAAAGCTGCACAATTCCTCCTTCACGACCATTAATTTCTACCAACTAGGAGACTGGAGCCTGCACAGTTGAACCCTGTTGTTTCCAGTCCTTTCTGCAGCACAGACAGCTTGTCCCTGACCTGGAGCGACATGATCGTTTGTGCCGCTCTGTTAATTTCACCACCAGAGAAAATGCTCGTCGTCCTGCGGACCCCTCTGAGCAGCAACTCATGCCGTTGGACTCAACAGACACAGGCTCACAGGCTTTGAACAAGGAAATGAACTCGACCCTCTTACTTGCAGTCACGCCCTAAAACCAGCACCACCCCGGGTCAGAGCAAAGTCTGTGACGCTGCTGTTTGAGGACACACATTCAGCTTTTGTTTTAATAATCTGACTTTGAGATGAAAAGCGTTGCAGCCTGGGACTGAACATGAATCTGAACAGCCTCTCCCGTCTGTCGTCGAGCCAGCAGACAAATGCTCCCCCCACTGTTCAAAATGGAAACATGTATCTCCTCGCTGCACTGCGTTTCCCTCTCCGGCTGTCTGGGTCAGCCGTGGAGCGCTCCTTTAAAAATGCAAAACATTTTACCAAGAAAAAAAAAACAAATGTTGAGGAAGTCTGTTTTTGAAATCAGATCTGGATAGTTTAATGTTTCCTATCATATCCATTTGATTCAACTGAAATTTAACTTTGATGCTCTTTTCAAAGTCTGGTTAGTATCTATCTGTCTGTCTATCTTTCTATATTTTCCCCTCAAGGGATCAATCACTACAGTTATATAGTGATTGATATAGTCAATTACTATATAATCACATAAAAAATAAAGGCTCCTTGAACTGATGGAAATACATGCATCAAAATTACAAACTGAAAATAATGCATTCCTAAATGACAATAAAAACTAGAAAAGTAGTCAGAGAGCGCAGACCTCCGCCAAGCGCAACAATTCCCCCATATAGCGATTTACAGATTGCAATAAAAATCCGCGTTCTGGATCAGATCCGGATCAGCCTTTGAAATTTGATAGAGGTTTCCATTGTCAATCCCTGAGTCAAATTTATGACTTTTAGGCAATAATTAACGGAGATATTGAGAAACAAAATTTTTTGGCCCGGGCAATGTTATTGAAAATTTGAAAGTGATCCAGAATCCAGGATTTCTTCTGGATCACAGCCAAAATGAAATCAGTTCTTCCTTTTCACATTTCTGACAACTCCTGAAAATTTCATCAAAATCCATCCATAACTTTTTGAGTTATCTTGAACACAGACAGACAGATAAACACCAGCAAAAACATAACCTCCTTGGTTGAGGTAATAATGCACAGGTCATAATGTACTGACACAAGTTAGACTGGTCTGTGTAAATACACTGAAAAAGTGCACTCCATAGTAACAAAAAAATACGTTTAAAGGATTTTTGCCTGTGGTTCCATTCAAATGAATGTCTTTAATTAAAGTAAATAAGGTTCAATAGTTTTGGGGGGGGGTTTATCTCATGGAAGAGATGATGGCGAGGAGAGGAGGGGAGGGGAGGGGAGACTTGCTGCTGGCTTGCTCACGTTAGCTCACATTAGCTCACGTTAGCTCATGTTAGCGTGATTTCAAAACTCCATGGAAGCGACAGTTATGTTTCAGGTGGCTGATCAGGTTTGACGTATTAAAGCTTGTACTATTTTTCCCTCCTTCGCTTGGAGCATTTGTTACAAATAACCAGCGAACTATCTTCTTCTGAAACTTTAACAAAGTTCTACACAATCGCTGCCATGTTGGTTTTTTTTTTTCAGCACACTGTGCTGCAGGCTGCATTCAAGGTGTAAAGTAAATTCCTCCGTTCCCTTGTTTGCTAGTCGTTCTTTCGGCCTTTTCTATTTTTTCTATTTTTTATGTGTAACATGTGGGAAAATACTGCGAATATCAATTAAAGTCAGCAACTACCAAAATTATGACCGAGTTAACGAGTTGTTTTCTGGCATGAGGGGGTATTCTTGATTTTCCTTACTGAGAAATCGTTTTTCTGATTATGCCGACGTAACTTGAACTTAACGTTCACTGCTGGTCATTCAAGGCTCAGAGGGAGCGAGGCACTGCCGCGTTGACAAAAATATATATGTTATCGGGGCTATTCGTCATGACATCAAGACTTATCGGGATGACGTCATAATTTCCTGTTATCGGCCCGATAGTTATCAGGTCAATAATTATCGCGTCGATAATTATCGTTCCTCCCTTATATATAGAGATAGCTATATATAAGCAGTGTCAGGTCATTAGCAGAGTTAAGCAAGTTAAGGACTTTGGTGTTATTAGCAATAAGATTATTAGCTGGTGTGAAATGTCCTCACACCAGAATCTGATTTTCTTTAGCATCTCCTTCAGTATTATTTAAGATACAGGCTTTAACATCGTCACATCTGACGTATTTGAACCAGTTGGTGCATCCATCCGTCCGTTTCCTGCTGTATGTCGGTCCAGGCCGCGAGGGCAGCAGGTCTGGCCACACCTCCCTGACCCCCAGCTACCTCCTCTGTCTCTTCCAGGAGTTCCCAAGATAGTTGAGAACCATAATCTCTCTGGCGTGTGCTCGGCGTGGAGCAGAACTGCCTACCAGTCGTCCAGGAGGTAGCTGATATTCGAGCCTCCTCAATAACTCGTTTCAGTGTGGAAGAGCTGGCGGCTCTACGATGAACGCCGCACCAATAAGGGGGTTCTTCACACCCAGCTTACATTTGGAGGAGGCTCATCTGCAGCTGCAGTTAGTCAGCTGTCGTCAACCCCCACAGTTTGATTCTACACCGTTCTGTTCCCTGTACGTCCATTAAGCCGTCAAAGCCGACAGCAGCCCAGCTGGTTTAGCTGCTGAAGGGGGATACTATACCTCATCTAGATGTTGTGACTTGCACATTTACCTTGTGCAGAAATAACCATGCAGACTGGACCTGGACACCTGGATGTCCTGCAGCATCACCGCTACGCTGTGATCAGAGAGATCAACGTAGCACCGTCAGATAGTCAGGTTCAAATCCGCTAAAACGTCTTGTTTCAACACAGCTCCTACATGTAACAAAGAAAACTTTAGTGATGACTCAGAGAAGGTCTCTGAGATGTCATTCACGTTGCTTCATATTTGTTCTCATTCACGATTTTGTCTCCCAACTTTGATTTACTTGCAAAGCTTGAGTGCAAATGGTGCGTTCCCTCTGAAAAATTTAATTCAATAATTAATATCAGGTCATCAAAATGATCTGTTGGCATGACTCTCTTACGGAGGGAATTGTGACGAGCAAAAGCGGGCTAATTGTTTATGACACGCAGTGCAAACTTGAAATTTCTGAGGAGCATTTTTGTGTTTTGTTTAGGGCTGGGCAAGTTAACGCATTATTATCGCGTTAACGCATTCATTTATTAATGCCAAAATTTATTTTATCGCATGTTAACGCATGCTACTCACGTGCTTTTGTTTTGAAAAGTCTGTTGCAGAAAAGCTAAAACAGACATGGAGAACTGTAAAAATCAGTAAACTTTACAGTTCAGGTAGCAACTCAGGTAGAAATATTAACAATTCTGTCTAAAAAAAAAAACTTTCAAACCCCTTTGTTCAGGATCATTGCATCATTCCTCCATGTTCCATCAGATCTGCTCCATGTGTTCACTGTCCTGCTGTTCTCTAGCTGGTTACTGCAGTGCGGCTCCATCTAGTGGCACAGATGTGTAATGACAACAGAAAGTCTATTCCTCGATTATGATACAAAGCCATTTCTGTGTCACGTAAACCAGACAATAAAATATTAAAAATAAATTCAGTCCTGTGGCCTGTTTGCTAAAATTAAAATATAAAAAACAGGCTTTTTTTTTTTAAAGTTCTCCCAGACGGAGGATTCAACAGAAACAAGGTTATTTGTAACAACTGACAAGTTGAACTCCCCGTTAAAAGTTTCTGCTGTTACCTCAGAAATTACCTGTTTTAATGTTCTGATTGTGCTGAGCCACAATCATTTTGTTGGATTTTGTTTGTAGACTTTTTTTTATTTATTATAAATACAGGATGACATTAATGCCCTGGCAGTGGCAATAGCCTTTATTTTATTTTACATTTTTTAAGATGAGATTTACATTAAATATGTGTTACTGATAAGTGCTGATGTTAAAAGTGTTTGAACAACAAATGTTATGACACTTTAGTTCATATGGCAGCAGAACATTTATATAAAAGTGACCTTTACACTACTTTTGAAATTATTATTAGATTTTTCGTATACAATGCGATAAATCGTGATTAATCAGGGAAATAATTTGATTAATCGCGATTAAATATTTTAATCGTTGCTCAACCCTAGTTTTGTTTGAAGCTTTTTTTTGTATCTCCATTTCCCTTCAGTTTCACTTGGAAGTTGATGCCGCGAGCCTCGTTATTAGGACTGTAGCGATACACTCATCTCATGATACAATGCGATACATGATATTCATCTTACAATACATCTAAATCATTTTCTGAAAGATTTTAAAGGGACAAAGTGATTTTGGTGACATCTTGTGAGTGTTCCAATGACTTTGTTTGAATTAATTGAACTGAAAGCATCAATTACACATTATATGGCTGACAGGCAGCTTGCAAATGCTGGACAAAATGAAAAAAGATGTGTTGAGATAAATAGTTTCATTTATTTAAACAGTGCAAATTGTTGCTTGCAATTTTTTAAAGGTGGGACACGGGGGTTTTGAAAGAAGCTTAGAATATCGATACCCACAGCTGAAAAATCGATACTCTCTGGGGGAAAAATATCAATATATATCGCAGAGTCGATATAGCTCTGCTCAACGTTGCAGCTGAACTTTTCTTACACGTCAGAGCAGGGTTCAGTGTCCATCCGTTCAGCAATCGCTCACATCTCTGTCAGCATGAAGTAGGGGTGTGAAAAAAATCAATTTGGCAATAAATTGCGATTTTCTGCCTATTTTTCAGTTCCTAATATCAATTTTTTAAAGAAAATTTTATTCTATTTATTTTATTTTATTTATTTATTAAATGTGCAAAAACACTAATAATAAACAATAAATAGGTTGTTTTGAAGCAAATAGTTTTGACTCAATTTGTCCTCTGAATGATCAATATCATCTGATGGACATATACAGCAACTTGATTTTTCATCTCTACTTTTCATTTTGATATTAACTAGGTAGAAAATCGCAATATATCGTGATATTGCGATATAGTGATAATATCATATCGTGACCCAAGTATCATGATACATATCGTATTGCGAGGTCCTTCCCAATACTCACCCCTAGCATGAAGCTGAATCAGTGTTGCTGGAGTTTTGTGTCGGAGGCTCTGGCAGAGAGAAAAATAAAGACGTTTACTGAAAGACATCCATGCCCTGCTTTGTAAAATGTCGGATAATCTCCTCAAAGTTCAACTTTGAACCTGGTATCCTGGTGCCTGTTGTTTCCCTGAGCTTACCCTGAACGTCTGAGGGTAAAGGTTCAGCTAATGTGGCCTCGTCAGGTAACGCAGAGTAGCCGGGGACATCTGGCACACAAGCCATTGTATTAATTGAGGGCCCCTGGGTGGAAGAGAGTCCTCACATCCAAAAATTGTCCATGTCCGGCTTTGAACCCCCATGTCCTAAAGTGATCAATCAGACTGGGAATGCATTTGTGCAAAAGCGTGCTGCCGGGCCACAGCGGCGAGGATGCCGCCCGCGAGGACGCCTGCAAGGAGGGCAGGGATTGTTAGAAAGCAGAGCTGCGAGTGTCGGCGTCGCCTATTGTTTTCTGGCTTCATCTGGTGGTGGGGATCCTGGATCGAGCTGCTGGAGGACACACATGAGCCTTTAATGTGCGCTTTATGCAGGTGTTTACTCAACACGGGACAATTATTCATGCGGATGTACGACCTGATCGCAAGCGTTCTGTTGAAAAGATGCATTCAGCCAGACGTTCGGGGTAAGTCGACTGATATTTGGAAAGGCTTTTGTATTTTTGTTTCCTGGAAGTGATCCTTCCAGGAAACATGTTTCTGAAAATACCATCTTTTAAATGATCTTAGTTTATAGCATTTTATCAAAGGAAATACTTCACATTTCTTCAGAGCCTTAAAGCATAAGATGCGCTTACAAATTCTTTTAAAATAACAGAGCCCAGCATAAATGACCAAAAAAAATTCTTTTTCATTCTGTTCCCAAACGTATATTTGAATCGTGAAGTCATAAATGCACGTGAATGTGTCTATGTATCTGAGTTTTGCTGCAACCTTCCATCATAACTCAGCACCGATGAATGAAATGTTTGCCTGCACGACACCAGTTCAGCTTCATTTTCTGCTCCGGAGCTAAAAATGTTCGCTGGGAATAAAAACAATTTGTTGCAGCTTCCTCAGAGATCGTTAAGACACATAAAGTCTCACACGGACGCGTTTTTAAGAGCGTCCAGTCAGACAACAGATTGTTTCAGTATTGACTTAAACTCTGTCTGATGAATGCTTAACAGTTTGTCGACAGTTGCTCGAGAAACTCCAAACAAGATTAGTCCAAGTCAAGGACATCACCTCATCAAAAAGTTAAACTGGTATCAAGCCCTCTTTGCGAGCAGATTTGCCTCACAGGACCCGTGTCTTACCAGCTGTTGTGTGTTGATTGAATCCAATTGTGACACACTCACACTTATTACATTGATGGAGCCACTAATCCCAGAGTAAAGCCTTTCTAGCTGCTGTCAGCTTCCTCATATTCCTTTAACTCTGAGCATTGTTCTGGCCCCACTTTAATGCTCCAGTTTGTCATTAAAGTCGAGTGTTTAGTCTAAATCTGCACATCAAACCCGCTGCTGCAACACCAGGAAAGAAAAGACAGGAATTTAAACAAAGAAAAAGAATTAAAAAAGAGTAAAACAGTGCTTTTGTATTTTTTTAGATACAGCTCACTTCCAGAACTTACCAAATGAAGTTAACTGTTTTCATTTTTGCACCACTTGACCTTATTGTGTATCTTAGATGCATACTAGTTACATTTATTTATTTCATTGTTCTTCATAATAAGTCTCATATAGATCCGTTAACTTTGAGGATCTTTCTCAATAGATGCTTCTTAATTTTAACTGTTCTAGTGCGTGTTTGTAGCTGGTTTGGTTGAAGGCGTCTGTAGAGAGCTTTACTCGGGGCTCTTTGACTCCAGTCCTGGAGGGCCGCTGTCCTGCATGTCTTAGATCACAGGTGTCAAACACAAGGCCCGCGGGCCAAATGTGGCCCGTCACGTCATTTTATGTGGCCCCCGAGAGCTTGGGCATTATTGGCTTAAATTTTAAACCAATATTTTAAGACTTAAAATAAGCTTACACCGCTTTAAAGCGCATATTGACAATAAACTACATCTCCCATCATGCAACTTGTTGTTACCTACAACGATAACGGTAGCTATGAGCAAGACAATTTTTCAGGACTGCTGGACTTAAGAAAAACATTTAAAAACTAACCCCAACATGTCCAAGAAAAGAAAAACTGATGCACAAGGAAGGCAGTTTCATGAACGACGGGAAAACAATTACAAGTTTGTACCTCAAAGTGAAATAACAGAATGTCTTTTGTGTTATGAGGCGGGTGTCAGTCGTGAAAGAGTTTAATCTACGTCAGCATTTTGACAGCAAACACGGAGCTAAGTATGCTAAATTTAGCCTGAAGAAAAACAAAGAACTGCTTCCGCTTCTGAAACCAAGGTAATAGGATACTCTTACACCCACAAACCCTGAGTTTAATATAATAATGACTTAAATATTTGGAACTTGAATACATGATAAATACAGAAACCGTTCTTTAACAATATAATAAGGTGTAGTTTAATTTGTTTTGATTTTCATTGCATTTTGTTACATTCATGCTGTCAATCTGGCCCTTCGAGGGCCACCATGATGCTGAGTGGAAATGAGTCTGACACCCCTGGTTTAGATGTTTTCCTGCCACAACACTCCTGATTTAAATGAATGGATCTACATCAGCTGGTCATCACACAAGTCTGTTAACTTGATTCATTTGAATCAGGTGCGCTGAAACATCTGAGACTTGCAGGACAGCGGCCCTCCAGGACTGAAGAGCCTTTCACATATCCAGGACACCAGGGTGTTTGCGGCGTGTTCATTTGAGTGCACGTGGTTCTTGTCTCTTTGCAGTGGCTAACGATAGGGGTGTGAATTAAAAATCGATTTGGCAATATATCGCGATTTTCAGCGGCCCAATATAATATCGATTTTTCAGCTCCTAATATCAATTTTTTTTTATTGCTGTCAGTATGTTGTAATAGTTATTTAAAAGTGCAAAAACACTAATAATAAACAATAAATAGGTTGTTTTGAAGCAAATAGTTTTGACTCAATTAGTCCTCTGAATGATCAATATCATCTGATGAACATATACAGCAACTTGATTTTTCATCTCTACTTTTAATTTTGATATTAACTGGGTAGAATATCGCAATATATCGTGATATCACGATATCGTGATAATATCGTATCATGACCCAAGTATCATGATAAATATCATATTGCAAGGTCCTTGCCAATACTCACCCCTAGCTAAAGATGCTCCCCAGATCTCCCCTGGGTGTCCCCTGCTTTTGGTCAGTTTAAGAGGAAATAGAGCAGAAAGCCTGAAGAGTAAATGGAGGTAAAAAAAAAAAAAAAAAAAAAAAGCAGTTTCATTAAGACTTCTAAACTGGTCGATGCACACGAGGAAAGCGTTTTAGAAATAAGAAACGCTGGTCAACATTATACAGTTGTCATAGAAATGTTTGCCGTTATAGTTGTCTTTAGTTACAGTTCAGGCCTGTGGTGTCAACAGGTGGTTGTAATGATGATTTGATGCAAAAAGCAGTATCCATGAAAGGCTGAGGCACTGAGGAGCAAAGATGGGTAGAAGATATTCGTTATGTCAACAGATGTGGGTTTAAATGGGCAAAGGGACGTAGCTAAACCTTTGTCAAGCACAAGAATACAGAGCTACATTAACAAATGGCTCTAAAAACAGTTTGCTGGGCGGATAAGACTTCTAATGCTAACCTTGTATAGCGACGATGTTTTTGAGCTCAGAGGCATCTGGGATTTACCATCAGACAGTGAAAATGTCAGATTAATAAAACTTTTTGGATAAAATGGGTATTGTGTTCTTCCTGCCAAAGACTTCATCCATAAACATATACTCATGTGGTCTTTCTAAGGAATCCATATGGAAAAATACATATAGTTATGTAAGTATTACAGAAAGACCACATACCCTATTTACCCAAGTCACACCCGAATATTAGTCGCATTTGTTAAAAAATACATTGTGAAGAGAAAAAAATATATATACAAGTCACATAAGACTTCAAGGACCCATCTGTTGACTCGTTCCTCCATCTGTGGACTCGTTTCTCCATCTGTAGATTTGTTCCTTCGTCTATTGACTCGTTCCTCCAGCCGTGGACTGGTTCTTCCAGCCGTGGACTCATTTCTCCATCTGTGGACTCATTTTTCCATCTGTGGACTCGTTCCTCCTTCTGTTGACTCATTCCTCCGTCTGTGGACTCGTTCCTTCGTCTGTTGACTCGTTCATTTGTCTGTTGACTCGTTCTTCCATCCATGAACTCGTTCCTCCATCTGTGGACTTGTTCCTCCAGCCGTGGACTCGTTCCTCCATCTGTGGACTCGTTCCTCCAGCCGTGGACTCGTTCCTCCATCTGTGGACTCGTTCCTCCATCTGTGGACTCGTTCCTCCGTCTGTGGACTCGTTCCTCCGTCTGTGGACTCGTTCCTCCATCTGTGGACTCGTTCCTCCATCTGTGGACTCGTTCCTCCAGCCGTGGAAACTCGTTCTTCTGTCTGTGGACTCGTTCCTCTGTCTGTGGACTCGTTCCTCTGTCTGTGGACTCGTTCCTCCGTTTGTGGACTCGTTCCTCCATTTGTGGACTCGTTCCTCCGTCTGTGGACTCGTTCCTCCATCTGTGGACTCGTTCCTCCATCTGTGGACTCGTTCCTCCATCTGTGGATTCGTTCCTCAATCTGTGGACTCGTTCCTCTATCTGTGGACTCGTTCCTCCATCTGTGGACTCGTTCCTCCATCTCTCTGTGGACTTGTTCCTCCTCCATCTGTGGACTCGTTCCTCCATCTGCCTGTGGACTCGTTCCTCCTCCATCTGTGGACTCGTCCTCTATCTGTGGACTCGTTCCTCCTCCGTCTCTGGACTCGTTCCTCCATCTGTGGACTCGTTCCTCCATCTGTGGACTCGTTCCTCCATCTGTGGACTCGTTCCTCCATCTGTGGACTCGTTCCTCCATCTGTGGACTCGTTCCTCCATCTGTGGACTCGTTCCTCCATCTGTGGACACATCCCTCTATCTGTGGACTCGTCCCTCTGTCTGTGGACTCGTTCCTCCATCTGTGGACTCGTTCCTCCATCTGTGGACTCGTCCCTCTATCTGTGGACTCGTTCCTCTGTCTGTGGACTCGTCCCTCTGTCTGTGGACTCGTTCCTCTGTCTGTGGACTCGTTCCTCCATCTGTGGACTCGTTCCTCCATTTGTGGACTCGTTCCTCCATTTGTGGACTCGTTCCTCTGTCTGTGGACTCGTTCCACCATCTGTGGATTTGTTCCTCCATCTGTGGACTCGTTCCTCTGTCTGTGGACTCGTTCCACCATCTGTGGATTTGTTCCTCCATCTGTGGATTCGTTCCTCCGTCTGTGGACTCGTTCCTCCATCTGTGGACTCGTTCCTCCATCTGTGGACTCGTTCCTCCATCTGTGGACTCGTTCTTCCATCTGTGGACTGGTTCCTCCATCTGTGGACTTGTTCCTCCATCTGTGGACTCGTTCCTCCATCTGTGGACTCGTTCCTCCATCTGTGGACTCGTTCCTACATCTGTGGACTCGTTCCTCCATCTCTGTGGACTCGTTCCTCCATCTGTGGACTCGTTCCTCCATCTGTGGACTCGTTCCTCCATCTGTTGGACTCGTTCCTCCATCTGTGGACTCGTTCCTCCATCTGTGGACTCGTTCCTCCATCTGTGGACTCGTTCCTCCATCTGTGGACTCTTCCTCCGTTCCTCCATCTGTGGACTCGTTCCTCCATCTGTTGACTCGTTCCTCCTCCATCTGTTGGACTCGTTCCTCCTCTGTGGACTCGTTCCTCCATCTGTGGACTCGTTCCTCCATCTGTGGACTCGTTCCTCCATCTGTGGACTCGTTCCTCCATCTGTGGACTCGTTCCTCCATCTGTGGACTCGTTCCTCCTCTGTGGACCATCTGTGGACTCGTTCCTCCTCTGTGGACTCGTTCCTCCATCTGTGGACTCGTTCCTCCATCTGTGGACTCGTTCCTCCATCTGTGGACTCGTTCCTCCATCTGTTGACTCGTTCCTCCATCTGTGGACTCGTTCCTCCATCTGTGGACTCGTTCCTCCATCTGTGGACTCGTTCCTCCATCTCTGTGGACTCATTCCTCCATCTGTGGACTCGTTCCTCCATCTCTGTGGACTCGTTCCTCCATCTGTGGACTCGTTCCTCCATCTGTGGACTCGTTCCTCCATCTCGTGGACTCGTTCCTCCATCTGTGGACTCGTTCCTCCATCTGTTGACTTGTTCCTCCATCTGTGGACTCATTCCTCCATCTGTTGACTCATTCCTCCATCTGTGTCCATCTTTCAGTCTGTGGTTCTCCTTCTCTGATTGGTTCCATAGCTGTCAGAGGTTCCTCTGCTTTTCTTCAGTCTCTGACTAGTTTCTCATCACTCTAAACTTTCTGCTACTCTGTTACTGTTTTCAGCTGCAGACTTTATCATTTTAAGGTTAAATTCTGCAGTAGAGCTTTTTATTTTCGGTACCAGTGTTCAGTTGTGAGTGTAGACGATGTCCTGTTGTTGTCATTGAGACAAGGAGAATATTTTTGATATATAAGTCGCCTGAGAATGTTAGTCGCAGGACCAGCCACACAACTAAAAAAGCACGGCTTTTAGTCCGGAAAGTCCAGTATGTTACGTCAGGCCACCTGAACTACTCACAGTTAGGATTAGGGTTACTGAAATCTTAGTAAGCTGTAATATTTTATGTAAATCAAGGCAGTATAAGCTTGTTTGTCTTTGCAAGCAGGTTTTACTTGTTTCAAGCTTATTTTTACTTGCATGTCTCGATAAGATGCTCTGCTGGCGGAAACTTTGGCTTGTTTCACAGTACTGAAATAAATATGTCCCTCATAAAAGCAATCATCTGTTCTCTCTGAATCTCCAGTTTATGTTGGAGACAGTGAATCTGCTGAAGTTGGTTAGCGCTGCTTCCATCATTGTCATGCCATAGACAGGAACATGGTTTATCACAGGAGCTCATATTTCATCAGAAATAACTGTTTGTTTTTTGTCTTAACCCTCCTCCTCCTCCTCGACCAGCTCTTAGAGCTCCTATGTGCTGCACGGTTTTGGGTTTTCATAGACTAAATATCAATTTTGGGGACATCTATGGTCAATCTTATGTCACCACATATTTCTACATCCATCCACATCAGCCGTAGCCTCCGATTCAAGAGGACTCATCTACATGCAGTTTCTCATTCTTGACATCGTACCCAACATTAGGCAAATGCAAATCATACAGGAAGAGATGTTATAATCTTATACGACTGCAAAAGTCGTGCGGCGTAGAGGAGGGCTTAACCTCAGGGTGCATTCACACCAAACAGTCCAGACTCGATATGACTGGGGACTCTGTTCAGTCGGGGTTGTAACATTCAGCTTTTCACACCACACTTTGATGATCCAAACCCTTTTGAATAACGTATTCGCCTCCTCGCCTCCTCGCCTCCTCGCCTGTGGCGGCGCTGCATGACGAATCACTGAAGGAGAAGCCGAGACACAGAACAAGAAACGTGGTTCATCTATTAATGCGAGGGAACTTCTGTTTCCACCACATACACTGAACATGGAGCTGCAAGACGTTTTAGCAGTTTTTCATGCTGTTTTAGTTTATTTGATATACCACATATATACACTGCAACAACGGGCTCAGCATGAGCAGCAGAAGAGGCAGCGAGCCAACTTGTTTCAAAGCTTTTACCCCGTCGTCCCTCCACGTCTGACTGCTAGCCTGTTTCTCCCGACGTTCAGGCTGTGTTTACCCACAATGCCCGGCATCATAGTACGCTTCCTGCATTTGGTTCCACTGGAAGCTGATCGAGACCTCCATTTTTAGGCAGACCACTTCTTTGGTCCACATCAGAGTCTAATTGCACCTTCCCACCTTCCCAAATGAACTGGACTTTCCAAGCAGACGAACTCGGGTTCGTTTAAAGTAGGGCTGTCAAAGTTAATGCGTTAATAACACGTTATTATCGCGTTAATAATGCGTTAAGAGTGAGTTAATAAAGCGAACTGGACTTTCCGAGGAGACGAACTCTGGTCCGTTTAAACTAGGGCTGTCAAAGTTAACCCGTTAATAATGCATTAATATCGCATTAACGTGTTTAACTTTGACAGCCCTACTTTAAACAGACCAGAGCCCTACTTTTAACGTGTTAATAATGCGTTAATAATGCATTAATAACGCCTTAACGCCAAATTCTGTTTAACGCCACCATCTTTTTTAACGCGAGATCAATGCACACACGTTTCTGTAAATATGACCCTTGGCCAATAAGTGTATTTACAGTCAATGTGTGGGACAGACATGGCAACAGAAAAGGATCGAATGAAAGGTTAGTTTAGCTTTAAGGTGCTGCCAGATGGGTCTGTTGACATGAAAAATGTTATTTGTATTTACTGTCGCTGTGAATTGAGTTACCACCGGAGGACGGTAAAGTTAGTTTCACATCTGACATTAGCTTGTTTTTTTTCTCTTTAAACTTTAATAGCGTCGTGAAAACGGCACTGATTTCATCCAGGTTGGTATCATTTTGTAGATATAAGTATGCCAGACATTTCACAAGTGTCAGCAACCCTCCAAGCTCAGTGGGTGTGGCTAAAACTCTCAGGAACAGCGCTGAATGTCCTTCTGAGTACCTGCTGCTGCCGTGGAGTTTAGGGACCGTCAACAAATTACTGCGGTCAAGCAGCAGCCTGACAAAATACATTAAGAAGCTGTTGACTTAATCCCCCAAAAGTATAGCAGCATTGGTGGACTTCCAGATTTCAAACTAAAGGCTTAAAAGAAATAAAGAAGATCCTTGTGACCCTGTATAGGACAAAATGGGTATAGATGATGGGCGGATGGATAAACAGAACATTTAGAATATGCGATTTAATCGCGATTAAAAAAATGTAATCAACTGACAGCCCTAGTTTAAAGCGGACCAGCAAGGGCTGGCAGGAATGCACCCTTACTGTGCGAGTACTTACTAGTGCTCGCTGAGCGGTTTCCTCACATTAGCCACAAGTGTGACCAGTTTTCCTGTGTTCAAGTTGTGACTCCAGTGCTTTAACTGGGTCTTACTTTTGCTACCTGTGCTTTTTATTATGCAAGTGCATCACGGTGCAAAATGTATTTTAGTGGGTGAAAAGATATTTGCAGGTTAAGTCTAATCAGGTAAAAGGTTAAGGTTAAGGTTTTGCCAGATCCGTAGATGGGTGCTGAGTAGGGCTGTAGCGATACACTAATCTCACGATACGATACGATACGATTTTTCAGCCGCGGGTATCGATATTCTAAGCTTCTTTCAAAACCCCCGTGTCCCACCTTTAAAAGCTTGCAAGCAACAATTTGCACTGTTTAAACAAATGAAACTATTTTTCTCAACAAATCTTTTATTCATTTTGTCCTGCATTTGCAAGCTGCCTGTCAGCCATATAATGTGTAATTGATGCTTTCAGTTCAATTAATTCAAACAAAGTCATTGGAACACTCACAAGATGTCACCAAAATCACTGTGTCCCTTTAAAATCCTTCAGAAAATGATGTAAATGTATTGTAAGATGAATATCGATATATATTGTATCGTGTGCCGAATATTGTGTATCGTATCGTGAGATAAGTGTATCGCTACAGCCCTACCTCCACCGCTGGACCCATTTAAAGGAAAAATAAGGCCAAAAAAACTTGGTATCCTTCAACACCAGGACGTTTTGGAGCGCCGTTAAAAGAAAGATGGCAGCATCACAGAGATGTGAAAGCTTTTCTCAGCCCGACGTGCACAAATGGATGATGACAACATCAAGAAACATGAAATGTTTTGAGTTCATGACTTGTTCAGTCAAAGATAATATAAGAATCACTCCTTTAAAAACACAATGAACAAAGAAAAAGAAATGACGCTTCCATGTCGTTTTTTTTCCTGGTTTGGTTTTAAATGGATCTTAACAGGAAGTCTTTGGTGAAAATATTTATTTTTCGTTGTAACAGCTAATCTCATTAATTTCATTTACTTCTTTCAGAAGCGAGTGGCCTTCTTGAGCTGACTCCACTGATTTTTTTTTGTCTTTATTTGCTGCTTTATTATCAGGATCCCCGATAATTAGATGTTGGCACCGTTTTGCCACAGTCAGCTGGAGCGCCGTTACTGTGGCGTAGCTGCTCGCTGCAGATATGGCTCTTTAATTAGCTAACAAGCCTTCTGGAGGTTTTAACACCAGGCTTCATTAGAAGCTGGTAGTTCATCACTTATCGGAGCTGTCAGGCTCTTTTTTAGGCAGAACTCATATCCACTGATGTCACATTGGTCTTTTTGTGCTCTGCGAGTAATGAGATTAAGCCGGCGCTGCAGCCCAACCTGTTGCTTCAACAGAAGTCGAGATGTTTAATGTGCTTTAAGCGTCATATTATAGACGCATAATCACTCTGTCGGGCTTTTTGTCTCGACGTTTAAGCTGCATTACAGGATTATCAGCACCTGTGCAGAATATGATCTAAGCAAGAAAGTAGAAAAGTGGGACAGATGGACGTGTTGAAGGAGCTGGAACAAGAACAAAATAAGAAACTGTGCTGGAAACTGGGATATCGATCATTTAAAAGGCTGTTTTTTTAGTAAATGAATCACTTTTAGTGTGATCTTGATCCTGTTTCTTGCTCTGAGAAACATGAAAACAGATATTTCAGTAACCATGTATTCCTTTTATATGACTGCTCTCTTCACCTTGACTTGTCCGTTGGTACTGACCCGATCAGAGGAACTGAACACCTTCTTTTATTATAAATGTTTGTCAGAGAGAGAGAGTATTTGCCAAATACAACCTCAGACAACAACGTGTAACTCTTTTCACCCTCCATCATTTATTTGGCAGACATGAAGCAGAAAAGACTAACATGGCCAACATTTAGACCCTCCATGATTTCAACAGCGGGAGATCCGACCTGTGCAGCAGTGACTCAGCGATAGGGCGGTAGCGATACACTAATCTCACGATACGATACGATACGATACAATATAAAACACAATATTTGGCTCACAATACAATATATATATCAATATTCATCTTACAATACATTTACATCATTTTCTAAAGATTTTAAAGGGACAAAGTGACGAAGTGGTGACATCTTGTGAGTGTTCCAATGACTTTGAATTAATTGAACTGAAAGCATCAATTACACATTATATGGTTGACAGGCAGCTTGTAAATGCTGAACAAAATGAATAAAAGATGTGTTGAGAAAAATAGTTTCATTTATTTAAACAGTGCAAATTGTTGCTTGCAAGCTTTTAAAGGTGGGACACGGGGGTTTGAAAGAAGCTTAGAATATCAATACTCACGGCTGAAAAATCGATACTCTCTGGGGAAATAAAATATTGATATATATCGCAGAATCGATAAAATCGCTCAGCTCTTGCCTTCAACAGGAAGGTCCCCCCATAAGATCCAGGTCCTGCTCAAGGTTTCTTCCTCTTAAAGTGGAGTTTTTCCTTGCCACTGTTTGGCTTAAAGGTTTTTTCCTCTCCCGCTGTGGGAGTTTTTTACTTGCAATTATCCTTGATTTGGATTTAATATTATAATTTTAGTTAATGATATTTGCTCGGGGGTCATGATCTGGGTCTCTGTAAAGCACCTAGAGACAATTGACATTGTAACAGACACTATACAAATAAAATTGAAATTGAAATTGAAATATTCAACTTTTAAGTGAAATTCAGGTGAAATTTATGGAAAATGTAAAAAATTCATGCTTTAGTGATATTATATCATGACTGTTGGTTCTGCTGCCATATGAACTAAAGTGCCATAACATTTGTTGTTCAAACACATAAAATGAAAATGTCCATGTTAAAGTTCAGTAACTTTACCAATCCGTGTATCATTCATTCTTTCCATTTTTAATTGTCAATCAAAAATTTAAAAAATTAAAAAGTGACATTTTATTACGTTTTTCGTTTTTTAATCTAACATTAAAAAAATGAAAAAAAAAAGCCTATTTTTTTATATTTCAATTTTAGTCTTGGATCAAAAATACGAAATGAAAAAACGGGCCACAGAACTGAATTTGTTTTATAATGGAGGACTGAACTTTCTGTTGTCATTACACATCTGTGCCACTAGATGGAGCCGCACTGCAGTAACCAGCTAGAGAACAGCAGGACAGTGAACACATGGAGCAGATCTGATGGAACATGGAGGAATGACACGAAAGTTTTGTTGCAGTCCAGAATTTTATTTTCAGGCAGAATTGTTAATATTGCTACCTGAGTTCTACCCGAACTGTAAAGTTCACAGATTTTTACCCTCTACACGTCTGTTTTAGCTATTCCGCATGTTTTTCCATCAATTATCTTATCGCGTTAACGCGATAATAACGAGTTAACTTGCCCAGCCCTAATTATGAATAATGGAATGTTGAGGAAAGTTATAGGTTGTTTGTCTCAGGCTGTATTTGCCTGAAGACCCACTACAGTCAAATTATCATAATTTTGTTTATTTGTATGTTTTTTAGATTGTAGATGTAACCAAATGGTGAGCTTTTCATTTTATTTGCTGCATTAAAAAATGAATTGTCATGTGTTAGTTTCTTGATCAGTTAAACTTGGAACCTTGCTGTTAAAATCACTGTGACCAGCTCAGATCTGCTTTTTAAAAATTCTCTCAGACCACTGAAGACTTGATGACTGATTTGCAGCAGATTTTACCTGTTAAAACTAGAAAAGCACTCAGCGCAGACCTCCACCAAGCACAACAATTCCCCCATATAGCGATTTACAGATTGTGATGAAATCCACGTTCTGGATCAGATCTGGATCAGGGTTTCCGTTGTCCGGTAATTGCCAGACTTTGTCCGGTAAAATATGCTGAAGTCCGGTATTTTATAATCTCTCCGGTCAAAATATCTGGTGAATATACTCCTCCCAAGCACAATTTCAGTTGTAATAAAATGGGTAATGGTTCAAGTTGGCAGCATGGGCACATTATTAAAATGTTATTTGCCACTCCAGATGTGTTTTTTATTTGTTTGCAAATTGTTTTATCTTAGAGTATATAGGCCTTCATCTTTTTATGTTCATTCATGTGTCAGAAGAGCGCAAGCTTCTGCAATATTTATTTATTTTTTGAAGTTATGCTCGTGAGTCAATTGACGGGACTTATTTTATTTGAAATAGCCTGTTTTTCAATAAAAATACTATTAAATAACTTGCATTGATATTGTACTACTGCATATGATTTATTTTTAACCTCAATAAATTCATATAGCCTATGTGACCAGAATTTCAAACATTTGTCCGGTAAATTGAAAACCTGCCGGTCACATTGTCCGGTGCCAATTTTTTCTAGCGGAAACACTGATCTGGATCAGTCTTTGAAATTTGATAGAAGTTCCCATTGTCAATCCCTGAGTCAAATTTCATGAATTTTGGGCAATAATTAACAGAGATATAGTGAAACAAAATTTTCGGCCCCATTGACCGCAATGTTATTGAAAATTTGAAAGTGATCCAGAATCCAGGATTTCTTCCTGATCACACCCAAATCAAAATCCATCCATGTCTTTTGAACTAGAAAAGCACTCGGAGAGCCAGACCTCCGCCAAGTGCAACAGTTCTCCCATATAGCGATTTACAGATTGTGATAAAATCTGTGTTCCGGATCAGCCTTTGAAATTTGATAGACGTTCCATTGTGTTTTTGACTCAAGAAACAAAATGAGAAACTGAGAAACAAAAATTTTCAGCCCCATTGACCGCAATGTTATTGAAAATTTGAAAGTGATCCAGAATCCAGGATTTCTTCCGGATTACAGCCAAAATGAAATCAGTTCTTCTTTTTCACATTTCTGACAACTCCTGAAAATTTCATCAAATCCATAACTTTTTGAGTTATCTTGAACACAGACAGATAAACGCTGGCAAAAACATAACCTCCTTGGCGGAGGTAAAAAAGAAAGAAAAAAGTCTAGAGGAAGAACTCTGTGCGAAAATCTGGACTTTTGCAGTCAGAAACATAATCCTGAGGAATCATCTGGTCATTTCAACACGAGCAGCAGCGATTTGAAAGTCCAAACTCTTTTCCTCTTTAATACAAGCACTTATAACGTGCGCGTGCACATTCGCAGCACAGTTAGCAGTTAAGCCACGTTCGGATCAAATCAAATGATGGCGTAACCGTAGAACCGTAGAGCGGGCCTGTCGCTGTAATCCCTGCCTGACCACAGTTCACAGTCATGGAAAAAATTATTAGACCACCCTTGTTTTCTTCAGTTTCTTGTTCATTTTAATGCCTGGTACAACTAAAGGTACATTTGTTTGGACAAACATAATGATAACCACAAAGATTGCTCATAAGAGTTTTATTTAAGAGCTGATATCTTACCATTTTCCATGGTTTTCTTGATTATAACCTAAATCACTTAAGTTTTTACATCAATAGCTATGGCGTTGTACTGCCAAAAACACTGCTTTTATGCATTCAGTGTTTTCTTTTCTGTCTGTTTTAGTCACATGATGACGTTTAGTGGTACCAGGTATTAAAATGAACAAGAAAGTGAAGAAAAAATGGTGGTCTAATAATTTTTTCCATGACCGTATTTATAGGAGATTTCTCCTAAAATATCGCATGAAGACACATTTGAAGCGTTTGAAAAAAACGATGCCACACTCATATACACGACATCTAAACGAGCCGTTAACTTCTGGACTCATGACGGCTGTGAAATAGTTCCTGTTGGGTTTTTTGTTTTTTTAACCAAGGTGTTGCAATAAATTGGGCTTCAAGCATACTGCTATAGTACTATTATCATTTCTGAGGAAAAAAAATAAAAATACCGTAATAAAAATAAAAAATCCTTGTAAAATTCAACACAGCTCCAGTTCTGATGACGGGACTGCGTTTAGGATTTAATCAGATTTTCAATACCTGTTCAAAAGAAGCATAAAATCAAACTGATCACAATAAAGATATGCAGTTTAGTCCTTATTCAGCATCTAAACGAAACGTTTTTGTCTGTAACTCCTCCTCGCCATAAGGCTTATCCCCTCATTATTGAACAGGAAGCCTGATCAATAAGGCTGAGTGGAGCGTGCGTCTCGGCTAATAAGTTTATTATCTGAAACAGATCATGCGGCGTGTCTCCTGTAGACCTTGTAACATAAAAAACAACGATATTTCAAACGTATAAGGCTGGAAATCTTCACTAAAAGTGGACAATTTGTTAAAAGCCTTCCTTCTGAGCGTTTTAACTTTTATTATCTGAGACGTGAAATGATGATTTTATCTGAAACGTGTCTGAAAAGAACTAAAATGTGACGCGTTAAAACACGCTCACAAGTATATTAATTACCTCTCTTTAAGCCGCCTTAGTGCTTCATCCCTGTCAGTATTGTTAAGAATAATTACATGACACTGCCCTACGGAAGCTCATTTACGGATTTTGTTTAAAATATCCACAGGATCAGCAACGGGGGTCAAAGCACACAGGTGTCAGGAGACACCTGTGTCCAAAACTGCTGAATCTCACGCTCTCACAGAAACTTTTTTCCAGGTCTTCTTGGTTGTCAGAGCGTTTTGTGTTGCGTTTGTCGCTCTTTGAGTGATTCTTCCCGCAGGTGCGACATGCTCAGGTCCTAATCTGTGACATTGCCAGTAGAAGTGGCACATCAGGGATTTGTGGAGCGTCAGATTAGAGCCGTGCGTCGTCATGAATCTCTGCTTCCCGATTCGGCCAGGTGGTGGCGGGTGGGGCAGCTGCTCCGTCCAGTCTGTGCTCTGCGGATTTGCCAGATAAAAACGTTTGTGCTCGGCCTCCTGAACTTTTCTTCCCGACCGGGGACCTCGACGCTCGGCGCGTATCGCTCGGAGGCGGTGGATTTTTGAGAACGAACAGCGACCCCAGACATTTCGCGGTAGCCCCGCGGTCCTGCGCGATGAACTTCTGCATACCGGACATGTACGAGATGCCCCACCCCGGGTCGGGGGCTACGCCGTGCAGGGCGGCGGGGAGCACTGCATGTACCCGGGCGAGGGGAGCGGGTGCGGGCACTACGAGCCCCAGCCGTTGCACCACCCGCCCTGCGTGGAGCAGGCCTGGCCTCCGCCCCCCCAGCATTACCCGTGTCCGTACGCCGCCGGGCCTTCGTCGTTCAAGACCGAGTTCTCCAACTCTGACGTGCCTCTTAGCCATTTCCATTACCAGCCCGAGTATTTCCCTGAGATCAAACCGGACTTTTCACACCTGCAGTGGATGCAGGGGGCCCACAGGAAAGGTACGACATCTGGAGTGGGATTGTTTAACTGCTTCTTGGTCAAGTTGGTATTTTGGAAATGATGTTTGGGTTTTATGTGAAGAATATGTCCACGCTACAGTCTTTTTTACATTTGGTTACCGTTGCTGACCCCTCTCCAATTACTGACGACTCCTCTTCGATCGGTGAATCAATGATAGCTGGATTCCTCAAATTAAGTCCGTTAAGCGTAAAGCCAAGACTTAGGGCGTCATGTGGTGGCGGGTCTGTGAGTCGGACTTCAGAGCGTTTGACTGAAGTGGCCGTGGGCTTCGTATTGATTGATGGTGAGGCAACAGAAGGCTGATGTCAAATGTATTATTGGTTTTTTTTTAAACAAACCTCATAAAGGATATTGATCATTTTGGGCACCTCCAGTCCAGGAGGCTGCCAGAGCTCAAAGCAGTGATCTGATTAAGCTGGGGACCAGGTGTTAGTTTAGTGGGTTAACTGAAAGTCACACAACTATTTGTGGAAGTTGGTGCTCTTTTTTTTTTTCTTTTTAAAAATATATCACAGTATGCATCTGAAAACCTGCAGATTTAACATGATTTGGCTCGTATGTCTTTACTTATGGACTGAATCTAACCTAGATTTGTGTGTGAGTGTGTGAATGCATCAGTTTTAAAGTTTTAAGCCCCTTTCATATTTATTGTTTCAGTCTGTCTATTAAAATACAAACAGGAAATTCAGTGTTAATATTAGAGGTAGAGAGAAGACCAATTAGTTATTTAGCATTTTCTAATAACCCCGTAATATTTATACAATATTAGGGGTGTGAAAAAAAATCGATTTGGCAATATAACACGATTTTCGGCCACCCAAAATAATATCAATTTTTCAGCTCCTAATATCGATTTTTTTTTCAATTTTTTTTAAAAACACTAATAATAAACAATAAATAGGTTGTTTTGAAGCAAATAATTTTGACTCAATTTATCCTCTGAATGATCAATATCATCTGATGAACATATACAGCAACTTGATTTTTCCTCTCTACTTTTAATTTTGATATTAACTCTGTAAAATATATCGCAATATATCGTTATATCATGATATTGTAATAATATCGTATCGTGACCCAAGTATCATGATACATATCTTATTGCGAGGTCCTTGTCAATACTCACCCCTAGTCGTTAGGACGTTTAACAAAATAATGTCTCAACTAGTGGTGTAAAAAAAAATCAATTTGGCAATATATCGCGATTTTCGGTCGCCCAATATAATATCGATTTTTCAGCTCCTAATATAGATTTTTTCGATTTTTTTCAAAAACACGAATAATAAACAATAAATAGGTTGTTTTGAAGCAAATAGTTTTGACTCAATTTGTCCTCTGAATGATCAATATCATCTGATGAACATATACAGCAACTTGATTTTTCATCTCTACTTTTAATTTTGATATTAACTGGGTCGAATATTGGATTATATCGTGATGTAATCCCGGGAGAGTTTTTTACCTGTCATTATCATTGATTGGATTTAATATTATAATTTTAGTTAATTATATTGCTCAGGGGTCATGCTCTGAGTCTCTGTAAAGCGCCTAGAGACAATTGTCATTGTAACAGACGCTATATAAATAAAAATTGAATTGAATTGAATTGAATTGAATATTGCGATATTGTGATAATTTTTTATTTTATATAGCCTTTGTTTATACAGGTAAAAACACATTGAGATCGGGATCTCATTTTCAAGTATGACCTGTTCAATAGTAAATCACAATGACAAACATATAAAACAATCAATATAGTTATAAAAAAATAAATACATTAAATAATAAATATGTTTACAAATACAGTTAAAAGTGGGAGAGATTTTATATAATAATATCATATTGTATCGTGACCCAAGTATCATGATACATATCGTATTGCGAGGTCCGTGCCAATACTCACCCCTACACAATATATTTTATTTGTTAGTCACAACTTATGTTACAAACATGAAGAGCCACTGTGAAGCCCGGCAGTCGTGAAATCAAATCTCATTTAAACTGCATGTGCTTCTCTCCAGGGTACATACCGAGTTACCTGGACAAGGATGAGCTATGCGTAGTGTGTGGGGACAAAGCCACAGGCTATCACTATCGTTGCATTACCTGTGAAGGTTGCAAGGTAACACACAAACGTTTCTGCAGCAGCAGCTCCAAGCAGACGCTGTCCGTGGTTCTGATCCACGCACCTCATTTCTCTCCAGGGGTTCTTCAGGCGGACCATCCAGAAAAATCTCAACCCAACCTACGCTTGTAAATACGAGGGGAAATGCATCATCGACAAAGTGACCAGAAACCAGTGCCAAGAATGTCGCTTCAAGAAGTGCATAGCTGTGGGGATGGCAACAGACTGTGAGTGCACGACCGAGTTTACTTCGATCTGTTTTTTTCTTTTTCCCCTTATAAGTTTCTTAAGACGATGTCCTGCTTTTAGATAAACATCATCCGTTTTGCTAAAATTGACCAGAAATGAGTCACACTGCAAATTATTTGGTTCTTACCAAGAAAAAAAACTTACATTTAGAAGCGTTAGATATTTTATCTTATTTCAATAATTACTTTTTTATTTTAAATCTTCAATATATCAGTATAATCTTATATCAAGTAAAACTTTACTTTTTTGTCTTACACAGGCAGGGAATCCTAAAATGAGACAATTAACACTTAAAATAAGATGTATTACGGTTTTTTTTCTCCTCATCTCCTCTCCTCATCAAAATAAATCTTGTTTTAAGATTCAATAACAAATTATACCTTTCTTAAATCTAGAAACAAGTGTTCCTACAATCTTAATTTAAGAAATTTTACCAAGTGAAACTATCTTGCTGCATGGACAGATATTTTCACTTGTTCTGAGTATCTTTTTCCTTAGTTGGAGTGTTTTTATCTTGTTTGAAAACCCCCTTTTATTGCAGTGGACTTTTTCAGCAGCTGTTTTATTATTTTCAGTATCTTTATTATTTTTTTTTTATTATTATTATCATTATAACCTTTATTTAAACTCGGAGATACATTGAGGTAGAGACCTCATTTACAATGCAGCCGAGTGAAACAACAAAAAATATAAATAAGGGCACTTAGACAAAAAATAAAGCCAAAGAGAAACTTATATAAAAGTGACTACAGGAATTTAAAAAGCACAATAAAATTGCGATAAAAATGAAAAAAAATAAATAAAAATTAGTTAAAATGTAGAACACAATGGTCAGGTAAAACAGGAACAGCTAGAAGTAAAATGTGGTACAGTTAAAGATTTAAATTGGCCTAATGACGAAAGCTTTAAATAGTTTATCAGGTAAAAAAAACCAAAACAGATCACTAAATATTCATCAGTAATTTAGAAGAGCGTGTTTCTGCTTTATGGGCTGCTGGAGCGGGCGGGTCGACCCCCCCGCGACCTCCACCAGCACCACCTCCTCTCTCTCTCCCCCCTGTCGACTCGCATCATCTCCTTGTCTCCTTCCCCTGCATGCGGCCTCCCCTCGTCCACTCCAGTGGTGCTGGACGACAGCAAGAGGCTGGCCAAGCGGAAGCTGATCGAGGAGAACCGGGAGCGCCGGCGGAAGGAGGAGCTGCAGAAGACGATGTGGGACCGGCTCGAGCCCACCCAGGAGGAGTGGGACCTGATCCGTTCGGTGACGGAGGCCCACATGGCCACCAACGCCCAGGGCAACCACTGGAAGCAGAAGCGGAAATTCCTGGTGAGACGTCGCCGCCCTCCTCCTCCTCCTTCTTCTCTCCTCACGACAGCCGCCAGTGCCTTATTCATTCACACCGACAGCCCCCCCACCCAGCCCCAGCCCCCCTCCCCTCCCCTCCCCTCCACTCCCAGCACCAACACCGCTCCACTGATCCCGATGTTAACGTCCGTGTGTGTTTCTGTATCTCCTTGTAGAGTGAGGAGAATTAGCTGGCCGGCGGTGAAAAGTGTTCCCGAGCGTCAGCGCTAGTTTAAAACCGAAACATCTGACTCTTGTCTCGCTCTCTTTCCAAGCTGAAATCCTTTTAACCGCTTTTACCAGCAGGCTTGCTTGTTTTTACTTTTCCTTCTTTTTAACACGCCGCTTCATGTATTTCTGTTTGCGTAGCTTTTGATTTCACACCTCACCCCTCCTTTTAACAGATTTTGTTTTCTTTCCTGTCCAGTCTAATCACTCTATCCAGGTTGAAAGTCTTGTCAGCTGTGAACTCTAATTTTGGGTTTCTGTGGCGGGATTTGAAACGATCTCGTCACATGTGTTTCGTATTCATGCTAGATATTTATTAGTCGCGGAATTTGCGAGAATCTGCCATTTGCGCATTTTACGAAAAGCACATTTGTGTTGTCATTTGAACCTGAGCATAAATCCCGCCATAGAAATCCGTCTGCAACGTCAGCCTCTGCTTGATTTCTGTCTGCCTTCTTTCATCTGTCTTCAGTTTTAACATGTTTTCTTTTAGTTGGCTTGACACGGGTTCTTCATTGAAACTTCACGATTCCTGTTGACTATCCAACAGGTCGAGGAAGCAATGCTTCTTAATGAAATAACATGTAATTTATTCTATACTTCTGACCAGAGTCCAGCGGGGGTGAAGGAAACTAAGGTAAGACAAAGACAGAGCTCTATGTTGTATGTTGTTAATATTGTCATGAACATGTTTGCATGCAGTTATTTGAGTGTAAGTTTAATGAAAAGGTGTCAGTCATCAAACCAGAGCCAGTTCGGTCCATCATTCCCTGATTTGATTTGAACCGTCTCTACTTTAGACTTTTCCTTGGGATCAGAAATTAACCTAAAGTACCAACTTTGTAAAGCAGCATAAAGGATCTTGAGTCATTTTAGTCGGTGTGGAGGTTTAAAAGGTTCCAACTTTCTGTCACTGCCACACACACATTTATTAGATCAGTTTATTGATTCCTGTAAATACACCTTTTATTCCTACAGTTAGGGTAATTTCCAGTTCCTCCCTTAACCTCTAATCTCAAAAATCCACGCTCTCGTGAAGTGCCAGTGCTAGTTGAAGGCCTGTATCGCCCTCAATATTGAGATTCTCCGGCACCACCCTTAAAAGTAAGAACTACCCAGAAGGCATTGCGTATTTTCGCCAAGACGTCTTCGAAAAGGATGGCGCCAAAAAAAGCTAGCTACAAATGTACATGTATTTTCATAGTTAATAAAGATATAAATGTTACGAAACTATCTTATTGTCTTCGTTATATATATTTATATTTATCTTATTCTTCTTCTACGTCTTCTCCTACTTCTTCTTCATCGTCATCGTTTTCTTGACAGACTGGATGTAGCTTTGGTGTAAGGCCGCCCCCCACAGTCAGAAGAGGTAACTGCACTCAAGGGTTGTCGTTTCTAAGTCACAAGATAGCGCTTTTACTTTCGAGGGTTAAGATTGAGGGCCAAAGACTGAGGGTTAAGGGAGGAATTGGAATTGGCCCTTAGAAATGGGACACCCCTTGAGTGCAGTTACGTCTTCAGACTGAAATGTATCAGAGCCCGTGTTGTCTCTGTATTCCCTGAAATGACACAGGGATAACATTGAAAAGAGCGCCGTATATTCTCCAAATAGTACAGTGATCCCTTATTTTTCGCAGTTAATGGGGACCACCCCCCCCCACCTAAATAATGTGTTTAAAATATGTTTTAAAAACCTTAAACAGCATCAACTGTGATGTCTCCGCTATTTATAAAAAATTTTTTATTATATTATATATTTCTGAAAAATCAGGGAATAACTAAAACTGCAGAACTTAAAGCGCAAATTGGCAAGGGATCACTGTATTAGCAAATAACACAATAGAGGATACATTATTCAGTCCTCCGTTTCGCAACACAACAAGGTTTACAAGTAACGTGAAGCCAACCAGGACCGCCGGTCCAGCAGCAAACATCTTAAATTTAAAAAAATAAATGTTACACAACAACGATGTTAATCCATGAGAAAAAGTCTCAAACAAAGACAATAAGACCATTTTGTAACATTTATATCTTTAAGAACTACTAACATTTGTAGCTAGCTTTTTTTTTCACCATCCTTTCGAAGATGTCGACTAAATTACGCAATGCCTTCTGGGTAGCCCTTACTTCCAAGGGTGGTGCCGGAGAATCTCAATTTTGAGGGCGATACAGCCCTCTAAACTGATCCCTCAACTTGACGTTCTAAGAATCGGGACAGCACTGGCACTTAGCGGGAGCGCGCATTTTTGAGATTGAGGATTGAGATTGAGGGTTAAGGGAGGAATTGGAATTCACCCTGCATCTCGTTTAGAGTCTTGCTCATCTTTGTTAGTGTTAATGACATACAAGTTCAGACTTCCAGAAAATCAACTCTACTGATAATGTTTTTAAATGTCTGGAGGGGGGTGTTGAAGCCCCCCGGGCGTGACTCAAACCCCCATGATTGTTAGTTGCAGTGATGCCGACAAGCGTCGCCTCTAAACTTCTTTAATCAGATGTTTTTCTATTGAAATTCAGCAGCTGATTTTCGACAGTAACAATTATCTTTTTGTCCCTCTTCACCCCACCAGGCCGAGGATTTGGGTCAAGCATCCATGACCAATGCACCTGAAGGAAATAAAGTGGATATTGAAGCCTTCAGTCAGTTTACAAAAATTATCACCCCTGCCATCACCAGAGTGGTGGACTTTGCCAAAAAACTGCCAATGTTTTGTGAGGTGAGTTGAGCAGCCGGGGGGGGGGGGGGTTCCTGCCGTCTGGTTCAGCTGCAGGTAACGAGAGACGGGCATCTGTTTGAGTGACAACTCAAACCTCAAATTTACTGGGAAATAAAAAAATAATAAGACGAGGAAATGAACCAGATATCAGGAAAAGCTAACAAACTCATTTGATGTTCCTCTGAAATTAGGGCTGGGCAACGAATTAAAATTTTTAATCGCGATTAATTGCATGATTTACCCTGATTAATCACAATTAATTGCATTGTATACGCAAAATCAAATAATGAATTTAAAAGTAGTGTAAAGGTCACTTTTATTTAAATGTTCTGCTGCCATATGAACTAAAGTGTCATATCATTTGTTGCTCAAACACTTTTAACATCAGCACTTATCAGTAACACATATTTAGTGTAAATCTCATCTTAAAAAATGTAAAATAAAATAAATCTTATTGCCACTGCCAGGGCATTAATGTCATCCTGTTTTTAAGAAGAAAAAAAAAAGTCTACAAACAAAATCCAACAAAATGATTGTGGCTCAGCACAATCAGAACATTAAAACAGGTAATTTCTGAGGTAACAGCAGAAACTTTTAACGGGGAGTTCAACTTGTCAGTTGTTACAAATAACCTTGTTTCTGTTGAATCCTCCGTCTGGGAGAACTTTAAAATGAAAATGTCCATGTTAAAGTTCAGTAACTTTATCAATCCGTGTATCATTCATTCTTTCCATTTTCAATTGTCAATCAAAAATTTGAAAAAATTAAAAAGTGACATTTTATTACGTTTTTCGTTTTTTTAATCGAACACAAAAAAAATGAAAAAAAAATGCCTGTTTTTTTAATATTTTAATTTTAGACTTGGATCAAAAATATGAAATAAAAAAAGGGGCCACAAACCTGAATTTGTTTTATAATGGAGGACTAGACTTTCTTCTGTCGTTACACATCTGTGCCACTAGATGGAGCCGCACTGCAGTAACCAGCTAGAGAACAGCAGGACAGTGAACACATGGAGCAGATCTGATGGAACATGGAGGAATGACACGAAAGTTTTGTTCCAGTCTAGAATATTTTTTCCAGACAGAATTGTTAATATTGCTACCTGAGTTGCTACCTGAACTGTAAAAGTACATGGATTTTTACCGTTCTCCATGTCCGTTTTAGCTTTTCCATATGTTTACCTGCCGATTATCTTCCGGTTCCGCAGCAGCCAGAAACAGACTTTTCAAAACAAAAGCATGTGAGCAACATGCGTTAAAAAATAAATACATAAATAAAATAAAGTAAATGTCGGCGTTAATAAATTAATGCGTTAACGCGATAATAACTCGTTAACTTGCCCAGCCCTATCTGAAATATGTGCAAAAAGCAAGACAAAAGATTTTTAGTGACTCATTTTAAGACATTTCAACGTGTTAATGTTAATGCTTGCTAGGAGATTTAGATCTACGATCTCATTTTTAAATGATTTAAAAAAGTATTTAAAAAAATTGGGATTTTTCCTTTTAACTTTGAATAATCTCATCTCTGATTATGATGTTTAAAGTCCTTTATTGCTGTCTAAATCTACATTTTCCACTGTTATGAGTGGATTTTAACGTAAACAGCTAACATCTGCTCGGACGCTTCCCTCTGTCATCCAGCTGCCTTGTGAAGACCAGATCATCCTGCTGAAAGGCTGCTGCATGGAGATCATGTCACTGCGGGCGGCCGTCCGCTACGATCAGGAGAGCGAGACCCTCACGCTCAACGGCGAAATGGCGGTCACGCGCGATCAGCTGAAAAACGGCGGCCTGGGCGTGGTCTCGGACGCCATCTTTGACCTGGGCGTGTCCCTGTCCTCCTTTGACTTGGATGACTCTGAGGTGGCTCTGCTGCAGGCCGTCATCCTGCTGTCGTCTGGTAAGACTGTCGTCCATCCCGTCACTTCCTGCCTCTTCTTATTTAACAGATAATCTTTACATCACTGGCTCCTGCACACGCTGGAGAGCTTTTCCATGTTTCCTCCAGCCGGCAGATGACTTTACACAAATTAAGCAGCGTGCGTTCGTTGAGCACGAGGCTCCTTCTGTCTCAAACGCAGCTTTCTTCTGCAGCGCTGCTTTGTTCTGGCCTGCACAGATTGTCTGAATGCTTGGTTTTGACATTAAATCCATATCAAACTGCAGTTCAATCAATTAATCACCATAACCATTGTGAGGAGCTTTGTCCAGCTAGCTTGGCCCACGTCTCTGCCTCCCACACTGCAACTCACCGAGGATCAATACTGCTGCGCTGTGGCGTACGCGCTTACGTGACGCGGCATCTGTCCCGTCCTCCTTTTACTCTCGACTCCACGTCACCGTCTTTTTAATCTGATTATCTCTGTGACATTTATCCTGCACAAACTTCATAAACAAACAGAAAAAAAATGCATGAAGGATAAAAATACGAGGCAAACAATCTGTTTAGTTTAAAAGAATGTGTAATTGTTGCAAGTCAATTGCAGTTTCAAAAGGTTATATGATGTGATGCGAATTTGATAATATCACAATAGAAGCGCTGTGTTTAAATCTGGTGATTTCAGGACATTATCCGTTAACTCAATAAAAATAACCCCCCTTAGCTCTCAGTGTTCGTGTGCTTTAAGGCCTCAGGCAGCAGAGGGCCAGTAAATGTGGCCATAAAAGTATAAAAATGTAAAAATAAATCAGCCAAGCCGGGCGAAAGAATTAAATAAAACCAGTCCCCAATAGGCCCAGTTTATGTAGAAATAAAAGCACAAAAAACCCATTGTGAACGTTAAATGCATTTTACAGAATAAACTCCTGGTTCGGTTCACTTCCTGTCCACTGGCCGACACTGAATCTGTGAACCTGGTTTGAAATTGACCAGTAGGGGTGAGTATAAGCAAGGACTTCACAGTACGATATGTATCATGATACTTGGGTCACTATACGATATTATCGCGATACCACGATATATTGTGATATTCTACCCAGTTAATATCAAAATTAAAAGTAGAGATGAAAAATCAAGTTGCTGTATATGTTCATCAGATGATATTGATCATTCAGAGGACAAATTGAGTCAAAACTATTTGCTTCAAAACAACCTAGTTATTGTTTATTATTAGTGTTTTTGCACATTTAATAAATAAATAAAATAAAATAAATAGAATTAAATGTTCCTAAAAAATCGATATTAGGAGCTGAAAAATCGATATTATATTGGGCGGCCGAAAATCGCCATATATTGCCAAATTCTAGAGCTAAGTATGCTAAATTTAGCCAAACAATCGCTTCCACCTCTGAAACCAAGGTAATGGATACTCTCAGTGATCACCTGTGCGAGAGCAGGTTTACAACCACAAACCCTGAGTTTAATATAATAATGAGTTAAATATTTGACACTAGAATAAATAATAAATACAGAAATGATTATTTAAAAAGGTGTAGTTTCATCTATATTGATTTATATTGCATTTTGTTACATTCATGCTGTCAATCTGGCCCTTCGACGGCCAACCATGATGCTGATGTGGCCCTCAGTGGAAATGAGTCTGACACCCCTGCTCTGAATTGAGCGATCTGGTGAACCACGGTGGCTCAACAGCCACCACGTACCACATCAACAGTTCAGAGCAGCTCGCTGAAGTCTGAATGTTCATAGTGATGTTCTACTAAAGCTCTGGAGCCCACTCTGGAGTTGTGATGGTAATAGTGGTAACAGTTTCCTTGGTACTTTGGGTAACTTACATGTGAGTGTATATGGTTATGGACACATTTATTCTTTACACCCCCCCCCCAACAACCCCCCTCTACTGTCAACACAATCAATCAATAATGTTTACATCAATTCTCCACATACAGGTCTATAGCTTGGTAGAAGGTGTTCATCCAGTTTTCTTGTTAGTAGATTTCTGCTTCTTACATATTATCCTCTGAGTTTGTTCGCTGTCACAACACAATCCACTACACAACACCCCTCACACTACACAACCCAGCACACACCACACCCTCACTGTCCTGTCTCTTTAACTGTCTTGTCTTTAAATGTTTCACTGCTGGTGTTTTTCTAGTCCTCTCTGACAAAATCAGGATTTAAGATGTTAATAAAGACATTAGAATTTACAGCCAGAGAGGACTGATGAAGGACACATTCACCCTTCACACCCCCACAAAAAAAAAGTCTGCTATAAGAGTAAATTGCATAAACATACTAGATGGTTTTGCTAGGCAATGGCACTAACCATGAATAAAAATACAGACACAAGGAAAAAAAAAAAAGCTCTGGAGCCCAATAATGGCATTCAGGCCGGCTGGTTTTCAGGCGCATAAATCAAACGGCGACATGAAATCATACGAACCTGTAGACTTCCTGTTAATTTGCAGGCGCGGTGGTCATGAATAAATGCACAGGAAGGAGTCGGCAGGTCTCCTGTGGTCGCGCCACGCTCCCCGTAACGCTGTGGATGTCCTTCTCTGCACAGATCGTCCGGGCCTGAGTAGCGTGGAGCGAATTGAGCAGTGCCAGGAGGAGTTCCTGCTGGCCTTCGAACATTACATCAACTACCGCAAACACAAAGTGGCACATTTCTGGCCCAAGCTGCTAATGAAGGTGACGGACCTGCGGATGATCGGCGCCTGCCACGCCAGCCGCTTCCTCCACATGAAAGTGGAGTGTCCCACGGAGCTCTTCCCTCCGCTCTTCCTGGAGGTCTTCGAAGACTGACCAATGGATTTCTGTGTGAGTGTGCGTGCGTGCGTGCGTGCGTGCGTGCGTGCGTGCGTGCGTGCGTGTGCGTCTCGAAGCCTGGGCACCCTGAAGATGTCGGGGGTGCGCCCGGCGAACGGCCCGTCTCAATGAACTTCAGCACTACTGAGTGTCTCTTCATTCCACAGTTTAGGAGTAGCTCTCCAGTCCAGTTTGAGTGGAAACCATTCCTTACATTGCGGGTACATGTGAATAGCCTCTTGTTTTGTTCTGTTGTTGTTTTTTGTTTATATAACCTCTCACCTCGACTTTTTTTTTTTTTTTTTGCGTTAGATCTTTTAGTTGTTGTTGTTTTTTTTTGATGATTGTACAGTTGTCATTATGGTGATCTTACCAACACATGTTCATTTGTTAGAAACCATGAAAATGTTGTACTTTCTTTCCTTCATGTCTAAAAAAAAGAAGAAAAAAGCTCAGCGGCTGCTCACCTGAAAAATACAGCGTTGTCAAAAGTTCAGCTAGCCTCTCCCCACCTGCTCCACGTACCGGATCAACACGCCGGTTGATTTATTAACTGTTTTCCATCTGGTGAGCGAACCGTCGGCGTCACACACGACAGCAGCGCTCGCTCCAGCAGACGACAGCTTGGAGGCTGCTGGAAGTCTCTGGCCGACTGTGACACTGCACCATGCTGCGTTCAATAGCTCTCGGAAAAATCTGAATTTTGCACCCAGCCCATAAACAGATTTAAAAAAAGTTTTGAGAGGCTTTCAACAGCCTAATCCTGTGCACGTGACATTGCACGTGACATTGCACGTGACGTTGCAGCATGACTGCGCAACATCGTGGGCCAGTTGTACAGTCACCGGCTTTGAGGAGGGTCAGGGGTCAACGCAGAGTTAAACCCTTGTGTTGCTGTAAGAAAGTAAGACGACCTTTTAAACCTTGTGTCGTTGCCACCTGTGGCTCGACCTGCAGCCGAAGGTCTGCTCGGTTTCAGCTGTTTCCTCAAAGAAATGTCACATCAACCACCTTAAACGTGAAATAAGAAGTTTGTCGGTGTTTGTCCTCAGTTTTGGTCCACTGAGTCAGAAAGTGAAAATGGAATAACTGCTGACTCCAGGCGAAAGGCCAAATCTGGAACCGTTAAGCCGAAGTCCCACAGAAACCCGAACGAGCCGTGGTCTGAATGTGGAGTGGCTTTGCTCCGTCCTCAGCGTGAAACCCCCCCCCACCAGGTCCCACAGGTAGTAATTCAGAGCAGAGCTGGCAAGCACGCCCACTCAGCTGGATTCATGGGAGATTACGGGTTTACCCGCAGGTTTGGAGACTGCAGGACTGCTGCTGGAGTCGCCTGCTTAAAGACTAGAATTATACATTTAAAATGGCTTAGTGCTGTCAAGTTAAATATACTTTCCAGTAGGGGCGAGTATTGGCAAGAGCCTCGCAATACGATATGTATCATGATACTTGGGTATCGATACGATATTATCACAATATTATGTACCCAGTTAATATCAAAATTAAAAGTAGAGATGAAAAATCAAGTTGCTGTATATGTTCATCAGATGATATTGATCATTCAGAGGACAAATTGAGTCAAAACTATTTTCTTCAAAACAACCTATTTATTGTTTATTATTAGTGTTTTTGCACATTTAAGTAACTATTACAACATACTGACAGCATTGTAAAAAAAAATCGATATTAGGAAGCTGAAAAATCAATATTATATTGGGCGCCGGCCGAAAATCAAAATATATTGCCAAATCGAATTTTTTCAAACCCCTATTGACCAGCTTGTCATAATTCAGTTTTTAGTAAACCACACAGATGATGTCTCCACTCAGTTCACTCACTACAACATACTGACAGCATTGTAAAAAAATCGATATGATATTGGGCAGCCAAAAATCGCAATATATTGCCAAATCGATTTTTTTCACACCGCTACTTTCCAGCATATATAGACTAACCTTTTCCTCATACTAGGGATGCGCGCGATTAGTCGTCTAAATGATTAAACGCCCACTCACTTACTAGTCGGCACCAGAAATATTAGTTGTTTAAACTAATTTGTATTTTATTCATGAACAAGGCCGCTTAACTGTCATACAGCCGCCCACCACTAGTCGGGGCTACAGAGCCGTCAGGCAGCAGTCTCCCTCTCTGCTGCAATGCTCGAGTAGACTGGAGTTTTAAAATGGCACGGTGGGAAGATGGTCTCGCTAACCAGCGCGGTTTGGCGGTACTTTAATCTAGAAAATGAAAACAAGGTAGTATGTAGACTGTGTCAGAGACAACTGGCACATAATCACTCGACTGGAGCAATGCGCAACCACATTCCACTCAAGCATTTGGATGTTAATCTGCACGAGACGACGGCTGCTGATGCTAGCAGTGCTAGCCACACATACACCGTACCGGGACGCAAACTGATAACTTCCAGGCTGGAGGGCATCTTTTTCTTAGACTAGTCGACTAGTCTTAATTAAAATTTTCGTTTAGTCGACAGGGAAATTAGTCGCCAGGAACATCCCTATCTCATACGTGGGCCAAATCTCTTTCTTCTTCTCAAACATCCTCCCCGGGTGAACGTGATGTTCATGTACACGTCAGAGCCCGCTGGGCATGTTTTATTTTAAAAATCCTCTACCATCCTCGTGTCTGACTTCCAGCCAGCTCCATATGCTTTGTGTAAATCGATGCTGTCTTTCAGTGGCCAAGCGCTAAAATAGATTTGATGCGTATCTCAGGCAGAGCGGTGTGGCCGGTCGCTTCTGGCGCCGACTGCTCTTATTGACGTGAGCGGCTGCAATTAGCAGCGGCTGGCACAGTTCCACGGCCGTTCCACATCCTGTGGGGCTTCAGTGTGCTTCACGACCCTGAAGTTAGTGTCGTCTCAACATTTTGCATAAAGGCACTTCATGATGGTGCAACTGTGACTCAGCTGAACCCGATCATCATCCTTCATTCATCCTTTAGCCCAGGTTAGATCAGATGAGATAGAACTTTAATAATCCCCTCAGGGAAATTAGGGTTCCAGCAACAGCACTGATTGAACAGGACAGATAATAAAAACAGAGGTAAACTAGAAAAGCAATTGGAGAGCTCAGACCTCCGCCAAGTGCAACAATTCCCCCTTATAGCGATTTACAGATTGCGATAGAATCCGCCTTCTGGATCAGATCTGGATCAGATCCGGATCAGCCTTTGAAATTTGATAGAGGTTCCCATTGTCGATCCCTGAGTCAAATTTCATGAGTTTTGGGCAATAATTAACGGAGATATTGAGAAACAAAATTTTCAGCCCCATTGACCGCAATGTTATCGAAAATTTGAAAGTGATCCAGAATCCAGGATTTCTTCCGGATCACTCCCAAAATGAAATCAGTTCTTCCTTTTCACATTTCTGACAACTTCTGAAAATTTCATCAAAATCCATCCATAACTTTTTGAGTTATCTTGTACACAGACAGACAGATAACGCCGGCAAAAACATAACCTCCTTGGCGGAGGTAATAACCAGGTTTTTGAAACAATGCACACCAGGTGAGCAATGATATGATATGATATGATATGATATGATATATGATATGATATGAAATGATATGATGTTGCACATCAGTTTCATCATCACCCCATCCCCTCTCCTCCTTCCGCTTCTCCTATCACCCCAGAGTTATACAGTTTAAACAGAAGTTTTCTGCCCTGCCTTGTTCTGCTCCTGTCACTGACCAGGCGTCGGTTGAACTCGGGATGTTTTGGTGTAGGTGGTGCAACTGGCCCAAAATTTTGCACAAAGGCCCATTTTTTTTTGTAACCACATACTGAACTACTCGCGCGTAACGCTTTTGCCAAAGTGTAGTATGTAGTATGCAACCAATTCCCTAGTCTGTAGTATGCAGGAAGCACCTGGATGGGAAGACTTGTAGTGTGCAGCTGACTAGTCTGCCATACTACTACAGCAGCAGGCTGGACTCCATCTATGCCATAGTGAAGTCATTTTTACGGTGGCATACTACATACTAGGGACGGCCCCCAGACCAGAATGCAGTACACACTGTATGCTGCATTGCAAGTGCAATATGTAGTAGGTGGTTTCAAAAAAAAAAAAAAACCCTAAAACAGCCTAAAACAGCATATACAGCCCAGTGCAGGAAAATTAGCAATTTTTCTCCAAAGAAAAAAAACAATAGTCTCAAGCTGAGCTTGGGAAGCACAGAAGACGGAAGCAACTGAACCAAAACATTTGCTAAATGAATGTGAATAATATTTATTAAAGAGCAAAATAAGTAATATAAGAGAAGAATCTGTGCTAATGTGAGCTGTGTTGTCTTCCTTCTTCGATTCAAATCAAAAACCAAGTTGCTCATGTGCAACCTCGTCTTATTAAGTTCTCATATGGTCAGGCGAATGTTGAAACGTGTAGGTTTAAAGAGGCTTGTTGCACCTTTCTGTTATTGGAACCTGGATGTGCTCACGTCTGTTTGCTTGATTTTACTTTTTTATTTTTTTACTCAATGTGAAACGAGACAACCCCGTCATACTTGCACACTGGAGATTCAGACTTGACCGACAGTGAAGGGAACGCAGCACAGTCGCTCGGGACGGACAAAAGCTCACAACGGCACTCGTGGCAGGAAATGACAATCATTTTTGTGTAACAATGCTCAGATTTTGTTCTAAAACCACGTGAGTGATCCTGTTTTAGTAACTTAAACATCTGGCCAAACATTATTTTTGATAGTGGATTTGAACTGTGATAGTGATCAGACAAATCGATCCCTCTGACCGGTTTGTGTTCGTGTTTCATCTCAGCCTCACAGTCCCGTCCCACATACGATGGTTTGATCCGTTTTTTTTTCTCTCTTTTAACTCTCTTATATAAACGGGGACACTGTAAGTTAAAACAGTGACATCACGGTGCTACGGTGGTCAGAGTGGCAGCTGATTGAACCTCTTACGACGGCATGCATATACACTAAAGCACAAACATGCACACGTCTGCATGTACATTGTGCACGTGCACATGTACATTTGATAGTGTCTGGTAGGGGTGAGTATTGGCAAGGACCTCACAATACGATATGTATCATGATACTTGGGTCACGGTGCGATATTATCACGATATCATGATATATTGCAATATTCTACCCAGTTAATATCAAAATTAAAAGTAGAGATGAAAAATCGAGTTGCTGTATATGTTCATCAGATGATATTGATCATTCAGAGGACAAATTGAGTCAAAACTATTTGCTTCAAAACAACCTATTTATTGTTTATTATTAGTGTTTTTTAAAAAAAATGATATTAGGAGCTGAATTGATATCATATTGGGCGGCTGAAAATCGCAATATATTGCCAAATTGATTTTTTTTCACACCCCTAGTGTCTGGGTTGGATCCCGCCCACTGTGAGAGGCGGGTGGGATTTAGAGGCCATGAATGTTGACCGGCCCAAAAACGAGTTTGATTCATCATCAGCAGAGTACACTGAGAAAGCTGGTGAGATTGTGAAAACGTAGCGCTTTTTAATTTTATTTTAGCCTCTTTTGTCCTGGGGGGGGGGGTTATTTGTTGTTGTAGGAAGCCTCCCGGTGGTAATGTCCTTTACAACGTGACAAAAATCTGCTTTCCTTTTCCTCAAGCTTCACACTACTCCTCAAAGCAGCTTGTGTTTTTCTCTGTTTGTCTCATTTCTGTGAAGTGATGCCTTTTTATCAAAGCAATAGACTTGCTACAGTATTTGAATGACCCGGACCTCACACACACACCTCACAAACTGTACAGACTCAAGCAAATGCACAGACAATCAGAGGGAGAGAGACGGACGGGGAAGGACGGAGAGCCCCCCCCACCCCCCCCCCCATCCACAGGTTGGGCTGGACCGTGCTGAGCCTGGACTTAATGACACTAACCATGTTTACATGCACCCCCTGTTGTGCACAGTCGTGCCAGTCGGCAGTGCTGCACTTTGAGGAAGGAGGACATAAAAAAAATCCACCTGGCGTGTTGTTAGCTGTCTCTGATTGATAGATGAATCACTCTAAAATGGTGAATGGGATTTAAAAAAATAACTGACCATTTTCTTTACTGTTAACTGCTGGGATGGCTGGGTCAAAGACGGTGTAATGGTCCCAGGAACTAAACTCAGGTAGTGAACAATGACCCATTTTGACCAAAAGCACCTGGAACTTCATCACTTAGGACCTTTTCTTTTCCTTTTTTAAGGAGCTTAAAGCAGTCTTGAGCCACATTTCTACTGAGCGCTGCAGCTCAGTTGGGATGGGTACAGTGCAGGTTGTAGCTGCCAGCTCTGGTTGGTGGGCGAGGTGGCCGGCTCCATAACAGAATGACATCTCACCCAGAAGGGTATGGAGCCCCGTTTGGGTCATAATCCAATTAATAAATGAGACTATTATTATGAAATACAGGTGTTTATTATTATGAAATATTTCCCATTATTATGATAATGGTTTAGTTTTTCATAAGAATGAGCTTTTACCAGGGGCGCAGATAGGATTTTTAAACTGGGGGGGACTGAGCTGTCATTATAATTCTGAGTTTTCTTACTGAATTAACATTGGTAGACAAAAGCCTATCTAGATAACACTCGCCTTACATGATCAACTTATTATTTGTCTGGTATGAAAGGGTGAATTCCAATTCCTCCTTTAACCCTCAATCTCAACCCTCAATCTCAAAAATGCGCGCTCCCACTAAGTGCAAGTGCTGTACCGATTCTTAGAAAGTCAAGTTGAGAGACGAGTTTGAGGGCTGTATCGCCCTCAATATTGAGATTTTCCAACACCACCCTTGGAAGTAAGGGCTACCCAGAAGGCACTGGGTAATTTAGCCAAGACATCTTCGAAAAGGATGCTGACAAAAAAAGATGGCTAGAAATGTAAGTATCTTCGTAGATATAAATGTTACAAAACCATCTTATTGTCTTTGTTTGAGACTTTTTTCATGGAATAACATCGTTGTTGCGTAACATTTATTTTTTTACTTTACGATGTTTGTCGTCGGCGGGTCCCGGTCAGCTTCACGTTACTTGTATACCTTGTTGTAGTGACGGAGGACTGAATAATGAATCCTCTATTGTGTTATTTGCTAATATTATTTGGAGAAAATACAGCGCTCTTTTCAATGTTATCCCTGAGTCATTTCAAGAAATACAGAGACAACACGAACTCTGATACATTTAAGACGTAACTGCACTCAAGGGGTGACCCATTTCTAAGTCACAAGATAGACCTGACACTTACTTTCAAGGGTTTAGATTAAGGGCCAAAAATTGAGAGTTAAGGGCGAGGGTTGAGATTGAGGGTTAAGAGAGGAATTGGAATTCACCCTTTATCAGGTTCTAACTGGCTCAGTTTTTACACGACACAATGGGGGCATGGGCTTCCTTTCAACGCTGGCCCTCATTGGCTGTTGTAGGCTGTGGACAGGAAAGGGAAGCTGCTAGTCACTTGCTAGACACGGGCACTTGTATCAGGGTGTGTAGAAGGAGAGAAACATCTATCTATCTCTTTTACCGGGCATGTGGCCGTTTAAAACAAGCAGTCTTGAGTTCTCAGAAATGGCAGTTGTGTTTTTCACCGTGTCAGCTACAGTCCGTGAAAGTAGGGCTGTAGCGATACACTAATCTCACGATATGATACGCTCCACGATATTCGGCTCACAATACGATATATATCGATATTCATCTTACGATACATTTACATAATTTTCTGAAAGATTTTAAAGGGACAAAGTGATTTTGGTGACATCTTGTGAGTGTTCCAATGACTTTGTTTGAATTAATTGAACTGAAAGCGTCAATTACACATTATATGGCTGACAGGCAGCTTACAAATGCTGGACAAAATGAATAAAAGATGTATTGAGAAAAATAGTTTTATTTATTTAAACAGTGCAAATTGTTGCTTGCAAGCGTTTAAAGGTGGGACACAGGGGTTTTGAAAGGAGCTATCGATACCCGCGGCTGAAAAATCGATACTCGATAAAATATCGATATGTATATTGGGGAATTGATAAAATCCCTCAGCTCTACGTGGAAGTGTTCATAGCTCCAGCTTAACTACACCGTACCACAGGTTTAGCTCGACCAACACAGCGGAGTCAAGAAGTGGAGCGATATACCAGTTCTTCTGGTACCCTTTCCGACTTTAAACAAAGAACCCCCCCCAAAAAAAAAAAAAAAAAAAAACATACCGCATCAAAATGAACTGTTCTGTACCGCTCAGCTGAAATCTGGCTCAAGATACAGGGGAGAAGAGTCGAATTAGGTCAGCCTAAATGTAGCCTTTAGGGATTCAACGCTGGCCTCAGCAGCTTTTATATACTGCTTAACACATTTATGAAACACCTTTACGACACATCAGGAGGAAGTAAATCTCACCTTTCCGACAGACCTTTAATGATTGTTAAATTAACAACATTCAGACTCACTTGTGTCAAACGAGATATCTGAGACCGGTCCACTAGTCTTCATTAATGTGGACCTGCACATGAAAAATATGTCCAACTCCCTGACCCAATGCTGTCCCTGAATGTAGAGAGGCTGAGACAGGATCCCTTCAGACCAGTAATAACCAGCAGAGCCACCGTACTGGACGTTCACTGTGACGGGGGGGATTTTCCACATTTGTTTCCTGAACGAGTGTTATGATGAATTGTGGTGATTTTTGTACACATTTCAAAGGAATACTACTCATCGTAAATTAGTGGTAAATTAGATCAGTGGGTTCCTTCCTTTATCTGAAAGGGTAAACCAGGACGTGGCTTCACTGCAGTGACCCAGTGTGTTGAGGTTCTACATTTCTGTGAGGTTGTTGGTTCTTTCATTTGTGCCTTAGAATGTAAATGTAAAAATGAAACAAAAAAAAAAAACATGACTCTGACCATCTCAGCCGTCAGTGCATCTGTATCTAGGACAGGAAGACGAGTACTGCTTCCCCACTAGGATGCTTTTTGGAAAAGAAATCTCCCCCATAACTGTTCAGTCTGTGGTTCTTGCTGCGGAAAATGGAGGCCCCCCTCCAAAGATTCAGATTAGCTTAATTTCTATAGCATCTGTTACAGTGCAAACAGTCTTTAGATGCTTCTCAGAGAACGTGAGCCCCCAAGCAAAAAGTAATGGGTGGCAAGAAAAAACTCCCCTACTAACACTGGCAAGATCTTAGTTCTCGGAAAAGGTTCCTCCGTTTTCATGCTTGCAGTGCATTTGCATCTGATGAACTGTGAATTTTTCACGTTAGCAAACTAGCTAAACTTTTAATTTTTTTTTAAAAAGGGTTAGACATTTTCATCATGCTGTCATGCATTACTGTCCGAATACGAAATGGTGCAGAAACAAAGACGTTCTGTCTAGTCTCAGGAATTTGGCTGCATGAATTTCAGTCTTAAACCACGACACGTCAATAACTACAACTTTATTTGAACAGAAGCTGCACATTGATGCAGCGTTTGGAGACTGTGCTCCCAGTGGCTTTCAGGCAAGAGGAACTTTACCATAGTTCCTCTGAGGTGCCCCCATCTTTTTTATGTCTGCAAACACAGGGACTAAAGACAATCACACTTTGTAGTTCTACCTTTGTCAGGACTTTTTTTTTTAAACTTTTTTCTTTATTTTTGCTCCTACCTCAAAGTAAGTACTGTCCCAGCACAAGAGGTAACACCGGTAACAACATTTTAAACATATGTTGGTCAGTTGTGCATGAAAGCAACACCACCACCCACCATTACAATTTAAAAAAATAAACTAATGTAAAGCATTAGTAAAAACAAAGCAAAGGGAAAAAAAATGGCAGCACAGTTTTTATATGTGTACTTGGTGGCAGCTGTTCTTTAAAGAAAAAGCTTTTGAATGCATGTCGTCTTCACTGGAGCTGTCCGGTCCAGATCTTCACTCATGGAGTCAAAGTAACTGTTGGGGTCAGAAGGACCCATGCAGTACCGTTAACTCCATCTGGATAGTCATCTGGCCGGGTTGTCCCGGGAGCAGGCCGTTAATAAAGACCTGTGGGTTTCCTACCGAGACGTCCCAACATGGACGTCTCATTGCAAAGGAAGAACAAGGAATGTGATGTAAAACATTATGATACAAATTAATTTTCATCAGTTGTCATTATTACACTTACCTCCACCGAAGAAAGCCTGCGGCACAAATTCAAATTTACATTTTTCATCAATCTCCACAAATTCAGTGCAGTTCAGTTTATTTGTATTGCGTCAATTCACTGCGGAAGTCATCTCGAGTCATTTTACAGGTAAAGAAATCAAGTTCAATACATGTTGCATTTGAATCCACTGTGTCCAAAATTTTCCCGTTCACATTCATTAGTGGACTCTGTCCAGGCACTGTCCAAACGTCCAAACGCATGCGTGCTGGCGTGACAGGTGATTGGAAGTTATCCAGAGGAGGGACTATGGGCTTGCATGGGTGCTGGCCCTGTGATGGCCTGCTGACCTGTTCAGGGTGTTTCCCCACGTTTGTCTGGTGATGGCTGGTGACTCCAGCCAACCTGGATGTATGATTTGTAAAACTGATTAGTTGTCGAGTATTGTTTTTAATACAGAAATGACAGAAATTTTTACATGAAGCTATCCAGGGTTTTATGTGTCTGCTCTCTGGAGATCCAAAACTGGGTTAGATGTCTGCTGAATTCTGCAGAAAACACAACCACTGAGTCTTTGAGCCCCATCTTCAAAATCTTGTCAGTGGAAACTGCCTTCTTGAGGTTTTCAGAGTATCTAAAACAAAGCAAAGTAATTAACTCACCTCCAGATGTACCAGTACTTAACTTGATTATTTTTATTTAATATACACGATATACACTTCGCTCTCCAGAAGTCAGGAGCTTTGAAAACATTTATGCAGAAAATAAATGGGTTCAAATTGATAAATATTAACAGACCCAAACCCAGCTCTTGGCTCTGTATGTTATATTTAGGTTTACAACACAGTAGAATCATCATAGCAGAAGTACACGGCATTAAAAAGATTTAACGTTCCATGTTTACGAGGTCTTGAACTTCAATAAGTAGAACCTCATACGAACAGTAGGGGTGAGTATTGGCAAGGACCTCGCAATACAATATGTTTCATCATATTTGGGTCACGATATTATCACGATATCGTGATATCACTCGCGATATTGTGAAATTCTACCTAGTTAATATCAAAATTAAAAGTAGAGATGAAAAATCAAGTTGCTGTATATGTTCATCAGATGATATTGATCATTCAGAGGACAAATTGAGTCAAAACTATTTGCTTCAAAATAACCTATTTGTTGTTTATTATTTGTGTTTCAAATGCTCGTCTTCATATGTTGACCAAATGTGAGAACCTCTACAAAGGCAGAAATGTCAACTTGCTTGTCTGCAGCATTTAGGTCTGTGCTAACAAAATGCTAAGAAGGAGTGACGTCAGCAATGATCTTGGAGTTGAAAATGGAGTTATAGCTAAGTGCTCCCAGACTGATGGGCAGCTTCAACTCCATGTATTCGTGTCTCCAGAGGGGCAGTTGGTTATAACATAAAAACACAGAGAAGTATCTCAAGTACATGACAACACACAGGCTCATAAGAACACAATGCATTAAAATAGCCCAGGGATGGTGAGTCAAGTTCCCCTCAAAGAAACTGCAAAAAAAAAAAACAATGAAAGTAGACTGGTATCAGTTAGCTTGGTAAATGTTAAAGTTGATTAGTCCTATTAAAAAATACTTCACAAGTATAGAAGTTAAAATAAAATAAAGCTTATTGTGACTGCCAGGGCATTAATGTCATCCTATTTTTATAGAAAATAATAAAAGTCTACAAACAAAATCCGACAAAATGATTGTGTCTCAGCACAATCAGAACATTAAAACAGGTAATTTCTGAGGTAACAGCAGAAACTTTTAACGGGGAGTTCAACTTGTCAGTTGTTACAAATAACCTTGTTTCTGTTGAATCCTCCATCTGGGAGAACTTTAAAATGAAAATGTCCATGTTAAAGTTCAGTAACTTTACCAATCCATGTATCAATCATTCTTTCCATTTTCAATTGTCAATCAAAAATTTAAAAAACGGGCCACAGAACTGAATTAGTTTTATAATGGAGGACTGGACTTTCTGTTGTCGTTACACATCTGTGCCACTAGATGGAGCCACACTGCAGTAACCAGCTAGAGAACAGCAGGACAGTGAACACATGGAGCAGATCTGATGGAACATGGAGGAATGACACGAAAGTTTTGTTCCAGTCCAGAATTGTTAATATTACTACCTGAGTTGCTACCTGAACTGTAAAGTTCACAGATTTTTACCGTTCTCCATGTCTGTTTCTAGCTTTTTCGCATATTTTCCTGCCAAATATTTTCCGGTTCCACAGCAGCCAGTAACAGACTTTTCAAAACAAAAGCATGTGAACAATGTTCGTTAACGCGCGATAAAATAAATGTTGGCGTTAATAAATTAAGGACTTAACATGATAATAACGCATTAACTTGCTCAGTCCTAAATATAATATAATATAATATAATATAATGAAGTTCATAGTATGGCCAGTCCAGCGGGCATCTTAACCTTTGTAGACACAAACATGGTAAAAACAAATTAAAAAATATGGACACATCATCTTAAGCTACTTGTCATGTGGGCTTCCTCCCTTTTGTAATCATATACTAGAAGTTTTCTGTCTTGGCAGTCCAACATGCTTTTCCCTCTCATCCCAGTTAATTGCAATCCTCTGCCCTTTGTTACAGCTCTCCAAATTACCAGTTCACACAGCACTTTCTCTCACCTTTTTCTTTGCTCTGTTACTACCTTCTCACGGCCAAACACAAGCATGACAGCATAACATAAAATGATATCCTTCTGGCCTCACGCATTTCACACAGCACCGTAAGGACAAGATTAAAAGTGAAACGTGGCAGAATGAATCGGCTGTGCGGATGAGGCTGTTGTTGTTACAGCATGGTGATGTGAAGTCGGATGGAGATGAAGATAAAGAGGCTGGATAATGTTGCTCTGTCCTTGATTGGAAATCAGCTCGTTATCAAGGTCTCCACAATTCTGTTAAAGACATATTCAGTAAGCCATTCATTTAAATCGTTATTTCATTATTTAACTCATTACTAGACTTGTGTGCAGACCTGAATGACAAGCTGATGGTGATCCACTAGAATCAGGACTGTCAGAGAAGGGCAGCATCCCTCAGCAACCTAGATTAGGAAACAATAAACTAGGAGTCACCAACATAGTCAGTGAAGCTGAATTCATGATGATCTCCAATGGATTTGTCATTTCTAGAAACCCTCTGACTTTTTCCTCCAGTTATCCCAGTAGAAGTAGGCGGTCGACATTGATCTGCTCCGTGCTGAATTGACGGGAACGTAGCCTGGAATTTCTTGTGAGGTTCAGCTTGTCCAAATTCCTCCTTTTTGTCTTCACCCTCGAACCTAAATTGGTCTCTTCCGAGTCCGTGGGAGTTCACGTACTCGCTTCAAAACCTACAGACCATTTAGTAAAAGTAATAATATGATTTAGCAGCAGGGAGGGTGATGAGTTCTCTGTTAGCATTAGCTCTGGTCTTTTAGTAAACGGTGGTTAAATCAATCATCTAATAAACAAAGCTAACTTATCTTGGAGTAAATGTAGGTGTGTTTTGTAACTTTCCCCACATTCAGTTGATTGTGTGGACAGACTCAACTGAACCCACAGCCTGGATTTTTCCAGCGTTTGTTTTGGATTGGGAAAGGGAATAAAAATGTCTCCTCCAAACGTTCTGGACACCTCAAGTCACTGTTGCAGGTCCCCAGCAGCAATATTTCACCATGGAGTTATTATAGTATAATATTAACACTGATGATACACATCAGAAATATAGTGAATTAACACAGTCCTTAACGCAGGAGCAGAGAGTTTGTCCGACCTAGCAACTGTAACTAGGAAGGGGGCGGTGCTTACCGAAGGGTCAATTGGTTTGACTTGGACATGCATTGCACTTGTTAACATTCTCATGTAAAGCGTCCTGAGATGACTTCAACTGATCTGGCGCCATACAAACAGAACCGAAAAAACCTGAACTGAACCATTCACAAAAAAATGAGTGATTATTGCACCTTTAGCCTAAGATAACGAAGGAGTGATTTGTGCACAAATGACATCAGAATGCAGGTTTAGATATGCACTGCAGGCCTTAACTGGAGGCGTTGTTCAACAGGAGTGTTTTTCCAGTGCAGGTAAACGGCTGTTGGTGCATGTGAACATCGTCGGTGCCGACTACCGGCTCACAGGTTTACTCTTCCTGAAGAGATGCCAGTTCGCTGCTCTCTCCCTCATGAGTTGTTACTCTTAAGGTGACTCAGTTACAAACCAATAACAAACGTTGCACCATAGAAAACCTATTTTACAGTACAAAGGAAAAAAAGGATGTATATTTTCAGACTGCAGGGTTTTTGTTTTTTTTGGTTGTTTTTCTACAGATGTTGCTTGCTTGATAGGAACATAATTTTGTTTTGCATAGTATTAAATACAGTATCTTGCTCTCAAGTCCATTTTGACATTTGTGCAAAAAAAATCTGAGCAAGATGAAATAAATAAATTTAAAAAAATACATGTTAGTGCTGCATAAGTTCTTCAGTTCCTAGACTTTTTGAAAGTCAGTACAAAGCAGCACGGCTTCACGAGAACCCTTTTGAAGGACAGTTTCTGGGTCCAGGTGGGACTGACAGCAGACCGACCGTCTTTCACCGTCAACACAGATCTCTCCTCGTGTGTCTGAATGTGTTCCTGTTCAACTTGTGTTCTGCACACTGGAAAACTGTCGGAGGACAAGTCACCATCCTGAAGCCCTGGATCCGCTGGTCCAGTGACGGGTCGTCCTGCTCTGGTCAGTGTGAAGGACTTCCAGGGGAAACTTTTGCACATGATGGACAGTGACTGCAGCCAATGTGAACTCGCTCTTGAGAATAAAGATGGTTTTGGGAGAATCTCGTGCTTTAACTTGCATTTATTTGTATTTCCTGTATGTCTTTATTGCTTTTGTGTTCTGTTGATCTATAAGACTCGGCCCTGTTCCTCCGCCCTGCAGACCCGTTGATGAGCTGCTCTGCATTAGTTCCAGGACGAGCAACAGAGCAAATATTTTTGTGTTTATTTGTTTTCCGCAACACTTAAGGGAGTTTTTATGAACAAGGACCAGGACGTCCTGGATGTGCAGAAAGACTCCACCTGGAGGTCGGTGCTCTTCCAACCGTAGAAGTGACTGAACCGCAGCTGGTAAGCAAACGCTGCCACACACTAAAAAACACTGGGTTAAAGAATAACCCAACTTTAACCCAACCCCTGGGTCACTATTGGTCTCACCCAACCATGGGTTGTTTTAGCCCAGTGGACTGGGTTGAACCAACAACCCAAACTAGTTGGGTTGTTGGTTCAACCCAAACAGTGGGTTGATTGTACCCAACAATGTTGGGTTAATTCTACCCAAATATTGGGTTTATTTTTTTAACCCAGCATTGATGTTAATTTCACCCTTATTGCTGGGTTATATTAACCCAATCTATGTGTTGTTTTATATATTGTCTTTTCCTCTATTAAATAATGATTATTATAATAAATGTTTGCAAATTATGAAGTGTATTCTAAAATCCATTTTACATCTATACATCTATTCTGGACAAAATATCCTAATCAATAAAGAAGTTAACAACTGCACAGATTTTAAGTAATTTAATAGCCATCTAACAATAGATTTTCTTTACATTATAAATAAAGAACAAATATAACAAAACTCAAAACAGGAACATTCAACATTTGAATTGTCTTGAATGCAAGACAAATCTTTTGTAGTTGTGCTTTATCTAGAGTGCATGGACACAAATATTTTTTTAGCACAAGTTACACTTCTACAGTCACTTTTAATGTTTTTACATGTGAGCGAGCGAGTATGCAGACATGTTGGTTTTAAGCTTTATTGCAGGTACACAAATACATATTCGTGTTTTACTATCTGAGAGGTCTCCCGGTGCCTGGACCTTCTTCTCTGACAGTCAGTCCAATGATTTTGTCCAGATACTGAAGCCACTGAAGACAGTGAAGTCCTGTGAATTTGTGAATAATAATTAAAAAGAATCATCAGTGTTGTGGCACAACTTTGTGCAAATTTCAACTGTGAGGTGGATGTACCATTCCTGGTGTGATCAGGTGTGGAAACTCCTTTAAAACATCTGTGATGTTTTCCCAGATCCATTCCTGTATTGGGCCGTAACTCTCAGGTATTCATCTACCTGGCTGGCTGGCTGCGGTTTGTATTGAAACCGCTCCGTCCTATTTTTGGCATCCTCAGGAGGTATGGATGACCCTGAAAACACAGTGGGATGTCATCATTAAGTTGGCTGTTGATCATGGGAAGTCTACCTGTGGAGTGTATGAAGATGTTTCTAAATGCTACAGACCATCTACTTTAGCCCTCATGCTACCTGGTGAACTTTGGCTATACCTGCTTCGTGGTTAACGTTAGCTTAGCCAGCTATACAGACTGTTCACCATGACACCTGGATAATAATAATACAATGGATTATGAATCGTTTATGGATTATAAACAGACACCCCCCCCCCCCCCCCCCCCCCCCCCCCCCCCCCCCCCCCAGCATGATCAACAATGGTGAGCACTGATGTACATTTCTCAGCTTATTAGTGACTACGTACATCCACTGTAGTAACGTTAAATGAACAACACTAACTTACATTCAGAGTTAGTTAACCTGATGAAACACATCCCGATAACAGCACAGTTAACGCAACCTTATTTAAACATTACTGCTATGAATAATCTCAATAGTAATTTTACACTTGAAGAACAAGAAAACAAGAAAAGACCGTCTGAACCCGCGAAACGGCTTCTTTGTGGCCAATAACCCAGTAATTTGGTCAACAATAACCAATAACCCAGTAGTTGGGTCAACAATAACCAATAACCCAGTAGTTGGGTCAATAATAACCAATAACCCAGTAGTTGTGTCAATAATAACCAATAACCCAGTAGTAGGGTCAACAATAACCAACAACCCAGTAGTTAGGTCAATAATAACCAATAACCCAGTAGTTGGGTCAATAATAACCAATAACCCAGTAGTTGTGTCAATAATAACCAATAACCCAGTAGTAGGGTCAACAATAACCAACAACCCAGTAGTTGGGTCAATAATAACCAATAACCCAGTAGTTGGGTCAATGACAACCAATAACCCAGTAGTTGGGTCAATAATAACCAATAACCCAGTAGTTGGGTCAATGACAACCAATAACCCAATAGTTGGGTCAATAATAACCAATAACCCAGTAGTTGGGTCAGAAATAACCAAGTCAAATCAAGAGAACTTTATTGTCCCCAGGGGGCAATTAACAGTGCATTAGCAGCAAGACAGTGACAACAACAATAATCACAACAATAAAATGCACGACACTGATAAGAACAAGACAATTAAAAAGCAATAAAATAATAGAAACAGAGATAAAATTAAGTTAGCTTAGTTGCCCACAGTGCAGTACGTCTTAAAAGGGGGGTAAAAAACTATTCATTATTTAAAAGGCCAATAACCACCGGAACCCAGGATTTTTTAAATCTGTTCGTTCTTATTTTTGGCATCTGAAACCAGTAGTTTTTAACCCAGTAGTTGGGTCAATAACAACCAATAACCCAGTAGTTGGGTCAACAATAACCAATAACCCAGTAGTAGGGTCAACAATAACCAATAACCCAGTAGTTGGGTCAATAATAACCAATAACCCAGTAGTTGGGTCAATAACAACCAATAACCCCGTAGTTGGGTCAATAATAACCAATAACCCAGTAGTTGGGTCAACAATAACCAATAACCCAATAGTTGGGTCAGTAATAACCAATAACCCAGTAGTTGGGTCAATAACAACCAATAACCCCGTAGTTGGGTCAATAATAACCAATAACCCAGTAGTAGGGTCAATAATAACCCATAACCCAGTAGTTGGGTCATAATAATCAATAGCCCAGTAGTTGGGTCAATAGTAACCAATAACCCAGTAGTTGGGTCAATAATAACCAATAACCCAGTAGTAGGGTCAATAATAACCAATAACCCAGTAGTTGGGTCATAATAATCAATAGCCCAGTAGTTGGGTCAATAGTAACCAATAACCCAGTAGTTGGGTCAATAACAACAACACAGTTGGGTTAAAACAACCTGACTGACTGCTGACCGTTATTTTTTAACTGTTTTTTTTTTTTACATTTGCTGTAGCTGGTTACACGTGTTAAGTGGTATGGTATGGTACGGTGTGGAACTGTTTAATGGCCTGGTCACGGACCTGGATCAGATTTATAAAGACCTGGACCTGGAACCATCATGAGATTTACAGGGATGCTGCTGTCTGTCGTCACCACAATAACTACTAAGAATATGTGAATCTTTACATGTTAGCAAAATGCAACAAAAGCAAGCTCAATTACTGCGCAATTATGTGTGCACGCGCGTGTGTGCGCTTCCTAGCAGTGATCTTCACATAAAGACAGCTGGTCTGCTATAGCGGTCTACAGTGCTGTGTGAATAATTACTGTAAGCTTCAGTACTATTATAGAGTTATTGCCACAATTAATAAGCAAAACAATTTTAAGATAAAAATGAGGAGAACAAACCTTGCTCATTGTGTCATCTGGATCCAGCCTCTTTGTCAGTTGTGAAATGGCTGCTTAAAGGAAGTTGATGCTTTTAAAAATCTTAAATAACTCAGATGGGGTTAAATTGACCCAGGGTTTGGGTTACTGTAGCCCGGTATGATAAAAAAAACTAACCCAACAGCTGGTTTCAGATTGAACAACCCAACAGTGGTTAAATTAACCCAATGAAAGTACCCAACCACTTTAACCCAGTGGTTGGGTTGAGAAAATAACCCAGGGTTTTTTAGTGACCCCCACCCCCCCACCCCCCCTCCTCCATCTCCACATATCTAGCTGCCATTGACAGCTCTGCTCAACCTCAAGCTCCATTGTTTCATTGAGGGAAAAAGCATCCCAGATCATGATGGCGCCTCCTCCACAGCAGGAAACATCTCCAGTGCCAGTAACGTTTGAAGCCACCAGCGGCGTAAAGGTTAAATCCTTTATCAGAGAATAAAACCTTCTTCCAACTTCCATTCTCCCATGTTTGGTGCTTTTCTTGCAAAGTCCAAACGGGCATTTTTCTGGCATTGAAGGAGACGAAGCCTTTGAAGGTGTTTTCTGTTCTTAAAGCTCTTCTCTCTCAGATGTCGTCTGATGGTTACTGGGCTGCAGTCGGCACCAGAAACGGCCTTCATTTGGGTCGAGGATCATCCTGTGTCTTGGATCTTCTTGGCTCAGCGCCGGTGAAAGTCAAGTGGGTCGAACCACTTGACTTTTCTGTTCCAGAACCCTCAGGATCTTATAAGAAATTCAAAATGACTGTCTGACTTCGTCCAACCTCAGCAGCGATGGCACGTTGTGAGAGACCTTCGCTCATGCAGCTCAACATTTTTGTGCAGATTTTGGTTTTTAAGGGTTTTTAAATGTTGTTTGCAATAGATTGCTTACTCAAATATTTTTTTGTCCCACTCCCAATTCTTCTTATTGCATTTTGAAACGGTACTCAGAACCTTTTTAAGATCCGACAGTGCAAAATGTACTGTAAATTCTTGCAAATTTTCAACTGGTCTTAAAATTTTGATCAGTAAATATACACACTTAAACAGCCGCATGTCCTTATTAGTAGGATTCCTAAAACAAATCTAAAATGCTGCAGTGAGAGTTTAGATGAAGCATCAGCAGGCCAATACAGTGGTACCTCTACTTACGAAATTAATTGGTTCTGGAAGTAGTTTCGTAACCTGAAATTTTTCGTAAGTAGAGACGCGTTTTCCATATAAATGCCCCTAATCCGTTCCAAGCCCCCCAAAATTCGGACATAAATTTTTTTTAATTATAAATAATACATGAAATGACATAAAAAACCTGTAAGAAATACATGTTAGAACTAGAAAATCACTCGGAGAGAGCGCAGACCTCCACCAAGCGCAATAATTATCCAAAATTTGAAAGTGATCCAGAATCCAGAATTTCTTCCGGATCACACCCAAAATGAAAAATCAGTTCTTCCTTTTCACATTTCCGACAACTCCTGAAAATTTCATTAAAATCCATCCATAACTTTTTGAGTTATCTTGAACACAGACAGACAGACTGTTCAAAACGATTCTCGATTCTGACTCTTTGATGTGTAGGTCAACAGATCGCGACTTATCTAACAGTGGAATTTTTTCATTAAAAAAAAACTGTGACACATTTACACAGGTGACAGGCTATTTTTATTTTTACACATGCTTGCATGCACATATGCACACACAGAATTCACTTACAGTCTAAATGTTAAACAACTTACAGTTGGCAGTTGGCCTCCAAAATACATTTTGCCCAACAAAAAATGAAATCAGCTGTTTTTGTTTAGGAAGATGACCATATCTCCTCTTTTAGAAACAAATAAATGCTGACAAAAACATAACCTCCTTGGTGGAGGTAAAAATTGTTTGTTTACCTGGGTTGCTGGGTTCCGCTCATACAGACAAGAGGAACCTCCTAGCCAATGGGATGCCAGGAAGATGCTAAGTGATAGCCAATGGCAGAGCAGCTCGGACGCACCGCTTTCAAAACAAGATACAGAGCCGACAAGTATGTTTACGTTCGGTAAACTCTGGGAGCTGCGAGTTGCCTTTCGTATCCTGAAATTTCTTTCGTAACTAGAGGCAATATTTTCTCATTGAGGCGTTTCGTAACCTGAAAATTTTGTTTGTAGAGAAGTTCGTTAGTCGAAGTACCACTGTATTGGCTTCCTGTGAAATCCATGTTAAAATCAAAAATTTCCTAACTTCCTACCTGTTTTCGATCTCTTGGTTCCATTTCGTAATTATCTATAATTTCCCTCTAGAATCTTGCTTATGGTTCCCAGAGTTTCCAAAAGTAGAAAGTAGGCAGAGCTTCCAGAGATCAGTTATCTTGTTGAGTCCAGATACCCTCTCAACCGTGAAGCTCAGGTTTAAAACTTTCCTTTCTGATAAAGCTTATACATAGTTAGGTGCATATAAGATATTCTGCGACTGTTAATGCTGGAGGACTCCCATGATGCACTGGGCTCCGTTCTCTTTAGTGTTCACCTGTGTATATGCCATTGTTACTGCTATTAACTTTGAGTTTCTCTTTTTTCGTTCTCACGGCAGGTGTCTGAGTCTGGTTCTTCCTCCTGCTGATGGGAACTCATTCCTCTTTACTGTCACCACATTTTTGTTCAGGACAGAGAACATCACCATCACAAAGACTCCATGTAAAATTGTTGGGTTCCTTCGCTTGGCTGTTTAGGGTTTTGGGTTTTTTGTTGTTGTTCTTGTTGGTTTTTTCTAAATTGGCATTATATGAATTTGAATAGAAAAAAAAATTGGATTACAACAAACTGGATTATAATTGGGCTGTATTTGATTTGACTCCTTTTTACTTTCTGTGTGAAGTTCTTGAGATAACCTTTGATTTGAATCGGGACTATTATTACTATACTGTGCAAATAAATTTGAATTAAATGTAATTTTTCCAAATGCAACTTCATCTGGAGAATATGGTCTTAGTTGGTCCTCTATAGACTTGAAAGATAATGTTAAAAAAAAAAAAAACATCAGTCATATGACTCAATCAGTCGTATGAACTGACTTTAGAGATTAGACATACGTATAATATTACTTACTGTCTTTAATCTGTAATGATTTTAATGATTTAATCTATTTTTGAGTCTTTGTGCATTTTATTACCATTAAATTCTTAAATTCTATTTTTAAACCCATAGCTTTTACTTTTCCAAATTTCTACATTTTTATACATTTTATCAATATTGTATCTACTGTTTTATTCTTTTTTATTGTCTTTTAATCATTTAAGTTTTCAGCTCCAGTGTTTACCTCTTTGGAGCCCTTATAGAGCTAAATCAGGGTCAAATGTTTTGTAACTCAAAAACAAAAATCTGAAACTGAAAGTCGAAGTTTTGATATTGAACTTTGGGCTCTTATTTTTTTCCACTTACAAATTTCTTGTTTTCAGAGTTCAGATATTTTTTTTTTCGGGTTCGAATCTTTTTTTTTTTACTTTCAAATCTTTTTTTTTTTCAGGTTCAAATCTTTTTCCACTTTCAAATCTGTTTTTTTTTTTCAGATTCAAATCTTTTTCCACTTTCAAATCTTTTTTTTTTCAGGTTCAAATCTTTTTTTTCACTTTCAGATCTTTTTTTTCAGGTTCAGACTTTTGTCCCTGATCTCACGCGAGGGGCGGGACATCATGATTGACAGGGCTGAGAACCTTTCTCAAACACGTTACCTTTAGGGACTGTTGTTCTGTTAACTGTCCGAACAACTGCTTTCTTTGTACCACCTTCACTTGGTTGACAGTGAAAACCCCACATACATTTATCCAGCTGCTTAGACCGGACCAATTGCAGTATAAAGAGATGCTCTTGTCTGATTTTGCTGTTCAACAACTATGGTTAACACTTGGAAAACGTCCCACTTCTACATGCAGGTTATTGAACAGCGGTTCTGCTCAAAGCTGGAGCTGAGCATCACCTGACCGTCTCCTGCTCTAGAGAGTAAAACTCAACAGATTTGTCACTGGTCGCATTTTGTCATAAAATGTCATAAAAGCATAAAATGCTCTTGTTTTGTTTTCCTGACTTTAGTGTGTTTGTTTCGAGGGTTTACTTTAGGTGTCCGGGGGGGGGAATAAAGTTTTGATTGATTGATTTTGTTTTCAAAAATGAGTGCATTTATAGCTTAATTGGACCGTATTTAAATGGATTACATAAAGTGCCCTGAAATGACTTGTGTTGTGAACTGGCTCCATACAGATACGGGGAACAGTGCCTTCATTGTCTTTTTCATCCTGTTCCATACCCTTCCTCCACCAGTGTGCTGGACCCCCCCCCCCCCCCCCCCCCCAGGCCCAACAGGAGCCATCCAACCCAGCCAGCCCCCCACCACCACCACCGAGCACGAGCACGAGCCCAGCACACCCCAGAGCTGTTGGAAACCACGTTCTCCAGTTGACCACTCAAGACATTTTTCCACATTTTACACCGCGTAAAGCCGCTAATTGTTTTACAATTTGTAGATGTAGTTTTTCATAGACTGGTAAACTTCTTTGCCACTTCTAAAGGGACTTTTTACGCCTGATCATATCGCTGAGCTGCTCAGCTGCCAGATGTTCCTCCAGGCGTTTCTCTCTTGTCGTTTCTGAAAGGGTGTCGCTGCAGTCGAATTCAAAATGAACTGATTCTTTTGATTGAATAGCAAAATGTCTCACGTTCAACATTTGATGTGTTTTCTCTGTTCTTTTGTGAATAAACTGCGGGGATTATGAGATTATTTACTTTGACACAACGTGTCAATGTCCTTGAAACTGTGGCGGTATGAGGGACAACCATGAACTGCATGTGACATTAAAGTGCATATATTTCAGTATTCTTCTGTTGTGGTTAATGCAGAGGGGGTTTTCTCTTTTTTTAAACTGACGTAATTATAAACTGTTCTTTGGTTAGGCCTCGTCTGGCTCTCATTAGCTGTAGTTTTCTCAGTCAGTTTGAACGTAAGCAGGCTGCAGATGGGGTTTGAACCCCAGACTGCAGGGAGTGACGGTGGAAGAGCAGACTGCACAGGAGCTGCACTGTTGCCATCTGCTGGTGGAGAGCGGCACAACCGCAGTTAAACCGCTGAATGACTTGAGACTTCTTTCAAAATTTAGATTTCTCCATCTTCGTCTTGAGAAATCTCATATTTTGTATCTCAGTTTCCCATCTGCACTGTCAGATTCCAACAGCTTTGATTTTAGCAGTGTCATTATAAAAATAATAAAACTCCCTCTTTACCTGATTAAACTTGTGATAAAACTTATTGTCACCCTTCGCCAAACTGCATAGTCCGGCCAACACAGCAAAAACCTCTAGTGAGTTATTAATCTAGAATAATTTTCATATTTATGCACAGACACTGGTTTTGTTTATTGGGCCAGTGACATAACTTTCCTGAGAAGTTGTTTTTATCTGTTTTTTGTAGGGCTGGGCAAGTTTTACGTGATAACGCATTAATTAAACATTAATTTATTAACGCCGACATTTATTTTATCGCGCGTTAACGCATGTTGCTCACATGCTTTTGTTTTGAAAAGTCTGTTTCTGGCTGCTGCAGAACCGGAAAATAATTGGCAGGAAAATATGGAGAACGGTAAAAATCTGTGAACTTTACAGTTCAGGTAGCAACTCAGGTAGCAATATTAACAATTTTGTCTAAAAAAAAATTCTAGACTGCAGCAAAACTTTGTCGTCATTCCTCCATGTTCCATCAGATCTGCTCCATGTGTTCACTGTCCTGCTGTTCTCTAGCTGGTTACTGCAGTGCGGCTCCATCTAGTGGCACAGATGTGTAATGACAACAGAAAGTCCAGTCCTCCTTTATAAAACAAATTCAGTTCTGTGGCCCAGTTTTTAATTTCATATTTTTGATCCAAGTCTAAAAGTGAAATATAGGAAAACAGGCATTTTTCGTTTTTTTGTGTTGGATTAAAAAACCAAAATGTAATAAAATGTCACTTTTTAATTTTTTTTTTTTTTTTTTTGATTGACAATTAAAAATGGAAAGAACTAATGATACACAGATTGATAAAGTTACTGAACTTTAACATGGACATTTTCATTTTAAAGTTCTCCCAGACGGAGGATTCAACAGAAACAAGGTTATTTGTAACAACTGACAAGTTGAACTCCCCGTTAAAAGTTTCTGCTGTTACCTCAGAAATTACCTGTTTTAATGTTCTGATTGTGGCTCAGGATTGTGTTCAGGGGCGCCGCTAGGGATTTTGGGCCCCATGAAAAGAATCTTTACCGGGCCCCCCAACACAGCGGCGAAATTTGTTGATGCTATTTTTGATCATCATTAGGGGCCTCTCTGGGCCTCCCTCAATCATGGGCCCCTATAATCCGTATCCTTTACCCCCCCTTTTCGGCGCCCCAGATTGTGTTGGTAGACTTTTTTTATTTTTCATAAAAACAGGATGACATTAATGCCCTGCCAGGGGCAATAAGCTTTATTTTATTTGACATTTTTTAAGATGAGATTTACACTAAATATGTGTTACTGACAAGTGCTGATGTTGAAAAGTGTTTGAACAACAAATGTTATGACACTTTAGTTCATATGGCAGCAGAACATTTAAATAAAAGTGACCTTTACACTACTTTTGAATTCATCATTTGATTTTGCATATACAGTGCGATTGCAGTATTGGCCCGAATATAGGACGATATTTTATTCTAGGAATCATATTTTCAGAAATCGGCGTCGTCTTATAATCGAGGACTAGATTTTTCTATTGTAATTACACATCTGCGCCACTAGATGGAGCTGCACCTGGGTAACCAGTGAGAATGGAGGAACCTGCAGCCAACTGGAGCAAAGGGCTTTGAAAGTTTTGTTGGAGTCCAGAATTAGTTTTTTACAGCTGAATTATTTATGTTGTTCTTGAATAAAACTCGACTCCAATAGTTATGCAGTTATTGAACTACATGGTTGTAGCTTATTCAGAGTCATAGTCTGAGATATTAAGAGAACACAGTTTATGACTGAGTTAAGACTGAGGACGGAGAACTGGAAACCAGAGACTGAGGACAGAGAACTGGAGGACCAGAGACTGAGGACAGAGAACTGCTGGACCAGAGAGTGAGGACGGAGAACTGTGGACCAGAGACTGAGGACAGAGAACTGCTGGACCAGAGACTGAGGACAGAGAACTGCTGGACCAGAGACTGAGGACAGAGAACTGCTGGACCAGAGACTGAGGACAGAGAACTGCTGGACCAGAGACTGAGGACAGAGAACTGCTGGACCAGAGACTGAGGACAGAGAACTGCTGGACCAGAGACTGAGGACAGAGAACTGCTGGACCAGAGACTGAGGACAGAGAACTGCTGGACCAGAGACTGAGGACAGAGAACTGGATGGACCAGAGAGACTGAGGACAGGAGAACTGAGGACCAGAGACTGAGGACAGAGAACTGGAGACCAGAGAACTGAGGACAGAGAACTGAACTGCTGGACCAGAGACTGGAGGACAGAGAAGATGCTGGACCAGAGACTGAGGACAGAGAACTGCTGGACCAGAGACTGAGGACGGAGAACTGCTGGACCAGAGACTGAGGACAGAGAAATGCTGGACCAGAGACTGAGGACAGAGAACTGGAGGACCAGAGACTGAGGACAGAGAAATGCTGGACCAGAGACTGAGGACAGAGAACCGCTGGACCAGAGACTGAGGACGGAGAAATGCTGGACCAGAGACTGAGGACAGAGAACTGGAGGACCAGAGACTGAGGACAGAGAACTGCTGGACCAGAGACTGAGGACAGAGAACTGCTGGACCAGAGACTGAGGACGGAGAACTGCTGGACCAGAGACTGAGGACAGAGAACTGCTGGACCAGAGACTGTTCTGGAGCTGATGGAAGAAAGGAGGATACCTCATAAAATGAAGAACATCATTGATAATCCTGAACGTCCTCTAACAACACAGTGATTCAGCAACAGTGTTTTCAGTCAGAGGATCTTCAGATCTACTGCAACAAGTCGCTGCAGGAGATCCCTCCTGAACACAGCTGGAACCTTCTACAATGAATCTTTGAAGAGACTTTGAAGAACCTGGTCACTGCAACAATTAAATTCCCCTTTGGGGCTCAATAAAGTATTTTTGAATTTAATTGAATTGAAGACAGCAAAGAAGTAGGTTTTATTGCATTCCTCTACTGGCCACTAAGTGCCGGCTCCAAAACAGATCAAATCACCATTGACTGCCATATTAAAATGTCCTACTTTGCAGTGGAAATAAACATATGTGCAGCCTGGTTTTGATCTCTATAGTTAGACTTGACAACTGTACGGGAGGTGAATTGTGCATTTTTTTTTTTTTTGTTTGTTTGTTTTTTTAAACCACCTCAGGTAAAATTATATAAAGCTGACCGATCAGACAGCCAAGTGTCATTTGGCTGTAACAGTTAGCCATTGCTGTCATCATTTTAGTTATTTCTGAGCTGTGATTAAAATCCCAACAGAGCAAATGTGTTTTGTTGTGCGAGGTGAACTAACAGACCACCGTAACTGGCTCTGGGTCGGTCTGGAAGGGTCGGAGGATTAAGCTCTATGCAGGTCGAAGGCGAGGCCCATCATGGAGCTTCACTGTTAGAGGTCTTCAGTAGTCGAGTTGTAAAAAAAATTCAGGGGGGATGGTCAATGTTTTTCACTTAAAAAAAAAAATGGTGGCAGGGGCAGGGCTGTAAATTCATTATCAAAACAAAACACTGTAAATAAGACTTCTGAATCCTCTCAAATCAAGTCAAGCCAAGTTTATTTTAAGTGCAAAATCATAACAATTATCTCTTTTTTGTGTTATTAAAGACAGTACCGAAGTACAGAAAAACTCTCAACATTTTACAATACTTTTTCTTTTCTCCCCTCTGGTGCACAGTTTTTAGTTTCTCAGTTTCAAGTCTCAGTATCTCATAGCAGTTTCCAAAGACTTTCTTAATCATGTTTTTTGTTGACAATTTTTCGTGTTCTTGCTTTCTGATTGTTAGCTAAGCAGTGACTGAAGATTAATAGATTAATGTGCCTTATAGCCACTGAAATAATGAGCTACATACTAATAGGCCTACGTATGAATTGAAAAGGTTAAGTGTGTAAACTAGAGGTTGCACTAGACTTTTTTTTCAATTGGTCAGTTTGACAGTCATGAACATTTTGTTATCAGTTTCTACATTAACAATTATTTAATTACATTAAAAGATTACTAACAGTCTTCAGATTTTTCAATTATTGTGAGGGGAAAAAAAGTCAATTACAGGGAATCCCCAGTTAAAATAACCCCTGGTCTAAACCCTAAAGGTTTAATAATCATACCTGTACCTTCTGCTCTTGATCCTCCTGCTTCCTGGCCATGGCTTTCCTCTATGTGAAGAAAATAACATTATAGGGTTTGATAGAATGTGCAGACATGTCATGCTAAAAGCACATGACCTTGCTCTTGGATAATAGACAGAATGTACAGTATAGGTTAAAATCACATTTATCATATTCACTGTAATATTAAATTACAGGCCACAGCAACAGGCCCCAGGAGGGGGGAAAACTATTTAATGTCACCTGCCTTGAACATCTGAATTTTAGCTATCATCTTCACTTATTTTTGTTGCCTGATGAGTCCTATTGATGAAAATAATATAGCCGTATGAAGAATATTTCATCATTAATTCTGGTCAAATATTTGAGACAAACTCTCGTCTAATGCTAACAGTAAATATCTGTTTTACGTTTGCCACGCTCATAAACCAGAATCTAACGTGACTGAATGACAAGTCCTGTGTTTCATCAAACTAGTTAACAAGATAGATGAACGTTAACATGAGTTCATCTCAGCTAGTTTGCAGGCTACACAGCAAGCTTGGAAAACTAGCTGTGTTGTTATTGTGCAACCTGTGGCGAGTCTGGCGACTTTTGTATAGATTAATTAAAAGTAATGATTGAGATTCTTGATTTATAGCTCACCTGTCATTTGAGTCTTTAAAAAAAAAAAAACTCCCTGACATCTTGTTGTCCAGCCGCTCGTTTCCTCATGCTCACGTTGCAGTGCAGTTAATCTGCGCAGCAGCTCGTGCCGCTCCCTCAGGCATCAATTAACCAATTGAAAATAACAATCATGTTGCATCATTGCATGTTTGCGTGCCCCTGTGCCCTCAAATTTTATTATTTCTTTTACTCAACATGCGAACTACTTTCTTTTTTTTTTTTTTTTTTTTTTTTTTTTTTTTTTTTAAAGATTTTTTTTGGCTCTAGTGGCCTTTATTGAAAGTTGAGAGACAGGAAGGGGGGCAGAGAGAATGGGGAAGACACGCGGGAAAGAGTCGCCGAGCCGGGAATTGAACTCACGACCAGCCGCACGAGGACTGTAGCCTCTGTATATGGCCGCCTGCCCTAACCACTGCTCTACCGGGGCGGCCGACATGCGAACTACTTTCTAATGATGAAATAATTATAAGTTATATTCCCAACATTTACTGTAAAAAGGGGAGGGATGGAAAGGGGGGATGGCAGTTTTACAGGGGGGATGATTTTGATCGTTTTTATTTCAGGTCGGATGCCATCCGCCCTCATCCCCCCTCAACTCGAGTACTGCCTGTAGACCACATAGACCACATAGACCCTGTAGACCACATAGACCCCATAGACCCTGTAGACCACATAGACCCTGTAGACCACATAGACCACATAGACCCTGTAGACCACATAGACCCCATAGACCCTGTAGACCACATAGACCCTGTAGACCAGTGGTTCCCAAAGTGGGGGTCGGGACCCCCCGGGGGGTCGCGGGACGCCGTGGGGTGGGTCGCGAAATGATTTCCATAAATCTTTTTTTTATATATATATATATATATATAAATCTAATAAATTAAAAAAATAAAATAAAATACAGAAAAATTCAGCCATAGTTGTAAAAATTATGAAACATGGTAGTTGAAATTAAAATAAAACTACAGATTTTCTTCCTGAGGTGATTAAGACAGATTAACATAGCATCATTTGCAGGTGTCAGGTTACGGCTCCACAGTAAACATCACAAAGCAGATGCTTTAATACCATTAACCATTAAAGTAATGTTAAAGTTAAGTTTGCACATGACAGTAATACTGTGCACTCATGTTACATAGATATTATTTTGACTGAGGTATTCTGCTTTTATCAAACAGTAAATTTCTATATGTAAAATCATAACAGGCTGCTCTGTTCTTTTGTGTTGTCGTTAAGCCCGTGTTTGTGCGTATGGCCTGTGCGCACATTTTATTTTTTCAGTCACATCCGGGGATAGTGGGGGTCGCCAGTCTCTGGCACCGTTATTTTGGGGGTCGCGGGTTGAAAAGTTTGGGAACCCCTGCTGTAGACCCTGTAGACCACATAGACCCTGTAGACCACATAGACCCTGTAGACCCTGTAGATCACATAGACCCTGTAGACCCTGTAGATCACATAGACCCTGTAGACCCTGTAGACCACATAGACCCCATAGACCCTGTAGACCACATAGACCCCATAGACCCTGTAGACCACATAGACCCTGTAGACCCTGTAGACCACATAGACCCTGTAGACCCTGTAGACCACATAGACCCTGTAGATCCCATAGACCCTGTAGACCCTGTAGACCACATAGACCCTGTAGACCCATAGACCCTGTAGACCCTGTAGACCACATAGACCCTGTAGATCACATAGACCCTGTAGACCCTAGAACATAGACCCTGTAGACCCTGTAGACCACATAGACCCCATAGACCCTGTAGACCACATAGACCCTGTAGACCCTGTAGACCACATAGACCCTGTAGATCCCATAGACCCTGTAGACCCCCCTGTAGACCACATAGACCCTGTAGACCCTGTAGACCACATAGACCCTGTAGATCACATAGACCCTGTAGACCCTGTAGACCACATAGACCCTGTAGACCCTGTAGACCACATAGACCCCATAGACCCTGTAGATCACATAGACCCTGTAGACCCTGTAGACCACATAGACCCCCTGTAGACCACCATAGACCCTGTAGACCCTAGAGACCCTGTAGACCCTGTAGACCACATAGACCCTGTAGATCAAATAGACCCTGTAGACCCTGTAGACCACATAGACCCCATAGACCCTGTAGACCACATAGACCCTGTAGACCCCGTAGACCACATAGACCCCATAGACCCTGTAGACCACATAGACCCCATAGACCCTGTAGACCACATAGACCCTGTAGACCACATAGACCCTGTAGACCCTGTAGACCACATAGACCCTGTAGACCCCATAGACCCTGTAGACCCTGTAGACTCCATAGACCATGTAGACCACATAGACCCTGTAGACCCCATAGACCCTGTAGACCACATAGACCCTGTAGACCCTGTAGACTACATAGACCATGTAGACCACATAGACCCTGTAGACCCATAGACCCTGTAGACCCCATAGACCCTGTTGACTCCATAGACCCTGTAGACCACATAGACCCTGTAGACCACATAGACCCTGTAGACCCTGTAGACCACATAGACCCTGTAGACCCTATAGACCACATAGACCATGTAGACCCATAGACCCTGTAGACCCTGTAGACCACATAGACCCTGTAGACCCTGTAGACCACATAGACCCTGTAGACCCTGTAGACTGTGCTCGTCTCTCGGTGACGTCATCAGGGGGGTTTTGTTTCTCAGCGCTGAGTTTCCTGTTAAACTCCTGCAGCTCAGACCAGCAGATGAAGTTAGTTTGAGGAGGAGCTGAGGAACGTTGAGGAACGTTGAGGCTTTAACAGAAAACCATCGTTCTCCCGTTGACTGGAAACGAGGTTCCAACCAGACTGGACCAACCATTTTTTTTCTTGAACTTGGAGAAGCAGAACCAGGATGGAAACACCCACCGGCTAGCTGTTGGAGTTTGACTTCAGAATCTGAGAAGCTAAAACGGATGTGCAGCTCTCTGATTGGCCGGCGCACCACCCATACAGTCGTCATGGACGTAGAATCCAATCATGAAGGACAAATCTGATTTTAGTACCAGCTGTAAATGTTTTTAATTCTGCCGCACATCTGGTCACTTCAACATTGGAGTCGGTGGGGATCTGCTCTGTTCTGGAGCCACCTGGTGGTCAGTAGAGGAACTGCAGCACGGACGAACTCAGGTCCAGAAGTGGGATGGTTGGCGCTCTGAAACGCCGGTGAAGCGGTGAACAGAGCGGTGATGATCTGGGCTCCAGACATGGTCCTGGTATCTGGTCTCATCGTTCCAGATGTCTCCTGGTTTGTTCAGATACACTTTAGTGAATCTCGGTCCTGCTTCCATGTTCCTTCTAGACAGGACTGGTCTAGAACTGGTTCACGTCCTCCTGCGTCCATGTTGGGGTCAGTCCGCTGGAACGTCCACTCCTGGGGAGAATGACAGCTGTCCTGAATGTCCTCCACGTGTGAATAATCTGTCGAACAAACCAAATGGTTTATAAATGGTTTTAAAGGCCCCTCCCCCCCAGGTTGATTTGCCTCTCAAAGGCTGTTACTGATGTCTTTCCCTCTTGGCAATGTTTTAAGACACACCTGAATCCAACATGTCTGCGTTTATGGAGGTATTATTGACATCATTGGCAGCAAATCACCCTTTAAATCCAGAGGAAGCAGTAGGGGGTACTTAGGGTCGCTCACATCTGTCTCTGGCTTCCAGGGGGAAGTCAGGTGAGTTATGTGTTGGTGTTCACCTGGGGGGTTCACCTGGTGGTACCTGCCCAGAAGAAAGCCTTTAATCTGGTTTCTGGCACTTTAAAAGAGTCCATCCAGCTGTTATGGTGGCAGCTGTTTCCCTCAGAGAGTTAGGGTTAGGGTTAGGGTGCCTCAGACCTCAGCTGTGCCTCGGTGCCTCAGTTGTGCCTCGGACCCTCAGAGACGCTGACGTTGCTTCATCACCTGGATCATCACCTTCCTGTTAAGCCAACACCGTTTTGTGATGGAGAACATTGTACCTAAAACAGTGAAGTTCACCCGCGGGGTGGAGAAATGATGTAAATTACGACACAGACGAGTCAGGGACCAACCAGGGACCAACCAGCGACCAACCAGGGACCAACCAGGGACCCAACCAGGGACCCAACCAGGGACCAACCAGGGACCAACCAACCAGGGACCAAACAACCAGGGACCAACCAGGGACCAACCAGGGACCAACCAGGGACCCAACCAGGGACCAACCAGGGACCAACCAGGGACCAACCAGGGACCAAACAACCAGGACCAACCAGCGACCAACCAGGGACCAACCAGGGACCAACCAGGGACCCAACCAGGGACCCAACCAGGGACCAACCAGGGACCAACCAGGGACCAACCAACCAGGGACCAAACAACCAGGGATCAACCTGGGACCAACCAGGGACCAACCAAGGACCCAACCAGGGACCAACCAACCAGGGACCCAACCAGGGACCCAACCAGGGACCAACCAGGGACCAAACAACCAGGGATCAACCAGGGACCCAACCAGGGACCAACCAGGGACCAACCAACCAGGGACCCAACCAGGGACCAACCAGGGACCCAACCAGGGACCCAACCAGGGACCAACCAGGGACCCAACCAGGGACCCAACCAGGGACCAACCAGGGACCAACCAGGGACCAGGGACCAACCAGGGACCAACCAACAACCAGGGACCCAACCAGGGACCAACCACCAGGGACCAACCAGGGACCAACCAGGGACCCAACCAGGGACCCAACCAGGGACCAACCAGGGACCAACTAACCAGGGACCAACCAAGGACCCAACCAGGGACCAACCAACCAGGGACCCAACCAGGGACCAACCAGGGACCAAACAACCAGGGATCAACCAGGGACCCAACCAGGGACCCAACCAGGAACCAACCAGGGACCAACCAGGGACCAACCAGGGACCAACCAGGGACCAACCAGGGACCAACCAGGGACCAACCAACCAGGGACCAACCTTTCCAATTATTTCCAGGGAAATAATGCGATTAATCGTGATCAATCAGGGAAATAATGCGATAAATTACGATTAATCAGGGAAATAATGCGATTAATCTTGATTAATCAGAGAAATAATGCGATTAATCGTGATTAATCAGGGAAATAATGCGATTAATCGTGATTAATCAGGGAAATAATGCGATAAATTGCGATTAATCAGAGAAATAATGCGATTAATCGTGATTAATCAGGGAAATAATGCGATAAATTGCGATTAATCAGAGAAATAATGCGATTAATCGTGATTAATCAGGGAAATAATGTGATAAATTGCGATTTAAATTTTTAATCGTTGCCCAGACCTAGTATTTTTTCAAAGAGGCTTGAAAATCGTTCTGCAGAAAACCTGTGGGTGATGTCCGACAGTTTATGGTTCACTGGTTCTGAACTTGGAAGTCTGACTCCCGAAGTCACCAGGTCGTGTGGTTTGAGATTCACCGAGAACCAGACAAAGCAGTTCCTGGAGAAAGTTTGGCGGGATTCCTTCTGCTGCCTGTCCCGGGTCTCTCGCATCACCATTTCAAACTGATCATCAGTTAATCCTGAGGTCACTTCATGGTCCTGAGGTCTGACCAGGAGTCGCCGGTCATCTCATCCCGCTGAAAAACCACCGCTGCTCCCAAAGAGACTGCAGCTCCAGAGGAAACCACCAGCCTGGATGTCAGTTGGCCCGTGGCTCCGACAGAAGCAAACCTGGGTGTATTTCAGCGCCATCACGTCAGCGCCACGCCTCCACCTCAGGCTGTGCCGGTGAGGCGAATGTTGGCGCTTGCTGTGGTGGTGTTCATGTGCTTCGAAAAGGAGAGAAATCATAGGAGGGAGAAGAAGACGTTCAAGAAAGTCTCTGCGAGTGACACGGAGGGCTGACACTGATTTATTCATGTGTTTAGTTTTAGAATGCAGCATCAACCTCTGTCCAAGATGAATAAAGACACCTTAACCTTGTTTCACTCCTATTGGCTGCAGCTGACAGAGATAGTTTCTGACGTCGCTTCCTACCTGTTGCAGCCTGTCTTCAGTCATAGGACAGTTCAATCTTTCATCTTTTTTCTCGCCTCACTGTGAGATGAATGAGCTACCATGGAGACATCATGGCTTGCTCTAAAAAGAGGAGGGTAGACAGTGAAAACCGTTGTTTTAAAGACGAATAGAAAGCAAAATGTAGATTTACACTCCCGGTCATGTGTTTATGACCAACGTATCGAACTTACAGCTCAGTTTCAGTCTCTTCTCTTGCAGGACAAGAAGATTAAGGCTGACAAATGAGTCCTCCAAAGTAAACAAATGTCACGTCTCAGTAAAAGAAAAAAACAACCCTTACTTGTTTTTTATTGTTTTTTGTTTTGTTTTTTTTAAATGATGCAGCTTTGACTTCTTTAAGGCACGTCTTCCCTGGTTGTTTGTGCCATTGACTGTGGATCTTGTTAAATGTGCTCTGACCTACTGAAGGGAGTGAAGGAGTTGTCAGAAATGTGAAAAGGAAGAACTGATTTCATTTTGGCTGTGATCCAGAAGAAATCCTGGATTCTGGATCACTTTCAAATTTTCAGTGGGGCCGAAATCTTTGTTTCTCAATATCTCTGTTAATTATTGCCCAAAACTCATGAAATTTGACTCAGGGATTGACAATGGGAACCTCTATCAAATTTCAAAGGCTGATCCGGATCTGGTACAGAATGCAGATTTTATCACAATCTGTAAATCGCTTTATGGGGGAATTGTTGAAATGTGCAACAATGTGCAGTAATGTGCAATCTCTGTCAGTCCACAATCAGACCTTTCTCCAAAATTCTGCAACATTAAGATTTGAGGTTTATTACTTTGATTTGATCTTTGGTTCTGATGATGATGATGATGATGATGATGCTGTAGAGCACATGTGTCAAACACAAGGCCCGCGGGCCAAATGTGGCTCACCACGTCATTGTATGTGGCCCTCGAGAGCTTGGCTTAAATTTTAAACGAATATTTTAAGACTTAAAATAAGCTTACACCACATTAAAGCGCATATTGACAAAAAACTGCCTCTCCCATCATGCATTTCATCATTACCCACAATGAAAACGGCAGCTACTAGCAAGACTATTTTTCAGAACTGATGGACTTAAGAAAAACCTCTACAAACTAACCCCAACATGTCCAAGAAAAGAAAAACTGATGCACAAGGAAGACAGTTTAATGAACGATGGGAAAACAATTACAAGTTTGTATCCCAAGGTGAAATAACAGTATGTCTTTTCTGTTATTAGGCTGGTGTCAATCATGAAAAAGTTTAATCTATGTCAGCATTTTGACAACAAACATGGAGCCAAGTATGCTAAATTTAGCCTGCAAGAAAAACAAAGAACCGTTTCCTCTTCTAAAACCAAGGTAATGGATACTCTTACACCCACAAACCCTGAGTTTAATATAATAAGTTAAATATTTGAAACTTGAATACATAATAAATACAGAAACTGTTATTTAACAATATACTAAAGTGTAGTTTAATTTATTTTGATTTATATTGCTTTTTGTTACATTCGTGCTGTTAATCTGGCCCTTTGAGGGCCACCACGATGCTGATGTGGCCCTCAGTGGAAATGAGTCAGACACCCCTGGGTTAGTGTATTTGGTTTTTGTAGTTTAGCTGATTTGTGTGTGTGTGTGTGTGTGTGGGGGGGGGGGGGGGGGGGGGGGGGGGGGGGGGGGGGGGGTATCATTCCTTGTTCACTCTGGAGAGAGATGTTTGGTTTTCTGGTTGGGTCATGGCGACAGACTGTTTCATGTGACATTACTTCACATGGTTGTAACTATAAATTTAGAAATCTTTTGGATTTATATATCTGATTGATGGTATGTGGGGGGTTTGGGATTTCAAAAAAGGGGGGGGTTGAAAATGAATATGGATATAAGGTATATAATCATATCAGTCATGTTTTGTGTTAATAGGAGACAACATTTACTTCCTCAGGAGCTTCAAGGACTCTTCATAAGTAGGTAACTCTCCTATCTCCTTGTTTCTCTTTCTCTCTTGCTTTAATCTTTTTTCTGGAGCCATTTTGCCTCCATCTGGAGCTACGCTTGCATGCAACGGGCTCAAACTTCATGAAAAATACCTTGATGGACAAGAGACTGGACTGGAGACGTAACCCTGATGCTGTTGAGAAGAAGGGACAGAGGAGACTTTAGTTCTGGAGGAAGCTGAGGTCCTTCAGTCTGTTGAGGAGAGTTCAGTCTCATCTGCAGTCATCTGTTGGAGGAGCAGCATCAGAACCAGAGACTGAAAGAACCTGAACAACCTGATGAAGAAGGCTGGCTCTGTTCTGGAGCTGATGGAGCTTCATAAAATGAAGAACATCATGGACAACCCTGAACATTTTCTTTTTTTTTCCTCACAACAACAGTGGAGAGTTGAGGCTGAATGACGAGGGCATGATCAGTGCATCTCTGTGATCTGCTGATTGATTTCTGCATGAAATGATCTGGTATGGTTGCCTTTAAACTGTCCAACTTGGGTCAAATGCTTTGGGATTCCTTCCAGAAGCTTCCTTCCTGCAAAGCCTCCACCAGAACTAATCTGGTGGTGCGTTCAGGGTCATCGTCCATCTGAAGACCCATTAGTGTCCAAGCTTTAACTTCCTGACTGATGTCTGGAGATGTTGCTTCAGTATTTCTCCAGAATGTTCTTTACTCATACATTTAACACCAAATAGGTTCATCTCTGGGACTCAGGACCGTCTCCTTCCTGAGGGCTATGATGGTGGACGTTCCCACGGTGGTTCTACTGGTGGAGAACAGATTCATGTGGTGCCTTCAAGCATCTGATCCAAAATTCTCTTCCCGATAGTTTGGCTGATTTCTTTCTTTTATTTATTTATTTATTTTGCAGTTTTATACCCGCTTGCAAACTTCTGGCTTCAACTGTAAAGATTTTTTATAACAGTAAACTCGTTTATCTCTTCCATTGTCAAAGAATTTTTTTCTGACTAAAGGTAAAGATACAAGGACGATTCACAAATAGACCAAAGAAACCACTGAATTTACAAAATTTATTTATATAGATATTCATCTATACAGGTATCATTTTTTATTTTTTATATAGATGTTACATTATATATATATATATATATATATATATATATATATATATATATATATATATATATATATATAGATAGAAAGACCCACATGTCAGCACTTTTAACACAATGACAGAAGCTCTGGATGTTAAAGGCCAGAAATTCTGGGCTCATGGAAAGAAAGGAAGAAGAAGAAAAAAAAAAAAGGGTCACACTGCAAAATACATTTCAAAGCCAGCAACTTAGTCACCTCACCTCAGCTTATTTTCTATAATTACAATCACTTCAATGATAATACAATCATATTTTATGTGGAATAGTCCTACACACTAACTTTAACTACACTCAGCTATGTACAGTATTTTAAAACAGAAACTGTTTATTCAAGCAGGTTGGAGCTGCTGGTGAAGTCATTTCTGTCACCCAACGTCCAGACAACCTGAAACATGTAACGCAGCAGACTCAACCTGAAATACAGAAGAGGAGGAACCAAGTCCTCCAAATGTTCAGGGTGACCATCTGCTGATCTCTGGGAGGAAAGAAATCTGACACTGGTGCATCTAATTTGTCTTAATGCCCAAATAACAGAGGAAAAATAAAAAAAAGAAGATGCAGAATGTGATGAAAACACAACAGAGCATGTAAACAGCTTCTGTGTGATTAAGGTAAAATAAGAACTTGCTTCCCAAATCATTCAAGTTAAACTGCATGGTCATTTCTCTGAAGGCCCTGCTGACACTTCAGTTTCACCTCCTCATAATTAGAGCTGAGCGATTTTATCAATTCTGCGATATATAGATATTTTATCGCGTATCGATTTTTCAGCCGCAGGTATTGATATTCTAAGCTTCTTCCAAAACCCCCGTGTCCCACCTTTAAAAGCTTGCAAGCAACAATTTGCACTGTTTAAATATATGAAACTATTTTTCTCAACAAATCTTTTATTCATTTTGTCCAGCATTTGCAAGCTGCCTGTCAGCCATATAATGTGTAATTGATGCTTTCAGTTCAATTAATTCAAACAAAGTCATTGGAACACTCACAAGATGTCACCAAAATCACTTTGTCCCTTTAAAATCTTTCAGAAAATGATTTAGATGTATTGTAAGATGAATATCGATATATATCGTATCGTGAGCTGAATATCGTGTATCGTATCGCGATATTAGTGTATCGCTACAGCCCTACTCATAATCTACTTTTTTCCTTATTGCTATATCTACAGATTCAGTCATTCAGGTTTATGCTAGTCAATGGGGGGGGGTATTGCACTGAGTCTACTTTGTACAGAAAAGTGCTTCTAACATTTGTACAGCTGCTACAGACAAACACTAGAAACTTCTACAACATTGTGTCTGTATGCATCACCATCACAGCGGCTGTCACGCCTTACAGTACGATAACGTTTCACGGCCGGCCCCCCGCCGCTCAGATCTGCACACGAGAGGGGAAGCGATGAAGTGCACGGGTGGCGAGCGGGAGGAGGAGCCTCCTCCGGGCTCTCAGTTCGTCAAGTCTCAAGTGCTGGAGGAAAGTTCAGGAATGAACGTTGAAGGCCAGCAGCTGCTCAGAGTGCAGGTTGTTGAGCGAGCGCAGGTCGGGCAGCTTCAGCAGCAGCTTGGTGAAGATGGCCGACTCGTTTGGGTGGTTCCTGGTGATGAGGCTCCGCAGGGCCCGGATCAGCGTCTCCTGCAGGGCCTCCACCGAGTTCACGTTCTCGATGCCGGAACGATCTGGGAGGGAGAGGGGGGAGGGTTAGGCTGATGGAGCAAATACAGTTTGAATATGTCCTACCAGACAGTTGGTTGCACACTTTAATGAAATTTGTGACTGATCTAACACATCACTCTTAAGATTTGACCCTTTTATAAATGCCGTGAGCCATTTTAAGAGTTCAACACGGCTTCTTCTGTGGCTGACGCCAATTTTAGAAATCAAGCTATTTTTATATATTGGGCTGATTTTCTTTTTTTTTCTCTCCAAATAAGACAGAACAGCTTCAGCTGGTTCAGCTTCAGGCCAGAACCAAACAGGGTGAAGATGCATTTAGCCGCGATGCTGCAGGTAGATGGAACAAACGTCTCATTCATATTAAATGTGCTCCAACTCCAGACACCTGTAGTTTTCCTGAACCTTTGCTTCGTAACGTTTTCTCACATTTATTGCTGTAAGTTGATGGTAAATTTGAGACTAGTCCCACGTCATCAGGACAAAGTGGAAATGAGCACCACTGACATGTACGAACTAGGGTTGAGTATTGGCAAGGACCTCGCAATATGATATGTCATGATACTTGGATCACGATACGATATTATCGTGATATATTGCGATATTCTACCCAGTTAATATCGAAATTAAAAGTAGAGATGAAAAATCAAGTTGCTGTATATGTTCATCAGATGATATTGATCATTCAGAGGACACATTGAGTCAAAACTATTTGCTTCAAAACAACCTGTTTATTGTTTATTATTAGTGTTTTTGCACATTTAAGTATTTCCCCTAAAAAATCTATATTATATTGGGCGGCCGAAAATCGCGATATATTGCCAAATCGATTTTGGCAATATAGTTCACACAAACTAGGGGTGTGGGGAAAAAAAATCGATTTGGCAATATATCATGATTTTCGGCTGCCCAATATAATATCGATTTTTCAGCTCCTAATATTGATTTTTTTTTCAAAAACACTAATAATAAACAATAAATAGGTTGTTTTGAAGCAAATAGTTTTGACTCAATTTGTCCTCTGAATGATCAATATCATCTGATGAACATATATAGCAACTTGATTTTTCATCTCTACTTTTAATTTTGATATTAACTGGGCAGAACATCACAATGTATCGTGATATCGGGATATGGTGATAATATCACATTGTGACCCAAGTATCACGATACATATCGTATTGCGAGGTCCTTGCCAATACTCACTCCTAGGGCGATCTAGATAAAAACTTGACGACCCACCAGCAGAAACGAGAACCACAGCTGTGAAGAGGCTCATCTCCTCGTTGCTGAGGCCCAAATTCATGAGCTTTTCGCTGAAATCGAACATGGAGTTGAGGAGGTCCCCGGAGCCCATGGCTCTCAGCGAGTCCACGCTGTACTTCTTTCCTCCCAGAAAGGTGACAGTGCGGTCCTTCACATCAAACAGAGAGGCGAAGCGAACGACAAGCACCTGCAGGACAAACGATGGCCTACACGGTTACACTCACAGAAACTCTAAAATATCTGATTTGTGCAGAAATAGATTTTTTTTTTTTTTAAGAGGGGGGAGGGGGTACCTCAAAGGTGCCAGCCTTCAGGAGGCTGACCTGGTCGTGTTGGGACAGGTCTCTGAAGCCTGGGATCTTCTTGGCAAACTCCACCACCTCCCTGACGGCGGGGGTGAAGCTGTGGGAGAACTCCTCCCACACCTCATGGCCTGACTTCTGGGGGTCGACATGAGGAGACGTGTTCATTGGGCAAACCTGGAAAAAAAAAAAACAGACATCCAAATGGAGCTCAGGACAACGTCAGCTTTAAAATCACAACAGTGAAACACCCCAAACACTGGCACACTGGGTTTAATTAATACAGTAGGACTGAGCGATACACTGAAGGAGTGCAGACTCCTCTACGAGGTCCGTGCTGGATAGGGGTGAGTATTGGCAAGGACCTCGCAATACAATATGTATCATGATACTTGGGTCGCGGTACGATATCACGATATCATGATATATTGCGATGTTCTACCCAGTTAATATCAAAATTAAAAGTAGAGATGAAAAATCAAGTTGCTATATATGTTCATCAGATGATATTGATCATTCAGAGGACAAATTGAGTCAAAACTATTTGCTTCAAAACAACCTATTTATTGTTTATTATTAGTGTTTTTGCACATTTACATTTTAAACAATTTAAATGTGAAAAATAAACAATTTTCCTAAAAAAAAAAATTTTTTTAAATCGATATTAGGAGCTGAAAAATCAATATTATATTGGGCTGCTGAAAATTAGGATATACAGTGATCCCTTGCCAATTCACGTTTTAAGTTCAGCGGGTTTAGTTATTCGCGGATTTTTTCAGAAATATATAATATAATTTAAAACATAGCGGAAACATCACAGGATGATGTGTGCGTTCTCTCACAGCAAAGAAATGTTGTGAGCCAGCCTGGCCCCTTTAAGAAGGTGGCCTTATGTGTAATGGTGTGGCCTTATGGGTAGTGTAGTGTGTGTGTCGTGGGACGGCAGAATGAAAACGGGGTTAGATGAAAGAGCGGTTTGTTTACTACGGTTCAGAGACCAGAGGCTGTGAAGGTAACAGAAAGACCACAGTTGAGCCTTTGTCTTGTTTTGCTGCAGTGTCTCACTACTTTTTTGGGGTTTTTAAACATATTTTAAACACGTTATTTAGGCTCAGGGGGCTCCGGCTCCAGTTTGCGGATTTTTCATTTTTCGTGGGGGGGCGCCAGTCCCCATTAACCGTGAAAAATAAGGGATCACTGTACTGCCAAATCGATTTTTATTCACACCCCTAGTGCTGAACTACTTTTGTCTTGTCCTGACCAAATAATCTCCTCCGTAACGTGCTCATCTTACCAAGTGCATCCTGTTGCCTCCCCTCCACCCAGGACTGCTGCTGGCTCTGGTGGCGCCGCCCTTTGTTGACGGCGCTCTGACGGCTCCGTGTATGTAGGTGGGACAGTGGCTGGCGGAGGTGCCCTTGGACAATCTGAATGGGCACTGGTTGGGGGTGTTGTCCTCCAGGTCCTGAGGGTTTAGAACTGAAGCTGGGTTGTGGACCGTCTCGGAGACCAGGTTGTTGCGGCGGTTCCAGGACTCCTGGCCCTCCTCTGCCAGGAAACTAGAGGTGGGTTTTGTGAAGCCATTGTTCAGGGGCGCCATGTGCACCGACTTCTCAGCTGAGAGGCTGCTCTGCTCCTGGTTGTACATGAAAGTGGCCTGATGGGCCCTGGTCACGGAGCCGATCACCTCCTCCTCGCTGCTGTCGGAGGCGCTGGGAGAAGCTGAGCTGGAGCTGATGTCCATGGGCACGCCGGGCTCAGGGTCGGAACTGCTGTCTGATTGGCTGGAGTGCGGTGAAGAGGAAGGAGAGGAGGCGGGGCCAGTGTCCTCTGAGGTAGGTTCGGTGGCGCTGGGGGGCAGCGGCTTGGCGACGGGCAGCAGCTGGCTGCCGTGCAGCTGACCCTGAAGGTGGTTGTTGTTCATCATGTTGTTCATGGCACTCTGCATCTCCAGCAGCATACGCTGTTTCTCACGCTTTGGGATTCGACCAAAGCGCACAGCTGAGTGGAAAGAAGAAGAATTTTAGCAGTAAGTCACCTTTACTGGATGTTTAGAAAAGAGTGAGAAGTTTTAATTTCCACTTCTGGGAAAAACTTGATCTGAATTAGTTTCACTCAACCATGTGCAAAAGTTGGTGCTCACCCTTTAATACAATGTTGTTGTCCAAACACAGTAAAAACCAACTAACGAAAGTGATCTTTCATTCCTCCTTTCTCTTCACAAAACTGTCCATCATTCCAATTACCCAATTCATTTCTTTTCAGCTACTCTGATGGAGGTTTGTTGGTCTACTTCTGATAAACGTCTGACCCAACTTTAGCTGCTGTGCGGATGGTCCCACATCTGCCTCTGGATGACTCCAACATACATGAACAGAGGAGCTCATGACTGACTCAACGCCTACTAAGGTCTGTGGCTGCAAAACAACCACATCATGACCCCTGAGGCGCCATGCTTGATAGAGCTGAGCGATTTTATTGATTCTGCGATATATATTGATATTTTATCGAGTATTGATTTTTCAGCCACGGGTATTGATATTCTAAGCTTCTTTCAAACCTCCGTGTCCCACCTTTAAAAGCTTGCAAGTAACAATTTGCACTGTTTAAATAAATGAAACTATTTTTCTCAACAAATCTTTTATTCATTGTGTCCAGCATTTGCAAGCTGCCTGTCAGCTATATAATGTGTAATTGATGCTTTCAGTTCAATTAATTCAAACAAAGTCATTGGAACACTCACAAGATGTCACCAAAATCACTTTGTCCCTTTAAAATCTTTCAGAAAATGATGTAAATGTATTGTAACATGAATATTGATATATATCGTATCGTGAGCCGAATATCATGTATCGTATCGCAAGATTAGTATATCGCTACAGCCCTAATGCTTGAGGGTGGATATGAGCTGTTTCTGTTGGACTGCTGGGTTCCATTTTTGTCAAATAAAATAAGCTTCCCTTTGCTCCGTTCTGTCCACTGGACATTATTTTCTGACGTAAGAGCTTTTCTCCTGAGAGCCCCACCAAACAAACAACACTTGTTCAGTAGTTTTCTAAATGTGCCGTCATGGACTTAAACATTAAAGATGCTCAGTGAGGCTGTATGATGAAACACATTTTTATTTTGTCTTTTCTGATGATCATAGCTCCTACTGGCTGCAACACGTCCACTTAAAATCCTGTGGAAGCAGTAAAGGGGGTACTTCAGATTGCCCACTTTGTTTTCATCTTAATTTGTGTTGAATAAAGTAAAGTCATTTTCCCCCACTAAGATCAGCTGATTTTCACTGTTTCTTCACAGAAACATTAGAACTAAACTGATAGGTACCAACTTCTGCACATGCCTCTGAAGCATTATTAAGAATGGTAACTTTGGGCAACACATTTTCTTTCCACCACAGGAACCGTTATAAAAGTACTCACAGTCCCTGGACATCCCCACCAGGAGGCATTTCTTGAAGCGGCATTGCTGGCAGCGATTCCGGTTGATTCTCATGATGGGGCAGCTCTCGTTCTTAAGGCACTTCTTATACTGGATGTTCTGCTGGATGCTCCTTCTGAAGAAGCCCTGTGGGTCCAGACAGTTGGAGGCTGAAATGTCACTTCTGGAGTGAAACTAATCATTATTATTTAAACCATTACAGGTCACTTATACTATCGTAGCTTCATCAGACTCATCCAGTGACATAAAAAAAAAACAGTAGTGGTCTCATTAGTTTCAATCATTTTTTTTTCAAACATCCAACCATCATCCAGACCCACAACAATCCATTTAAAGATATTTCCTTAAGTCAAGCAAAATTAGAATTAAAATTTTCTAGCTTTAAGAATCAAGTGAATTACAGTGCACATAGCGAGCCAAAGTGCTTTCTGAAAACGCTCTGGGTCCTATCAACCTGAAATCTGTGCGTCTGCATGTATGAGCTGCTCCCTGCTGTTAACTGGGCCACAAAGCACCATGAAGTTAGAGGGGCAGCCGATATGGATGCGGGGGAGTCGACTGATGGCTGCGCCTGCGCTGGACTGCTTCAGCCCAGATTTTAAAAATATAAACCACGCTCCTTTAGTGCTCTTAAACCAGCGAGTGTGTAGACCGTCTCACCTTGCAACCCTCGCAGGCGTGGACTCCATAGTGGAAACCGGAGGCCACGTCGCCGCACACCTTACAGAGCAGCACCAGGCCGTTGATTTCTGATTCACAGAAGAACAGTATTACATTCACATGTAGTGATTAAGTGTTTAAATGTGTAACAATATGGAATTAATTCACTTTTATAGTCCACTATATTGTGAAAGGACTAAGAAAATAAATGCTGAGATTAGCAAAATCTTTTCTGTGCTTTCATAAATGAGTACTGATATAAAGAAAAGAACTGAGAAGCAAACATAATAATAATAATAATAAAAATAATAATAATAATAATAAAGATACTTTATGCAACTTTTTCTATTAATTTTTGGACAATGAAACCCACTGGTGAGAAGCCTCTGTTCTACCCCGAATGAACAGTACCGGCACCTTGACTCAGTTGCTTACTTGTGATGCCACATTTTCCCGAGGACGACGAGCGCCCGCTCTTCTGCGTGCCTGGAAGGCTCTGGGCGCCGGCGGCGAGCGTGGGGTTGGCCGGCTGGCTGGGCCGGTTCCGGCTGGGGGAGGAGCCGCGGAGAGGAGAGGATGACTGGTAGCTGCCGTTGGAGGATTCGCTGTGGCAGGACTCCGGGCTGGAGGCCGAGCTGGACGAGCGGATGTAGGCGATGACGCCTCCTGGCAGAAACGAGAGGGGAGGAACAGGTCATGATAGGCTGCAAAGACAACACTGAGCTGAACTTTGACCTTTACAAGGTGTGGCCAGAGATACTCATCATGAAGAAAAAGATTCTAGGTATCTAAAGCACGCCATCTTGCTTCCTCTGTCCCAGAGATCCTCTGTCTTTCAGAAGGCTAAGACCAGTCCCCATATCAGTGTTTTCATTATTATTATTATCCTTGTTTTAACAATCCTGTATGAATAATGATATTATTATTACGTAAACACTTTTTAGATATTAATTTCATTTATACTCTTATATATACACTTATATCATTCCTGGATGAGGTCTAGAGGTCAAGTCTAGAGGTCCCTCTACTCCTTCATCTCACCATTTTTCTGTACCTCTTCATTTTTCTTTTTTGTTTTAACTACAGATGCACTGATTGCAATTTTCTTAAAAATTTTACCTGCCTCTACCAATTCCTTAGTTCCTTAATAAACTACATACATTCACTTAATAATCAATCAAAGATAGCAGAGGCTGCAGGGTGGGTGCTTTACTTACTCTACCTTTATCCTTTTAGCATTTGTTAGCTTCATAACACCGAGCGTGTTCAGCAAGGTGATGCTGTTTGAAGTCTTGGATTAAGTTCGTTATATTAAGCAATTCGGTATTGAGCCTCCGCAAACTATTTTTTTACCTGACACGTGCAAATTGATTGCTATTCTGCACTTAAAAGGAAAAACCTTCCATGGTATACGTCCCCATGACTAGGCGTGTGAAAAAAAATCGATTTGGCGATATATTGCGATATTCGGCCGCCCGATATAATATCGATTTTTCAGCTCCTAATATTGATTTTTAGGAAAATTCATTCATTCAGTTAAATGTGCAAAAACACTAATAATAAACAATAAATAGTTTGTTTTGAAGCAAATAGTTTTGACTCAGTTTGTCCTCTGAATGATCAATATCATCTGATGAACATATACAGCAACTTGATTTTTCATCTCTACTTTCAATTTTGATATTAACTGGGCAGAATATCGCAATATATCGCGACATTGTGATAATATCCCATTGTAACCCAAGTATCATGATACATATCATATTGTGAGGTCCTTGCCAATACTCACCCCTACCCATGACTGCACCTATATAAGAAAAAACCTTTTAATAAAATACTCATTACTCATTAGAAAAAAAAACAAAAACCGACTTCTCAGTATTCTAAGCTGGTACACTTGGTGCCATCAGTACCAAATTGATGAAAACTGAATGATACTTTGTTAATCCTTGAAGGGAAATTATATTGCTACAGTATGAATTGAGAATGAATAAAAAAATAAAATAGGTTAAACTGTTAGTTGGTTGGAAGTGCAGCAGAGAGACATGTGGCTGAAACCTGCAGAGGTCACATGAATTAATTGTCGAGTGTCGTTTGCTGCCTGGCAATAACAGAGCTGATGACAACTCGTGCATCATCAGCAGGCAGCAGAAGAGAACTCTGGGAACTCTGGGAACATGCTTGGAGACGTGTAGCTGACACACTCCTTCACAGCAGGTCCAGGACTAACCAGTCTGTTGTTAACTAGCACTGCATCATCGCTGGAATTACCAGTAAAATGTCTTTAAGCACCGGAGCATCTAACCCAGGGGTGTCAGACTCATTTCCACTGAGGGCCACATCAGCATCATGGTGGCCCTCGAAGGGCCAGATTGACAGCATGAATGTATCAAAATGCAATGTAAATCAAAATAAATTAAACTACCTTATTATATTGTTAAATAACGGTTTCTGTATTTATTATGTATTCAAGTTTCAAATATTTAAGTCATTATTTTATTAAACTCAGAGTTTGGGTAAACACCGCTAAGAGTATCCATTAACTTGGTTTCAGAAGCGAAAGCAGTTCTTTGTTTTTCTTGTAGGCTAAATTTAGCATACTTAGCTCCGTGTTTGCTGTCAAAATGCAAAATGTCAAAATAAGTCCATCAGTTCTGAAAAATCGTCTTGCTCATAGCTTCCGTTATCGTTGTGGGTAATGATGAAATGCATGATGGGAGATGAAGTTTATTGTCAATATGCGCTTTAAAGCGGTGAAAGCTTATTTTAAGTCTTAAAATGTTGGTTTAAAATTTAAGATAATAATGCCCAAGCTCTCAAGGGCCACATAAAATGATGTGACGGGCCACATTTGGCCTGCGGGCCTTGTGTTTGACACATGTGATCTAAACCATCAAAGAAAAATGTCAAGACTTTGCCAAAAGAGCAACATGACCTGCGCTAGTGCAGTACTATTCCACTTAATATGTTGTTTTATGAATAAAATATTTAATTATATTAGGTTACATAAATTAAAAGTGAATGAATTAGATTTATTGAAGATTAAAATAATCTACCCATATCAGTTCTCATATTGGCTAGTTATTATTTATTCATTTTCTAACAAACTACAGATTTCTTAGTAACTCTTTTGAATATAAATGATTTTAAAATCCAAGACATTCGGTGTCTATTTTAATAGCACATCAGCTGTTTTAGTCTTAGGCAGTCTTCATAGGTACAGTAATATTTTTTTCTTCTTAAATATAGAAACTTTTCCTAGTTAAACATTTTCTTTCCTCTGCTGTGAGGACTCCACCCTTTCATTCTCCTATTTTCCACCCAACCACTCTCTATAGATGATCAGATGATCTGGCAGTCGGAGCTGAAGCCGTCTCCATCGCTTTCGGCCAAGTGAAACTCTGACCCTCACCCTGAGCAGAGCTGACCACCTTAACTCGAAGAGATCAGAAAACAACGGCTTCCTCAGTCGGCGAGAGGCAAACAGTCGAGCTGCTGCTGCGTTCTTCCTCTGACACGGGCTGACCTGATTTTCTTTCCCTGCCAGTTTCAATGATTAAGTAACATCTATTACATAATGTCAGCTTCGTGAGGGCGTGTGTGGTAGGTAGTCTGGCCCATCCCTGCAGCCACTCACATTCACAGCCTTCATACCAATGGAGCTTAAGCTGAATGTCACTCTAAAGGGCTTAGCTTTTATATATTTCAGGTTCAGTCATTAGGAAATAGCTTCCAAATCTTTTCCATGTAGGCATTAATGCAAAAAAAACCATCAGATGTTAGAGGAGGTGAAAAACATGTTATATCTAAGAATAGACTTGAATCACCAGGTCTAACTCTTGTAAAGTCCACTTTAATTATCCAACTGACAATGTGCTCATCAGGAACCTGTCACATCAGAATTAATAGGTCATTATGCAAACATTAAAAAGGCCAAGTTAAAAGGTATCCAGTGTTATTTATGAAATATTTGTTCAACACTTTGATGTTCAAGGTATGATAATACCCAACAGCATACATTTATATATGTGTGTGTGTGTGTGTGTGTGTATATATATATATATATATATATATATATTTTTTTTTTTTTTTTTATTATTATTATTATTTTTTAAGGCTTAAGAAGCTGCTTTCAAGTCAGTGAGAACTTTGTTCAGCACAAGCCAATGTAAATTATATTTGTTTATCATCACTTTTTGAGAAATATTCAGATATGTTTGTTGCATTTGTGGTCATGAATTGACAGGCAATATGACTGTCCTATAGGTTTTTTGTTTTTTATGTCTTAGTTTTTAATGTCGTCCAAAACTATGCTGTTGCTTTTAATATTATCATACTAAAAATTAAATGTCAAAATTACATTTATGAAATGAAAAAAAAAAACGTTATTTATCCCAGAATGGAAATTCAACATTGTAGTGAGGTTGTTTTTTTGTTTTTGTTTTTTTTTAATTAACAATAAATATAGTTATAGTTAACGTTTTTCAATTATAAATTTCATAATCGTTCTGATTTTTTTTCCTTCCCTCTCTCTCTTTTCGCGCCCCCACGTGGATCATACATGTTCTTCCCCGGGAAAAACTGGGTCACCGCGCTCTGCCGCGAGACGCCTCACGTGTATCCGCGGCGACACCCCACATCATCTTGCCGGGGCAAATTATGCAATGGCTACGTCACCAGCCCGCTCGGCCAATGAGCGGGGACGTCAGGGGAGCGTAAACACAGGCGCACATGGCTAGGCTGGCTGGTCCATGTGAGCAGAAAGGACCGCAGTGCCTTCAAAGCCAACGGCTTGGGTAATAACAGCAGCCCCCCTGGCACTCCTAACCCAGATTAATACAAACTCAACACAACACGCTATGTTTAATTAGTGCTGTCACAGTGGAAATACTGTCCTAATATAATAGCGCGATCTTGTTATGCATGTTGTATTTCAATAAAAGGATGAACTGTTAAAGCCTCGGCTGGAAGTGACCACAGTATTAAACCCACCGCAACAAGCTGCAGCCTCTTGTCATTTAAATGAGGTTTAAAGCCCACTCACCAGCTTTGTTCGACTCCATGTCCTGTCAGTTTTCCTCCTCTGCTACCTCAGTGCAGAAGCCGTGTTTTCTGTTTTTAAGTGTTCAGCAACTGAAAAGTCGCTGACTGACAACCGTCGGGAAAGTAGCCGTCGAGCTAAACAGCTGCTATCTCTATTAAAAATATTTAAAAAATATATATATTAAAAACGGGTCGAGAAAACTTTAAAAACAAGTCTTAGTAGGACTGACCTCGCAGCGACTGAAATAAAACGTATCAAACGGTAAACATCGAGTTTTCAGAGAGCAGTCTGGACGACGCCGGAGGAGCAGACGGTTCTGCTACAATCCAGTCCGGTCCACTTCAGACAGCGTCCTCCATTCAGTGGCAAACACAGGAAAACACGCATGTGACATTAGCAGCGCCAGGTGACGAGGACGGCTTTCTGCAGCGAATGTTTAAGGCGAGCAGTGTGCAACCATGTGACCTAGTTCGTTGGCTCCTCCCCCTCCACGGCCCTGCACTGGTGCCAATGTAACCCACTGACATACTTTCACCAGAGAGACACTGGACGAGCTCATCCTGGGTTCGGAGGAGAAAGAGCACGATGTGAAGCAATGTGGTTTACAATGATAGTGCTTCTCAGATTGCTTTGTTCACGCACATGTTTATGTTTCCATCCTTGTATATCACATGTCTCAAACTCAAGGCCCGTGGGCCAAATGTGGCCCGCCACGTCATTGTATGTGGCCATCGAGAGCTTCTGCATTATTGGCTTAAATTTTAAACCAATATTTTAAGCCTGATAATAAGCCTACGCTGCTTTAAAGCGCATATTGACAATAAACTACATCTCCCATAATGCATTTCATCGTTACCCACAAGAAAACAGTATAGAGCACATGTGTCAAACTCAAGGCCCACGGGCCAAATGTGGCCCGCCACGTCATTGTATGTGGCCCTCGAGAGCTTCTGCATTATTGGCTTAGATTTTAAACCAATATTTTAAGACTTAAAATGAGCTTATGCTGCTTTAAAACGCATATTGATGATAAACTACATCTCCCATAATGCATTTCATCGTTATCCACAAGATAACAGTATTGAGGGTTTTCACCTATGTCAGGTTTTGGTCAGTGACCCGGATGCGCGGCCATCTTGGAGGTACTCGGATGTAAACACACGCTGGATGAAACGACCGTGGATAAAGGATGGATAAACCACAGAAAAGCTCTTCAAAAGGCGTTACAGACGCAAAAAAAAACATACAGATAGTCAGTTATGTTGTGTATTTTCGTCGGATTTTCTTGGGGATTTTGAAAACTATACATTTTTGAAAACTAGATGGTATAAGCAATCAGAAAACCAATGTTTCCATTTGCACAGGTATCCACATAGCAGCCATCTTGGATTTTTAAAAATGGCTGCCGGAAAATGCATATTTGTCCATATCTCAAGTTCTAAATGTCACTGAGCGTTGATGTTAACACCTAAAACTACATTTTCAGGGGTGAGGAGTCCAATGGTACCAAAATAAATGGGCTGTCTTTGACCAGAAACTGTACTTGCTCTGTTCCATTGCTTGAATGTTCTCAATACAGCTGCATTATTAACATTGATTATGGATGCTTGGAGGAAAAGAGGAGTGTATTGGATGCACATGTTATTCATGTAATTCATTTCATGACTGCAATTGATGACGTGGTGTTATCTCTGTCTTTGCATGCTAGAATGATGAGTGACAAATCCCAAGTGCCTCTGGGTGGCAGCAGACAACCCCACGAGTCCATTGACTGGAAGCAGTGCATCCTCTGTCAGTCAGATGATGCCAGGAAGGGAATCCTGGTTCAGAATCCCAGAATCACCTCATATGAGCATGTACTGGAGATTGTTCAAGAGAGGGCCAACCTGAGTGATGGAGACTTTAACGTCCAAAGACGATTGCAGAACTCCACACCGCAGACACTGCATGCACATGGTGCTGTCTGGCATCGCTCTTGTCACTCGAATGCCACCAACAAGGACCAAATACAACGTGCAAGAGACCAGTATACTCATGCGATATGTACAGGCCAATACACTGCCAAGAAGCGTGGACAGAAGAGAGGAAGCACAGAGCTTGCTGAGCCAGGCTGCTCAACATCAGATTCTTCCCCACCATTCACAAGGTCCCGAACGACTCCATTAGACAAGCAGCTTTGCTTCTTCTGCCAAGAAGACAATGGCGAACAGCTCTTCAAGGTCAGAAGTGACAATGCTGGTAAGACTCTAAAGAAGGCTGTGGAAAAGTCCCGAAATCCTGCACTAAAAACAAGGCTGAGCACCAGCATCTCAGAGGAAGATGCACATGCAATTGATGTGCGATACCACAAAGACTGTTGGAGAACACATGTCTTCCATGTTCTCAGAGAACCTAGTTCCAGCAGGGGTACAAGTATCAGTCAAGGAACCGTACTGCAGAGGGCATGCCTGCTTGAGCTGGTCAACCTTATTGATGTGGAGACAGAAAACCAAGCATACCTCTCCATAGACGATATTGAAACCACATATGTCAATATGCTTGGTTCAGAAGTGAAGTGACTGATGGCTTGCTGTCAACGCTGGCAGGATTCGTATGTGCAGCATATGCACCCAAGGGCATCACCATCAAGACGATCCCAGAAATGCGTTGGCACCTGTTTACCAAACATATGGCGGAGAGTGACAAGCTACCCCCAACAATCGGGGCTTTGAAGCAACACATCCTGAGAGTCCACATCCAGGCACGGGTGTGGGGACAGGCAGCCATCGCACACCAGGATGCACAGTTGGATCCCCTGGAGAATGGGTACTTCAAAGACGCAGATGGCCGGCTGAAACCTACTACCACAGATGTTCTCCCAGCTCCAAAAGCCATCGTGGAGATGGTCAGATGCCAGTGCAAAGCAGACTGTTCTTCTGCGAGATGCTCCTGCAGAACGAAGAACTTGACCTGCACAGATCTCTGTCAGTGTGGCAGCCAGTGCCAGAATGATGAGGACTCCCAGAACAATGCACATTTAAGTGATGATGAGGATGAGGATCATGACGATGAGGACATTGTGTAGAAGTTATCCAGACTGAGAAACCACATGCACTACATGTGGCCTACTAACATGCTTTTGTACCTCTCTGTCTCTGAAATGTAAACCTGTTTTAATAGTTCTTTTAATGCAAAATGACTATAGCTTCATTTGGCATTGAGTTCTGTGGAAATCATCTTTGTGCTCACAATAAAAGTAAGTCTATACAGCAAATTGTTATTTGGGTCAGAGGTAGTCACTTTATTTTGGTTTCGTTGCATTCCTTGCCCCTAAAAATGTAGATATAGGTGTTGAGTTCAAAGCTCTATCTTATTTAGAAGCAGAGATATGGACAAATATGCATTTTCCGGCAGCCATTTTGAAAAATCCAAGATGGCCGCTATGTGGATACCTGTGCAAATGGAAACATTGGTTTTCTGATTGCTTATGCTATCTAGTTTTCAAAAATGTGTTGTTTTCCTAATCCCCAAACAAATCCCACGAAATTGTAAATTCAAACATAAGAGACCTGACTAAGAGGAGGACTTGGTCCACGGGAAAGGGAACGATATTCTGAAAAGTTACAGTTTGACGGTGGTGCCGATCCGTACGAGTTAGCTCCCTCGTCTTGGAGCAATGACGAGCTGGAGAGCCTCCCTTCGATTGGATACCCCCCGACATTGTATACCTGGTTTTCTCGCCAAGCCCATACACAGCAGATCTTAAATCTTACAAAAGTTTGGAGGCCTATAACCAGACGGTCTGTGGATGGGTGAGAGAGCTGCAGTATCAAATAATCAACGACAGATGTGTTGTGAAGGCCAAAGTAAGTAATGCCATAACGTCTTTAATCAATCTAATCTAAACTGTATGATATGTATGGCACACAATCTGGGTCATCCTTTTGATAAAGGTCAGACCTTTTACCTGGAATACAATGAGAAATATAGCACATTGTAGCTCTACATTTTAAGAACTGTGTTGCTAGCGTAGCTAGGTGGTAGCTTGATATTATCATTAGACTAGAAATTAAGAGCTTTTTTTCTTGATAATTGTTCATGTGTGAAATTAAGAGCTAACAACATTTCACTTAACTTACCTGACACGAAATGGGCCAAACAAATTCGGATGTTGTCCAGATTTTTGCCTCGCAGGTCTTGGTTTAGCTTTGCTAACCACAAGCGCCTCCTTTCCTCTGACAACTTCTGGCATTGTTCTCCCTGATTTTTAATAACCTTTGGAAGTCTATAAAACTCCAAGTGTCTCTAGCGGTCTGTCCGGTTGGTACAGCCGAAAACACAGCAATAATTTAGCATTTTCAATGAAGACATCCGATTTACTCCAGTGTGTGCGCTTTGTTTACATTGCCGCGTGCCTCCAAGATGGCGACTTCCGGTTCGATGACGGCTGATGATGCACTGTGAAAACCGACTATTGGCTTAAATTTTAAACCAATATTTTAAGACTTAAAATAAGCTTACACCGCTTTAAAGCGCATATTGACAATAAACTGCATCTCCCATAATGTATTTCGTCGTTACCCACAAGATAACAGTATGTAACCATGAGCAAGACATCAAGATGATTTTCAGAACTGACAAACTTAAAAAAAAAACAAATACAAGTTTGTATCTCAAGGTGAAGAAACAGTAGGCCTGTCTTTTGTGTTATGAGGCGGTGTCAGTCGTGAAAGAGTTTAATCTACGTTGCCATTTTGACAGCAAACACGGAGCTAAGTATGCTAAATTTAGCCTACAAGAAAAACAAAAAATCGCTTCCGCTTCTAACCATTACCTGTGCAAGAGCAGGTTTACAACCACAAACCCTGAGTTTAATATAATAATGAGTTAAAGACAGTTGAATACATAATAAATACAGAAACCGTTATTTAACAAGATGTAGTTTAATTAATCTTGATTTATATTGCATTTTGTTACATTCATGCTGTCAATCTGGCCCTTCGAGGGCCACCATGATGCTGATGTGGCCCTCAGTTGAAATGAGTCCGACACCCCTGGTGTAGAATATAAACCAAGTAGGGCTCCAGAACCTCCAAAAAGGGAACCAAACACCTGAGTTTCACATTAACCTTTAACACTCAGGATTTACTGAGCCTTCTGCTGGACCTTATCTATGGGGGAGGATGACTTCAGATCGTGTAACATTGTAAATCCCAGGAAAAAAAAAAGGAGTCCACAGTCCACAGTGTCCTATTTAAAATTCTAAGAAGGAGAAGAGTCGCTTTCAAAGGATTTCACAACCACAGACATCAGGGTATCAGGTCTGTAGTCAGTAAAAAAGAATTAAATAACATCAAATGAGTCATACAAATGGATTATATCACTGAACAAATAGTGTTTAAACCAATAGGTTTGGTTTACAGCCCAAATTCTGGAAAAGTTGGGATGTTTTTTAAATTTGAATAAAATGAAAACTAGAGGACTTTCAAACCACATGAACAGAACATAGAAAACAAATATTTAGATTTAGATTTCTTTCAGAACAGATCTGCTCCTCCGTACCATCGGAGATGCTGGCTGTGGAACTGATAACGCTGATAACACCTGGAAGGTCTCCTCCTCTTTAGAAGGACACGGCGTCCCTGATTAGCAGCCAGAATGTCAGATCTGGACCGGTCTGACCAGAGTAGAAACAGGCCATTTTTAATGAGTCTTGGCCCACAGGACAGGACGGTTCTCCTGGACCAGGTTCAAATATGTCTTCCTCTTTGATGGTAGAGCTTTAGTTGGAATCTGCAGATTGTGTCTACTGACGGTGGTTTCTGGAAGTATTCCTGGATCCATTTAGTGATGTCGCTGACACAATCGTGCCGATGAGTGATGCAGTGTCGTCTGAGGGTCTGAAGACCACGGGGATCCAATAAAGGCTTTGGACCTTGTCCCTGACGTACAGAGATTTCTCCAGTTTCTCTGAATCTGTAGATGATGTTCTGCACTGTAGACGATAAGATTTGCAAAGCCTTTGCAATTGAACTTTGAGGAACATTGTTTTTAAAGTACTACAGAATATTTTTATGCTTACGCGATTATGTTCAGACCTGTTTCTGGGCCCGAGCAGTTTTCTTCTTCTACACACTCTGATATGACACCTCTTTATTACTCTGTTTATACAGAATTTCAAAAAAAAAAAAAGCAAGAAAGACATTGCTAAAGGCTGTACATAAGCCTGCCAGGTTAGAGGCGTTACAAGAGTCTGGAACGGTTTCTATTTAGACTTGGGATTTAAGTAAAAGCAGTAAATGCAAAATAGCCACTCTATAACTGAAGCATTTCATTCTGAGACATTTATGTAGAATATCTAGTTTAATAATAACTAGGGCTGGGCAAGTTATCGCGTTATTATCGCATTAACTCATTAATTTATTAATGCCAACATTTATTTTATCATGCGCAAAAGCATGTTGTTCACATGCTTTTGTTTTGAAAAGTCTGTTACTGGCTGCTGCAGAACCGGAAAACAGTAAACATGAGGAAAAGCTAAAACAGACATGGAGAACGGTAAAAATCCGTGAACTTTACACTTCAGGTAGCAACTCAGGTAGCAATATTAACAATTCTGTCTAAAAAAAAAAAATTTGGGACTGCAACAAAACTTTTGCATCATTCCTCCATGTTCCATCAGATGTGCTCCATGTGTTCACTGTCCTGCTGTTCTCTAGCTGGTTACTGCAGTGCGGCTCCATCTAGTGGCACAGATGTGTAATGACAACAGAAAGTTTTTTCATTTCATATTTTTGATCCAAGTCTAAAATTTGACATACACTTGATGGCTTCTTTTACTCCTCTTTCAAACCACCTGTCTTTTCTGCCAAAAATATGGACACTCTTGTCCTAAAAGAGTGTCCCTTATCTTTGGGATGCAGGTGGACTGCTGAGTCGTGACCTGGTGAGTCCAACCAGAGGGCTCAGATGGTGGTGAGCTGTTTTGACGTTTTGTAGAGAACTGAGTTGATGCTGCTGCTGATGGGTCTGAGTGCTGCTTCCTCCTGGAGTATCTTCGGTAGTCCATTCATCCACGGAGTGGCCTGGGGGAAGTCTTGACAGTTTCAGATGGATCTGATCCATCCTGTGTGTGCGTTAATAGTAAAGTGGACCTGTCTTATTCTTTTGTTTGATAGCTTGTTTTGTGCTTTCAGTCATATTTGTTCAGCTCAGTGTCCTTTATAAGATTTGAGTTTAAAGCTTTTGGGGAAGGGTCTCTGTTTTGTGCTTCTCAGATTGAAGTGGAGATGGTTTCTGTTGTCTGAAAGCTTCCTCGATATCTTCTTTTACTCCCACACTGAGGCAAAGCAGTTCTTCCCAATGTCCCAAGCAATAGGCTGATGTAGACTCTCAGTCAACTGGATGTTTTTTTTTTTTTTTTTTAATGAGACCAGGTTCACAGATTCCCTGGAGGAGGGAGGCGGAGAGGAGTTGAGTTAATCCCACCCAAGAAACAGCACAAACACACATAAAGAATGAAAAATACCGTCATGGGAATGTTGGCCAGTAGAAAGAACGATGATCAGAGCTGTAGAGTCACGACTGACAGGTACAGTACGTCTGTGGGATTTTATCCAAAATATGTGACGCACATGTCATTAAGACATAACCAAATTGTTTGGCTTAAAGGTTTTTCTCCTGTGAGGTTTTTTTTTTTTTTTTTCGATAACGTTGCGGTCAATGGGGCTGAAAATTTTGTTTCTCAATATCTCCATTAATTATCGTCCAAAACTGATGAAATTTGACTCAGGGATTGACAATGGGAACCTCTATCAAATTTCAAAGGCTGATCCCAATCTGATCCCGATCTGATCCAGAATGTGGATTTTATAGCAATCTGTAAATCGCTATATGGGGGAATTGTTGCATTTGGCGGAGGTCTGTGCTCTCCGAGTGATTTTTTAGTTTTTATCTGCCATTGTTTCTTTAATTTAATAATAATAATAATAATAATAATAATAATATTACTTTAGTTAATAATAGTTGCTTGGGGTCATGCTCTGAGTCTCTGAAAAGTGCCCAGAGACAATTTGTATTGTGATAGACGTTATACAAATAAAGTTAAATTGAACTGAATTGAATTAAAGCACATTTATTGCAGTAAAATAAACATACAATATTTTTATTTGGATCTTTTTAAACATCTTTCCAAACTATTTGGATACTGTTTAAAATGGTCTGAATTGAACAGAACTGAATTAAAGCACATTTATTGCAGTAGAATAAACATACAATATTTTTATTTGGACCATTTTAAACATCTTTCTAAACTATTTGGATACTGTTTAAGTAAGCACACGAGAAACTGGTGGATCCAATTATAAGGGTTTATATCAAGAAGCTTTTGAGTTACCCCCCCCCCCCACACACACACACACACACACACACACACGCACACACACACACACACACACGTGTGTGTGTGTGTGTGTGTTCTTTCAGGGTTAATGTGACATGGAAGTACTTCATTCTTGTCTTTGTCCAAACAGAGTTCGGGACTTGGCTGCACCCCCACGCACACATGCAGGACTTGGCATTTCCTTTTCAGCTCTCTTTTTCCTGAATGTTATGAAACTTTTAAGGAGTGTACAATCCTACAATGTCATGCTTCACTGTCAAGGTCAAAGGTCTCTTTTTTGGGGGGGAAGGGGGTTAAGAGACCAGGTCAGTAGTTGCTGCTGCCATGCAGACAATGGAAAGGGAGTTGTACTCACTCTGCCTTTCCAGACTCTTAGATGACCCGTTTCACACTGTAAGTCTGGGAAACACTTTTTTTACTCAAGTACTGGAATGTCTTGTCGTCATGACCTAGAAGATTAACTCATAACTTGACATGAAGCTTTTATGGGGCAAAAAAAAAAAAAGAAGTTGGTGATGAGGAGAAATTTCATCTGTCAGCAGGACAATGACTCCAGTCAAACATGAAAATCAACCAAAACCATGGCTTGACCAGAAGAAAACTCAAATGTTTTGGGATGGCCCAGTCAGGACCCTCACCTAAATCCAGTGTAATATCTGTGGGCTGAGCTGAAGAGGGCAGTGCCCAAGAGACACCCTCACAATCTGGCAGATATGGAAGCTCTTTGCAAGGAGTCAATATTCCCAGGTCAAGATGCTTTTAGACTCAGAAACTAAAACAAGAGGTGCTTCAACAAACCATTAGCAAAAAGGTATAAGCAACTGGCTTATTAATTCATTTTATAATTGTATCACTAAAAGTTTATTTTATAGGTCCAAAGGTCACATTAAAAGGTGAGAAAGGGTTTGTGATATCTGTTTTCTTTACATCACAACAACCTGAGATTATGACAGAGGTGGGAGCACTTTTTATATCCACTTTAAGTTGGAACAAACCTAAAGTCAAATAAAAAAGAGAGAATTGAATTTTAGAGAAGAAGACTGGCTTTCAGTCGAGATTCACAATCAAATTATTCAACTTTACACTTGTAGTATTAAAAGCTAGTTAGTTACACTATCTATGCTATTCAATTCAATTCAATTTTATTTGTATTGCTTCTGTTACAATGCAAGTTGTCTCTAGGTGCTTTACAGAGACCCAGATCATGACCCCCAAGCAAATATCATTAATTAAAATTACAATATTAAGTCGTAATCACAGAAAAATGGGAAGTTAAAAAAACACCTATAACAGGAGAAAAAACCTTTAAGCCAAACAGTGGCGAGGAAAATATCACCTTTAAGAGGAGGAAACCTTGAGCACTAATAATAATAAACAATAAATAGGTTGTTTTGAAGCAAATAGTTTTGACTCAATTTGTCCTCTGAATGATCAATATCATCTGATGAACATATACAGCGAACTTGATTTTTCATCTCTACTTTTAATTGCGATATTAACTGGGTAGAATATCGCAATATATCGTGATATCGAGATATCGTATCGTGACCCAAGTATCATGATAAATATCGTATTGCAAGGTCCTTGCCAATACTCACCCCTACTGTTCACACTGTTAAGGCCCATCTATGTGATATCTTCCAGTGATGCTCATGTGATATAGACTTGGCAAATCAGAGAAGGACATGTGGTGATCTTCAGCACATCTCTGCAACTACATCATAGTTTCCAAACGTGTGATTTTGCACATTCACAATAGACCACAACAGCTGCATTTACAAACTTAAACAGATTAAAAAAAATTCTGTTCTCAAGAGACAAATTCATCACAATCATGTGGATACTAAGGCCCCGATCTTCCGCCAAACCTCCTAAAGCCGCTATTAAGGGATAGCAGATAGCGGGAGGGGCGTTCCCCCGCAATAAATGCAATCTTCCACCTCTCTAAACCCGCTATCTTACCTGCGCTAACCGCTATATTTATGCATGGGAGTGGTTAGGACGTTCCACCAATCAGTGCGTCAGTAGCCATTGCCTTTAAGAGCAGGTTGCGCTACCTGCAAACCGCAACCCGCTACCCGCAAACCACTATGGAGCGTAAAGCTTCCTCCTCTTCCTTCTCCTCCTCTTCTGTGTTGATATATACATAAAAATATTTTTACACAGACAATTCTTATCGGCTACCTGAAAGTCCCAGATAGTTGGTGTGCTGACCACCCACTACCCGCTATCCAAAACCTGCGATTGCAAGATACCGAGTTTGCGGAAAGCGCAAAAGACACGCCCATTGCCACACCTACAATGTGAGTAAGGGAGTCCGCATAGCGGGTAGCGACTATAGGCGGCTTTACCCGCAATTTGCGGGTTGCGGGTAGCGGTAGTGGGTAGCAGCTAGCGGGAGGAGTACGATCGGGGCCTAAGTGTTACTGGAACAAGAGTTTATCATTTTAAATCACTGAGGTGGTTCCACACCAGCTGAGAGATGGGATCTCTCCAACATGTTCAGGCTCTGACCAAGGTGCCTCCTCCAAGTTGGACTCGCCCTAAGGATCCTCAGCGAGGTACCCAGGACGCACCTGGCGTCCTAACCAGATGCCTCAAGTACCCCAGCTGGGATCTACACCAGTTCTATCCCAGCTGACTGAAGTTCCCACACCATGTTTCAGGGACTGTCCAGCCACCCTGCAGAAGAAGCTCATTTCAGCCATGTCTGTTCCAAGTCCAAAGTTTCTTGGGCTGTTGGCATCTTTCACCTCTGTGATATTGTTAAAATAAGGAATATCCTGTCCATGAGTAATGCAGAAAATATAGTCCATGCATTTGATTCTGAGTTACAGCAAATTACCCTTCGGAGTAGGGGTGAGTATTGGCAAGGACCTCGCAATACAAGATGTATCATGATACTTGGGTCACGATACAATATTATCACGATATATTGCGATATTCTACCCAGTTAATATTGCAATTGAAAGTAGAGATGAAAAATCAAGTTGCTGTATATGTTTATCAGATGATATTGATCAATCAGAGGACAAACGGAGTCAAAACTATTTGCTTTAAAACAACCTATTTATTGTTTATTATTAGTGTTTTTGCACATTCAAGTAACCATTAGTAACCACTAAAAAAATCGATATTAGGAGCTGAAAAATTGATATTATATTGGGCAGAACGGTGGCTTGGTGGTTAGCACTGTTGCCTCACAGCTAGAAGGTTCCTGGTTCGAACCTCGGCAGGGGGGGGCCTGGTTTGAACCTCGGGGCCTTTCTGTGTGGAGTTTGCATGTTCTCCCCGTGCTTGCGTGGGTTTCCTCCGGGTACTACCAAAGACATGCATGTCAGGTTAATTGATAATTCTAAATTGCCCTTAGGAGTGAATGTGAGTGTGAATGGTTGTGTGTCTGTATGTATGACCCTACGATGGACTGGCGACCTGTCCAGGGTGTACCCCTGCCTTTCGTCCGTAGACGGCTGGGATAGACTCCAGCAGATCCCCGTGACCCTTCAAGGATGAAACGGGTATAGAAAATGGATGGATGGATGGATGGCCAAAAATTGTGATATATTGCCAAATCAATTTTTTTTCACACCCCTACTTCGGAGACAATGAAGATACCTTGAACGTTTGATTACTTCATAATTCTCTAATTCAATTCAGTAATATTTTATTAATCTCAGCGTTGCTTCCGTGGCTTCCATTGGTCGAATCCAAAATTCCTCTCCTCACAGAGTCCTCTTTATCCCAACGTTCCCATTGTTTCATATCATGCCAACGGAGCATTTCACTCACTCATGGTTCTGTGAGTTTCTATAAATAAAATGGAAGGCAGAGCCTTGTATTATCAGGCCTGGCTGAATCAGCTCAGTTTGTGTTTGGGGCACAGACACCCTCTCTACTTTCAAGACTGGGCTTAAAACCTTCCTTTTTGATAAAGCTTACATTCAGCGCTTCCTTCACCAGCCTTCAGTGGTCGTTTTAGAAATGCTGCTACGGGCCTGGACCAGCGATGAGCAGCTCTTTATCTCCATAGGGCCATATTCATGTCGTTAGCAGTGAAGTGACTCCACAACGAGCAATTTGATGAAACCATGAGCACAGTTTACCAACAATGTGAAAAAAAAATCAATTTGGCAAAATGTCGTGATTTTCAGCCGCCCAATATAATATCGATTTTTCAGCTCTTAATATCGATTTTTTTTACAATGCTGTCAGTATGTTGAAATGGTTACTTAAATGTGCAAAAACACGAATAATAAACAATAAATAGGTTGTTTTGAAGCAAATAGTTTTGACTCAATTTGTCCTCTGAATGATCAATATCATCTGATGAACATATACAGCAACTCGATTTTTCATCTCTGCTTTTAATTTTGAAATTAATTGGGTAGAATATCGGAATATATCGCGATAATATTGTATCGTGACCCGAGTATCATGATATAGGCTATATCGTATTTCGAGGTCCTTGCCAATACTCACCCCTAATGTCTATCCTCCTATCTTTCCAAAAGAATACACAATCAAAAGAAGTCTTGAGTTTTGACGAGAGCGTGTTCAATCTCTTGACTTTGCTTTTTATTTCTTTGCATTGAGAGCGTGTAATAGATACTCATGCCTGTCTGGTTAAGGAAACACACGGGCTTGTATCCATCTATCTGCCATCTTCTTCTTACTCTTTGAGTTTCGGGAGCTGAGAAGTATAATCTCTCTCAGTGGGGGGAGTTTTTACTTGCCACAGCTTCTTACCATCATTTTTTCCTCAAGGCTCATGCTCTGTATCTCTGAAAAGCACCTTGAGATAAGTTGTATTTTATTGGACACTATACAAACAAAGTTGAATTGAACTGAACTGAATCTCTAAAGACAAGTCCAGCAAGGGAGGAGTCACGACTCACAGTTCATGACCATAGGTCAGGGTAGGAGTATAGATGGAGTCTTGCCTTTTGGATTGGCTCATTTGTGAGCAAGACCCTGAGTTAACCCTAACCCTAACCCTAACTCCTCCACTAGAGGCACTGGCTCCCTTCTGACCCGGAGAGGCCATTTCACCCTTTCCCGACTGGAATCATGGTCTCAGATTTGGAGGCGCTGACTCTTTTCCTGTTTCACACTTGGCCTCACGCCGCTTGGGGGAGAGCTGAAGATCCCCACATGATGACGCCAACAGGGCCACAGCATCCACAAAAACCTGGAAACTGGATAGTCTTTACTCTTTGGCTGAACCGGGAAATTCTGTCCCATCTTTCGATCTCCACCTTATCTTGGTGGAGGTCGTTGTGTGTTCGAATGATACAAGGAGCTCTGGCGTCTCCCAGGCCATTTTGGTCCCATGCTGGCCATGTATAAGGTGACTGTGGAGAGGAAGAACTCAGCATCCCAGCATCACCAGATCCAGGAAGGGAGATCATCTGCCTTGACCAGATGTGGGGAGGAAAGAAGAAGGAAGAGACGCAAACACCCTATTAGTAGAAAATGAGAAAGTTAACGACAGCAGTGATGGTATATAAATACATAATGTGAAGTATAATAGAGTTATCTCATGGGAGGTCTTCCAGGAGTTTCACCCAGGATACGTAAAGAGAGGGCCAGACCCTTCTATAAACTGCATCCAAAAGGAAGTTTCCTGTCAAATCTTGAAGGTAGGTGGATGCAAGCCTCCATATTGGTAAAATGTCCTGCACTGGTGAATTTGAGGGGTACTGGAGCCATTTCACAGGGGAGAAAATGGGTCCTGGCGTGGCTGGGCATGCTAGGGAATGGGTGGCTGAATCTCAGTTGGTAGAGCAGGTCATCCAGTCATTTAAAGGTTGGCAACTGCCCGCATGCCAAAGTGTCCTTGGGCAAGACACTGAACCCTAAGTTGCCCCCAGTGGGTCTGGCAGCACCTTGCATGGTAGCAGCTGCCCACTGGTGTATGAATGACTAGACTAGAGTAGCTCGTCTTAATCACAGCTTCATCATAGCTATGCTGCTATAGGCCTACGCTGCAGGGGGACGCCAACATGATCTGCTGAGTGGTGTCTCCACTGCTCTTCTCCCTTTCCTCCTCCCTTCTTCCTCCTCCAGTTCATTCCTTAGTTTAATTAGGAGCACCTTGTTACTGTAACTGTGCTCCATTTTCTTTCCTGTAGTTTGTTGTGCTGTTTTGTCCCCTCCTTTTTCTCTTTTCTTTCTGTATGTTTGCAGATCAGAGTTTCCTGAGTTTCATGCTGACTTGCAGTTCCCTCCTCTGTCCATCCCAGCGTTTACCTCCACCTGTGTGTAGATGTGTTCAGGGTGCCGGCTGGTGTGGTGACTGGTGATCTAGTCCTCTGACCATCTCACCTCAGTGCTGCTACCTGCATCTGTTTATATAGTCATTACATTCAGTCATTTGTGTCTCTCCTCTCTCTGTCCTCCATCCTCTCTCCGTCCTCCATCCTCTCTCTGTCCTCCATCCTCTCTCTGTCCTCCCTCCTCTCTCTGTTCTGTCTCTCCTCTCTTTTTCTTTCTTTACTCAGCTGGTCTTCATCAGGAAGGTCCCCCATATGATCCAGGTCCTGATCAAGGTTTCTTCCTCTTAAAGTGGAGTTTTTTTTTGCCACTGTTTGGCATTAAAGGTTTTTTTCTCCCACTGTGGGAGTTTTTTACTTGCCATTATCCTTGATTTGGATTCAATATTATAATTTTAGTTAATGATATTTGCTCGGGGGTCATGATCTGGGTCTCTGTAAAGCACCTAGAGACAATTGACATTGTAACAGACGCTATACAAATAAAATTGAATTGAACTGAATTGAATGTTGTGTGTGAATTGATGAATGAGAGGCCAATGTAAACTGCTTTGAGGGTACCTTGATGGTTTGGGTAAAGCGGTATATAAGTGCAGTCCATTTATGCAGTACAGTCTGACCAGACATAAACATTTTGGACACATCTTTTCATTGTTTTAGATATCTTGTGGGTTCAACCTGAAAAGCCTAAGCTGCTGCCATGTTATTTTAAAAGAAAAAAGACTTTCTCCTCTTCCGGCAACTCTTCTAAGCCATCCATCTATCCGTTTTCTACACCCAACTTATTCCTGTGCAGGGTCACAGGGATCTGGCAGGCCGCCAGTCCATCACAGGGCTCTGATCAAACCACTATTGTTTAAGCATTTTTCCAACTCCACTCTCATAAACTTTAGCATTTAACACGGTAACTGAGGAGCGCATAGTCTGACGTGACTGATCTCTGTCTGATCTTTGGGTGAACTTGGTGGACGTTCACTCCTGGGAATATTGGAGAGTGTCTGGATTGCTTTCCATTTGTAAAATAATCTTATAATCTTGTAAATAATCACTCCGAACAGATTTATGAGAAGTAACAGTTGCTTTTCTACAATCATTGCTGATATCTTTCTTCTCTGATGTTGTGTTAACATACATCTGAATGATCCAGAACAGAAAACTGACAAGATGTCTTCTAAGGGTGGTCACATTATAAAAATCAGTTATTTTTTTATACATTTCCTAATTCAGTGGCCTCCCTAAACTCCTGCAGAAACAATCACTGATCAACTGTTCCACACTTTGCATTTTAGGCAGCAACACCGTCATGTGCTGCTGATCATCTGAGAATATTTTGACCTAATTTTTACGACCCAGTTAGAACCAGGACTTACCCCCCCCCCCCTTTATTTTTGATTCTTTAATTTCTGATAACTAAATCTGTACCATGGGAGGAGAGTGTCTTTTCTTTTTCTTTTAATTAAAAACTGCACCTGGGTGTTTCAAAGATGTCCTGTGGTTGTATCTGGTCCGACAGATGAAGTCTTTTGTAGGTTAGGGTGAGATTAACCCTAACCACTAACCCTAACCACTAACCCTACCCTAACCACAAACCCTAACCCTAACCACAACTAACCCTAACCCTAACCACTAACCCTAACCCAACCAATAACCCGAACCACGAACCCTAACCCTAACCCTACCCTAACCCTAACCCTAACCCGAAACTAACCCTAACCCTAACCAACCAACCCTAACCCTAACCCGAACCCTAACCAACTAACCCTAACCAACCCTAACCCTAACCACTAACCACTAACCCTAACCCTAACCACTAACCCTAACCCTAACCACTAACCCTAACCCTAACCCTAACCCTAACCCTAAACCCAACCCTAACCCGAACCACTAACCACAACCCTAACCAACCCTAACCCTAACCACTAACCCTAACCCTAACCTAACCCTAACCTAACCCACCACAACCCTAACCCTAACCACTAACCCTAACCCTAACCCTAACCTAACCCTAACACTAACCTAACCCTAACCCTAACCCTAACTAACCACTAACCCTAACCCTAACCACTAACCCTAACCCTAACCACTAACCCTAACCACTAACCCTAACCCTAACCTAACCTAACCCTAACCCTAAACCTAACCACTAACCCTAACCCTAATCACTAACCTTAACCCTAACCACTAACCCTAACCCTAACCACTAACCCTAACCTCTAACCCTAACCCTAACCCTAACCCTAACCCTACAAGTGATTGTAATCAGAACCCATGATGACACTCATACATTCTGCTCTGAAGTTTGTTTCCTCGTCACTTTCAGTATTTTGTTCTGCGTATTCTTCTCATGTCCGGTTTTTAGCTCTTATTGGCCGTGCTGTTGTTTTACTCTGCTACGCAGGGCCGGCTCTTGGCATAGGCGATATATGGCAGCCGCCTAGGGCGCCATCTGCAGGAGGGGCCCCGCCACGCCGCCAGTCCCCCTTGGCCTCAAGCCCAAGGTGGACTGGATATAATAAAAGAATAATTTTCTATGCCCACTGGCGCCCTCACTTAGTGTTTTCTGTCTAAAAAAAAGCCAAAATGACAACCTTTGAATGTCTCAGTTTCCTACAGGAGAAGAAATTGAAGGAAGTTTACCCCAATATGTGGGTCGCCCTGAGGATTGCTGTCACCATTCCTGTCACAGTTGCTGCTGCAGAGAGGAGCTTCTCCAAATTGAAGCTCATCCAAACATCCCTGAGATCCACCATGTCTCAGGAGCGTTTAAATGGACTTGCCCTGATGAGTATAAACCGTGAGATGTCTAGGCAGGTGTCATTTGATGACACCATAGATGCCTTTGCTGCCAGGAAGTCCAGACATGTAAACTTGGTGGGGGGGGCACCGGGGTGTAATCTCGCCTAGGGCAACAAATTGGGTAGAGCCGGCCCTGCTGCTACGTGTCGTTGTTGAGCACGTGTTCCTACGGTGGCGATAAAGGTGTACAGACACCGTGATAATCTTTATTTTTTTAACACGAGTGGCCTTTATTCAAAGCGAGGAGGGGACAGGAAAAGCTGTCGAAGAGAGCGGGGAAGACACTTCCTGCGGAGGTCGCAGGCCAGGAGGCGGACCTGCAGGAGGGATGCAGCCTCCGTTCACGAGCTTTGATGAAATGAACACTTGTTTATTCATGGACTTTAGACACATTGATATCATGTAGAGCTGAGCGATTTTATCGATTCTGCGATATATATCGTTATTTTATTTCCCCAGAGAGTATCGATTTTTCAGCCGCGGGTGATCCCTCGTGAATTGGCGAGGGATCACCATATTCTGAATTATGAAATTTAGCTTGTACTTTGTTGGACCTCTTTAAGCTTTCGTCCATTTTCTGATGTTTGAACTTTAACAGATCAGCAGGATGGAGACCTGGACTTCCTGTTGGCCGCGTCATCGAGTTGTCTCCACTGAAGAAACTTTTAACACTTTCTAATACAACCCCTGGACGAGCACTCACTCAGACATTTCATTCTGTAGAACAAACTCTTGTACAGTAAATGTTACCTTTATAGAGCAAGTGCAGGGAAATAAATATAGAATCACTCCATTTTGACAGAAACAGAAAGAAAAAAAACAATCAAAACACATCAGTAGTGTTGAGTTGCACCACCTCTAGGCTTTTATGACAGCTCAGTCTCTGATTCATGGACTTGATGAGGGACAGACAGTATTCTTCATCCATCTGGTGCCAACTCTCTTTGATTGCAGTTCCCAGATCATCTTTGCAGGTTGGAGCCTTGCTGTTGACGTTTTGTTTTTTTAGTTTCCACCACAGGTTTTCAGTTGGGTTTAGATTTGGGCTGTTTGCAGGCACGACATTGACTGGATGCATCTTTCACCAAGGAACTTCCACAGTTTGTGCTCTGTGGCATGATGCACTGTCATCTTGGAAAATGACTTCATCTTCCCCAAACATTGAATTAAATGTCAATGTCAATTGAATGTCCAAAATGTCAATGTAAACTTGTGCATGTCAGGCAGTGCCTTTGCCTGACATGCAGCCCCATATCATCAAGGACTGTGGGAATTTTTGATGTTTCCTTTAGGCAGTCCTCTTTGTAAATCTCACTGGAACGGCACCAAACTAAAGTTCCAGCATCATCACCTTTACCAATGCAGATTCATGACTCATCACTGAAGATAACCTTCATCCAGTCATCCACAGTCATGATTGTCTCTCCTTAGCCCGTTGCAGTCTTGTTCTGTTCTGTTTAAGCATCAATGATGGTTTCCTTTTAGCTTTTCTGTATGAAAATCCCATTTTCTTTAGGTGATTTTGCAGTTCTGTCACATACATTGACTCCAGCTTCCTCCCATTTCTTCTTCATTTGTCTCGTTGTGCATTTTCTGTTTTCAAGACATATGGCCTTTAGTTGTTTGTCTTGATGCTTAGATGTCTTCCTTGGTCCACCAGTACGCTTGACTTTAACAACCTTCCCATGCTGTTTGTCCTTGGTCCATATCTTCGGTACAGCTGGCTGTGATCAGCCCACATCTTTGGCAACCATACGTGTAGTTACCTTCTTCAAGAAGTTTGATGATCCCGTCTTTGGTATCAAGAGACATCTCTCTTGTTGGAGCCATGATTCTTGGCGATCCACTTGGTCCAGCAGCCCTCCAAGGTGTGAAACTGAACTGTTTTTAACATCTGACTAACGAGCAGATCTAATCTGAGGCAGGTACCAAATTAAGGAAAGGAAATTGACTTATTTTCTACCCAGAATGGAGTGATTCTATATTTATTTCCCTGCACTTGCTCTATAAAAGTAACATTTACTGACCACCACAATGTTTATTCATTTCTTTTAGTGTTTCTGAAGGCCAAGGAGTTGCACCTTTGAAAAACTTCATTATTGTTTCACGATTTTTATCTGAGTTTGTTCTACAGAATGAAACATCTGAGTAAGAGCTCGTGCCAGGCTGGTGATTCCATACTTTTTGCTAGGGGTTGTAGCCAAGTTTTCAGTTTGGTCACTGATGCTGAAGTTTCTACGGCTTTAGCCTTTATTTTCCTTTATCCAACCATCTCTCTTCTGCAGCATTTACATTTTACAGTGATCCCTTATTTTTCGTGGTTAGTGGGGACCAGCCCCCCTCCTGCGAAAATCAAAATCCGCAAACTGGCGCCAGAGCCCCCCGAGCCTAAATAACGTGTAGTAGCAAGTAGCGAGTAGAAGTAGCGAGACACTGCAGTGAAACAAGACAAAGGCTCAGCTGTGGTCTTTCTGTTTCCTTCACAGCCTCTGGTCTCTAAACCGTAGTAAAGAAACCACTGGTATTGTGCTATTTTTGGCTCCTAATTAGCAGCTAACATGCTAACATAAAAAAAAGTCTGGTTTTCTCTCCATGGAACGAGCACTTTATTCTGGCACTGCAGGAACTTGTAACATCACACAGGTTGTATTGTTGGGCTCCTGTCGGTTAACAGAGAATGTAAATCTATACACACTGGCAGGGCCGTAGCACCAAATTCTGGGCCCCTACAAAGGAGGTCCTGGTGGGCCCCCAACCCACCCCCCATCACCACCGTCACAACAGACTTAAGGTTTTTGGATTACAACAATATGCCATTTAATATAGGGCCCACCAAGTTTGCATAACGATCAATATCTGTCATGAAATTTAGTTTTGGTATTAACTAATATATTCAATACATAATTTTTTCCCCCTTAGCTTCCCGTGGGCCCCCCTCTGCCATGGGCCCCCCCAAGGCTGTGTAACTTTTACCCCCTGTCCGACGGCCCTGCACACTGGGCTGCTGTTGATGCTCACTACACTTTTCATCTAACCCTGTTTTTGATCTGATGTCCCACGACACACACACTACATTACCCATAAGGCCACATCATTACCCATAAGGCCACCTTTTCAAAGGGGCCAGGCTGGATCACAGCATTTCTTCACTGTGAGATAATGCCACAACATCCTGTGATGTTTCTGCGATTTTTTTTTTTTTTTTAATATTATATATTTCTGAAAAAATCCATGAATAACTAAAACCGCAGAACTTAAACCGCTAATTGACAAGGGATCACTGTATTTGAATTTGCAAGAAATCGTAAGTTGAGCTCACTTGGAACTGTCAACATCTTCCACCACAGTTCCTAATGACTCAGTAGTTTTATAACTAATTATTTCAGCTGACAGCTTTTATTCAAGACGAGTTTCCTGTCAATCAGCTGCTTCAGCTCATTTTTGTCTGAAAGCACTTTACTGTACATTAATATTCATCCTTATTTGTAAAGGTATTGTTTTAAAATGTTAAACACAATACCCCCCCTCCATAAAAAATGAGTGACTCCAATAATCTACCTGTTCAAAAGGAGGGAAAAAGAAAAACCGAGAGGCAGTTTAGTGTTTGATGGACGACTGACAGATGATTCAGCCGTCACAATCTGAGTCTGATCCCCCCCCCACTAAACTCCAGTCTTATTTCCAAACAGAAAAGACACCACAGCGATGCCATAAAAAGGGCCGTTTATTCTCTTTAATGTACAGACATGTGTGAGGCGGTCTAGCGATAGCGGTGCAGCTGCAGGGTGTTGCGCCTCTTCCAGGCGGCGCGGCGGGAGCCTCCGATGGTCAGGTGGAACTTGTGGCCCTTGCCCAGGCCGCGGCTCTTCTTTCCCGCCGACGTCAGGCCGCGCATCTCCCTGTGCTTGTGCACGGCTCTCGTGATCCATTGGGTGTCCGGGTTGCGTCTGACGGCCTTGTGGAAGGTGTCGACCAGGATCACCTCGAAGAACTTGTAGGTGGAGTCCTCGCCCACCCAGTAGGAGTTCAGGACTCGCAGCGCTCCACAGTGGCGACCGGCGCGCTCCTGAGGAAAGAACACCAGAGCACGTCAGCACCTGATCTGGCACCGTCACAGCTTCAAAACCACCGACAAATGCTCAAGACCACCTGTTTGGTTGAAAGAACATGTTAATTCCAGCTGTTTTTACATTCGGACAAATATGAATCGGTAAACTAGAGCTGAGCGGTTTTATCGATTCTGCGATATATATCTTTATTTTATTTCCCCAGAGAGTATTGCCGCAGGTATCGATATTCTAAGCCCCGTGTCCCACCTTTAAAAGCTTGCAAGCAACAACCAAAATCACTTTGTCCCTTTAAAATCTTTTGGAAAATGATGTAAATGTATTGCAAGATGAATATCGATGGATATCGTATCATGAGCAGAATATCATGTATCGTACCACGAGATGAGTGTATCGCTACAGCCCTACGGTAAACTGCTTGTCTTGTTCTTTCTAGAACAGAGGCTGCCGAAGGACTGCAAACCGGTGCCATTTTTGTATCCATTAGGTGGCAGTAATGTGATGCATTTAGGGCTTTTATGGACACGACCAAAGAAAGAAACAGGCCAAACAAACAAAACAAAACAGATTAGGGATCCACCGATATGGATTTTTTAGGGCCGATACCGATTTTTTCCATCATCCTTAGCCGATGGCTGATTATGAACCGCCAATTTTATTGGGCCGATACTAGGAATGAGTATTGACAAGGACCTCGCAATACAATATGTGTATCATGATACTTGGGTCACGATACAATATTATCACGATATTCTACCCAGTTAATATCAAAATTAAAAGTAAAAATTAAAAATCAAGTTGCTGTATATGTTCATCAGATGATATTGATCATTCAGAGGACAAACTGAGTCAAATCTATTTGCTTCAAAACAACCTATTTATTGTTTATTATTAGTGTTTTTGCACATTTAAGTAACCATTACAACATACTGACAGCAATATAAAAAAATGGATATTAGGAGCTGAAAAATCGATATTAGATTGGGCAGCCGAAAATCACGATATATTGCCAAATCGATTTTTTTTTTTTTTTACACACCCTATAGCTGATACAACTTTTGCTCCCTCAATTTACATTAAAGTTAAAATTTAACAATTTAACTTTAACTTCAACTTTACCACACATACTTTCATTTTCTTTGAATCGGCCGATGCCGATTCAAGTAAATAACGCAAATATCGGCCCGATATTATCGGCCGGCGGCTGTATCGGTATATCCTTAATGCAGATCATTTATTCTACATCATTTTCTACCTGCAAACCACCACGGTGTGGTACTGCGCTGCTGCAGGGAGGACATCACATCGCTCCAAAACAAAAACAGCTACACATCTATCGCTTCATGGCTGAAAGAAGGAACCGGTTTGACGTGAGAGGAAGGAGAAGACAGGGATGAATGTCCGTGTGCTGAACCTCGGAGGAAACTCCAGGCTTTGATCCCGTCATTTCAGGGTAAAGATCAGCCCTGGCGGCTACACTGGTGATCTTGTCCACTTTGGCTTTTGGCTTCTATACATGGTTCAAATGTCTTCTAAGATCCTTTGAACTGTTAGCCACAGCCTCCACGGGTTAGTCGAGTGGGAGCTTGTGGTGTTTTATTTTGAAAAGTCACTATATTCGCTGACATTCTCGTGTCTGTGCACCACCTCAAACTGCCTTGTGAACGGTTGTTTCTAAACTACTCCGAGGCGCCTCTGTTGGGACTTCGCTCATCCACGACGACAGACACGATTCACTGCAGCTGGAGCGTCGCTGCCATTTCACAGCGGCCTCAGTTGGACTTGAACTCTACAGGGCCAATTTATAGTTCTGCATTCAAGGTCTGTGCCACAATCTGACACCTGCACCAGTGCATGATGGTCATTGGCCACTTTGGAGCCCAGAATCTGGTGACCAGCAGATGTTATGGGCCCACAAGGTGCGTGTCAACGTCCCATTAACTGAACGAGCATTAAGACTGTAGATGAGAGTCGTCTCCATTCATGGAGAGACTCAGCTCAGCTGAGTCAAAGCTGGATGAAGTCATCAACCACAACCAGTGACCACACAGATGTTTCCACCATCACCTGAATGCAAACAGCAGAAATCACAAGATGGGTCCATTTCAAACCAAACATGAGCTGAGGAGGCCGTTTACCTGTACAAGTTTACCTGCCAGTTAATTAAATGGGTTCCATTTCAAACACCCAGTTCATCTAATCCACAACACAGAAACTAAATCCAAAAAAGATGCAAGTTTCAAGTCACATAAAGGGAGACTCAGATTTTTAATGTAGGATGAAAATTACTAGATTTTAGACGTTCCATTTTATTATTCATATAACCTTTTCATCGCCACCTTGTTACTACATCAGTTAACTCAGACAGAAGCGGACTTCTGTAGGTCCAATGACGCATCCTCTAACATGAGCATTTCCACCTCAGCTCACTGTACACGTCTGTCCCAATTAAATAAATAAAATAAAAAGTTAGACCCCCTCCAGCTGTTAACAGCAGTTTCCTCCCAGCACTGATTTGATAATGGTGTTAAATGACACAATGCTCTTTAATCTAGTACTGATGATGGATTAACCAGTCAAGTCTTCTACGCATCCCAAAGCATCAAACGTATCCCCTCAATAACTGAGCTGTTTCCCCTAAACAGATGCACCAAGCTGTTTAAGGTTATGCAACTGTTTATTTCAAGTCAAAAAGACTTCAATCGCCCCCCCCCCCAATACCCAAAACGTTAAATTATACTCATATTTACTCACTTGGTTAAGACAGTAACTTGACCTTGTGAAACACAGGAACCCACTTTCCACTGACCACAGGATGTTTAACATGATTGTTTGGGATGAGAGTCTCTTTACTGCATCAGTTCATAGTTAAATGAGTTATTACTGCTCAAACATGACTGCTACTTTAACTAATAGGAGGCACTTGACCTTTTTTTGGTCCTGTGGCTTAAGCAGTTGGTAAACTGACAAAGCAATTTAGAAAGGAAGTAGGGGTGGATGATAACTATCGTCCCGATGACGTCATTCCAATAAGTCCGATATATGACTAATAGCCCCGATAACACATATATTTTTGTCAACACAGCAGTGCCTCGCTCCCTCTGAGCCTTGAATAACCGGCAGTGAATGTTATGTTCAAGTGACTTCGGCATAATCAGACGAACGATTACTCAATAAGGAAAATCAAGAATACCCCCTCATGTCAGAAAACAACTTGTTAACTCGGTCATAATTTCAGTAGTTGTGACTTGAATTGATATTCGCAGGATTTTCCCACATGTTACACATAAAAAATAGAAAAAATAGAAAAGGCTGAAAGTACAACAGGCAAGCGAGGGAACGGAGGAATTTACGGTACACCTTGAATGCAGCCTGCAGCACAGCGCTGATCACAACAAACATGGCGGCGTGGAACTTTATTAAAGTTTAGAAGAAGATAGTTTGGTGGTTATTTGTGACGAATGCTCCAAACTAATTCTACGAGGAGGGAAGCACAAGCTTTAATACGTAAAACCTGATCAGCCACCTACAACATAATCACTTCCATGGAGTTTTGAAATCGTGCTAATATGAGCTAACGCTAAAATGCGCAGGCCAGCAGCAGTCTCCTCTCCTCTCCCTCATGTCTCTCATCTAAAGCTTCCATGAGATAAAAAAAAAAAAAAAAAAAATACTGAGCCTCATTTACTTTAATGATATTAATTTAAATGGAACCACAAGTCAAAATCCGTTTAAATGTTAATCTTTTTCAGTTAGTAAGTCTGATGCATGTATTTCCATCAGTTTAAGGAGCCTTTATTTTTTATATCAGTCAGTAATGAACCTTATTTAAGTTAATGTGAGATATCAAATAGGTTTGTCTGAAAGCTTTATGAAAATGTTTGAGAGGCTTGCCAGTAGTTTTTCATTGGAAAAAAATAAACATTTCTTCATATAAAGAGTCCAAACTGTTTCTGGTTTTGTTCATAGTATTGATGTAATGATCTTAGGTATATGTGTGTGTTATCGGTTATCGGTATCAGCCTTTAGGAGCTGAAAGTTATCAGTATTAAAACAGTTATTGTGCATCCCTAAAAGGAAGCAAGCTATTTTTGTTGGCAGCAATTTGTTAATAGATCCACAGGGTGTTTTTGCTTTGTGTTAAAAAAAAAAAAAAAAAAAAACAAACCACAACAAGTAACACTCGTATATTGGTCCTTCAGCCATGGAGTGCTACATAGAGCAGCTGTGTCAAAACCTGATGACAGATAATGGAGCACTTCCACAAAACAAGCATAAGTGATCAAGGAAAAAAAAGTAAAAGGACGTCATCCATCATCTGGAACTAGACGACCTGTTTAAACTTCAGTTTAGGAACAATAATACAATTAATATCCTCTGCACATTCATTTCCAAGAGAACAATGACTAATAACTGCAAGTCAAATATCCAGCAGAGCTGTGTTTCTCTATGGCCTGTCCTGGTTTGGTATCAGGGTTGGATCAACGATAACATTATCAACTTCTCTTATATGCAGCCGTCATCACACACGACAACATCTAATCTGTAAAATCTGCCTTATAGACTACATATTAGAGTCTATATTAGTGAATTTAGTTTAGTGAATCTCCAATTTCTTTGATGTTGATGGCATGGATGTGCAAAATACCACCTTAGCAGAAGTACTATGTTCATACAAAATCTACACAGCATCTCAAGCAGCTCTCACAGCTGCAGATGTTGAACTTTAAGGTGAGAGTAGGGACTAACGTACCTCAGCAACGGACTGCAGACTGCGGGCAAACTTGATCTGGTTGACACCATGGTGCACGGGTTTGCCATAGGTGGCACCCTTGGGAACGGGGCGTTTACGGCCTCCACGGCGCACTCTGACACGGTAGACTACGTAGCCTGTTTGAATCAAAGTAAAACATGAGGACTGAAGAATAGCACAGATCTTTTTTTTTTTTTTTTAAGGCAGAAAATATTCACAGCTCTCACCCTGCTTGGCCTTGTAGCCCAGCCTGCGAGCCTTGTCAGGCCTGGTGGGTCTTGGAGCACGGTGGAGGTTGGACAGCTGGCGGTACTGCCAGCAGCGAACTCGGAGCAAGAAGCGCATCACATCGGACTGCTTCTTGCGCCACAACTCCTGCATATACCGATATGCTCCCATGTTGACTTATCTGGAAGAGAGACACACCACTTAGTACATCTCTACAATTCATCTTTTCTAAATCCATGCCACTGAAACAATACAGGATTAGTAACATCAGGATGTAACTCACAACAGTTCTGTCTGAAACAAACAACAAAGACAACAATAACTACAGTTAATTATTAGTTTATGGCTGGTGGTAATTTAAAACTACACACTGGACCAGTTCGTCTCATCACATCAGTCACGTCACTGTTTGGTCAGGCATATCTTCATATTTTCACAACTGTTTAAAATTCATTTATTAAGATCGTAATAATTTAATCTAATGTACAGGTTTTTCGTTACTCCTGTGCCAATAGTGCTCCCATGCTAACCCTTAGCCTCTTGGCTTTAAACTTCCTACCTTCCCAGAATGGTAAGGACCATTACCGCTGAAATAAGCACTCAAATAAAAACTTGCACCCAATGATAAGAAATTCGCCGATACGCGGAGATTCTTGGTTTGATCAAAATGTCACGTGAAGCAGGGTGAGAGCGTTAGGACTGTACAACGAGCAGCCACAGGGACGGCTATCAGGACAGCATCTCCGCGCTGACAAAACATGACTGGAATCAGTGGATTCACAACAATCATCTACAAAATACCTCAGTCCTGTGAATAATTAGTAAGTCTATATGACAGAACCTAAGCCACGCGTAAAGATGAAACTGTATAAATGACGATTTTTATGGATTGTGTTTTGTTCAGAAGGATGAAAAATCTCGCTTACATGATGGCGTACGAGCCGGAAAGAGGGAGGACAATTACCCAGCATGCTTTAAGAAAACGCCGGTAGCGCATTCATTTTGGTGTGTTCATGGGAAATGCAGTCTCTCTCTCTCTCTTTTATTTCTATCGAACTTTTATGGACGCTTCAAGACGCAAAGTCCCTTTCGAAATTTGGAATATTACTATTAGGTGCATACGTATGAAAGTATTTTGACTTAAAAAAAAATAATGCAGCAATATATGACATGAAAAAGTCTTTCGGATCAGAACCGAAGGACCATGAAGAGGCCTGCTTAGCTTCTACTCAAGCGTTTAAAGTGTACTAGTATATAATAAATAGTATACTAATTTATTTTACATATTTGCAATTCAAATTTTACTTTGGCTACGCTCTATTTCACATGTATATGTAGTATATAATATTTGCAATATTTATTATATTTTATATTTATTTACATTCATTATTATTATTTTTATTCATTTTATTATATTATTTTATGTTTTTATTTCGTTTATCATATCATTCAAATATGTCACGATAAACATTACAATAATTGAAATGTATTATTTATTCATTTTAATTTTATTGTATTTGGATGTTACTGATATGGTTTGCGCATGCGCTGTGGCAGACCTCGTCGTGCAGCGTATCACAGCAGGATGGACGCGCCGGCAGAGGAGCTGACATTTACGGATTCAGCTGACGGCTAGTCGTCCACGTCATTCACGTTAGTAGCTGTGTGTTGTTGTTTTTTTTTAACGTACCAGTAGTAAGAAGTGTATTTTTCAACACCGCTGTTATCAATGACTGATGACGCAGCATGAACTGTTGGGGCTAATCTGTTAGCTGGTCAGCTAAATAATAAAACTGCAACTGTCATTGCAGCTTGCGTTATTGTTTTGTTTTTATTGCCTTTTTTTTTTTTTCAAAGAAAGAAATGAGTTTTATCCGTGTTAATGGCGGTGGAGGTGAGACTGAGGTAACGTTTGTCTTCATGCTTTGCAGTGTCAAAATGGGCAAAGGATGTAAAGTAGTGGTGTGCGGCCAGGCAGCGGTCGGGAAACTGCCATCCTGGAGCAGCTGCTGTACGGAAATCACGCTGTGGGTGAGTGGACATCAAAGATGCCTTTTCTCTGTCATTTAAACACAGGATCCGTGTTCAGTTTAACTTTAACAGGAACTCAAGCAGGTTTCTAGGTGACCTAGATCACAACAAGGTCAGAGTTCTTTCAGTTCATCTGATAAACTAAGCATAAAAATGGAATTTGAGACATACATTCTTTGTTGTAAATCTTAGACTGTTGGAAAGCCTGATTATTTATGTGGGTTGCACCCATGAAAGATTTGCCAAATCTTCTCTGCCAATGCCAAGATGCTTTTTCTGTTTCTTTTTGCTATTGACTCTTGTTTGGTGGATTGGATAAATGTCTGAAGAAACCAGATGCATCTACAATTTAACAATTTAGATGTATAAATCTAACAAGCAGTAACGTGTGGAAGAACCGTGCACAGCCACAACAGCCTGGCTCCTCCTCCTCACGCTGGTCACACGCTGCTGCGGGACGACATCCTATCGTCTTCACCCAGCCGACGTGGTTGTGATGGTCACTCTGGCACGAACAGCCGATCCAAGCCGATCCCACAGGTGTTCAGTGGGGTTGAGGTCAGGACTGGTGGCAGGACCTTCATCCTCTCCGCTCCCAGATTCTGGAGGTGGTCTCTTAAAAGCCCGCTCTGTGGGGGTGAGCGGAGTTTGGTTCCTAACTGTGGCGATATGGGGCTGATACTAGTTGAAAAACTTCATCTCGAGGCCTCTCTGCGTTGAGATTCCCTTCAGTGACGATGACGGGAACGTTTTTTCCTTTGAGGAAGATGCTGCACCACCAGAACATGCTACTCTGTCCGTGCACCTGTTTGACGTTGACAGAGAAGGTTTGGCTAATTTTTCACGGGTGCAACCCACAAATGCACGTTTCCGACAAACGTGGCTCCATTTAAAAAGGGAAATAATCAGCATAAGAATTTCTGCCAAGGAGCTACAGCGAAGAAATAATCAGCCAAATGCAAATTTGCTTACTTTATGTGCTGAGTTTACTCAAAGGTGTTCGTTTCTTGATGAGTTTGCTATAATACAGATTTATCCTCACGTCCCCAGACGGCAGGAAGTTTTTCACTGAATTACTCTTTAGGCTCAGAGTCCAGTGAGACCCAGGAGGACGTCTACGTGGCTTCGGTGGAAACTGATCGGGGTGTGAAGGAACAGCTGAGGCTCTATGACACCAAGGGACTTGGTGATGGACAGGACCTCCCGAAGCACTACTACACGGTGGCAGACGGCTTTGTTCTCGTTTACAGCGTCGACAGCTTGGAGTCTTTCAAGAAAGTGGACATCCTGAAGAAGGAAATCGACAAGTCCAGAGATAAAAAAGAGGTAAGGCTGGTTCAGAGTATGTTAAATTAGTACTGCAGAGAATCTTAGATTGCTGTCTGTTAGTTTAATAAAGACCCACTTAGTAAAAAGCATTTGAAACAAGTTTAAATATTTCCAGTTTTCTTGGTTGAAACTGAAAAGTGATGAAAGGAAACTGTTACGTCTCCTCAGGATGATCACACCGGTGATTATTATCACAAGTTAAGAACACAGAATTGTCCAGATTAGTTGACAGACGTTTTTTTTTGTGAGATGTCTAAGATGTCTGCGTTAAAATGCGTCTCTAGGTAACCCAGTCACAAGTGTCCAACAGACGAGCTACTCTAGTCTGAGCTCCTACAACTATGGCTATAACTATTAGCCCCTACACAGAGTTTAGACTAACTGTAATAAATACTGTACATACAAACATAAATACTGTCAATAAAGGTAGATACTGGAGCATAGTAGGGCTGTAGCGATACACTAATCTCACGATACGATACACAATATTCAGCTCGTGATATGATATATATTCATCGATATTCATCTTACAATACATTTACATCATTTTTTGAAAGATTTTAAAGGGACAAAGTTATTTTGGTGACATCTTGTGAGTGTTCCAATGACTTTGTTTGAATTTATTGAACTGAAAGCATCAATTACACATTATATGGCTGACAGGCAGCTTGCAAATGCTGGACAAAATGGATAAAAGATTTGTTGAGAAAAATAGTTTCATTTATTTAAACAGTGCAAATTGTTGCTTGCAAGCTTTTAAAGGTGGGACACGGGGGTTTTGAAAGAAGCTTAGATTATCGATACCCGCGGCTGAAAAATCGATACTCTCTGGGGAAATAAAATATCAATATACATCGCAGAATTGATAAAATCGCTCAGCTCTAGAACATAGTTGGACTTTAGACAGGAGATGCATTTAAAAGGTTCTTACAGACACAGAAACATGTTTTTACTCTTCTAAGGGGGAAAATACACACAAACATGTAACTTTCTTTTTAATTTAAACTGATGAAAGTTTATCATCCATCATTAATTTAATGTTTATCATTAATCAGCTGAATGTTTGACATAATAACATCTCCAACCTGACTCAGATTTGCCTCAGCTGTGGCTGCTGTGTCTCCAGGTGACGGTCATCGTCCTGGGCAACAAAACGGACCTGCAGGAGCTCCGTCAGGTGGACCAGGACACGGCGCAGCAGTGGGCCAGAGGCGAGAAGGTCAAGCTGTGGGAGGTGAGCGTCACCGAGCGTAACTCGCTCATCGAGCCCTTCACCCAGCTGACCAGCCGCCTCACCCAGCCCCAGAGCAAGTCTTCCTTCCCCCTGCCTGGACGCAAAAGCAAAGGCACCTCGTCCAACGACATGTGAAGCCGCCCGCCGCTCCGTCCCGCTCCTGCTGATCAGCTGCGTCCACTGACGGGACGGCGTGGACTTAAAAAACCAGTTTCACCCACTCGTTTACAGCGTTGACAGGGTTTTAAAGGCTGGTGCAGCTTCCTGAGAGTACGATGATGTGTGACTGATGCCAACTTTGACTTCTGCATCGTATGTGTCCAGACATGAAACTTGGTTTAGCGTAAAGACAGAACGCAGGGGGGACAACCAGCCCCGACTTACACATCTTTCTGTTTGAGGTATAAACAAGCACCTTCAGCATCTCACCGTTGTCAAGGGTCACCGATCACGTTGCGCACATTGATTTGGGAGACGTTCGATGCCCGGCTTAGAACTGGCACTTTTAGCACATGAGCTGGTGACCCTTTAGTGATGTAAAACCATTAGACTTTGTTTTGTGTTCCCTCCACCGTCCTCCACCTGTGGCCTTCAGAGCGGCTGAACAAGGGTTCGATGCTGAAATGTGGCCGCAGCTTGAAGACGTAAAAGCCTAACCCCCTAGCCCTAGCTCTAGCCCCCAACCCTATTTTCACACCCCTAGTCTGAAGTGAGGCAGGATTCCTCCTCATCCTCTGCTAGGATGTACGTCCACTCCGTCCGTCCACCTCAGATCGAGTCCAGCAACGGTTCTGGTCCTGCCCCATCTGTCCTCTATGAACTAATGTCTGTGTGCTGATTAGTTGCACTTGTGTGGTCCGGCCGCTATAATCCAGTTAGGCTGCTTTTTAAAAGCTGTGTTTGTGTCAGCCTTCCACGGTAGGAATAATCAGTGTTGAGAGGAAAATATTTTTTGAAATAATTTATTTTTGTCACATTAATGAGCCGCATTGTGTTTTGTGTATTAATGTTTAGGGAGTGACGGCGGTTCACGTGCTGCTAGCTGAACGGAGGTACCACGTTTACCCGATTCTCTGCACTAAATCAGATGTAGCCTTTCTTTCCTATTAAAGCCTGTGAAATGATCACGCTTCACTTGGTCATGTTTAATTCTTTAAAGAGAAACAGAACAGCTTTACAGGAGACAAAATCACAACTGACATCCATTCACATCTAAAGATGTCTGAACTGTGCGTGAGACCCTTTTTTCAAAGACCAGAGTCTGGAGGGGAAGCAAACGCCAACTGGAGCTCTTGACGTTGTTGACGGGGAATCATGCTGAGAAGCCTTTCATCTAGAAAATTTACTATCAGTGTCCACCTTCAAGCACAAAACATTAAATGCAGTTCTCAGACGTGGTGACAGCCGGGCCAAAGATAACTTAAAAAAAAAAACAATAAACAACAAAACGTCAGGAGTTAGAACTAATATTTCAAGATAAAAATCCACCCTCTACCTGCCCCCTCCCCTGCTACAAGCCCCTCCCCCATTTCCCCCAGGTTGTCCAACGAGCGGTGGCCGTGGTGATTATGTGGCGTAGCGTTTGGTCCACTGTTTGGCTATCCTGTCGTGTTCGGGTCTGTTGGTCGTGTACTGTGTGGCGATGCTCCCGACCAGGGGGTCCGCTGTCAAAACAGGGGCAGAGAAAACATGACAGGTCAGCGTTGATCTCCTTCTCTGATTGGTCAGGTGAGTCACTGCTGCATCTGTTCGCTGCCACAACACAATCCACTACACAACACCCCTCACACTACACACACCAGCACACACCACACCCTCACTGTCCTGTCTCTTTAACTGTCTTGTCTTTAAATGTTTCACTGCTGGTGTTTTTTAATCCTCTCTGACAAAATCAGGATTTAAGATGTTAATAAAGACGTTAGAATTTACTGCCAGAGAGGACTGAAGGACACATTCACCCTTCACACTCCCACAAAAACAGTCTGTTATAAGATTAAATTGCATATACATACTAGATGGTTTGGCTAGATGATGACCCTAACCATGAATGTAAATGCAGACACACACACACAAAAAAAAGACTCCTCAGAGTCCGTCGACCAATCACAGACCGGCTCACGTCCTCATTCACAAACTCCAACAAAGCTCGACAGAATAAAGAGTTGAGTTTAAAATGTTCCTCCAGGTAAGAAAGTTCAGCCGAGCTCCTGAGAAGAACCAAAAATGAAAACCAACAGGAAGAACCTTCCTGGGTCCAGGGAAACTCTCGAGGTTTCCGTTTCACAAAGCGAGTTGGTTTGACTCCAGAAAGAGGGTTCAGGAGAGCAGGTTTACATCCACAAACCTCAGTTTCCTCTTCGTCTCCTCGCCCTTCAATTAAACCGAAATGAGTTCGGTTTCATCAGATGACCCGTCCCATTCTGGACGTGTCATTTCTGGGCGCGTCAGGGAAGTAAACTCATCAATCTAAGCTAGGGGTGAGTATTGGCAAGGACCTCGCAATACGATATGTATCATGATACTTGGGTTACAATATGATATCATGATAAATTCTACCCAGTTAATATCAAAATTAAAAGTAGAGATGAAAAATCAAGTTGCTGTATATGTTCATCAGATGATATTGATCATTCAGAGGACAAATTGAGTCAAAACTATTTGCTTCAAAACAACCTATTTATTGTTAATTATTAGTGTTTTCGAAAAACATCTATATTATATTGGGTGGCCAGAAATCACGATATATTGCCAAATTCTTTTTTTTTTTTTTTCACACCCCTAGTTATTTGGCCGTTAACCGGCTGGTTTCCATCTCCTACAACTCTGGCTACGGGGCATTAAACCCTCTGAAGTCCACCGGTCCGTGTACTGGACCGCTGGACCGGTCCAGGTCTCCTGAGACCTCCAGAGGCGTCCGCCTGATTCAGGCCCGTGAGTCAGCAGACGGCAGCTCTGTGACGCTTCCTCCAGACAGTAAACTCATTTTTAAAAAGCACAAACTCACTGTATCGTCCAGACGAAGTTGTCCAGTTAAACTGAAATTGATTTCAGTTGAAAAAGCAGTCTGATATCACAAAAACTGTTTGTTTGTTTTTTTTTAAAGATACAACAAATGAGTTATTTATTATAGTGTTGTTGGGGCAGGCGTGGTAGAAAAGGCTTGAGAGCCGCTGATCTGATTTCAGCATCTTCTGACAAAGAGGTTCAGGGTTAGGGTTAACCCTAACCCCTAACCCTAACCCCTAACCCTAACCCTAGGTGTAGCGTACAGGCTCAAAAAGGAGAAAATGTCTGAAAATGATCCCAACGGTCAGTCTGGACAAGTGTGTGTTCACTCATGTGTAAGATGATGGTTGGACATGTTTCTGAGCCCAGAGGCAGGGCAGCCACCTGCAGGAGATGAGCTCCTGCTCCCCCTAGTGGACGGTCACGCGCCTTTCTTTTTAAGTGATCTTTATGGGTTGATCACTGTTGGGGAGAGCTCTTAAAGCCTGAAGAACATCAACAGCAGCTTCTCAGAAATGCCTTCTGGGAACTCGTACAGGACCCAAACCAGTCCCTGTCCTGGGTTAGGTAGACCAGAGCGGCCCCTGAAAAACTGCGGGGAGGAGATGGCGTTGTTCAGTGGTTGATGAAGACTCCTCTAGATGGCTGAAGTCTGCAGACAGAAACCACCTGAGCTGATGCCACAGCTGGTGATCCATCTTCAAGAAACAAGTCTGTATATTCTGGAGAATTAAACCCAAGCTTTGTTGCTACTTGAAGAGATCACCGAGGAGTTACCACCGTACAGAAAAATAAAAGCCAATGAGGTGAATGAATCAAGAATATTCTTAAAACCCAGAAACCAGCTGGGATAAGAAAGACCTGTGGACAGAACGTGTCTGATGGAAAATGATGGGCCCGTGTGCTGCTTCTCACCAGGGTTGCAGTCGGTCAGCAGCGAGCAGATGGACAGCAGGACCTTGGAGATGGTCAGCGCAGGACTCCAGTTGTCCTTGAGGATGTCCAGACAGATCACCCCCTGGCTGTTGATGTTGCAGTGGTAGATCCTCGTACGAAACGTGACCTGCACACAGAGAGCATCCGAGCCCGTGACACGCCTCTGCATGAACTCTACAATCCTTCTGCACCAAAACAGCGTCTCTTTTAAATTATTCAAAGGGTCAATTTTGACACAAACACCTGACTGGATTAAATGCTACACCAAAGGGGGAGCTGATTGTTGGTGGTGTGAGGTTACAACAAGGTGCTTTCCACGTGCTCAGGACGCCCTCTAGTGGACAACATGAAAACGACTCCTTTAAAAACAGCAGGCTGAATTAGACATTCAGAGTCTGTCTCACCTTGGGTGGTTTGAAGGGGTAGTCTGGCGTGAAGGCGATGTCCAGGAAAAACACTCCTCCCTCGTACACGGAGCCTGGAGGACCCAGGATGGTCGACCTCCACTCATAGATGTTGTCTCCTTTAGGACCGGCGCTGTTGACGCACAGAAGAGAAGATACCGGGTCACGCTTTAACCCTTTACTTCAGCAAACAAACATATAATAAAAAAATTACAAAAGAAAAAAATAAAGCATTGAAATATTCAACAAGTCCTTAGTGTTGAAATATTTAAATTCCAGGTATTTCACTGAGTGCCCTATAAAGCATTAAACATGCCTTTCAGTGAAACCTTCCTCGAGCATTAATGGACGGCCCCTCTGAACAGACCGGAAAAGTCTTTCCAAATTAGTGAATAAATAAATAATTCACTCTCCGTACAGTTGTCATGGATGTGAGATCCAACTACAGTGAACTTAAACCATTTTTCTTTTTTTGTATCAGGGTGTTCAGCTGGGCGTTTTAACATTACAGTCAGTGCACCTAGTGGTCAGTCGAGGAACTGCAACAAAACCCACTTCCTGCAGCTCAACCAGGAAACGTGGATGCTGCTGCCTGATTTACAGACTTTTTAAGGAAAGCACCTCCACTGTCAGGGGCCTGAAAGCATTTGGACCACTGGGTGAAGAGAATATACCTGAGCAGATGTGGTCCGTCTCCTCATTAACACAAATGAAGCAGATGAAAGGTTCATATCAGATTCTGAATTAGCAGTGAAGGAGGTGATCATGAGGGTGAGAACATACAGTCATGGAAAAAATTATTAGACCACCCTTGTTTTCTTCAGTTTCTTGTTCATTTTAATGCCTGGTACAACTAAAGGTACATTTGTTTGGACAAACGTAACGATAACCACAAAGATTGCTCATAAGAGTTTTATTTAAGAGCTGATATCTTACCATTTTCCATGGTTTTCTTGATTATAACCTAAATCACTTAAGTTTTTACATCAATAGCTATGGCGTTGTACTGCCAAAAACACTGCTTTTATGCATTCAGTGTTTTCTTTTCTGTCTGTTTTAGTCACATGATGACGTTTAGTGGTACCAGGTATTAAAATGAACAAGAAAGTGAAGAAAAAATGGTGGTCTAATAATTTTTTTCATGACTGTATATATATTTAAAAAAATGTATCAAGAGATGGCAAAAGCCAATAAATCGTGTTATGTTTCAATGTATTTCACCTTTAAATGACATGGTTTAAATAACGAGCATCAACGTTGTTAAGAATATTTACGAGCTCATTCATAAAAGCTCTGCACACAGACAGAGTTTGTTCTTACCTGTAATAAACATGTTCATGAATCCAGAGACTCAATCATTTCACCCTGTTCAGTTCATGCAGAAATCTGGTCCCAAAACCAAACATTTACATTTGTCGGCCCTCAGGACCTCAGTCCTGCTGAGGACCAGCACCGAGGTCCTGAAGTGGACCTCAGTCCTGGTGAGGACCAGCGGAGCTTCAGCTCAGGTCCAGAAACCAGTCACGGACCAGCGGGCGAAGATCTCTCAAGAGACACGAGCCAAATGAGCTCTGAAGGGCTGTGAGTTTTCAGCTGTAAATCAAAGACTGCACCCCTGATTATTAACCGTCATCCTGTCAGCAGCAAAACATCTTCATTCAGCTTAATGGTCTTTGGTCTTTTGGAGCCAAATAAAACATTAAAACTTTTGGTTACAGTCCTTTCCAAGGAGTTAATGTTTGTCAACTAATAATTTTAGCTAATAGTTTTGACCCCAACTGTACGAGTCTATAAAAATCTGAAGCGCTGCAGCCGTAAATTCTTCCTCACGTCCATCACATTATGAGCAACGGTCCAAGTCCTGCCAACAGAGAGTAAAATGATAAAAGCACTTCATCCGCCTGCAGGTAAGCCTACAGATAATAAACGCTGACGCCACAAAGGCCTGGATTCACCAGCAGCTTCTTTATAGTTTGATGCTGGAGACGTTTTAACCCAGCTGACTGCCTGATGAACCACATTACATGACAACAGTTCGCAGTTTCATTTTGAAATAAATGCGTTTCTCTGAGCTCAGCTGTGGGTTTCAGTGGAGAAAAACCCCACAATGCACGTACTCAGAACCATCTGAATAATCTGAATTTACAAACACAAAATGGTCCATTATTCAACATGAACTCCAAGAATAATTGAGTTCACTAATCTGATTTCTTGAGCGCAGCAGCCCTGCAGCAGCCCTGCAGCCTGCCTGCGCATTAAGCAGCTCTGCGAGACGGCGATGATCCCAGACGCTCGACCTCCGTCTGCGCTTTTTCACACCATAAAACACTCATCGTCAAATACCAAAGCGTGAGACTCTTACGGGAAGTCCGCTGCCACTGATACTTAAAAAGAAATAAAAAATAAGAGCGATGCAGGCAGCTCCACGTCTGTCACCATCACCAACAAGTGTCCTGCTGTGGTTCAGCCTTTATTTTAACGCCTTCGTGATTTATAGCCGGCAGTTAATCAACCGAGACTGATGGGATTAGTCGTATGTAGATGATGTATGCAGGCACTGCCAGGGGTGTGAAAAAAAATCTATTTGGCAATATATCGCGATTTTCAGCCGTCCAATATAATATTGATTTTTCAACTCCTAATATCAATTTTTTTCAAAAACATGAATAATAAACAATAAATAGGTTGTTTTGAAGAAAATAGTTTTGACTCAGTTTGTCCTCTGAATGATCAATATCATCTGATGAACATATACAGACACTTGATTTTTCATCCCTACTTATAATTTTGATATTAACTGGGTAGAATATATCATGATAATATCATATCGTGACCCAAGTATCATGACACATAACGTATTGCGAGGTCCTTGCCAATACTCGCCCACTGCAGATCAAAAATTAACACACGAGGTTGCAGAAGTTTCTAGAGCAGATTTCTCGATCGCTAAGATCGTTACAACACGAAGCCGGAGGTTCACGTTAGCGCTGGACGGTATGACCAAAAATTTATATCACAGTATTTTTCAAAATTATATCGGTTTCACGGTATATCACAGTATTTTTTTTGAAGGCACAACTGGGTGTTAACCACATTTTCTAATCATTTAGAGGAATTGCTGCAGTAAATTGGCTTAGAATGACCTATTTTACTGTCACGAGGAGTGAATATTGTAGAAAAACATTCATATCTACACTAGTATTAATACAGGTTTGCATGGCCTCACAAAATGATCCTATTTACAAAGAGGTGGCACTCGTGATTCTGATTAAGTGAAGGAATCAGAATGATGATAGTTGCAGTTATAATACAGAACCCTTTTATTTTTTAAATGTCTAACAAATGTTTGCAGCTTAGGTGGTGTAGCAGATTACTGGTGTAGCCTCCCGCGGCTACAACTTTAACTCGGCAACATTAGCAGATTATTGTAGTTTGTTGGACGTCGTCTTTTTTAAATCCAAAGAACTTCCACGCGACAGACACGGCTCCACGTTTAGAAAGAAGTTCCTCAGTCTCATGTTGCCGTTCTGGAGCTTCCACTTCAGGATTTTCGCTGTTTGCAGCATCACCGTTTAACCAGAAACTAGTAGCGTGTTGTGCCTCCAGTGCAACTGCACAACAGTCCCCTGTCAAACAACATTCTGCGGCACTAACGTTCCACCAAGCGGCGTTCCCAGCGTTGTGTACGCTACAGTACATACTCACCGGTATTACGGTATATGAAAAATTCATAAGAAAAATAAACACCAGTATTCGGTATGAACCGGTATACCACCCAGCACTAGTTCACGTGCATCTACACTTGTGCTGTAGCATCAAGCAGCACCTTTATTTTGATATAAAATCTGTTTAATTACAGCTGATTCTGCATCTTCTTCTCCGTCTCTTGTTGTTTGTCCATCAGAGACAAACTTTAAGATGCACCATTTTAATTTGTGTTGTTGCACGAACGACCGTTATTAACACGTGCTGCTGTCAGTGTGGAAGGATTCAAGACGGTTTACAGATGCTGGGCAGTTTTTCTCTCTGTCGCCGACTGACCCTCAGTCAGTGATTAGAGTTCGTGCTTCACCAGATTTCCCAGCTCAACTTCCGATATGTTCCCTGAAACCTTCTTCGTCTCTGCAGCCCTGTCCGTACCGAGCGCCGTGACCTTCTACGATGACTTGACTGACTTTAATACGGGCAGACAACACATTTACCCTGAGTGTTACTGAATTTAATCGACACCTAGAGACAATTGACACTAACAGACGCTACAAATAAAATTGAATTGAATTGAATTGAATTGAAGATGCACCATCTCCACGTACAGTCACACTTCAGCTCCTCCTGGATGTGTTATTTTTGCACCGTCTCCAAATATCTATCATGACTCTTCAAAAACGCCATCAAACCACACTGGACTTCATTTTCCATCAGCGCCGTCTGCCAGCAATAGATTTCTGGTGACAGGAAGAAAAACTGCAACAAGGTGCTTGACAGAGAGAAAATGACGACTCCATTTCATCTGAGTGCAGAAGAGACTCATCAGTCAAGCGGAGCAGTGCCCCCCCTCCTGCCCCCCTTTCTGCTGATTGGAAATAAAAAACCTGTAGTCAAAGTTACTGATGCATCTTCAGTTTTAGTGTTCAGGCTTCTCAGCACTTCAGGCTTCGAAGGAGAAAAAGGCAGTGTGCAAATTAAGCAAAACACTGGACTATAGAGCCAACTTTGTGTCTCCTTGGCTCACCGTGAAGAGTTTCTGCTAAAAAAAAAAGCCAGTTCCTGTCATAATTCCCCTCTGTTGCTTCTGAGAATTTACAAAAGGCTAATTTTCCTGCAGATAAAATTTACTGAAACATCAGTTTTCCATGCTGGTGAAGCACATGTCCTTAGTTTGGTCAACAGCAGAAAATTAAAATCAGTTACAATACTCTGCAAACGGGATAGCGGTGAGTGACAGTTGGCAGTAAATTAAGTTTCTGGTCGTCTGTGCCTGGAAAAGCTCCATGTGAGCACAGGCTTTATCACTCACATCTGCTCTGTACGATATAAAGACATGGTTGACATGGTTGTAACGTTTTAGTTTGAAGGGCGCGACCAGGGTGACACAGCAACGGTAGATGTCATTTCAGTGGCTCACCCTGAAAAGAGAGCGCTGATGTAACCCTGGCTACCCGAGTACCGTGAAAAGCATGTCCTCTAGGTGGCAGCACCGGTTGAAACAGCTCATTACTGATCGCTGCATTTAAGGCTTTTGGAAGATACGAAGGTTTCTGGTTTGTAAAAAAACAATACAGGACTCCCACGAGGCTGATTTAGCATTACAGTTATCAGTTCAGGTATATGAACAAACACTTATGGTAAAATCTTATTTCTCATCCTGGATACCGGCGGCTTATAGTCCTGTGCGGTTTATATGATAAAATATATATTTCGTTTAAATTTTAGTGGGTGCGGCTTATATTTAGGAGTGCTTTTTCGTTTCAAAAAGCCAAACATTTCATGCCTTGCAACCTCTCCGCTCATTTCCCCTCTCCTCTCCTCTCCATCATCTCTCTCATCTAAAGCTTCCATGAGATAACCCCCCCAAAAACTACCAAAGCTCATTTACTTTAATTAAAGGCATTCATTTGAATGGAACCACAAGCCAAAATCCTTTAAATATAATTTCTTTGTTACTATGAGTGCAACTTTTTCAGTTTATTTACACAGACAAGTCTAACTTGTGTCGGTACATTATGACCTGTGCATTATTTTTTATTGTCATTGAGGAATGCATTTTTTCAGTCAGTAATTCTGATGCATGTATTTCCATCAGTTCAAGGAGCCTTTATTTTTTATATCAGTCAGTAATGAACCTTATTTAAGTTAATGTGAGATATCAAATAGGTTTGTTTGATAGCTTTACAATGTTTGAGAGGCTTGCCAATAGTGTTTCATTGGAAAAAAATAAATATCTGTTCATTTAAAGAGTCTAAACTGTTTCTGGTTTTGTTCATAGTATTGATGTAATGATCTTAGGTATATGTGTGTGTTATCGGTATCGGTATTGGTCTTTAGGAGATGAAAGCTATCGGTATCGGTTTTAAAAAACAGTTATCGTGCATCCCTATTGATCACTGTTGGTGTTTTAGTCGTTTCTCAGAGTTACTCTGGTGTGGAGATCAGTTCATTCACACGTATTAAGTTACAGCGAACGACAGGATTGACAAACATTTGTCTGTTCCTCTTACGTCTGTTGACTTTTTAAAGCCGTTCACACCTTCATCTCCGTGTCCTGGTGAGGAGGGGAGGGGGGGGGGGGGGGGGGGTTGCATTTTCTACTGCAGATACTTTTTGTCCGTTTGCCCTATGTGGGCTTCCCAGACTATTACGCAATCACGCTGTGCACAGTCTGGGTTTAGTCTCATCCACGCTCCATGAATGAAGCAGAGACAGCAGGGCCCATTCAGCACTGCTTTCAGATTTAATTTGACCTACAAATGCAGACAGATGACTTGGCTCTTGCAAAAGGATCATCAAACCGCCGTCCACTCCTCTCACAACCTTTTAAAAGTCAGCTGCACGCCTGCGAGGAGTCGTGACCGACGGCGGTGACACCATCTTTCCACCGTCAGCTGCCCTAGTCAAAAACTACATTTGTGGCCATTCCCGGTGCAGCAGGTGTCCGCCGGGCAACATCACAGCTCCATCACACACAGACTCAACACCGGCGTCGCTGCAGGACCAAAGCCCGGCACTCAGAGGGGACTTTTTTGATTTTACTCAGCGATCAGCAGAGCTTTCTGAGGCGACGGCAGCCTGCAGACCAGCCACTTCCTCTCCAGGGAGGAGGCTTTTTATAGCTCCGTCGAAGCTGCCGAGAAAACCTCAGCAGTCTCAAACGCGCCGACCGGTAGCGCACGCTGCAGAGGAGCGCGCTAGTGCGAGCGGAGACGACACTGCTGACATCAGCTCCTGAACAGGCGCATCGCCTGCAGCGCAGCTGTCTCGCAGCGAAGCCGCTGGATGTTTCCAGAGCAGAAAAAAAGAGCTCAGAGAGGAGCGAGAGATGCACAACAGTGTTGGAAACAGGGCTGTAGCGATACGATATACGATATTCGGCTCACGATACGATATATATATCAGTATTCATCTTGTGAGTGTTCCAATGACTGTTTGAATTAATTGAACTGAAAGCATCAATTACACATTATATGGCTGGCCAAAGATTTGTTGAGAAAAATAGTTTCATTTATGGAAACAGTGCAAATTGTTGCTTGCAAGCTTTTTAAAGGTGGGGTAGGTGATCTTTGAAAAAAAACGGTTCCAGCAATCCAACTCAAGTGAGATGTTGAAAAATATACACTCCCTCCCTCCTCCCAAAGGCTCTGCCTCCTCCTCTTCAGCTCACCCCTCGAAACCACGCCTTCACATGATTCATGACTACATGAACGGCAGGGAGGGAGGGAGGGGTGGGTGGGAGTGCATTGATATTTGATGGACGTATTAGGCAGCCAATGAAAGTAATGATGATCACTATTTTGATTGGTCAGAGTTATTCTCTGAATATACCCTCTAGACTGGACCAAAACGTTTTGTTTTTTTTGCAAACATTTTATTTCAGTGGGTGCAATGGGAATGTGAAAAGGTTTTCAGGCAATATTGAAAAAAAGTGCTGCAAAAAAGGATCTCTCACCCTACCTTTAATGGTGGGACACAATGGAGAGTTAAAGTACAGCAAGTGGCCTTCTTTGGCAGCTTTTTTGGCTTGATACTAAACATATGAGGTAGTTACTAGCCATTCTAGGCTGGCAACGATTAAAATTTTTAATCGCGATTAATCGCATTATTTCCCCAATTAATCACATTGTGTACGAAAAATCAAATAATGAATTCAAAAGTAGTGTAAAATGCACTTTTATTTAAATGTTCTGCTGCCATATGAACTAAAGTGTCATAACATTTGTTGTTCAAACACTTAACATCAGCACTTGTCAGTGACACATATTTAGTGTAAATCTCATCTTAAAAAATGTAAAATAAAATAAAATAAAGCTTATTGCCACTGCCAGGGCATTCATGTCATCCTGTTTTAATGAAAAATAAAAAAGTCTACAAACAAAATCCAACAAAATGATTGTAGTTCAGCACAATCAGAACATTAAAACAGGTAATTTCTGAGGTAAAAGCAGAAACTTTTAACGGGGAGTTCAACTTGTCAGTTGTTACAAATAACCTTGTTTCTGTTGAATCCTCCGTCTGGGAGAACTTTAAAATGAAAATGTCCATGTTAAAGTTCAGTAACTTTACCAATCCCTGTATCATTCATTCTTTCCATTTTCAATTGTCAATCAAAAATTAAAAAAAATTAAAAAGTGACATTTTATTACGTTTTTAAAATCTAACTTAAAAATGATAAAATACCTGTTTTTTTTATATTTCAATTTTAGACTTGGATCAAAAATACGCAATGAAAAACGGGCCACAGAACTGAATTTCTTTTATAATGGAGGACTGGACTTTCTATTGTCATTACACATCTGTGCCACTAGATGGAGCCGCACTGAAGTAACCAGTAAAGGGCCGTATACTCTCGCGTCAATGTGTCGCCGTCAGTTTGTCGCAGAGATGCCGCAGACACTTTTGATTTATACTCGCGCGGTCTCCGCTATGTTCCAACCACAACACGAGAGGGACGATCAGTTTGAAAAAGTCCACCAATGCTGCAGTACTTTTTGGGGGCTTAATTCATCATGCTTCTTAAGGATTGTGTTTACTCTCGCAGCAATGTGTCGCAGTTATCTTGTCGCCAGTATGCCGCAGTTATTTTGGATTTATGCCCAAACGCGGTCTCCACTATGTTATTCCAAGCCACAACGCGAGAGCGACAATCACAAACTAGCTAAACTTACTAAACTTATCTCTTGTGTTTTTCCACTTCCTCACCGTCTCGGCCGTATCCAGACCCACATTCATCGCTATCTCCCTCCATGAATTACTAGAATATGTGCTGTCTTTGTAGTGTGGAGAACCAGAATCGTACAGATGTGGGTACTTCCTCATTTCTTCAATGACGCGCTCTTTTCTATGCGGATGTAGAATTGACCAATCAGAGGCCTCCTTTCGCTCCTCTCTCCTCCCCCTCTTCACACTCTCTGCGTAGTGTCTGCGTCGAGTTACTTTTTTGGGAGTCTCTGCGTAGTGTCTGCGTAGGGTGTTAATATTGTATGTTAATATTTAACATTGCACTCATCTCATCAGAGTAGCTGGAGGACTTAATGGCTCTTCCTGCAAAGTTCAGGAAGAGCACCCCTGCAGGATATGGGGGGTTTTGAAAGAAGCTTAGAATATTGATACCCGCGGCTGAAAAATCGATACTCTCTGGGGAAATAAAATATCAATATATATCGCAGAATCGATAAAATTGCTCAGCTCTAGTTGGAAATCAAATCATATTTGTTAATATGCATCCATTTTTACATCTCGGGCCTCCGACACACTCCAATAAAAGTGAGTCAGGGAGGCAGCTTAGAGCAACTGTGTTGGTCAAAGGAAAAAATGTCATTTCCAACAGTGCAGTGAATTGTAATGATGACCTGCCACATAGGCAGCATCCATGAAAGGCCCCCGAGGAGCAACGATGTTCAGGGGATCCACGCTCGGTCAATAAACGTGTCATTTAAACGACCCTCTCCGTCACCGAAGCTCCTTCACTGAACCGTCTCTAGATGTGTGTAGTCTAGATGAGCGCCCATTTCTTCCCTCAACCGTTTCCTCCTCCCGTTTATGTCCGGTCAGAGAGTTAGCATGAGTTTCTGCCATTTATTTATTTATTTTTATCAGTTTTGGTTTCTGTAGCGCAGGCTTTGAAGACTGGTCGGTCCGTTCGCCCTCAGGAGCTCGCTTCACTTTTGTTCTCTTAACGTGAAATAAACGATTCGCCACATTTCGCTTGTTGTCTGGTTCCTTCTGGTTTGGGAGAAAAAGGTTATAGTTTTCATTTTGTTGGATGAAGAGGAATCCTCGAGTTAAACTGACATCTCCAAGCCCCGAGGCATTGGACCATCGCCCAGTCGACACGTGCACTGTGGTCACGCTGATCTGCGGTTTTTTTTGAGGAAGGAATGGGCGGTGTGTGTCCAACAGCCAGGCTCTGAGCTGGTATTAGTCCACCTCTGTAACGGCAGCATCAATGCAGAAAGACCACATATTTCCCAGGGAGCGCCACACGCTTTTCAACAAAACCACATTCTCCACACGCTCCAAACAGACATGAACATTTCTGTTAGGGTTAAGGGTTCAGGGGTTAAAAAGGTGAGAAGTGTCCACGCACCCCGGGGGAGGAATTCTTCAGTTACACTGTGCAACCAAACTAAATATTGAACTCTGTTCACCCACACTGTGTTTCAGTGATGTGGAGGAGGCGCCAAAGAAATCTCCAGTGTGAAAGGACACCTCTTGTCCCTTCACTGAAACTTAGCCTTCATGCTTAAGCCACGCCCACTTCCAGCTGCATTTTATGGCTGCATCCAGCTTTTTAACAGCTGCAGCGTCCTCTTCCCCTAACACACTATCCTCTGCAAGGATGTTTGAATTTTGCAAGTGGTACATCACTCTTTATTTTTCTTTTTTTACTGTGTAATGGCCAGAAGTAACTGCTACACTCACAAACATCGCTACTAGCTCCTCGCTCAGCAGGTCTGGACAGGTAAGGAGAGGATAAGAGATGCAACGTGGGCAGGATTCAGAGATAAAAATATTTTAACTTGGATGGATGTGAGTCAGAAGAACAGCCCACTGGGATGCAGAGTTGGGATTATTGACAGTTAACTTCTCTTTTACGGTGACAGTTAAACCCGCGGGAACGCTGGTGAACGGTCCACGAGAAGAGAGAAACTAATGATGGCAAAAGCTACAGCAGCAACTAAAAATAACAGCTACATAATAGAAACAGCTTGGTAGCTTTTGGTCAAAACACACTGAAGCCTGTCGTGGCCCGCTCTTCCCTGTTGTCTTCTCTCACGCTAATGTCATGCTGAAAAGAATATTGACACGCCTGTCTGGTCGATGGATGGAGCCAGAACAGAAAACACAGATGGCTCAAAACCTTTACGTTTTAATGAATCAATAAATAACATCAGCAGCTTAAAAGGAGTTTAAAAAATAGACCAGGGTTCACATATTTTTATTTTGTCACAAAAGGCATGGATATCAAGTGACTCTAGTGTCCAGCTTCACCTTCAGCCTTCTCAGCCCTCAGTGAACATCATCCTCACACGTCCCTGACATGGATTCATCAAAGATATTAGAAAGAAGCCTGCGTTTCTTCTTTTACGTTACCGTTAACTACACAAGCTTGACGCGAATCTCTAGCAAACGGGAGCTGTTTTTCACCAGAGCTTTGGCTAGCTCTGACAGTGTTCAACGTTAGCTGTAGCGAACGGCAGTACTTTGTTTTACCGCAAAATATGAAAACGATTGAAACCATAACTCACCAAATTCCATCCACTGGTGAATGTAGGTAGGAAATGTGAACGTACGCTTGTCTGCCTCGTCCCCGACGTGGACAGCGCTAGCTCCTGCTTCTAGTCCCGCTCAGAAATGTAACCTCTAAGCACTTCAAGTCCACATTAATGAAGAACGTTCTTATGACTGGAATAATGGAACAATCTGGCCTGACTGGTTCTGGACAGGATTCACTGACCATCCAAGTGTTATGTAAAGGGCCGTTTTCTGAAGTGCTCAGTTTGCTTATTAGGGCAATTATATGATAATTAAAAAAAATATAAAATGTCCAGACTCCGACCCCCCTTCCCCCAAAAAAAGAAAACTCCTCGGATCTACACTATTCACGTAGGTCACCCTTTTTGACTTCATAACAGCAAATTTTGCGGAAAGGTGAGGGATTTTCATGCCTGTACAAAGACGCAGCCGCGGAGGAAGAGAGTGCAGCTCCTGGACTGGCTGCAGTCGCCATCTGTCCCCACCAGAGAACCTGTGGACAATGTCTAAATGGAGAATGAGCTACTGACCCTCATCTTCATTCAGAAGGTGCTGCAGACATTAGAAACTGGTAAAAGCTTCCATGTTTTCCACTGCATCGCTGACCTGAAACGCAAAAATGGTTTTCTTGGGTTCATGACGGCTGAAAAGATTGTCTCAGCCTGTTTTTTTTTTTTTGAGGGGGGCGGGGATTTGGGGTTGTACAATGGAAACCAGTAAGAAAGTCCTCTTCAGGGTTCCCGGGTCTGAAACTCCCTCAGCAGAAGTAAAACAACCAGAGTCCAGCATCTGTATCACCGGCATCTGTGAGGCGGAGCCGGCCAACTCCATTCATAGTCTAATGAGCAGAGTCCGTGTTAAATGAAGCAGAAATCCCCCAAATCCTTTAAAAATCCCTTTCCTGCATGTGGCGTCTAATTGAAAGCGCTCTCTGCAGAGACGAGGCGCTGCTGGGAACCAGACGGATGAATCTGAGACCAGGCCCTTCATCCAGACTGGGAAACACCTCTCCTTTAGGCCGCTTGGTCCGGTCTGATGTTACTATATGAAGCCCTGGACGCCGTCGCCAGCGTCACACCGGCCGCTGCAGAGCAGCGCAGCGTCCTCCATCTGGCGACGCGCTCGTCTACTCTCCCCTCCCACCCAGTTTCCTCCGTTCATGCGCTCGCTGCAGCCCCAACAAGGTCACACGCAGCCTTCAGTCATGCTTTTGACTGATTCAATATCTCCTCCACGTAGCAAAGATCTGTGTGGTGCTGCAACCTGCAGCTGACAACAGCTAACAGTTTTAAAATGAAATGTAACATCAGCAATCTCCCATTAACTCGAAGCGTTTCCTCACAACGTGAGCGGACCTGCAGAGAGCTTCTATTCCAGGACGCCACGGGAGGTTTGAGGGCGAAGCTGCAGCGTAGGTTTCGCTCAGAGTGAGATTATGACTCACAGAAAGAGTGTTGAGAGGAAGAGCTTCTGTGAAGCCTGAAGCTGAATCTTATCAACATTTGTTTTGCTTCTTAGGTTGGTAACCACGAGCTTTTCATCCTGCTGACGTGCAATCAAGTTACCTTTCAGGTGGAGACACTGTGATCTGGAGTTCAGATGTCGACACCGGTGAATATATCACGATTTATGCCGCCCAATATAAAATAGATTTTTCAGCTCCTAATATAGATTTTTTTTCGATTTTTTTCCCCAAAATGACCAATAATAAACAATAAACAGGTAGTTTTGAAGCAAATAGTTTTGACTCAATTTGTCCTCTGAATGATCAATATCATCTGATGAACATATACAGCAACTTGATTTTTCCTCTCTTTTAATTTTGATATCAACTGGGTAGAATATCGCAATATATCGAGATATCGTGATATTGTAACGCGATCCAAGTATCATGATACATATCGTATTGCGAGGTCCTTGCCAATACTTAACCCTAGAGTGATACGATGTAACTGAAGAAGGCAATATATCGTGATATTGTGATAATATTGTATCGCGATCCAAGTATCATGATACATATCGTATTGCGAGGTCCTTGACTATACTTAACCCTAGAATGATACGATGTAACTGAAGAAGGTAATATATCGTGATATTGTGATAATATTGTATCGCGATCCAAGTATCATGATACATATCGTATTGCGAGGTCCTTGCCAATACTTAACCCTAGAGCGATACGATGTAACTGAAGAAGACAATATATTGTGATATCGTGATACTATTGTATCATGACCCAAGTATCATGATACATATCGTATTGCGAGGTCCTTGCCAATACTCACCCCCAATGTAAAGTGCTACGTAGAACCAGGATAAGGTTTTAAAAAGTCACGATATGTAAGCCCTTACCATCCACCATTTATTCCGATGACCTGCACCAAAAGCTGCCAAACTCGTTTTAAAAAAACTGTCCAGCCAAGCGGAGCACGAGCGGATTAGTTTTCTCTTCCAGACCAGGAACACTAAGCTGCTCCCTCTGGACTCCAGACGCTCCAGATGTCTGATCCAGATGGAGACCACCAGGTAAAGACCCGAGAACGACGAGGCATGTGTGCAGTTATCAGGGCCGACATTCAGGTTTCCAGCCGGACCAGGAGTCTCGAACGTTCACGTAAAAGCTTTTACTGCTGATAATTAAAGCAGCGTGACTGCAGCACTAACAGGACAGCAGTGCAGTCACAACATGAGCTGCAGGAAGGCTGTAAATACATCAGCGCTTCCCAGATTAAACCCCTGTGTTGTGGGCCGCCAGGCAGCGCGGCGGTTTCAGCAGGCGGTCCGTGCACAGAGGCTACAGTCCTCCTGCAGCAGTCTCGGGTTCAGGTCCTGGTCTGTGACCCGTTGCTGCACATTTCATCCCTCTGCCCTGGTTTCCTGTCTCTCTCTGTAAATAAAAGCCCACTACACCCACAAGATCTAAAAAACCAAAAAACCCCTATGTTGCTAGATGACTGTCACAAGCAGCCGTCGCATCATGCATGTCTCGTCTACGTGCAACAGTGCCCGCCTCCTCCAACCAGACCCTCACAGGAGATCCTTCCCGCCTGCTGCGACAAGACAGTCCAATCACTCTTTAGTAGAGCTGAGCGATATTATCAATTCTGCGATATATATTGATATTTTATTTCCCCAGAGAGTATCAATTTTTCAGCCGCGTGGGTATCGATATTCTAAGCTTCTTTCAAAACCCCCGTGTCCCACCTTTAAAAGCTTGCAAGCAACAATTTGCACTGTTTAAATAAATGAAACCACACCCCTCACAAGTAGGGGTGTGAAGAAAAAAAACCGATTTGGCAATATATCTCGATATATCTATTTTGTCTGCCCAATATAATATTGATTTTTCAGCTCCAGATACCAATCTTTTTTAGGAAAATACTTAAATGTGTGAAAACACTAATAATAAACAATAAATTGGTTGTTTTGAAGTAAATAGTTTTGACTCAATTTGTCCTCTGAATGATCAATATCATCTGATGAACATATACAGCAACTTGATTTTTCTTCTCTACTTTTAATTTTGATATTACTGGATACGAATATCGTAATATATCGTGATAATATCGCACCGTGACCCAAGTATCTTTATACTTGGGCTGGGCAACAATTAAAATTTTGAATCGCGATTAATCGCACGATTTCCCTGATTAATCACGATTAATCATATTGTACACAGAAAATCTAATAATGAATTCAAAAGTAGTGTAAAGGTCACTTTTATTAAAATGTTCTGCTGCCATATGAACTAAAGTGTCATAACATTTGTTGTTCAAACACTTTTAACATCAGCACTTGTCAGTAACACATATTTAGTGTAAATCTCATCCTAAAAAATGTAAAATAAAATAAATCTTATTGCCACTGCCAGGACATTAATGTCACTCTGTTTTTTAATGAATAATAATTAAAAAAAAAAGCCTACAAACAAAATCCTAACAATCTAGAGGCCACAATCAGAACATTAAAACAGGTAATTTCTGAGGTAACAGCAGAAACTTTTAACGGGGAGTTCAACTTGTCAGTTGTTACAAATAACCTTGTTTCTGTTGAATCCTCCATCTGGGAGAACTTTAAAATGAAAATGTCCATGTTCAAGTTCAGTAACTTTATCAATCCGTAATTATCTGTGTGTCATTTGTTTTTGTTTTTTCAATTTTCAATTGTCAATCAAAAATGTAAAAGATTAAAAAGTTGACTTTTTTATTTTTTTCCATTTTTTAATCTAACAAAAAAAAGCCTAGTTTTTTTTTATATTTCAATTTTAGCAAACAGGCCACAGGATTGAATATTTTTAATATTTTATTGTCTGGTTTACATAACCCAGAAATGGCTTTGTTTTATAATGAAGGAACAGACGTTCTGTTGTCATTACACATCTGTGCCACTAGATGGAGCCGCACTGCAGTAACCAGCTAGAGAACAGCAGGACAGTGAACACATGGAGCAGATCTGATGAAACATGGAGGAATGACGCGATCGTCTTGAACAAAGAGGTTTGAAAGGTTTTTTTTTTACAGACAGAATTGTTAATATTGCTACCTGAGTTGCTACCTGAACTGTAAAGTTCACAGATTTTTACCGTTCTCCATGTCTGTTTTAGCATTTCTGCAAGTTTACCTGCCAATTGTCATCCGGTTCCGCAGCCAGTAACAGACTTTTCAAAACAAAAGCATGTGAGCAACATGCGTTAACGCGCGATAAAATAAATGTCTTGCATTGATAAATTAATGCAATGCGTTAACGCGTTATTATCGCGTTAACTTGCCCAAGCCTATTTTATAAATATTGTCCTTGCCAATACTCACCCCTACTTACAAGATGTCACCAAAATCACTTCATCCCTTTAAAATCTTTCAGAAAATGATGTAAATGTATTTGTAAGATAAATATCGATATATATCGTATCGTGAGCCGAATATCGTGTATCGTATCGTATAGCGAGATTAGTGTATCGCTACAGCCCAACTCTTTAGAGAACTTATTATTATCCAAAATTACTGCAATTTATTATTTCCTTTCAGGGATTAATAAAGTCCTTCTAAACTGAATTAAATCGTTCCTGTATTTTGTGAAGATACAGACGGGATGACATCAGAGCCAGACAGGTTTATCAGCCCGTTTTCAATCATTCGCACCAGTCAACCTCTCAATAATACGTACCACACCACGTCCAGAACAAAGTTAATCTACAAAAAACAAAAAAGACAGGATTTTTAATGGCCATTTATGTCTTTTGTGAGACATTTGGTTTGCGAGCCTGCTAGGATGAGACCTGCACAGCCGTTTGTAGCCGGGATGCCTTTTTTCCTCCCTTTTAATAAGCATTGTCAAGTTTAAATCACTTCAAATTTGATGTCACTGTGACAAAACTGCTTAGCTCATATTCCTTTGTTGTAATCGTCTCCCTCTGCGTTTAAACCGCCGCTATTAACGTTCACACAGACGCACAAAAGAGGAAGATGACCCGTTATCATCTCTGCAGACTGCAGCTGTATCGAGAATGACCGCCGTGGAAACCACAGAGACGCGTCACTGGTCGGTTTATCAGGTTACACCAGTCCGATTGTGCAGGTCAAAATCAACCCCCCCAAACGAATCCACGCACATAAAGAGCAGCAGAAATCCTTCAGCTTCAGCCGTGCAGCGCAGACAACTCAGCATCTCACTGGACTCATTTATGTCTACACAGACGGCAGACAGATGTAGATATCTACATCAACACTGTCTGCAAACTGAAAAAAAAAAAAAAACACATTAAAGCTGCAGCACATGCTGAAACAGTTCACTTACCTGCAGTTTGGAGGTGGATCCAGTGTAATGTCGGCCAATTCCTTCTGAATTCTGAAAAAGCAAATAAAATTGGTTAGGCTCAGACTCTGGAGAGTCCAGATGTGGAGGAGCTGCTCTGCAACGGACCGATCCACAACAACAGACCCAAAACAGTTGGCAGCTGTGTTAAATGTAATAAAAGCAGAAATGAATGATTTTCAAATGTCATCAACAAACACTTTATTCATTATAGAATAAAGAAAATTAGGGGTGTCCGGATCCCGATCCCCTGATCGGATCGGCCTTCGATCTTAAAAATTTAAGGTGGATCGGATCGGCCGATCAACCTTATTTTAACACACCGATCTTTTTTTCATTATTTTTTTCTCAAAAAGTGATCCTAATTAACATAAATTAATAAAGTAATCATATTACACAAACAAAAGTATTTTTTAAACTATATACATTTAATAATTTGCACTGAAATGAGGTTTCCCAGCAGCGCTGTCTTGTATCCACCTTAAAAGTTTCAAGACTGGCGGCATCAGGATAAACTTTAGCAAAACTATCAGCAGTGTGGCAGCGCTATAAAATTACAAAGACCGACGCTTCAACTGCGACTTGCAACGTGTGTAAGGCTGAGATATCACGAGCGGGAAGTAAGAAGAGAGTTTACAACACCACCAATCTAATCAGACACTTAAAAAAGCACCATCCTAGCGAGCAGGATGCCTTCTGTCAGGCGTCGGCAGCAGCTTTAATGCTGGATGCACTACAGCAGCAAACGCTCTGTGAAACTTTTAAAAGAAAGGACAAACTCCTGAAAGACTCGGAGAAATACAGAAAAATCACCGAGCTAATCACTGAATGTGTTACTGAGGACGACCAGCACATTCAGTTTGTGGAATACAAGGCATTTAACCGGCTCATTAATTACCTCGAGCCTCGTTCCCGTCATTACATGAACGACAAAGGACACAAAGGTGCGCGAACATGTGCAGCGGGTCTTGAAAGAAGTTAAGTTAATATTTTATGTTATTTTTATTCTGATGTGATTTCATTGATTGCAAAGACTTCTGCTAGTGTTTTCATTGCCTTAAACTGCTAGCCAAGTTCACCTGCTGCTATTTAAATGGAAGTGCTATGTTCTTTGGTACTGAGACTGTTGAACAGTCACTGTTCTGTAACTAAATGTGTTTTATAATAATTAAAAAAAAAAAAAAAGATCAACACTGGAACCCGGAGCTCTCAGGCAGCAGGCAGGATTAATCCCTACATGGACTCAGGAACGTTTCTGGAAACTCGCCTCTACAAACACAGTCGGCCACGTCCACATCACAAAGGAGGATACATGAAAGTGATACAGGAAGGACACCATCTTCTCTGGGCCGAGGCTCGTTTAAAATGAGCTAAAATGGAAAAAAAACGGTCCTGAAATTATTTTTGGAAACCACGGACTCTGACCTTAAGAGCAGCTTTTCATCAGTGCTCACTTCAAAATCCTGCATCTCTGACGGTACGGAGGTGCATCAGTGACAAAAGAATAGATCAATTCTGAAAGGTATGTACGGCTTTTAGAGCAGCAGGTGATGCCATTCAGCCTCGCATCTCTCAGCAGGACATCGCTGGACAGACGAGTCCAGACGATGTCCAGGTGCTGAACGAGCATCTCCAAACATTTATCTGACCAGAACGAGACATGGCTGGGCCCTCACCGTTTAGCGCTGGTGGACAGAAGCTTGGAGGTCTTGCTCATGCTGGCTTTGCTTTCTCGTTTCCTCGGATGGTTCTCCTGCTGCTGCTGCTGCTGCTGCTGCTGGTGGTGATGGTGACTCGATGATGAGGAGGAGGAGGAAGAGCTCGTGCTGGCACGGGAATCTTCATCCGACATACCGAGCCTTGGGAGCGAGGGATGAACTCAGATTAAAACTGACCAAAGGAAATCTGACATTTTACGCGGCGGACCGGCTCCTGAACGAACACAAACACAGCTGGAGTTAAACAGCTGGAGCGCTGCAGCGGCATCACATTTACATGATGTAAATTAAACTCCTCCACACTCTGACCGACAACGTAGACCGGTGATGTCCTGCAAAACGCCCAATAAATTTAAACGGACTGTTAAAGAGGTCTGCTGAACTGTTTTCTGCACTTTTTTTTTAAATCAAAGTTTAAATCAGCATCCATATTTATTTGCTTTTTCAGTCTGTTTGTTAAAATGCATGTAGAATATTAAAGGCTGGCTGGTTACTGGTCATGTTGTAATCACTGGTAATGGCTGCAGAAACTCTATTTCAGCGCAGGTTGGGTTGCTTCTACCAGATTTACTCTCCACCTTTCTTGAGCGTGTTAAACTTTCTCCTCCGGGACGTCCACAGCAGGTCGTCTCAGGTCGTCTCAGGTGAGGGCAGAGATGTAAACCTCCCACCTCTGCTGGAACAGACGGCCGGGACGGGAGTTCAGAGTTACTCTAGATGGGTTTTTTCCTGACAGGAACAGGAGGCCACAACAACTGGATGACACTCAGTGACGTCATGAAAACTTAGATAAGACAACAGGACTTGTGACCAGTATCTGAGATAAACCTGCGTGTTATCAAAGCTCCACCCCCAGACTGGTTGCCTACCAGACCCACCTGGGTCCTGGTCCAGATGCAGGACTCTCTGGAGACCGTCTGGGGGAGGGGGGCTCGGTATTGACCCTGGAGAACTTCTTCCCACCGACGGGACTATTTTCCTCCTTCATGAGGCGGAGTTGCGACCTCAGCTAATATTCGCTCTCCGGTCGGTATTTTTAGCCGCGGCAGCTGCGAGCAGGTCGTCCGGTAGAAACGGCAGGGCCACCGGACCACGCGGCGGTAACCCCCGGACCACGCATCACCACCTCCGCCGTCGGACCGGAGCACCGCGGAGGAGAAACGACGCCGACGGGGCGATGTCGCAGTCGGCAGAGCCCCCCTCTGACACCGCGGGGGAGGAGGGGGGGGGGGGGGGGCGCACGGTTCAGCTGTCTTTCTTTAAAAAACTCACCGCGACGTCAAAAACCGAACCCGCCGCTCGGTGACGGTTTTCCGCCGGGTTTTAGCAGCTAAAGCCGACGACGAGCAGCGGAGTCTCGGTCTCGTGCCGCTAGCAGAACCGGACACATCCGCGCTCCCTCACGGCCCCCTTCACGAACACGCGACGTTACGTTACCGCTCCCGGTGTTGGAAATATTTGATTTCAGGTACCTTTCTTTGTGTGTGTGTGCACAGACGGTGCGCGTGTGCCTCCGCCGCCTGGACGCACGAGAGTCAAACTACGTCACTGAGCGCAGCTGAAACTTCCGGTCACCTTCTTGTCTGTAAAACACGGAGAAACTCGAGGCGGTTCCCCCCAATTAAGACGTTTTATTTTATTTTCATTTCAAACCGAAGCTTGATTGAACCCTGAATGATCACAACAGTCGGAGTAAAGCAGCCGATATGTTCCAAAAATATAACAAATTAAAGGAAATACAGTCCTCCAACAGTTAATACCCCTCTCCTTTACAAAAAAAATAAATAAATAATAATAATAATTATTATTATTATTATTATTACGTAAAAACAGTGTTAAGAAAATAAAACTAAAATGAACAAAATCACCTTTTTCACTTTAATTATTTATTTAACTGAAATGAAGCCCCCCAAAAATATAATAATGATGCTCATATGCAGATCCACCTGTATCAACCTCTCACCATATTTGTTGATCTTTGTTTTTCTTCACATTAGTGACTTCAGAATTAACTTCAGAACACCAAGGCCCAATTTGAAATGTGAAAAATCTCCACGTCCCACCGAAACCTCTAATCACAACTGTGATCAACATACAGGACCAGGAACCATGATCCGATATCAATGTAAGGGGTCAACAAATAAGGTGACACTTGTCATATTAAGTTAAGATGACAATAGAATAACACTTAATTGGGTTGTTTTATTACTTCTTAATGTTTTTTAACCATGTCATTAATATTTTACAGTAATTAAAAACATATTTTAAAAAGATCGAGGATTTAAAACACATTTGTTTAATTTTAATGACCTGTTTAGGAGCATTAACTTAAACACGGCCTTGACTCCTTGATTTACTTGTAAACATCTGTCCCCCCCCCCCCTCTCCATTTGCACCCAGACTCATCTGGTACAGGAGTTCATGGTCTCGCGGCTAGAAAACAGCCACAGACCACCAGCCCTCCGCCGCCGTGCTCGGTGGTGATGAGGAGCACGGTGGTCAAGCAGCTCCACGGTGGTCTCATCTGTCCTGGGGTCCCTGGTCCAAATGTTGTCTGGTTGGTCCAACGCTTTCATTCAACTAGAGTCCACGTGGGGCTTTTGCGTACCTCACAAAATCCCCAAATGCAGCGGTGACGACCGGTTTCAACCGGCCCTGCCGCCCAGCGGTACTCAGGTTTCACATCAGCATTTATTTAGCTCAGTCGGGCCTTAGGTTTAAAGAAGTAGTTCCTGCCTTTTTTTTTTTTTTTTTTTTTGGGGGGGGGGGGGGGGGGGGGGTTTCTAAACATTGCACAGCATTGCAAGACCATTACTTATGTCCTTCCCTCTTTGCACAGCTGCTGGTGATCAGTGAGGTGAGGATGAGGAGCACCTGACTGCTCCAGCCTCGTCCTCCGTCCTCTCAGCCGCCGTGTCTCCGTTCACAGCTGCACATATTTATTTTTGAGCTGCCATCTCATACCCACTGGCAGCTGCAGCGCCAACCCCCAGTAAATAAGAGAAGAAGACAGCAAAGAGGAAGAGATAAAAGAAGAAAAACAGACTGAAACATCAGGAACAGCGCTGAGGGAGCTGAGATGTTGCTGCGTCTCTGTTTGCCTTCTGCAGCAGCTTCAGTGGTGCTGATGAAAGAGGAGAGATGACACATCTGGATGGTGTCATCTCCACCCGTCACCCACCACTCACCCACCCGTCACCTACCCGTCACCCACCACTCACCCACCCGTCACTCACCCGTCACCCACCAGTCACCCACCAGTCACCCACCCGTCACCCACCCGTCACCCACCAGTCACCCACCGTCACCCACCGTCACCACCCGTCACCCGTCACCCACCGTCACTTACCCGTCACCCACCCGTCACCCACCCGTCACCCACCAGTCACCCACCCGTCACCCACCCGTCACCCACCAGTCACCTACCCGTCACCCACCAGTCACTTACCCGTCACCCACCCGTCACCCACCAGTCACCCACCCACCCACCCGTCACCCACCCGTCACCCACCAGTCACCGTCACCCGTCCCCCACCCGTCACCCAGTCACCTACCCATCACCCGTCACCCACCCGTTAGTCACCACCCGTCACCCACCAGTCACCCCACCAGTCACCCCCCGTCACCCACCCGTCACCCACCAGTCACCCGTCACCCACCCGTCACCACCCGTCACCCGTCACCCACCAGTCACCCACCCGTCACCCACCAGTCACCCACCCGTCACCCACCCGTCACCCCCCCACCCAGTCACCCACCAGTCACCCACCCGTCACCCACCAGTCACCCACCCGTCACACCCCCCACCCACCCGTCACCCACCAGTCACTTACCCGTCACCCACCCGTCACCACCCGTCACCCACCAGTCACCCACCAGTCACCCACCCGTCACCCACCAGTCACCCACCCGTCACCCACCCGTCACCCACCAGTCACTTACCCGTCACCCACCCGTCACCCACCCGTCACCCACCAGTCACCCTCACCCGTCACCCACCCGTCACCCACCAGTCACCCACCAGTCACCCACCAGTCACCCACCCGTCACCCACCAGTCACCCACCCGTCACCCACCCGTCACCCACCAGTCACCCACCCACCGTCACCCACCGTCACCCACCAGTCACCCACCGTTACCCGTCACCCACCCGTCACCCACCAGTCACCCACCACCCACCGTCACCCACCCGTCACCCACCCGTCACCCACCGTCACCCACCCGTCACCACCAGTCACCCACCAGTCACCCACCCGTCACCCACCCGTCACCCACCCGTCACTTACCCGTCACCCACCCGTCACCCACCAGTCACCTACCCATCACCCACCGGTCACCCACCGGTCACCCACCAGTCACCCACCACTCACCCACCACTCACCCCCGTGGGTGACGGGTCTCGAGGCCCCGGACCCCCGGACCCCCACTGATGGAAACACATCTATTAATCCTTTGTCAGCAGTGAGTCTGGACTTATGTTCATGTTTGGTTTTATCTTTGCACTAATAAAAGTTATTTGTTGTTGTCCACTGAGGTTGAATTTGTCTGACACTAAGAGCCATTATGATTTTACTCGGTTCCAGTAAGAACACACATACTAGTAGGGGTGAGTACAGTGATCCATCGCCAATTCGCGGTTTAAGTTCCGCGGTTTTAGTTATTCATGGATTCTTTCAGAAATATATAATATAATTTAAAAAAAATTAAAAAATCATGGAAACATCACAGGATGTTGTGCGCGTTGTCTCACAGCGCAGAAATGCTGTGAGCCAGCCTGGCCCCTTTAAGAAGGTGGCCTTATGGGTAATGATGTGGCCTTATGGGTAATGGTGTTTGTGTGTTGTGGGACGGCAGAAGAAAACGGGGTTAGATGAAAAGTGTAGTGAGCATCAACAGCAGCCCAGCGTGTATAGATTTACATTCTCTGTTAACCAACAGGAGCCCAACAATACAACCTGTGTGATGTTACAAGTTCCTGCAGTGCCAGAATAAAGTGCTCGTTCCCTGCAGAGAAAACTGGACTTTTTGTTTTGTTGTTGTTAGCTTGTTAGCCGCTAATTACGAGCCAAAAATAGCACAATACCAGCAGTTTGTTTACTACGGTTCAGAGACCAGAGGCTGTGAAGGTAACAGAAAGACCACAGTTGAGCCTTTGTCTTGTTTCACTGCAGTGCCTCGATACTTTTTTGGGGTTTTTAAACATATTTTAAACACATTATTGAGGCTTGGGGGGGCTCCGGCTCCAGATCGTGGATTTAGATTTACGTGGGGGGGGGGTCCCCATTAACCACGAATTATAAGGGATCACTGTATTGCTATATTGTACCCAGTTAATATCAAAATTAAAAGTAGAGATGAAAAATCAAGTTGCTGTATATGTTCATCAGATGATATTGATCATTCAGAGGACAAATTGAGTCAAAACTATTTGCTTCAAAACAACCTATTTATTGTTTATTATTAGTGTTTTTGCACATTTAAGTGAACGAATGAATTTTCCTAAAAAAAATCGATATTAGGAGCTGAAAAATCGATATATATCGAGCGGCTGAATATCACGATATATCGCCAAATTGATTTTCTTCCACACCCCTACATACTAATAACCATAAATATAAAAGAAATGAAAGACTGGTGAGTAAAACAAAGTAACAGGTGAGGAGGGGCTGGATGAGACTCATGAATCATTTTTTTTTTTTAAATGCAGCAGCAGAGATCTGTAAATTTAATTCTGAAGAAAAAAAATTGTTTGAGGCGGAAGAAAGTATATTAACTGTTTTTGTTGAAGTTTTCCCATTCTCACAATATTCATACTGTATGTAGACTTTTTTGCATTACAAGGAAATATACTGGGTAAAAGTTTGAAGTGAATTTCTCCATTTATTTATTTGTTTGTTTGAGGAGTTCAGAACTGAAAGAGGGTTTATTTTATCCTGATAATTACTTATTTTATCCTGATAATTACTAAATCCAACGTCGGACTCATTGGGGGTCATTCAGTTCAACTACAACAGCAGCAGCGTCATATCAGTTTAAAAGCCTTTACAAAGTTCTTTTCCTGTCAGCTCCATGACATTTATGAGATAGCAGATAAAACATTTATTACAGTTTCTTTAAACATACGGAAACAGTTATAAAGATGTGCTTTAATTGATCTTACATATCGCTTCTTGACATAACTTTCTAACCTTGCGAGCAAAATATTTTATCTAGGGCTAGGCAACGATTAAAATTTGTAATTGCGATTAATCGCATGATTTCCCTGATTAATCACGATTAATCGCATTGTATACGCAGAATCAAATAATGAATTCAAAAGTAGAGTAAAATGCACTTTTATTTGAAATGTTCTGCTGCCATATGAACTAAAGTGTCATAACATTTGTTGTTCAAACACTTTTAACATCAGCACTTGTCAGTAACACATATTTAGTGTAAATCTCATCTTAAAAAATGTCAAAATAAAATAAAGCTTATTGCCACTGCCAGGACATTAATGTCATCCTGTTTTTATAAAAAGTAAAAAAAAAAAGTGTGTGTATGCGCGTGTGTGTGTGTGCGTGCGCGTGTGCGTGTGCATGTGCGTGTTACAGATCCGGTACGTGAGTCCCCAGGAACCTCAATGGCGTGAAGCAGAGTGGAGCAGAATTCCTCCACAACAATGTGAGCGGCTGATCCACTCAGACAGACAATGACTACTTCAGTCTATTGTGGGAACTCGCTCTCTCTTTTTTATTTTTTTTTCTGGCTTCATTTTTATTATGTCATAATGTCACAGTAGGAAAAAATATGTTGTTGCCAAGAACATTTACACACAGTTGATTACTCCATTCACAAGCGATTCAGCAGCCTCGTCAGGACGGATGGTAAACAGTTTCTATAAGTGAATATAACGCAGCGTTAAAGCGCCAGCTGGTAGTAATGAGACCAGATCACTAACAGCTGCTGGCCTCAGTTACTGCCCAGCACTAAAAACAGTGCTACCTCAGTTTGAATGACACTTTTAAAAGGCCGTTATACCGCCTGATAAACGCCTCCACGTGTGGAATTTACTGCAGCTTCAGCGTTGCAGTAAGTGGCTGATGTGAAAGGTGGATAATTATGAAGCGTCACTTTTATTGGCTTTTCATGGCCGGTCTTCTGGCATCCAGAAGATCTTCCAGACCGAAGACAGAAGGCGAGATGAGCTTTTCTGTTCATCACGTATGAAGATGAGACTCATGTGTCCCTCTGCGGCTGGTACCATGATGTTACCTGCTGGAAATCCGGCCCACAGCGTTACCGTCGAAGCTTTAGCTCCCAGGATTTATGTGACTAATAAACTGTAAACTCAGTTCAGGATGTTTAACGCCGTTTTCTGTTTGGTTCGTCCTGAACGCTTCATGTGTATTAGATGTGCCCAGTTCTGACGGACTGGTGGGCAGTTCTGGACTCGGAGGCTGCTGGTTTTTCCCTTCGCCTGCATTCGCAGGAGTCTGTGGTCAAACAGGCAGGAAGTGTAACAGAACCGTCACCTACTCGGACCTTTCAGCAGTTGGGTTGGGGTTGGGGTTAGGTTAGGTCCGTTACAGGGGCAGGAACCGTGGGTCTACAACTATTCTTCAGCAGTTTTTGGTTCTGATGGAGTTGACAGAAAAGCAAAAATCTGACCAACTGTAGGGAGGTGTGACGGCGGCGATGAATCAGACTCACGCTCACACCACCTTCCTACTCAGCGCCACACCCAGCGGCCCGTCTGGGGCGGCTGCACTGAACTACCCACCTCCAACCGGGGGCTTGTTTCAGTCCCGTAGAAATCCCTGAAGGTTACAGTCCAGTTAAGGAGCTGTGAACCGGATCCCTGCTGACGGTGGAGTCTTGCTCAACGTTCTGATGCAGGTGGACCGCTTCAAGACCCAAGAAGAGGAGTCCAGCTGTCTTCTGTTCAAACCTCTGAGAATATGTCTTAGGTAGTCATTTATCTCCTACTAACATGCTTAAACCCTTTTCAAGAAAAGGGCCGGACCTGCACAGCGGGTCTCCTGAAGCCCGGACGAGGTTCTCCTTGTTCAACACGCTCATATGTTTGCTACATTGTCAGCAGTAGCAACGGCGCGTCTGCTCTAGCGGCGTCTGCTCTAGCGGCGTCTGCTCTAGCGGCGTCTGCTCTAGCGGCGTCTGCTCTAGCGGCGTCTGCTCTAGCGGCGCTGAGCGTCTGCTCTAGCTCTAGCGGCGTCTGCTCTAGCGGCGTCTGCTCTAGCGGCGTCTGCTCTAGCGGCGTCTCCTCTAGCGGCGTCTCCTCTAGCGGCATCTGCTCCAGCGGCGTCTGCTCTAGCGGCGTCTCCTCTAGCGGCGTCTGCTCTAGCGGCGTCTGCTCTATCGGCGTCTGCTCTAGCGGCGTCTCCTCTAGCGGCGTCTCCTCTAGCGGCGTCTGCTCTATCGGCGTCTGCTCTATCGGTGTCTCCTCTAGCAGCGTCTGCTCTAGCGGCGTCTCCTCTAGCAGCGTCTGCTCTAGCGGCGTCTCCTCTACCACGCGTTACGCCTCAATAACGTCCATCATTATGCAGAGCTGAGGCTTGTTTATTCACGGCCAAACTTTGGCCTTTTCCCGCCGTATCGATCGACTCCCTCGCCCGGCAAATGTTACATTATTATCCTTCTCCTTTCCTGCCAGACGCTCCCTGCTGCACCTTTGAAAGGAGGAATCAGAGATCAGGAGGAGCCCGCCTCAACCCCTCCCGGCGCGTCAGCCGTAATTAAGTCTGGCACCGTTAACGCCGCTCTGCTAATTTGGTGAGGCCTGCAGAGGCTGAAACCGCAGCAGAGTGGCGTCTCCCGCCCCGGACGAGGTGGGCGCGGCCGCCGTGAAGAGGGACTTCAACAAGTGTTGGTTTGTTCAGCGGTTTATGCAGCTTTCAACACGCGTGGCTGCAGTCACAACCCCCCCCCCCCCCCCCCCCCCCCCCCCATCTGTTTGGAGCACGTTCATCCTCTCTGTGTTTGTTGTATTTAATGTGGAGAGCTTTGGTTAAACCTTACAAACATGCCCTCACAGTCAGTTTAGACCCAGGTCAAGTATTCCCTTGTTCCCTGAAGCATAGATCAATTTAGAATTTATAAATGACCTGTCTGACATTTAGAAATGCATGATTAATCCTTGATATTTCAGTTATTACACCACTCACTTTTTAATTAAAACTTATAAAACTGTGATGGGTAGGGTTGGGCACCGAAAAACGATTCCAAGTAGGAATCGGTTCCTAACGTCCGGTTCTGGAATCGTTTAGAAGATTTTTGAATTTCGATTCCTAAATGTCCGCGCTACTTTTTTTTTTTTTTTGATGTACTGCACTAGTTTGATGATGTTACTCCACCCGGCGTACTCAACTCCGCGCTAGTGGCGACACCACGTCCGTCGCCAACGGGACTTCACTCGCCACATCATGGATCCCAAGAGACGCCGCTCTGGAGTTTGGCTGCATTTCAGTCCGGGAAATGACGTCTACCTGGCGCAGTGCAACACCTGCGGGAAGCGTGTTACTGCCAAAGGAGGGAGCACGACTAATATGGCAAAACACCTTCACCTGCATGGCATCAGAAAAATAAACGAGTGTACCGTATATAATTCACTGCGTTGCTCCCGTCGCTTCTTCGACTTTAAGAGTCTGTCTTCATCCAGAAACTCTTGCCTTCTCATATACAGTGGTACCTCTACTTACGAACGTTTCTACATACGAAATTTTCAGGTTACGAAACGCCTCAAAGGGAAAATATTGCCTCTAGTTACAAAAGAAATTTCAGGATACGAAAGGTAAAAATCCAGTAGCACTGCTACTCGCAGCTCCCAAAGTTTACTGAATGTAAACATACTTGTAGCTGCTCTGCCATTGGCTATCTATCAGCTAGCATCTACCTGGCATCCCATTGGCTAGGAGGCCCCTTGTCTGTATGAGCGTAACCCAGCAACCAGGTAAACAAACAATTTTTACTTCCACCAAGGAGGTTATGTTTTTGTCGGCGTTTATCTGTTCCTGAAAGAGCAGATATGGTCATCTTCCTAAACAAAAACTGTTGATTTAATTTTTTGTTGGGAAAAATGTATTTTGGAGGCCCACTGCCAACTGTAAGTTGTTTAACATTTAGGCTGTGAGTGAATTCTGTGTCTGCATACGTGCATGCAAGCATGTGGAAGAATAAAAATGGCCTGTTGCCTGTGTAAATGTGTCACAGTTTTTTTTATGATAAATTCTACTGTTAGATAAGTCGCAATCTGTTGACCTACACATCAAAGAATCGGAATCGAGAATCGTTTTGAATGGGAATCGAAACAGAGAATCGGAATCAGAATCGTTAAAATCCAAACGATGCCCGACCCTAGTGATGGGCTGGAGACATGTCCAGGGTGGACCCCTGCTTTCACCCACAGATAGATGGGACCAAAGATAGAACCAAACGGGTCTGGATGATGGATGGATGTAGGCTATGCAATCCCTCGTGCCTCTGCAGTGACAACAAACACTTCAAATATGCTGCTTTGATGTCCTGCTTTAGTTCGGACATGAAAATATAAGTCATAAACCATGCACGCATATTCTATTAAAAGTGAAATTAGTAAAAACACACGGGAACTGCTGGATTTCATGATATAACCACGGGTAAGGACATTAAACACACCCCTCACTGGAAGCCTTGCTCATGCAGTCCGGTCTGCAGGGCAGACGTTGCATCTCCTCCTCTGTCCACTTGTGTGGGGCTCCTGTGAAACTGGTCCAGATTGCTGCGTGGCCTTTACCAGAGCTGCTGAGGCTGCCGTGTGGGGGAGGTGTGGTTGTCATTCATTTAACGCTCCCAGCAACTGCAGGTCTAAATGACGTCATCAATGTTTACCTCGCTACCTGCTCTTCTCCCTGGGAGTCATCGGGGCTGCGATGACTCGTCCGCCTCCTCACCTCGCTCAGTACGTCTCGCTGCATTAACCTCCGTCACTGAAAAGGCCCTTCAGGTCCTCTCATGTGGTTCTGACCCTGGCCAGCCTCTCTGCAGATTCGGATCTCGTGACCTGATCCTGCAGCCTCTGATCTCCGTGGTCGCTGCTGCTTGTGCTTAGTATGTACGATTAGGGGTGTGAAAAAAAATCAATTTGGCAATATATCGCGATTTTCGGCTGCCCAATATAATATCGATTTTCAGCTCATAATATCGATTTTTTTCAAAAACACTAATAATAAACAATAAATAGGTTGTTTTGTTTTGACTCAGTTTGTCCTCTGAATGATCAATATCATCTGATGAACATATATATATATATATATATATATATATATATATATATATATATCACAATATTGCGATAATATCGAATTATGACCCAAGTATCATGATACATATCGTATCGTGAGGTCCTTGCCAATACTCACCCCTATGTACGATCCTGTTTTACTAGTTTGAAACTGTGCAGGTCTTATGTGAGGTTGAGCTCACATAGGATGGATAAATACTTAACAGATACTTTAAGTTTGAAAATGGTGAGGGGAAATTCACAGATGGAAATGTGATGCTGCTGAATGGACCCATCGCATCTGTTGTGGTCGGCACTGACTGACTTACGTTTCAGAGTCAGGAGCATGTCAGGGTCGCGTATACCGTCGATCCAAGACAGAAGCATAAATCAGTCATGAAGAAGTCCTTGTGGTGCTCGTCAAATACAGATGTTGTGGTCCCATCACTGTGAAGGAGCCCCTCCACACCCCAGATGCTGAACCGCTGGACGTGATGTTGTTGCAGAGGCATTTCTACTCAGAGACACCTTGTTTTGTAACAGCATACCACACGACTAGTGCGTACGATTTTGACAAAATGTAGCACATACTATGCAGTGTTCAATCTCCTTTGTGTGGACTGGGCTTCCAGTTTCCAGGACTAGAGCTGAGAGATTTTATTGGCTCTGCGATATATATCAATATTTTATTTCCCCAGAGAGTATCGATTTTTCAGCCGCAGGTATCGATATTCTAAGCTTCTTTCAAAACCCCTGTGTCCCACCTTTAAAAGCTTGCAAGCAACAATTTGCACTGTTTAAATAAATGAAACTATTTTTCTCAACAAATCTTTTATTCATTTTGTCCAGCATTTGCAAGCTGCCTGTCAGCCATATAATGTAAATTGATGCTTTCAGTTCAATTAATTCAATCAAAGTCATTAGAACACTCACAAGATGTCACCAAAATCACTTTGTCCCTTTAAAATCTTTCAGAAAATGATGCAAATGTATTGTAAGATGAACATCGATATATATCGTATCGTGAGCCGAATATCGCATATCGTTTAGCGATATTAGTGTATCGCTACAGCCCTATTTAGGACCTGCAGCACGTGAGACATGCCTGGATGGTTTGTCTTGCAGACTATATCCCAAAATGCAAAGAGCCACGACGGCAGGAGCTGCTTGCCGTTGGTCACATGACTGGCGTCCGTTTGTGCAGAGCCCGGTTGTTTTGTCCCGTATGCGACATTGTCGGTGCAGTATGCAGTTTTGAGAACAGCCGGAGTCTGTGCAACCTGCTGATGCTGCATGTGATATCAGATAAGCTACGAGCACAACAGCTCACATTCATGCACGTCACTGCAGATTACAAACACATTTCTGCTGTGTTCAGCTTTCCATCTGTTTAACAGATTTAATTTAATTTTTTTATTCTCATTCATGGTTTTATTCTCTGCTTTTTTTTATTCATTTACTTTTGGGGAAAGTATTAGATTCAATTCAAGTACTAAAACAAATCAAAGAAAGCTCTTTTTTTTTTTTTTTTAGAGGGGAAGTAGAGTTTAATGGACCACAAAAGGGCGGAGTCTGAGGTTGATGGTGTACTAGAACTTTCTTGGTTTCAGGGTGTTTTAATCTCAGCTAACTGTGTGTCCTGACTGCAGCCGCCTCACAGTCCTGACGGAGATAACACTCATCTGAGTCACAACTAATAATTATCCCACAGACACCAATCAGGGCAGAAACATCGCCCCTCCCTCTTCAATGTGACTCACGGAGTGTTACAGTCAAAGTAAACGTCAAAGTTCAGGCAGTGAAGCACAAACCTTCACTAAACAAGTCTTCCTGCCGCCACAGGTCTTCTTTGCTTTTGCTTGTTTTTGTCTGAGTTCATAGAGAGGAAACAGGAAACACTCTAGTAAATAGGGCTGTGAAGAAAATCGATTTGGCAATATATTGCGATTCTCGGCCGCTCAATATAATTCTTCAGCTCCTAATATCGATTTTTTTTATTGCTGTTACTTAAATGTGCAAAAACACTACAGTGATCCCTTATTTTTCGCGGTTAATAGGTACCGGCGCACCCCCCCCCCCCCCCCCCCCCAAAAAAGGCTCAACTGTGGTCTTTCTGTTACCTTCACAGCCTCTGGTCTCTGAACTGTTGTAAACAAACCGCTGGTATTGTGTTATTTTTGGCTCGTAATTAGCGGCTAACACGCTAACAACAACAAAAGAAACAGTCCGGTTTTCTCTCCATGGAACGAGCACTTTATTCTGTCACTGCAGGAACTTGTAACATCACACAGGTTGTACTGTTGGGCTCCTGTCGGTTAACAGAGAATGTAAATAAAGTCAGAGTTATTTATTATTTATTATATATTCTCTATTGTGGATATTGTTTGTTTTAATTATTGTTTTTATCTTATTTTATTGTTGTCCATTTTCTTTTTTATTGCTATTTCCACTTGCTGCTGATCATGGGCCGCCCTCTCCCCTCCCTGTCAGACATTTACACCTCCCGCTGCCTCAGCAGAGCCACTTACATCATGAAGGACAGCTCCCACCCCAGCTCTGACCTGTTGGACCTGTTGCCCTCAGGAAGATGCTACAGGCTCATCAGGTCCAAAACCAACAGACTAAAAAACAGCTTCTTCCCCAAAGCCATAACTGCCTTGAACCAGTCTGTGCAATATCCCACCAGATGTGTAAACTAAAAGGGTTTGACTGTTCACCTTATATCCTCATACCCCCACCTTCCTTTATTCATACTACCTCGATTATTTGCACTATTTTGCTTTACACTGCACATATTTTTTGTACTACCTCGATCATCTGCACTATTCTCTCTACATTGCATATCTTTGTACACTGATCCGTACTTTGAACTCTTTTTTGCACTGTAACCGGAGATGCTGCTTTTAATCTCATTGTACCCATGAACAGTGACAATAAAGGTTTCTATTCTAATGATGTAAATTTCCCCATTGTGGGACAAATAAAGGAATATCTTATCTTAAATCTGTGCACACTGGGCTGCTGTTTATGCTCACTCCACTTTTCATCTAACCCCGTTTTCATTCTGCCGTCCCACAACACACACACTACATTACCCATAAGGCCACACCATCACCCATAAGGCCACCTTCTTAAAGGGGCCAGGCTGGCTCACAACATTTCTTTGCTGTGAGAGAACGCGCACATCATCCTGTGATGTTTCTGCAATTTTTTCTTGATTAAAAAAAAATATTATATATTTCTGAAAAATCCGCGAATAACTAAAACCGCGGAACTTAAAGCGCGAATTGACGAGGGATCACTGTAATAATAAATAATAAATAGGTTGTTTTGAAGCAAATAGTTTTGACTCAATTTGTCCTCTGAATGATCAATATCATCTGATGAACATATACAGCAACTTGATTTTTCATCTTTTAATTTTGATATTAACTGGGTAGAATATCGCAATAATATCATATCGTGACACAAGTATCACGATACATATCGTATTGCGAGGTCCTTGCCAATACTCACCCATACAAGTAAATAACAGCGCTGACGTGAGTTCACTCATCACTGACCAAAAAACAGATTCAGTGCATCTGCGCTGTGTGATCCGGTGGTCCGAATTAAAAAAAAAAACAAAAAAACAATAACATGGCTCAGGAGTGTTAATATCACATGTAACCTTTCATTCTGCTCTCTGTGGTGAGCCAACGACAGCTCATCTCTGACAGGATGGAAGTGGTCACACAGTCACACCAAAACACCAGACCGAGACGAGACTGTCACATTACAGCCAGTGTTTAATTGGGTATTCAATGAGCATGTTTTGTTTTTTTTTTTCTCACAAGGAATTAAATGTACAGCAAACTAACCACTAGAGTCATACATGAACAGCTCACTCCATGCCACAAGTCTGCTGGGCCTGAAATAATACCGCGACCGCGTGTCCGCCGCGTGGACACGTGTCCGGATGCCATGCACTAATATTGACCATGAGCTGGGAACGAAACCAAGGAGTCAAAGAAAACTGAATGCACTCACTCAGCATGAACATTTTCTTTTTGTTTTTGTTTTTTTACATCACATCAAACAGGAATAATACACGCACGCATTTTAGATAAGGAAGATGACGAGGGTGGCGAGAAAGTTATAAACAAGGCATTAAGAACAACATCGACAAAAACAATAACAGTATTAAAGCTTTTCATGACCATAACACATTCAGTATATTGGAAAATACAATCCCAATAGACTCTTTGTATAAAAAGAAGCTTTTCAAGTCAGCATGGAACAAATAACAGTTCATATCTCAGGGGGGAGGGTGGGGTCGGGGTGGATGACGGGGACGGGTGTGCTTCCATAGACTCCAGAAGAAGGTGTGTGTGTGTGTGTGTGTGTGTGTGTGTGCGTGTGCGTGTTTGTGGTGGGCGGGAGGTCCTGGAGAGCTGGAGCTGGTCTATGTGGCGTAGCGTTTGGTCCACTGTTTGGCTATCCTGTCGTGCTCGGCTCTGTTGGTCAGGTACTGTGTGGCGATGCTCCCGACCAGGGGGTCCGCTGCAACGAAAGAACCGAGAAGAGCAGTGAGACTCGAGGCAGGAGACGGTAAACAGGGGCGCGCCGTCGCGGTCGGGCTGGACGCTGCAGCCCCAGACCCTCGTTATGCGTGAAAAAAAATCCATTTGGCAATATATTGCGATTTTTGGCCGCCCAATATAATATCGATTTTTCAGCTCCTAATATCGATTTTTTAGCTAAATACTTAGATGTGCAAAAACACTAATAATAAACAATAAATAGGTCGTTGTGAAGCAAATAGTCTTGACTCAATTTGTCCTCTGAATGATCAATATCATCTGATGAACATATACAGCAGCTTGATTTTTCATCTCTACTTTTAATTTTGATATTAACTGGGTAGAATATATCACAATATATCGTGATAATATCGTATTGTGACCCAAGTATCATGATACATATCGTATTGCGAGGTCCTTGCCAATACTCAACCCTACCTGTCAGTCAAAAACCTCTCAAGTTTTTCAGAGCAAATAAAAGAACAACCTTCGCACATGAAACAGCCTCAATTCTTCTCTATAAAAGCAGATGTTTGGACATTTCGCTGGTCTGGAGTGTTCTGCTGTGTGGTAACACAATGCCAAGAGGGAAAGACACAATAAATGGACTGACAGAAGCAACCGTTGCTGCACAACAAGCCCCGCAGGACAGTCTGCAGTTCAGAGTTGAACAGTGATGACGATTACTGTATTTTTTAAAACTAGAAAGCGCAGCAAAATAAAACAGTCAGTACGTATTACTTGGTGAGACTCCTGACGATGGTAACCGTAATACACCAAGCGGTACGGCTTCATGTCTTAACAAAATCGTACTGAAACATTTTGACAGATTTTTGAGCGCCGTGTGCCACAGAAAACTGGTTCCAGGTCAGCGAACACAACCAGAATTAATACAGAAAGTGGACCGGATTATAAGAGGCACCGTCGATTTTTGAGAACATGTAAGGATTTTAAGTGTGCCTTATAGTCCGAAAAATACTGTATTCACAAGTGGAGAGCAGTCAGCAGACAGAAGTGGAGATCCTGGAAAGTTTACCCAAAAGTCAGACCAGAGAAATAAAAATAAAAAATAAAAAAAATCTAAGAGACATCTAAGGTGTCCCACCTTTAAAAGCTTGCAAGCAGCAATTTGCACTGTTTAAATAATGAAACTATTTTTCTCAACAAATCTTTTATTCATTTTGTCCAGCATTTACAAGCTGCCTGTCAGCCATATAATCAGTGCGTTTTCATGGGAAGTTTAATTTTTTAATTCAGAATTAAAATTAAATCCGATTTAAAATGATTAAAAATTACCATGTAAACATCTAATTCCAAATGAAAATGTCCATTCAAAATTAAACTTAATTCCAAAGTAAGTGGCTGGTTTATTCTGATTTTAAATCTGAATAGAATAATTCCGCGGTCATGTAAACACTCATTCTGCTTTAAATTAATTCCCGTCTTTCTGCACATGCTAGTTCCCTTGACTGTCTGTCGCGATGACGCTTATTCTCCGCGCTGGGCTTGTTTTCAAAAGAAAGTTTTAAGATGGCAGCACGCAGTAAACGTGGTCAAGAGCAAAGACAATTTATATAAATATATATATATAAATAACTTGGAGGAACTGGAAATAATTAAAAGAACAGATGGCAGGAAACATAAAAATTGTGAGCTTTTCAAAGTTGTAGTGGCCAGGTTAAATGTTGTCGTGCTGCTGCTTCAAAAATAAAATCCATCCATCCATCCATCCATTAACTTCCGTTTGATCCGGAGTCGGGTCGCGGGGGCAGCAGCTTCAGCTGAGAGGCCCAGACCTCCCTCCCCTCGGCCGCCTCCACCAGCTCCTCTGGGAGAATCCCGAGGAGTTCCCAGGCCAGCTGAGAGATATAATCTCTCCAGCGGGTCCTGGGTCTGCCCCGTGGTCTTCTCCCAGTTGGACATGCCCGAAACACCTCTCCAGGGAGGCGTCCAGGGGGGCATCCTAACCAGATGAACCACCTCAACTGGCTCCTCTCGATGTGAAGGAGCAGCGGTTCTACTCTGAGTCTCTCCCGAATGACCAAACTTCTCACCCTATCTCTAAGGGAGAGTCCAGCCACCCTACGGAGAAAACTCATTTCCGCCGCTTGTATCCGCTATCTCATTCTTTCGGTCACTACCCACAGTTCATGACCATAGGTGAGAGTTGGAACAAAGATCGACCGGTAAACAGAGAGCCTTGCCTTTTGGCTCAGCTCTCTCTTCACCACAACGGATCGGTACAGAGTCCGCACCACAGCAGACGCTGCACCAATCCGTCTGTCGATCTCCCATTCCTTTCTTCCATCACTCGTGAACAAGACCCCGAGATACTTAAACTCCTCCACTTGAGGCAGAATCTCACTCCCGACCCAGAGGAGGCATTCTACCCTTTTCCGACTGAGGACAATGGTCTCAGATTTGGAGGTGCTGGTTCTCATCCCTGCCGCTTCACACTCGGCTGCGAACCGGTCCAGCGAGAGCTGCAGATCCCCACTCGATGGCGCCAACAGGACCACGTCATCTGCAAACAGCAGAGATGAGATCCCGACACCACCGAACCGGAACCCTTCCGCTCCATGGCTGCACCTAGAAATTCTGTCCATAAACATTATGAACAGAACCGGTGACAAAGGGCAGCCCTGGCGGAGTCCAACTCCCACTGAAAATTAATCCGACTTACAATTGGCAATGCGGACCAAGCTCCCACTCCATCTGTACAGGGACTGGACAGCCCATAACAACGGGCCCAGCAACCCCATACTCCTGGAGTACCCCCCACAGGACCCCCCGAGGAACACGGTCAAATGCCTTCTCCAAGTCCACAAAACACATGTGGACTGGTTGGGCAAATTCCCATGTTCCCTCAAGGAACATGGGAATAAAATCAAAACAAATCCAAAAAGTAGGGGTGCTCCGATCAGGGTTTTTGGGGCCGATCACCGATCACTGAAATCAATATCGGCCGATCCGATACCGATCACCGATCGTATTTATTTCCCTTTGTTTCTTGCTGTCTTAGACCTTTTCGACTTGACAATTGTGGACATGCGCCCCCTAGTGGCCCCGCCATAACTGGAGGGTGCGGTGCTCCACCAACTAACCCAAACACAGCAGCGTGGAGCATCTGTTACGGATAACGCAGACATGTCTTGGATTGATGATGTTAGGCAGTGGCCTCCAGTTACAGATGAAGGTAGTATCGCTGTTTTTAATGATTGGTTATGGAAATAGCATGATCTATTCCCATAATCAAACACTAAAAACTGTGGAACGCTGCAACGCTGGCTATAACTAATGTCAACAAGCCATAAAGATTATGCTACTGTAACGTTAATGCTAGCGGTAAATTAGGCTATGTGTTAATGTTATATTTAATTTATTTAATCATTCTCCTAAGTCATTCATTCATTCATTCATTCATTCATTTATAGGCTTGTGCTAGTGCCGAGGGCTACAGTAGCCTCATACTGCTGTTCTTTCGGCCAGAATCGTCCGGGACTCTCAGCGAGGCTATAAGTAGTACGAGAGTGAATGTTAACGAAAACTCACCCGGCTGTATTCATTTGGAACTAAGTCCTTTCTGTTGATATTTTTCACCCACGTCTTCCTAACTTCTTGGTTCTCGGTGCGCCCAGGAAATCGGTGGAAACTGTATGGCTGCAAACAAGGCAGTCTTCGTGCAGTAAAGGCTTGTGTATTTCATACTTTCTTCTTCCATTGTTGAATTTTCACGCCATTGTTGCCACAGTTTATGACGGATCATGTATTCCCACTCGACCGACTCGACATTACAAAAATATATATTTGTACAAAGAGAAAAACACTGGTTAATCTGCGAGCCGGTGAAAGTGTCGCTCTGTAGCACAACCCCGCAATGGCGGACGGGGTACTTCCGGGGGGCTGGCCCGAAAAGGTCTATACACAGTGTATGCGCACGAGAATAGAGCGTTTTTGATCGGCTCTTTTGATCGGCTTTAATGACAATTCTGACCGATCCCGATCATATGCATATCGGCCGATCCGATCAGGTCACCGATCGATCGGAGCACCCCTACCAAAAAGGATGCTAATAATGTAGTCCTCCATGTTGTTGTTAATCAAGTAAATTTGTTTTCTTCCAGTAGACGTAAATACGTAAAGACGTCCGCCCCCCCATCCAATCAGAACCCTTCCCAACCCCCAGACCTTAAGCAGAATTGGATAAAGCTGAACAAATGTGTTTTCCATGTAAACCTCAATTGGGAATTAATATTTTCATGTAAACTCGAAGGAAAATAGTTTAATTCTGAATTATTTAATTTGGAATAATTAATTCTGAATTAAAAAAACATCATGTAACCGTGGCCAATGTGTAATTGATCCTTTCAGTTCAATTAATTCAAACAAAGTCATTGGAACACTCACAAGATGTCACCAAAATCACTTTGTCCCTTTAAAATCTTTCAGAAAATGATGTAAATGTATTGTAAGATGAATATTGATATATATCGTATAATGAGCCGAATATCGTGTATCGTATCGTGATATTAGTGTATTGCTACAGCCCTCGTCACCACAGCTGTCCCTTCATCATGAGTCTTTTAGCACCCCCCCCCCGAGGGTTTTCCCTCCACCTCCGCCTCATGTGCTCACACTTTCCTCTCTTTTCCAGTCTGTGGTGATAGCGAACAGATTTTTACAGCAGCAGCTGTCGAGACCCCGTTTGCTCAGTTTAACTCTTCTACCAACAGACAGACGCTGAGACGGGAGCAGAGGACCAGAGGAACGACGTTTAACTGGTCTGTAAATTTCCAGTTCTTCCAGTGTCGGCCACTGCGAGTGATCTGGGCCATAATGGTGGTAATTAGCCCTAAAGATGTTGACGTCCTCCCAGAGGCGCTGCTAGCTGCATTTAGCCTCTCAGTCCTGGTTAAATATTGATTGAACTGCGAGGGAGCAAGAAAGATTTACAGTTAATATAACACTGGTGAGAGGGTGATGGCGTTAACGCTGCAGCCTCCTCTGCTTCCTAGTCTGGGTTTGAATGGTTAATAAAGATAAGAGGCTCGTATATTATTGCCCTGCTGCTGGTCAAAGCACTGCAGTGGATTCCAGTCATGCACCTCATCACGTCAGCAGACGGGACCTGAACCTGAAACCCAAGAGGGACGGAGCTGCAGGAAATGTTGCAGGTGAAAAAGATCCAGATAGATTTCATGTCTAGGAGATATTTTCCCTCCACTGACCTCACTTACATCCAGAGAGCATTAATGTCATACTGCTGCAATCGCTTCAGGATCATTTTAGACCAGGTTTTATCCTCCTGAACTCGACTCAAGACCACCTTGGACCTGGTCTCTGTTTTTGAAGTTTATTCGGGCATTTCAGGATTGGAAGTGAAGGTCATCAGAAAGCCTCGACCTTAATCCTGCACAGGTGACAGCGTGCGGTCCATGGACCCGCCTCCTCCAGCGGTGTCAGGAGGAACGGACCAATCAGAAACAAGAGTTGGGACAAAAAGGCTCCACAAACATGTGAGGCATGAATGATAGTTTAAAGCCGTGGTTCCCATCCTTTTGTCCCTGGAGTCTTTGGTTTACATTGTGTATGGATGGATATTTTTTTCCTCCTTTTTGTGTCACCAAGTATATAAAAATACTAGGGCTGGGCAATGATTAAAATTTTTTATCGCATTATTTCCCTGATTAATCACGATTAATCGCATTATATACGCAAAATCAAATAATGAATTCAAAAGTAGTGTAAAGGTCACTTTTATTTAAATGTTCTGCTGCCATATGAACTAAAGTGTCATAACATTTGTTGTTCAAACACTTTTAACATCAGCACTTGTCAGTAACACAAGTGTAAATCTCATCTTAAAAAAATGTAAAATAAAATAAAGCTTATTGCCACTGCCAGGGCATTAATGTCATCCTGTTTTTATAAAAAAATTAAAAAAGTCTACCAACAAAATCCAACAAAATGATTGTGGCTCAGCACAATCAGAACATTAAAGTTCATTAAAGTTGCCTTAAAGTTCAGTAACTTTACCAATCTGTGTATCATTCATTCTTTCCATTTTAATTGTCAATCAAAAAAATATATTTCAATTTTCAATTTTAGACTTGGATCAAAAATACGGTAAAAAAAAACAGGCCACAGAACTCAATTTGTTTTATAATCGAGGACTGGACTTTCTGTTGTCATTACACATCTGTGCCACTAGATGGAGCTGCACTGCAGTAACCAGCTAGAGAACAGCAGGACAGTGAACACATGGAGCAGATCTGATGGAACATGGAGGAATGACAAGAAAGTTTTGTTGCAGTCTAGAATATTATTTTTCAGACCGAATTGTTAATATTGCTACCTGAGTTGCTACCTGATTTTTACCGTTCTAATCCTTTCTTGATACCGATGAGTCTTTGGCACTTTTATGTTTTTGAGACATGTTTCATTCATAAGGCGAACCTCTGGCAGGAGTAAAGAGTCGGAGGAGCACGGGCCAACTAGAAGCTAGCTGACGACTGACGGACATTGCTTATGCCCCAGGTCAGAGAGGTTCAAAGTTCACAGAGGCGTGGCCTACTAAATAGCTTGATATTTTTAAATGTGGACCAAAAAAAAAAAAAAAATCGATTTAAGTGGTAATATACAGGCTTTTGATTATCCCAGTAGGTGTGCTATTATTTTATATTTAACATGCAAAAACACAATTTTGGCAACCTCACAACCTCAAAGCAGACAAAGCCTCCCACACCTCCTGTGATCTCTGGCGCCCCCCTGAGGGGGCCGCGGACCCCAGGTTGGGAACCACTGTTTAGAGGCACGTCTGTCAAATACTAGCCGCGTGTTCAGTGCGTAAAACTCTAAACCTTCTCGTTTTTCTGACATTTTACAAATGAAAAGAAGGAGGAGAATCTGAACAGACCTGCAACAGGAAAACTTCACTGTCAAACAGAGAATTTTTTATTATTATTTTCCTAAACTGACTTTGAACTTCTGCTTGCAACTTGTTGGAAGTTTGAATGCCTCTGATAAACCCTCCTCTGATGTCTCTAAACCGGACAGGAGCTGCGTACATGAAAACATATTCATTAGTCGCTCGTTGCTTATGATTTCCTAACAAACATACCTTCAAACAAGGACACGTCCAAATTCTGAGCGTGAACGGTGAACATTTTATATGCCGAATTAAAACTGTGACTAATGGATAAATAATTATGCAGAGCTGTGAGCGTCATGAAGGATAATTCCTTAAAGAGGCCAGACGGACAGTTTCATCCTGGCATTTAGGCTCAAACAACATTTCTATTACGGCCCTGAACATGACATGCATTTGATTTGGTTTCAAACATAGTAACAAGAAAGCTGCAGCAGCATGGGGTTGATGTGCAGAGAGGCGTGAAGACCGGTCCCCTGTTGCATAATTATCTCTTGTGCACAAATGTCCCTTTTATGGACTGAAAAAGTGCAGCAAAGATCCTTCTGCTGCGCAGCGTCCATAAAATACACTTTTCTGTTTAGAGCCCAGGCCCCAAAAAGATTGCAATGTAAAATGCGTCCAATGATGACTGGGAACGAGGCTCCTGCACACTGAGAGGAGGTAAAACAGCTGGATTCCAGGAGGTAAAACAGCTGGATTCATTTCCTACCACGGTCTGGGAACGCTGACTTCAGGACGAACAGAAAAACATCTTCAGATGGAGGTCACATCAAATCCAAAACAGCATAAAAGCCTGCCGCCTCTCCATTTATGATCTCCAGAAAGCACATGTAAAACAGGATTTGTCTGCCTGTCATTTAATGTGAGGAACCTTCAACGACCAGTTTACCTGCTGGTAGCACAAACCAGCCCATCAACACCAATACCAAGCTCTGAGTGGTTATTAAAATAATTAAGGATGAGCAGCAGCCAGGAGTCTCCAACCACCTCTCAGATTTCAGAGCTAAAACATCTGCTTGTGTGTTCAATTTACAACAGCACCTTTAAGCATCCCATCATGATTTAGAAATCTGATCTCATTACAGTCCAGATGAACATCAGAGAGGAACAAAGCAGGAAGCACCAGTTTTCTATTAACGTTGTTCTTTTTTGTATCATGATTAGGGGTGAGCATTGGCAAGGACCTCACAATACAATATGCATCGTGATACTTGGGTCACGATATATGATGTATCACGATATCATGATATATTGTGATATTCTACCCAGTTAATATCAAAATTAAAAGTAGAGATGAAAAATCAAGTTGCTGTATATGTTCATCAGATGATATTGATCATTCAGAGGACAAATTGAGTCAAAACTATTTGCTTATTTATTGTTTATTATTAGTGTTTTTGCACATTTAAGTGAATGAATGAATTTTCCTAAAAAAAAAAATCGATATTAGGAGCTGAAAAATCGATATTATATCGGGTGGCTGAATATCGCGATATATCGCCAAATTGATTTTTCACACCCCTAATCATGATCCATCATATCGTGAACAGACTCTTCATTAGAGCTGAGCGATTTTATCGATTCTGCGATATATATTGATATTTTATTTCCCCAGAGAGTATCGATTTTTCTGCCACGGGTATCGATATTCTAAGCTCCTTTCAAAACCCCCGTGTCCCACCTTTAAAAGCTTGCAAGCCACAATTTGCACTGTTTAAATAAATGAAACTATTTTTCTCAACAAATCTTTTATTCATTTTGTCCAGCATTTGCAAGCTGCCTGTCAGCCATATAATGTGTAATTGATGCTTTCAGTTCAGTTAATTAAAACAAAGTCATTGGAACACTCACAAGATGTCACCAAAATCACTTTGTTCCTTTAAAATATTTCAGAAAATTATGTAAATGTATTGCAAGATGTATATCGATATATATCGTATCGTGAGCCAAATATCATGTATCGAATCGTATTGTGAGATTAGTGTATCGCTACAGGCCTAGTCTCCATAACTGTTGAGGACACATAAGCTGGTTAAGAAGACAACCTATCATGCACCTGGGAGCTAAGATGCTCTGAAAGACACCGCTACATGCATAAAGAGGAGGAACAGACAGAATAAACTCTAATGAGACGTCCCAGAAGATTTCATGTGCAGCTGCATGATGAGGCATCAGTTTGCTTTTTCCACATTCTCCTCCCGTCCCTCGGCACGGCAACATGAATCTTGCATCCATCTCTGTTGACGGGAGCTGGGACCAGAGTCCAGTGTCAAAGTCCCCTGAGAGTTCTCAGATGTACATGGAGAGTCTCTGGTGACCGGACAGAGATCTTCTCCTGCATCAGTGTGCCCCCCCGCTGCCTTCCTGAAGTTAGAACTTCATGTTCTACAACCCTAACTGCAAAAAAATGTCAATATAAGTGTGCAAATATAAGTATAAATCATAGGGGTGCACGATAACTATCAGCCGATAACAGGAAATTAAGACGTCATTCCGATAAGTCCGATATCACGACAAATAGGCCAGATAACATACAGTAATCCCCCACACTTTGCGGTCTCAGTACATCACGGAAGTTTCAAAAATATTCATAGAAAAAAAATATTTGAAAAAAAAAATTGAAAAAAATTCAAATGAAGCGCGCGAGGCTGAAGCGAAACCCATCACATCAAGAACGAGTCTCAGGAAGCAACAAGAGCCGACAGGGGAGACCCCATGAACGAATATCGAGATCTGTGATTGGCTGCTATGACAGGCATTACTGTGCCGTCGGGGTCGTCTGTACTCTGACACGTGTCCCCACATCTCCCATCTCTTGCTCTCATCAGCTACGCACAGAGGAGAGATCCTCAAAGTTAGTGTACCTTCCGTAGATTTTGCATTCGCGCGTATATGTATACTGTATGTACATATACATGTACATCCATATCACGGTTTTCACCATCCGCGGGGGGGAGGGTGTCACAGCCCCCATTAACCGCAGAGTGAGGGGGATTACTGTATATTTTTTTGGCAACACAGCAGTGCCTCATTCCCTCTGAGCCTTGAATGACCAGCTGTGAATGTTATGTTCAAGTGACGTCAGCATAATCAGAAAAATGATTTCTCAGTAAGGAAAATCAAGAATACCCCCTCATGCCAGAAAACAACTTGTTAACTCAGTCATAATTTTAGTAGTTGCTGACTTTAATTGATATTCGCAGTATTTTCCCTCATGTTACACATAAAAAAAGAAAAAAATAGAAAAGGCTGAAAGAACGACTAGCAAACGAGGGAACGTTGGAATTTACGTTACACCTTGAATGCAGCCTGGAGCACAGCGCTGATCACAACAAACATGGCGGCGTGGAGCTTCGTTAAAGTTTCAGAAGAAGATAGTTTGGTGGTTATTTGTGAGGAATCCTCCGAGTGAATTCTACGAGGAGGGAAGCACAAGCTTTAATACGTAAAACCTGATCAGCCACCTACAACATAACAATCGCTTCCATGGAGTTTTGAAATCACGCTAACGTGAGCTAACAGAAGCTAATGCTAACGTGTGCAAGCCAGCAGCAGTCTCCCCTCCCCTGATCTCTCATATCTAAAGCTTCCGTTTATTTTAATCAAAGGTATTAATTTAAATGGAACCACAAGCCAAAATCCTTTAAATGTTAATCTTTTTCAGTTAGTAATTCTGATGCATGTATTTCCATCAGTTCAAGGAGCCTTTATTTTTTATACCAGTTAGTAATGAACCTTCTTCAAGTTGATGTGAGATATCAAATAGGTTTGTTTGATAGCTTTACGTAAATGTTTGAGAGGCTTGCCAATAGTTTTTCATTGGAAAAAATAAATATCTGTTCATTTAAAGAGTCTAAAACTATTTCTGGTTTTTATTCCTAGTATTGATATAATGATCTTAGGTATATGTGTGTGTGTTATCGGTTATCTGTATCGGCCTTTAGGAGGTGAAAGTTATCGGTTATCGGTATTAAAAAACAGTTATTGTGCATCCCTAATAAATCAGGCAGCACTGATTCTCTCCTGGACATCACTGCTCAGGAAAAACTTCCAGAAACCACCATCTGGGAGCACAGTTCACCTACAGTCCACAAACACAAGAAGAAAAGAAGTAGGAAACCCTGTGGACCATCCAGCTTGTTCCGGCATCTCTGTGTCAGGACTGAAGGTTGTTAGGATCCAGACCGCAGGAGGGATCAACAGAACCCTTTAATAAAACAAAACTCAACTCAGGAAAAGCCTGCGACTGGAGCCAAGAGAGAGACGGGATGAACCAGACCAGCAGGGAAGAGGACAAAAGACAAGACTTAAATAAACCACAGAACGAACGGGACGCAGGTGCAAACGACCAGAGAGATGAACAAGACTTTAACGTCAACGGAAAAGAACACAAGGAACACAAGAAGAGCAGACCAAACCAAGAAAACCCTGAATGATGGTACGTGGCTGCATTAGTGTCTATGGTCTGGAACATCTGGAACATCTGGAAAGGCTCCATCAGGACTGAAGAGAACATGGAGGTTTCAGAGCAACATCTGCTCCATCCAGACAACGTCTCTGTCAGGGAAGACCTTCAATGTTTCAGCAAGACGATGCTGCATCCATCACAGCAGGAGAAGAGTCCAGGTCCTGAACTGGTCCACCAGTCCAGACCATTGACCAACAGAAAACATCTGGAGCATCAGAAAAAAAAAGAGGAAAAATCTAGTAACGAAGGTCCAGGACTGTTGAGCAGCTGGAATCCTGCAACTTTCCTCCTAAAACTCCATCAGCTGCTCTCCTGACTTCCCAGATGTTTCCAGATGTTAGAAGATGAGGAGATGCTACACAAAGCTGGTCCCGTTCCAGCGTCGTAGAGACGTGTTCCTCCATCAAGGTCAGAATGAGCTGATGTTTTTAAGGAAATTATTAAATGTCTGTTATATTCTTTATGTTCCACTGGGGATAAAACGCAGTTTATGAGATTTGTGAAGCATTGCATTCTGTTTCTATTTCCGTTTTATACAACGTTTTGTGGAAGTGGGGTTGTAGCAGCTCCACTCCAGACAGGGAGGCTGTGAAACAGCACTTTCAAACATGCCTTAATAATATTTAAAACCCCCAGAGGACCTTAATATAAGATGAAGTGGCAAACATCCATCTTGAACTCCTCCATCCACTCAGAGGAGAAATTGATTAATGCAGGTAAAATCATTTCATCATGGCCCAGAGTCCACATTTTAAAGCTGAAAAGTGAAGAAATCCATCTGTCACTCCAACCTTGCCAGTGAAAAGGGTTTAGTTTGCCTGCAGCACATCTGTCCACCACTGTCCTTCAAATCTCCAGCATCTGTGTGATGTGTGAGTGTTCACTTCAAGAGTCTGCTGCTGCTGAACGAGCGATCAGAATAACTTGATCGGAGCCTGCAGTCATTTATAATATGTGATAATAATCATTATTATTATCATTACAGCTCTAGTGATGTTCTCATCATTCACGCCTTTACTGGACCTTCAAATGTTAAATTTTTTCTCTCTTCCATAACATCACAAACAATTATCCCAATCAGAGAGTGAAGCATGTAGCCAGCATGGACGAACTAAAAATGAATGGCCACCATCAAAGTAGGTCGATTCTCCGTCGTCTCTAGCGGCTCCAGTCCTCTTCAGGGTCTCAGCGGTTTGCTGGAGCTGGAGCCAGCTGCTAACGGAGACGCCCTCGATGGGTGGCCGGTCCATAAGAGTTGCAACTTTGCCATTTGAATTATAATAAGACATAAAATGATTCGGGCTGTGCAAGTTAACGCGTTATTATCGCATTAACGCATTAATTTATTAATGTCAACATTTATTTTATCGCGCGTTAACGCATGTTGCTCACATGCTTTTGTTTTGAAAAGGCTGCTGCAGAACCAGAAGTAAACATAAGAAAAAGCTAAAACAGACATGGAGAACGGTAAAAATCTGTGAACTTTACAGTTCAGGTAGCAACTCAGGTAGCAATATTAACAATTCTGTCTGAAAAAAAATCCTGGACTGCAACAAAACTTTGTCGTCATTCCTCCATGTTCCATCAGATCTGCTCCATGTGTTCACTGTCCTGCTGTTCTCTAGCTGGTTACTGCAGTGCAGCTCCATCTAGTGGCACAGATGTGTAATGACAACAGAAAGTCCAGTCCTCCATTATAAAACAAATTCAGTTCTGTGGCCCGTTTTTTAATTTCGTATTTTTGATCCAAGTCTAAAATTGAAATATATAAAAACAGGTAATTTTTGTTTTTTTTTTGTGTTAGATTAAAAAACAAAAAATGTAATAAAATGTAACTTTTTAATTTTTGATCGACAATTAAAAACGAATGAATGATACACGGATTGGTAAAGTTACAGAACTTTAACATGGACATTTTCATTTTAAAGTTCTCCCAGACGGAGGATTCAACAGAATCAAGGTTATTTGTAACAACTGACAAGTTGAACTCTCCGTTAAAAGTTTCTGCTGTTACCTCAGAAATTACCTGTTTTAATGTTCTGATTGTGCTGAGACACAATCATTTTGTTGGATTTTGTTTGGAGATTTTTTTTTTTTATATATATGTATAAAAACAGGATGACATTAATGTCCTGGCAGTGACAATAAGCTTTATTTTATTTTACATTTTCTAAGATGAGATTTACACTAAATATGAGTTACTGACAAGTGCTGATGTTAAAAGTGTTTGAACGACAAATGTTATTACACTTTAGTTCATATGGCAGCAGAACATTTAAATAAAAGTGCATTTGACACTTTTGAATTCATTATTTGATTTTGTGTATACAATGCGATTAATCGTGATTAATCAGGGAAATAATGCGATTAATCGCGATTAAAAATTTTAATCGTTGTCTGGCTCTAATTATAATAAGACATAAAATGATGCTTCATCACTTTGAGTGACAGATTAGTGGTCTAATGGATACTCATAGCATCCACAGGTTCTCATCAGATTCATTCATTTTCTGCCAGTTCATTCTGGAAAAATCCAAGAGAGTGGACGGCTAAAAACTGAACTCAAGTCATAAATACATATGGTGGATAATCTCACTACGTTTCCAGCGCAGAAATCAAGGACTAAACAAGGCAGGAGAGAGATCCGTCCTCCACTGTGGCTTCAAGAGCAGCCGGTGGCAGGTTTAATTTTGATCAGTCTTTTCCAACAAAATATAAAATCAGTCTGGACTGTTTATGTTGATATCATCTGACAGCATCTCGGTGCTCTGTAAAGACAAGCTGATGTGGGGATTTCCTCCGTCTTCTCTCGTCAGTATTTTTCAGCAACAAGAAGATCTGGTCACAACTTCTGCTCGTTGTCGTCAACTGAACGACTCTGTCCACAAAAAGTGCCTCGTAAATGTGGCATGTTGAACCAGCGACAGCTAGACCCTGTTAAGAGGAGCTGCCAGAGCAGCTCATGTCAACAGAAACCACAATCAGCCGAGCCCAGCGGCAGTCAGACGAGAGGAGGGGTCTCCAGCCACACAACCATGAATGTATAAGGCAGTAAATATACCACGATAGTTTTTATCCTCCATGTCGTCCAGCGCGCATGGGAGGTCGTGCGTTTGAGAACACCTGAAAGGATGGTGAGGATTCCCAGCACCGTACTTCTGCCTTTCTGACCCAGTCACCCTCTACTACAGCCTGAGGAGAAATAAAGTTTGGATATTTCAACGTCTGGCCTTTCCTGATGGTGATGCTGAATAATGCATAGCTTGAACAAACCGGCTGATATCTCAGGCTTTTGTGAAGTCGTCTCAGGATATTAGAGAACTCATATTTCTTACAACCTCAGCCGCCAGCTCAGAAATGTCATCTTTGACCTCTTCTTTCCAGCCGAGTACCTTATAAAAAGAATGACGAGGTAACAGCCCCATCTGGAACAGGCGGCGTGAAAAAGAGCCTTTCCTTTCTCTACCGAGCTGACAGCTTCATGATAACGTGCTTTGTTGCTTTCGGGTCGTTTTGTAGAGCCTAAAGCGCTGACGCGTGTCTCCATTACCAGGGAAAAAAAAAAGGTAGCCATAACTCCCACAGGGCCCGAACACAGGTGGCAGCGTTGCCTCGCTGGCTGGACGTCCTGATGATGTCATCCAGCCGCCTAATGTCCCGTCCCTCTTCATTCAACACAACCTTCATACGTCATCAAGACAGAAACGGAGCAACTATCTCATCTCATCTCAGCTGTTTAGCTCCTCATTTCATTTGGTTTTTCTTCTTCTACGTAGTTACTGTCTTCTTCTTCTTTTATTTATTGGGGCTCGACAAACGGCAAAAGTTGTGCACTTGCGCCACCAGGTGGTACGGAGTAGTTAATGTGTCACAACGGCTTGTAAATGCTTGTGGTGAGATGCCAAAAGCTTTAGAAGAATAAACTATCACTTCAAATTTTATTTCAACTTGTTGGCGGACATCAGTAATGACCTTTGGACACACATGTGACCAGCAGCGTGTTTCTGTGCTCACCAGGGTTGCAGTCGGTGAGCAGAGAGCAGATGGACAGCAGGACCTTGGAGATGGTCAGCGCAGGACTCCAGTTGTCCTTGAGGATGTCCAGACAGATCACCCCCTGGCTGTTGATGTTGCAGTGGTAGATCCTCGTACGGAAGGTCACCTGGGGACACAGCGAGAGGGTCTGGTCAACGCCAAAGTCTTACAAGTTGGGTTTTTGGGGACAGTTTCGTGTAAGGTCTAAGAGAACTGGGCAAAAAAAAAAAAAAAAAAAAAAAAACTAGAAAAGCACTCGGAGATTCAATTCCCCCATATAGCGATTTACAGATTGTGATAAAATCCACCTTCTGTACCAGATCCGGATCAGCCTTTGAAATTTGATAGAGGTTTCCATTGTCAATCCCTGAGTCAAATTTCATGAGTTTTGGGCAATAATTAACAGAGATATGGAGAAGCAAAATTTTTGGCCCCATTGACCCCAATGTTATCAAAAATTTGAAAGTGATCCAGAATCCAGGATTTCTTCCGGATCACACCCAAAATGAAATCAGTTCTTCCTTTTCATATTTCTGACAACTCCTGAAAATTTCATCAAAATCCATCCATAACTTTTTGAGTTATCTTGAACACAGACAGACAAACAGATAAACGCCGGCAAAAACACAACCTCCTTAGCGGAGGTAATAATAATAATAATAATAATAATAATAATGCAAAGTGGAGCATTGTTTCAGCACACAATGGATTGAAAAATTAGAGCCTTTATCAACCATTACCAAACCTGCATAAATAATTAGATTTCAACCAAATTTATTTGGATAAACACCAATTCACAACCATCCATCCATCCATTTTCTATACCCGTCTTATCCTCGAAGGGTCACGGGGATCTGCTGGAGCCTATCCCAGCCGTCTACGGGCGAAAGGCAGGGGGCAATTCACAACCAAATGGTTCAATGCAGTATATTTAAATACAGTCCATCCATAATCTGAATAGAGCTGTAGTGATACACTAATCTCGCGATAGGATATAATACACGATAGTCGGCTCACGATACAATATATATCGATATTCATCTTACAATACATTTACGTTATTTTCTGAAAGATTTTAAAGGGACAAAGTGAGAAAAATAGTTTCATTTATTTAAACAGTGCAAATTGTTGCTTGCAAGCTTTTAAAGGTGGGACACGGGGGTTTTGAAAGAAGCTTAGAATATTGATACGCACGGCTGAAAAATCGATACTCTTTGGGGAAATAAAATATCAATATATATCGCAGAATCAATAAAATCGCTCAGTTCTACAGTCAACAGTGAATTTGAACAGAGTTCCTGGTACAGAGCAGAATGTAACATCAGCACAAAGAGCTCAGCATCATTAAGAAGTGACCTTTGACCTTCTCCTCTCCCGCAGAAGCGACTGCTGACCTGGAGGTGCCGTTCAGCCACGATCCTTTCTGCCCTTTCTCTTTGCTCTGTGACTGCAGCATGCCCTCATTTACTTCCTCTCTGCTTTCACTTTTCATTAACAATCCCATCTCCTCCCTTTGAGAAACCGTCTGGTCTATTTGAACCAAATCCTTCCTTCCTTCCCTGGTTTTCACCAGTTCTTTTTATACTTTTTCCACACAGCCAGCACTGGGAGGAGGGCAACCGAGTCATGATAGACGCCTAAATAATAGACAAGACCATTTCCAGACCGTTAAATGATTCCTTGAGGTGTGACAAAGAAAGGCAGGAAAGTGGAAGATGACATGAACAGTGGCTGTAAAGTGTCCCACTAACTGCTCATCTGTCCTTACACCTCTGTTAAAAGGGTTTAGCCAGGAAACGCTCGCGCTGGCAGCCGAGCAGCCATGAAACAGATAACCGGATCGCTGGCTTGCCTTCGCTGTCTCATTAGCGCGCTGTAATCCCATCATAGCTGATGTTAATAGATTGTGATGCTGCTCTCCACGTAACAAAAGCTTTAAATCTAATCCAACATTCCCCCACATATTACGGATTCATCCCTCATCCTGTAAACATAACCTCCCATTCAAGAAAACGTCTAAGCATGCGTTTCTGGGCTAAATCCACTGTAGCTTCAACACCTCAGTACAAATATTCACAGTAAACCCGAAGACCGCCAATCTATTTGTTTCAATGTATTTTCTTCCAGGATTGAGAAGAAACAGAAGACAAAATTTAGTGTTTGCGGAGCACGAATGAAGGGAACAAACACAAAGACAATTACATAGATACTAGCGGTGAGTATTGGCAAGGACCTCGCAATACGATGTGTATCATGATACTTGGGTCATGATAAGATATTATCACAATATCGCAATATAGTGTGATATTCTACCCAGTTAATATCAAAATTAAAAGTAGAGATGAAAAATCAAGTTGCTGTATATGTTCATCAGATGATATTGATCATTCAGAGGACAAATTGAGTCAAAACTGTTGCTTCAAAACAACCTATTTATTGTTTATTATTAGTGTTTTTGGGAAAAAAAATCGATATTATATTGGATGGCCAAAAATCGCGACATATAGCCAAATCAATTTTTTTCACACCCCTAATAGATACACTCACTAGGTGAACCTTAATACCTGGTTGGAGCCCCTTTTGCCCTCAGAAAAGCCTTAATTCTTCACAGCATCGATTCAACGAGGTGTTGGTAACATTCGTCAGATTACAGAACAGAGAAACCTGTATGACATGACTTAAGCTTCGTTACATCATTCTGCTGGAAGTAGCCGTCAGGAGATGGGCACACTGTGGTCATGAAGGGACACCAATCACACCTTCACCAGCAGCCTGAACCGTTGGTACAAGGCAGCATGGATCCATGCTTTCATGTTGTTTAAGCCAAACTCTGACTCCACCCTGAGAGTCCCAGCTGAGATCTAGACTCAGACTCACATATGTGAAGCACTAATGGAAGCTACATTCATGAAGTAAAACGTAACTGGTCAGCATTTGCTGTTAACTGGACCGTATTTAATAAGGACTTCCTAATGCGAAGCTGGTCAGAGTTTCTGCTGTTTGGAATCAGAATTTATTGCGTAAAAAAGTGTAAAAGGTCTTTGGATCCAGCAGAGCAGTGTTCCTCAAGACTGGTCCTCCAGGACCGCCGTTTCCCCGCGCCAACACATCTGGTTCACATCACCGACTTTAAATGGCCGGAACGCCTCATTGGCTTGGCATCAAGGCCTTCCACGGTCGGTCGATGACCCCTTCATTTCTGCCAGGTGTGCTGGAGCAGGAAAACGTCTAGAAGATGAGGACCAGGATGAAGAAACGCTCCTACCAAAGGCAAAGCAGAGGAACAAAGACCACAAAAAAGTAGTGGATTTCTGGCATCAAACGCCAGCTGTGGCCTCTGTATACTGTAATACGACACCACCTGCTAAAACATACAAAAACACACCAAAAAACATGCGTACTTAGAAACACACGGGGAAGACTAGGGCTGTAGCGACACACTAATCTCGTGATACGATACTATACGATACACGATATTTGGCTCACGATACAATGTATAACGATATTCATCTTACAATACATTTACACCATTTCCTGAGCGTTAGGGCTGTAACGATACACTAATCTTGCGATGCGATACACGATATTCGGTTCACGATTACGATATATATCGATATTCATCTTACAATACATTTACATCATTTTCTGAGCGTTAGGGCTGTAACGATACACTAATCTTGCGATGCGATGCGATACACGATATTCGGTTCACGAAACGATATATTTCGATATTCGTCTTACAATACATTTACATCCTTTTCCGAAAGATTTTAAAAGGACAAAGTGATTTTGGTGACATCTTGTGAGTGTTCCAATGACTTTGTTTGAATTAATTGAACAGAAAGCATCAATTACACATTATATGGTTGACAGGCAGCTTGCAAATGCTGGACAAAATGAATAAAAGATGTGTTGAAAAAAATAGTTCCATTTATCTTAACAGTGCAAACTGTTGCTTGCAAGCTTTTATATGTGGGTTTTGGAAGAAGCTTAGAATATCGATATAGAATATCGATATCAGCTGAAAAATCAATACTCTCTGGGGAAATAAAATATCGATATATATCGCAGAATCGATAAAATCGTTCTGCTCTAGGGAAGACTGTAGAAATGTGGACCGGGCCTAACTGGGCCGTGAATCAGCTTGGTTGCACATATTTATGTCTTCCAGTGTTTGTGGAAAACAAAATTACCTTCCATTTACTCTGACTGAGTCTGCCGTAACTTTTCAAGGACACTCCCAAAATATATTACAAATTGTGTAATTAAACCAAAAACCATGTTAACTCTGGAAACATTCATCATCTCCCAGTAAATCCAGTCCCGCCTCAGGAAACCTCTGGCTCATTCAGGTGAGTCACAGAGGTTTTTATAGGTTTCAGAGACATTTTAGAGCCACCGCCTCAGTTCTGTTCATGTCTCCTACACACTGAACAGTGATGCTGGGTGAGGGGAATAAAAATAAACCGAACTGAATCACAGCTGCTCCCCGTGACACATCTTAAATGAGACGCAGCAGAACCGTTTGGTTAAAGGGTAGGTGAACGGTTTTAAACCTGATGTTATGGTGCCCCACGAGCTCCTAAACAGCCTATTTCGCAAGTTTGAAAAGACCTGTGTCACAGTGAGGAAGATAAAAGTGTGCACTGGAATTTAGCTCAAAGCAAAGGAAATAAAAGTCGATACAGGAGCTGAATGGTTGTCCTTAAGCAACTCTGCCAAACAGCTCCTGAACCAAACCAGCGTTGACTGAAACACAAATGCTGAGGCGATGCTGCCCTCGCAATCTCCGGTCTCCAAGAGGGTCATTGTGGGCCCGAACTGGTTTTATCAGACTAACGTGAGTGTGTGAGCCGCTGCAGTGAGCAGCTGCAGCTGTCAGATTGGTGGCTGTCGGTTGGGGAGCTGCTGGATGGCACCGCTCACCGCCAGACTGGAAAAACAGAGCGGCAGGAGGCCAAGAGCTTAGATTAGCTCAGTTTCCCCTCAGCGCGGACTGCCAGGGAGAGCCATGTTTGAGTCTCTCTTGAGCCACGGTGGTTCACGTCCAGATTACACCGGGCTACTACGTGATTTAACATTTCAACTTGAGAAAGATCAACAGCTCAGACTGAATTCAAGGCAGACCAAGGCAGTATTGGCAAGGACCTTGCAATACGATATGTATTATGATACTTGGGTCACGATGCGATACTATCACGATATCGCAATATCATGATATATTGCAATATTCTATCCAGTTAATATCAAAATTAAAAGTAGAGATGAAAAATGAAGTTGCTGTATATGTTCATCAGATGATATTGATCATTCAGAGGACAAATTTAAAACGATTTGCTTCAAAACAACCTATTTATTGTTTATTATTAGTGTTTTTGCACATTCAAATTTAAAAAAATTTAAATGTGAAAATTAAACAATTTTCCTAAAAAAATCGATATTAGCAGCTGAAAAATCAATATTATATTGGGCGGCCGAAAATTGTGATGTATTGCCAAATCTATTTTTTTTTTCAACACTCCTAGTTTCCTTTTTTTTTTGTGGGAGTGTAAAAGGTGTGTGTCAGAGAGGACCAAAAAACATCAGCAGTGAAACATTCACTTACATGGGAAGTTTAATTCGTCTTTAATTCAGATTTAAATTAAATCCGATTTAAAATGATAAAAAATTACCATGTAAACACCTAATTCCGAATGAAAATGTTCATTCCTAATTAAACTTAATTCTGAAGTAAGTGGCTGGTTTATTCTGATTTTAATCTGAATAGAATAATTCCGCGGTCATGTATACACTCATTCCGCTTTAAATTAATTCCGGTCTTTCTGCGCATGCTCGTTCTCTGCCTGTCTGTTGCGATGACACTTATATTCCGCGTTGGGCTTGTTTTCGAAAGAAAATCATCGACACGATGTTGTTGTGCTGCTGCTTCAAAAATAAAATCAAAACAAATCCAAAAAGGATGCTAATAATGTAGTCCTCCATGTTGTTGCTAATTGAGTAAGTTTGTTTTCTTCCAGTAGACGTAAATACATAAAGACGTCCGCCCCCCCCATCCAATCAGAACCCTTCCCAACCCCCAGACCTTAAGCAGAATTGGATAAAGCCAATCAAACGTGTTTTCCATGTAAACCTCAATTCAAAATTACTATTTCCATGTAAACTCGAAGCAAAATAGTTTAATTCTGAATTATTTAATTCCGAATTAGAAAACATCATGTAACCGTGGCCATTTAAAGGCAAGCCAGTTAAAGAGACAGGACAGTGAGGGTGTGGTGTGTGCTGGGTTGTGAAGTGTGACATCTGGGCATCGGCTGATACCGAGTACGAATGAAAAAATACGTTTTTCAAATTTAAACATCAAATAAAGAATGCCTTTTAAATGACTAAATCCAGGAATTAAACTTGTTGCTGCCACAAATGCGTAAAATAAAAATGCTTTTACATTTTGACACCTGTGGGAATCCAAACGTCCGTCGTAAAGCTTCTCTCCTGCTCGTCTTTCAGCCATTATGAAACATGACCACTCAGTCTCGTACCGTTTGGAGTCATTTCGGAGATGTATTTCCAACCTGGGGAACTGCACTGCGGCTCCAGATGTTTAGTTACGCAGCTAAATCCATCACTTTCAGCGACCTGCAGGGCCCCTACGGATCTGTCCGTCACTGCTCGCCGCCTCTGTCTTTCTTTGTGAAAATGCCTCTCATTTCTGAAAAGAAAGCTCCAGAGGTTTCAGCCGTGGTTCAGCCATCTCTCCCTTTGACCACGTCAGGTTGCGCTTCATCATGCGACGGCTCCTTAAATACTTAATGAGGTTTGGTGGGTTATTTTTAGCAACATTCGCACCACCTCTCTCAGCCTTGAATAATGAGCATGTAGCAGGGATCCTGTGGAGATTTTTGAACCTGAGATAACATAATACGAGATAACTGGCTCCGTCCAGCAGATCACATGGCAGAGTTTCACCATCTGGGAACTCCAGACTGTTAATGGCAGTACTGAGTATCTGCGCTGGCTTTGATAGCAACAAAGAATAACTGGGATTCGGGGATTACCCACCGATTCTGCTGAAAATAAGGCTTTCCTGAATCATTTCCTGTACTGGTATTTGAACTAGCGCAGCTCTAATTTATTCGGGTCTTAACGAAGTGTCTTTGCTCCGAGCATTGCAGAGATACAGCTCAACAGCTCCTTTTACAACACGTCTTTACAGCTCTCTTCACAACAGCTGCATTCAGGAGGAGGAGTTAGATTTATGGAAACTGGTACCTCGACCCACTTCGGAGGTCCAGCAGATGCAGGACAATGTGAAGTCGGGTGAAGATAAAGATGGGAAGGCCGGATAATTAAACTATATTTTCAGCCTGCAACATCACTGAAAACTGCTTTGGACACAATAAACCACTGGGCTACATCAACTATATTCTCATTAAATTTATGGGAGTAATTATGGGAATAATTCAGTCTGATAAATAAATACTAGGGATGCACAATAACTGTTTTTAAAACCGATACCGATAACCGATAACTTTCAGCTCCTAAAGGCTGATACTGATAACCAATAACACACACATATACCTAAGATCATTACATCAATACTATGAACAAAACCAAAAACAGTTTTGACTTTTTAAATGAACAGATATTTATATTTTTCCAATGAAAAATTATTGGCAAGCCTCTCAAACATTTTTGTAAAGCTATCAAACAAACTTATTTGATATTTCACATTAACTTAAATAAGGTTCATTACTGACTGATATAAAAAAATAAAGGCTCCTTGAACTGATGGAAATACATGCATCAGAATTACTAACTGAAAAAATGCATCACTCAATGACTATAAAAAATAATGCACAGGTCATAATGTACTGACACAAGTTAGACTTGTCTGTGTAAATAAACTGAAAAAGTGCACTCCATAGTAACAAAAAATTATATTTAAAGGATTTTGGCTTCTGGTTCCATTCAAATGAATTCCTTTAATTAAAGTAAACGAGGTTCAGTAGTTTGTTTGTTTTTTTTTTTTTAATCTCATGGAAGCTTTAGATGAGAGAGATGATGGCGGGGAGAGGGGAGGGGAAAGACTTGCTGCTGGTTTGCTCACGTTAGCTCACATTAACGTGATTTCAAAACTCCATGGAAGCGATGGTTATGTTTCAGGTGTCTGATCAGGTTTGACGTATTAAAGCTTGTGCTATTCTTCCCTACTTCGCTTGGAGCATTTGTCACAAATAACCAGCGAACTATCTTCTTCTGAAACTTTAACGAAGTTCCATGCAGTCGCCTCCATGTTGTTGTTGTTTTTTTTTTTTTAAATCAGCGCACGGTGTCGCAATGCTGCATTCAAGGTGTAATGTAAATTTCTCCGTTCCCTCGTTTTGCCTGTTGTTCTTTCAGCCTTTTCTATTTTTTCAATTTTTTATGTGTAACATGTGGAAAAATACTGCGAATATCAATTAAAGTCAGCAACTACCAAAATTATGTCCGAGTTAACAAGTTGTTTTCTGGCATAAGGGGGTATTTTTGATTTTCCTTATTGAGAAATCGTTTTTCTGATTATGCCGTCACTTGAACACAACATTCACTGCCGGTTATTCAAAGCTCAGAGGGAGCGAGACACTGCCCTGTTGACAAAAATATATATGTTATTGGGGCTATTAGTCATGATATCAGACTTATTGGAATGACGTCATAATTTCCTGTTCCGATAGTTATCGTGCAGCCCTAATTATTATAAACAGCTGTTTTCATTCCTTACATTGAGGCGAACCAAAATAGCCTGCAATAATTAAAAAGAATAATTTACACCAAGTCAAACCGTGTTCTGTACTGATAAACGACAGACGCTGCATGTTTTCAGCAGTTTCTATGAAATGAGGAGCTTATTACTGTGAGACGGGGGCGTTTGCATGAACAGAGAGCAGCGAAACAGAAACAACGTTCTTCCTCAAACCGAACAGTGAAAATACTCACGCCGCAACACTCTCACATACAGCACAGTATCTTAATGTGGAGACGCTGGGCCGACACTCTAAACCAATTTTCTATTTCAGTTTTTTCCTCTTTTATTTTAAATAACCGTTTCTAGATGACAGGAGAGGTCTGTGCAGCAGGTGTTTCTCGGAAACCTGAAACTGAAACTCCAGCCAAAAGCAGAAGCGCAACTCAGAGAAAGAAAGGTGGCGAACGCAGCCACTCACTGGCATGCACACGCACGTGCACGTGTACACACACCGCAGCATCACTGGAAAGGAAGAGAAATGCGACTGAATGCTGCTGTGAGCAATAAAACAAGACGGCTGAAGGAAAAGTCCAATATATTTTCCTTCAGTTACTGTCACATAAGGCAGTGAAAAGACTCCAATAACTGTGGTGAACAGGCCCACTGCTGCCGCAAAACACATCTGAGTTACTCTCATAACAATGAACACACACTCAGGTCTTTTGGTTTTATTGTTTTGGTGACCCAGTCCAGAAAACGTCGTTCTCCGGCCACAAGCACTCACCAAACAGGGATCACTATTATATACAGAGATTTACAGAGCAGTGTTGTGGTTGTGGAAAAGAGACTTGAAACTCTTCACAGTCATTTGTGTCAAGTGCTTCTGGTTATTAAAGCTACAGGTCAAAACAAGCAACGCTGATCATTCATTTCTAGGCAGCCATGATTCACTCACGATGCAATTCAAATTAGGGATGGGCATAATTAATCAATTAATCGATGATTGATCATTAAGAATTTGGTCGAAGACATTCATTTTCGTCGATGAACCGAATGTTTTTTTTTTTTTTTTAAACAATCCGAATGTAGGTTATCAGTGCACGTCCTCAAACAATGCGATGCATTTCACTGTGCCACCGATAGAAATTTGGCAGCAGGGGGCAACATTTCACCATCACTCTACCCTGGCTTGGCTCAGTTGTTACATGCGAGCTTCTGTAGGTCCTCGCCTAATCATGAAGCGGTCGCGGTGAAGTGTGGCGTAGGACCATTTTCATTTAGAAAATGACCAAGTGTACTGCAATCACTGCAATGCAAATTACAAATACAATTAATCGACAACGACAATGATGTATCACTTGAACAACACGCATCCAAGCCTTGTAAAGGACGGTGGAGGCGGTTCTTCATCAGCCTAACTCAGCCTAGCCTCAACTCGGTGTTAGCACGGACCAGAAGGAGCTGCAGTGCACATCGAGCACACAACAAGCGCATCTTTTTAAGAAACAAAAAGCTTGTAATACTGGCGCCTTGATATAAATTGTCATTGTTAAGTAGTCTCCTCGATATCTCTTCTTTTATTATCGTTGGTTTTTTTAAAGAATAGAAACAGGAAATGTCGCGTTATTCTCGACCACAACATCCGGGCCACTGAACACATCTGGGCATGCGCGGGCCATAGCAACCAGGCCAATGGGGAAAACAAACGTCACGCCGATATCGAGAATATTTGTGATAGTTTTCAATATAAAAATGTTAATGATTAATCGATTATTAATCATTAATTCTCCCGACGATCGACGAATAAATCTCGACCAAATGCCCATCCCTAATTCAAATCACGATTCACTCAACTCACGACACAATTCAAATCACGATTCACTCAATTCACGATGCAATTCAAATTCGTTTCACTCAACTCATGACACAATTCAAATCATGATTCACTCAACTCACGATGTAATTCAGATCACGATTCGCACAACTCACAATGCAATTCAAATCACGATTCACTCAACTTACGATACAATTCAAATCCCGATTCACGGTTCACGATACAATTTGAATCAACAATTCACGGTTCACGATGCAATTCCAATCACGATTCAGAGTTCACAATACAATTCAAATCACGATTCAGGGTTTACAATACAATGCGAATCACGATTCAGGATTCACAATGCAATTCCAATCACGATTCACTCAATTCATGATACAATTCAAATCACGATTCAGGGTTCACGATACAATTCCAATCATGATTCAGGGTTCACAATAAAATTAAAATCACGATTCAGGGTTCACAATACAATGTGACGCATGATTCTGGGTTCATGATAGAACTCCAATCACGATTCACTATTCACGATACAATGCAAATCACGATTCAGGGTTTACGATACAACGCGTATCACGATTCGCCATTCACGATGCAATTCCAATCACGATTCACTCAACTCATGATACAATTCAAATCACGATTCAGGGTTCACAACACAATTAAAATCACGATTCAGGATTCACATTAAAATTCAAATCACGATTCAGGGTTCGCAATACAATGCGAATCACGATTCAGGGTTCACGATACAATTCGAATCACGATTCAGGATTCACGATACAATGCGAATCACGATTCAGGATTCACGATACAATGCGAATCACAATTCATGGTTTACGATACAATGCGAATCATGATTCAGAATTCACGATGCAATTCCAATCATGATTCAGGGTTCACAATACAATTCAAATCACGATTTACTCGATTCACGATACAATTCAAATCACAATTCACTCGATTCACGATACAATTCAAATCACAATTCAGGGTTTACGATACAATTCAAATCAGGATTCAGGGTTCACAATACAATGCGAATCACGATTCAGGGTTCACGATACAATTCGAATCACGATTTAGGATTCACGATACAATGCGAATCACGATTCAGGGTTCACGATACAATTCAAATCACGATTCACTCAACTCATGATACAATTCAAATCACGATTCAGGGTTCACGATACAATTCAAATCATGATTCAGGGTTCATGATACAATTTGAATCACGATTCAAGGTTCACGATACAATGCGAATCACGATTCAAGATTCATGATGCAATTCCAATCACGATTCAGGGTTCACAATACAATTCAAATCACAATTCACTCAACTCACGATACAATTCAAATCACAATTCGAATCATGTACAACACCAAAATTAATTTACAGGCAAATGACAGATTTTTTAATTTTAATTATTTCTCTTACACAAATCCAGCCTTTTCCTTTTCAACAATACTGTAGTGTTTTCTCCTACGCTGTTTTCAGTACAGCAGATTAGAACTAGCAGCAAAAGAAAAAAATATTGTATCAGTTCTCTTCTTTTTTATTTTACAATACAGTTTTTTTTCTTATCCTCTTCATACCTGTAGAGCAAATGACTGGAAAGTTGAAACTGTTTTATCAACTCTCTAATCTATCAAATCCTGTTTTTGTTTTTTTCTTTTTCTCTTTTAGAATAGACCAACTGCCCTCTTTTCAATAAAGCAGTGCAGTATCAAGATTTTTTTTCCTTTAGTACATAACAAGTCAACTCTAAGCATAAACTAAGGCATTAAACTGGTCTTTTCTTACACTCTTTTCAAATCCATACTGCATCAGAGAATGATTTTTTAAATTATTGGGGTAGATAAGCCAGGCACAAACTAAGGCATATTTATTTTTGTCTGAACAAAAATTAAATACCAATTTGACCAATTTACCATATTGGCCCGAATATAGGACGACTCTGATTATAAGACGCTCCCTATTTTTCAAATATCCATCCATCCCTCTATTATCTATACCCGTTTCATCCTTGAAGGGTCACAGGGATCTGCTGGAGTCTATCCCAGCCGTCCACGGGCGAAAGGCAGGGGTACACCCTGGACAGGTCACCAGTTTTTCAAATATCATTTTGGGAAAATAAAAATATGATGAAGACAATAAGGTTGTTCATAAAGCAACTTTTTATTGTTCCATTACTATAGAAAAAAATCACACAGAGATAATATTCTGCTGTATTCTTAAACATTTTAATGATTTAATCTTTTTTAGGAAGTATGGTACCACGCTTAAGGTGAGGAACATGTCAGGTTTCTATGTTATTTAAGATCAAGGTATAGCATTATTTATTAAACTTTATTCTCTTAAAATCTGAGACTATAACTCAGTGAATAAGCAGCAACCAAGTAGTTCAATAACTGCATTAATGATGTCCATAACTGCAGAACCATCAAAGTCGAGTTATATTTGGTTTCAAGAACAACATTAATAATTCAGTCGGTAAAAAACAAACTCTGGACTGCAACAAAAATTTTTAACCCCTTTGCTCGAGCCACTTTACATCAGATCTTACTCGCATGCGCTCACTGTGAAGCTCCATTCGTTTACTGTTTACTCCAGATATATAACGACCATAGCATGTCACACGTAGCACATCACACGTAGTGCTGCATATAGTGACGTTGAACAAGAACGCAGTTTAACTTGTGTGTGCCCCTTGCTGGCCTGGAGGCCATATCGCAAATCATGCCTAAATTAAATCGATTCAAATTGTATTTTTTAAAAAGTCAATTTTTTTCAAAGATCGCGGCATGCTTATTCATCTAATGTGATTTTCTACCCCCAGACAACCATGGCAAACAACGGTGATGCTGCAGAGGACCTCCAGACTGACCCGTTCCTCTAAAATCCTTTGATCTGTTCTTCCACAGTCTTGGTGAATCAATGCAATGTCGATGTACGGGTCGGAGCCTGCTGGTGGTGTTTTATTCTGAAATTTTACTGGATACACTCCTGTTTGACTTCCAAAATGATGTGCTGAGTGTAAACTGATTGTCTTGCAGCCAAAACAGACCCAACGCATCTCTGGCTTTGCGCTTCTGATGCGACGCCTCTCACCGTCTTGAACGCGGCTGCCGCAGCGCTGCCGTCCTGTGATACTCGGGCTCGAGCGCCGTCACCTTACATGTTGCAGTATTGTTCATCACTGTTAATATATAAAAAATTGCTGCTCTTTGCTATTGCAGGGTTTTTCTCCTGACAGCTCTGTTGCTTGTGCAGAATGTCTGGCACCACGAGTCAAAGCGGTGCCAGACAAACCCTCTGTGATTTTCGTGCCCTTTAAGCGTGTGAATGTGACTTTCCTGGACCAGCGGGACATCCCGCTTCAGCACCCCCAGCTGTAATGATGCTTCCACGGCTCTGTTTGGTATCAAAGTAGAGCTACATGAACACGCGTGAAGCCTGATTCATACGTCTGCAGGCAGGCATCAAAGCAATGGTGAGGCTTTGTGAGAGTTCGGATTGAAGCAGGCAGCGTGAAATGTGATTGGTCGGCTCGGTAGATTTGTTGTTCATCCTCCTATTTTTCTGCTTCTTTTTCATCGTTGCAATGTAAAAATGAAGCTCAGCTCATGTAAGACTGACTTTATTTCCTTCATTGCAAAGTTTGAGCAATATAAAGGAAGTAAAGAAAAGGAAGCTGCAGCGCTGGAGAGAAAAAACCTCATGACTGTAGCGGTTGATGGTTTAATTACACAACAACACAAACAGCAGGTTTCAAGTATGAACACTACTAGAGCTGAGCGATTTTATTTATTCTGCGATATATATATCGATATTTTATTTGCCCGGAGAGAGTAGGGGTGAGTATTGGCCTTGCAATACGATATGTATTGTGATACTTGGGTCAGGATACGATATTATCACGATATATTGCGATATTCTACCCAGTTAATATCAAAATTAAAGGTAGAGATGAAAAATCATGTTGCTGTATATGTTCATTAGATGATATTGATCATTCAGAGGTCAAATTGAGTCAAAACTATTTGCTGCAAAACAACCTATTTATTGTTTATTATTAGTGTTTTTGCACATTTAAGTAACCATTACAACATACTGACAGCATTGTAAAAAAATTGATATTAGGAGCTGAAAAATTGATATTATATTGGGTGGCTGAAAATCGCGATATATTGCCAAATCTATTTTTTTCACACCCCTACCAGAGTGTATCGATTTTTCAGCCGCAGATATTGATATTCTAAGTTTCTTTCAAAACCCCCGTGTCCCACCTTTAAAAGCTTGCAAGCAACAATTTGCACTGTTTAAATAAATGAAACTAATTTTCTCAACAAATCTTTTATTCATTTTGTCCAGCATTTGCAAGCTGCCTGTCAGCCATATAATGTGTAATTGATGCTTTCAGTTCAATAAATTCAAACAAAGTCATTGGAACACTCACAAGATGTCACCAAAATCACTTTGACCCTTTAAAATCTTTCGAAAAATGATGTAAATTTATTGTAAGATGAATATCGATATATATATGTTGTATCGTGAGCCGAATATCGTGTATCGCTGTAGTGTATCGCTACAGCCCTAATGAACACCAAAAACGGCGTTGGGCCGGAGAGCAGCCTGCATCTGCATTAGTGGTGGTTTAAAAAAAAAAAAATCGATTTGGTGATATATTGCGATATTCGGCGCCTGATATAATATCGATTTTTCAGCTCCTAATGTTGATTTTTTTTAGGAAAATTCATTCATTCACTTAGATGTGCAAAAACACTAATAATAAACAATAAATAGGTTGTTTTGAAGCAAATAGTTTTGACTCAATTTGTCCTCTGAATGATCAATACCATCTGATGAACATATACAGCAACTTGATTTTTCATCTCTGCTTTTAATTTTGATGTTAACTGGGTAGAATATCGCAATATATCCTGATATCGTATCATGACCCAAGTATCACGATACATATCGTATTGCGAGGTCCTTGCCAATACTCAACCCTAATCTGTATCTGCTGTACAGAAGCGTAAAACAGGCCTGAGGTTACAACAGTGGAGTAAAATGAAGCATGAATATTATCAGGTTGAATTTCCGATGACTGACACTTCTATGGAATCGTCACAGCCACACATATCCACATCACTTCAGGCGTTATCCAGTCAGACAGAAGAGAAGATTGCATGTGTGCTCAAGATGCTTCTCGGCAGCCTGGCTTCTGTAAGTTCCAGCTGGTAACAAGTTTCCTTGCAGAGGGAGCATGATTTAATTTGATGTTTCACAGAGACCTGGGATTACATGAACTGAGTGGGGCTTTGCTCTGGAATATGATTCATGAAGACGAAACATCAAATGTAACTGAATTCAGAGGGGTTTTTTTTTTCTTCTTTTTTCTCTCTTTTTCTGGTGTTGGCTGGGTGAGTTTCTGTTTTGGAGCAGTCAGAGCAGTCTGTGGAGCTTTCACGTGATAGCAGGCTTTTGTTTGTGCCACACGCCAGCTGATCACTTGCACTGGTCATCTGTGGCACACTGACTTCTTGTCTTTTTACAATGTGCTCACTTAGCTGCTCGGTGCTGGAACTGCTCCGTGTGCTGCGCTTGTTTATTGTAGATTGTATACTGAATAGGGGTGTGAAAAAAAAAATCGATTTGCAATATAACGTGATTTTCAGCCGCCCAATATAATATCGCTTTTTCAGCTCCTAATATCGATTTTTTTATTGCTGTCTTCGGAACAACCCGACAACCCAAAAACCCGAGGTTCCGACACGAATCGAATCGGGTCTCGGGTCCATTCAAAAGACGTGACTCCGGGTTCAGGTCAGAATCGGTACAGTTAGTCTCGGGTTCGGGTCGGAATCGGTACAGTTAGTCTCGGGTCCGGTCGGTGCTCTCTGAAAGGCTGGGTCCGCGTTTACTCGAGAGAGGTAAAGATATTGGTGGTGGCAGCCAATGTCAGTTAAATGATTATAAATGATTATTCATTAACGTGGCGTGTTTGTCATGAAACAATCGTGTTTCCGTAGCGTGTTATTAGCGGTTTGCCCGGCAGCTGTAAAGCACAACGGATCATCAATATGACAACGCTGGATGAGAGAACATATTCATGACACGTCCTGACCGGTGTAGGCTATTAGCGTTAGCAGTTGCTACCAATAGCATCTGCATCCACAAAGAAAATAACGACGTGGATTTATTATTGTTTACATCATGTAGCCTATGTAGCAACTGAACCGGTAGAAGAAGACAACTTTAGGTAAGAAAATCAAGTTTTATTCAACGCTAGACAACTTTAACATTAGCAACTATGGGCTGGATTCTCTCGGTTCTATTCGTGTAACTCTGTTTGGTTCGTGGTCGGAAATTAAAGACTCGGGTCGGGTCAGTTTCGGGTCGAATTTTCACGGGTCCATTCAGGTTCGGGTCCATGAAAGTGGACCCGTAAAGACCTCTACTGTCAGTATGTTGTAATGGTTACTTAAATGTGCAAAAACACTAATAATTAACAATAAATAGGTTGTTTTGAAGCAAATAGTTTTGACTCAGTTTGTCCTCTGAATGATCAATATCATCTGATGAACATATACAGCAACTTGATTTTTCATCTCTACTTTCAATTTTGATATTAACTGGGTAGAATATCGCAATAAATCGCGATATTGTGATATCATGAAAATATTGTATTGTGACCCAAGTATCATGATACATATTGTATTGCGAGGTCCTAATACTGAGTGATTAAAAGTGGCTTGGATGATCTCAGTGTCATCTCTTATCCGTTTTTGGTACCGTAACTGTGTACGAGGCGGAGCGGGCACGTCTCGGCTGTGGGAACGGCGGCGGCGTTCAAAGTTTCACAGAGCTGCGGGGCGTCGCTCACCTTGGGTGGTTTGAAGGGGTAGTCTGGCGTGAAGGCGATGTCCAGGAAAAACACTCCTCCTTCGTACACGGAGCCTGGAGGACCCAGGATGGTCGACCTCCACTCATAGATGTTGTCTCCTTTAGGACCGGCGCTGCATTCCCAAGAACAAAAAAACAAAAACAAGGAAGAAAACGGTTGAAATTTCATGTACCAACAAGTGTCCATAGAGGGGAGAGCTTCATTCTCTCTGCAACAATCATTCTCTCTGAACAATAAAGCGTTTGATTAGCAGCCACACAAAGCTGCTGTTTAGGGAAACACCAGTACAGTTTACAGAAGAAAGGCTGCATCTGCATGACAGGAAGAACGAGGAGCATGATCAGTGTCATGCAGATGACTGATGTGTCTGCCCCCCCCCCCCACACACACACACACACACACACACCACACACACACACCACACACACACGCACATACACATAGGAAGGCGCTGAGCAGCTTCATCAGCATTTCACTGCTGGACAGCTGGCTGCTGCTGAACTCCATTGTGGGCTCGATCGCTGCCCCCCCACACACACATGAACGCACGTGCACACACGGCGGCGAGATGAGAGGCTCTAATCCAATTCCATCTTCTATTGGAATTAGGCCAGATGCCCCTGTCGGTTTCTTGTATTACTTTTACTTTCATCATTTACACAGCAAGAGCAGTCAGCGAGAGAGTGGGGGGGAAGAGGGAGAGAGGGGGGTGTGCGAGGCACATAAATGTAAAACGAGAGCCTGAGCGGGTCTGTTCATGTGAGACAGCCGCCTGTTGTAAAGCGCCAGGCTGCTGCAGACCTACTTCTTGTCAGCGTGTGTTTGGACGCAGAGAGGAATTATTGAAGTGGGATGGAAAAAAGGATGCCAATACGTTTTCCTGGAGGGATAAAAGCAGCTCAGTGGGCGATATTCTGCCGTGGCTGGCGGGATGTGAGAGAGCCAATAAATGGCTCCGCTCGCAAGAGGCGATGACCAGGTGTGACCTGTCACAGGAAGTTTAAGCGTGATTTATGGATCTACGGAGGAAGTTGCTGACATAAGTCCTCGGTAATGTTTCTGCTAGGGATGTAAGGATATGGAAAAGTTGAAATGAATGAAAATGAAAAATACTTTATTCATCCCAGAAGGGAAATTCAACACTGTAGCAAGGGCTCTTCTTCTCTTTTTTTTTCAACAATAGATAAATGACAGCAATGATAATAATATTAATTGATAATAATGATAGTAGGTTTTATGTCTTGTTGTGGAACCTACTATTATTAAGTTGATATCTCGATTATAGTGACCAAATTATTACGGTTTAGGATATTATTGCGGTATTCTTAATTGCTGTACAAATGTCCAAAAAACACATACATTTAAATAATTTCACTAAATCTTGTGATTTTCTTGTTATGCTAAAACATCAGAAGCCAAAATTTTATCAAAATGAAACTTTCACATTAAAGAGGGAAACAACTGGCACAGAAAGAGGTTTTATTTTAAACAAAATAACATAACAAAATAAATAACAGGAACAAAGTTAATTTGTCTGGTGCAAATTTAAATAAACACTTTAACAACCATAGTAGGTCAAAATTAGGGGTGTAAAAAAAATTGATTTGGTAACATATCACGATATTCAGCCACCCGATATAATATCGATTTTTCAGCTCGATTTTTTGGGAAAATTCATTCATTCACTTAAATGTGCAAAAACACAAATAATAAACAATAAATAGGTTGTTTTTTTAAGCAAACAGTTTTGACTTAATTTGTCCTCTGAATGATCAATATCATCTGATGAACATATACAGTAACTTGAATTTTCATCTCTACTTTGAATTTTGATATTAACTGGGTAGAATATCGCAATATACCGTGATATCGCGATAATATTGTATTGTGCCCCAAGTATCATGATACATATCATATTGCGAGGTCCTTGCCAATACTCACCCTAGTCAAAATATGCAAACAATTATCAGGAACAATAGTATATAGTGCAAGTTCAAATGAAATAAACTTTGGACTTTAAGCTGAACCTTAAATACGTATAAATGTGCAAATAAGGAAACAGTTGTAAAGGAGCCAAATATGTTGTTATGAATTGTAGTTCACTCTGTGTGTCTGTGGGTGTCCCTGTGTTGTTACCTGAGGGTCAGGTATAAAGGTAGCTGCCTGTTATTGGTTAGGTGTTGGACCCGGAAGGGCAAAAGGTTTTTGACCGCTGTGGCGCTAACTGCCGGTGTTATGGTTGTCAGATCAGTTAATGAAATAAATTAATATTTTAACTGCATCAGAAGAACATTGTTCCCTTCCTTTTTTTATCAACACGTAACGGTAATGTTTACAAAATGTGAGTTAGCGAAGCGTGTCGACCAGGTTACTCTTGGTCAAACATCTCAGTAGCTTCAAGCATTAGGCTTAGCTCATTCAAGTTGCTTCTACAAATTACAATAAAATGTAAACTAGTGCTCTGCAGACAGGATAATTGTCCTCCACCATTTGTCCCTCTGCATTCTTAAAAAAAAACACACACACACACAAAAAAAACAGAATATGCCCAGACCTCAGATTTCGTCATTTTAGGGGGTCCTGCGTGCTATCACCACTTTCTACCATGCTCAGGTTACGATGCCGTTGTTACAAGCTGCATATTAAGGCAAGACACAGTCGCGAGTCGCTCGTAGACTTGAATGAGGCTGATATTACATATCCTGGTAATCGACCGCGATAATGAGATGAAGTCAAACATAAACGGTAATCGTTATCGTGTAAAATTTTACCGTGCTTTACCGTAATACTGCTAACCGTTCCATCCCTCATAGTTTCTACTTGTCTGTTGTTGGTTGTGTCGCTCTGTAATTCCACCACCAAACATCAGGTGGCAGTGCAGGTTCATTTCTGCAGCACTGTAGCCTGCAGTGCAGAGCTTCCTTTTGTTTATTTCCGTTACGTGGGTCAGACACAGCAACAACGCAAATTGAGCGTATGTTATTTCATTGGGAGCGGATAAATCATGAGCAAGAGTAATTTTTACCATCATTACAGTAGCTAACATTTATTCTGGTTAACGCCAACTTGATACCACAGCTCTAAAGCCATGTCAAGTTTTTTTAAAATACCTTTTTTAATGCTTGTATCACTGCTTGCTAGGATAGGTTTATCGTCACAGCAGTATCAACATGTGCAATATCAATATCACAAAAACAAAAGAATTACTCCAATAAATGGTAGTTAATTAGTTTCCAGGTGTCCTCAGATGTCAACAATCTCTCTGACCAATCAGAGAGAACCTCACTCCCTCACTTCAGATCTAGATGTTAGTTAAAGAGTTGCTGCTTCAGCTGCTGCAGGGAGGGTCTCTTTCTATCTATTTATTTTCAATAAAACGATGTTACAGTAATAGAAATAATAGACTACTGTTTTTTTAAGTGTCTGCAGAGGCTGTTTACTCTCAGAGGGTCAATTCTACCTACGAAGCAGAAAGACATATTCACCATACACAATGAACTTAAACACTGATCAGCCAGAACATTATGACCACTAACAAGTAGCGTGAGTACACACTGCTAATTTGATTAAATAATGCAATAACAATGCAATGTTCTGCTGGGATGGTTATTAGGGATGCACGATAACTGTTTTTTAAAACCGATACTGATAACTGATAACACACACATATACCTAAGATCATTACATCAATACAAAACCAACAGCTTTGACTCTTTAAATGAACAGATATTTATTTTTTTCTTGCTGCTGGCTTGCGTTGTGTATGTTTATAATGTGTACAATGACAATAAATTCTAACTAAACTAAACTAAACTAAACATTAGCTCACGCTAGCACGCTTCCAAAATTCCGTAGAAGCGATGGTTACGTTTCAGATGGCTGATCAGGTTTGACGTATTGAAGCTTGTGCTATTTTCCCTCCTTGTGGAATTCGCTTGGAGCATTTGTCACAAATAACCAGTAAACTATCTTCTTCTGAAACTTTAATGAAGTTCCATACTTCCATGTTTGTTTTCATCAGCTGTGAAAAATGCTGCATGTGGCTGTGCATTCAAGGTGTAACGTAAATTCCCAGGTTCCCTCGTTTGCTCGTCATTCTTTCGGCCTTTTCTATTTTTTTTATGTGTAACATGTGGGAAAATACTGCGAATATCAATTAAAGTCAGCAACACGAGAGCGACAATCATGAACTAGTTAAACTTACTAAACTTATCTCTTGCGTTTTTCCACTTCCTCACCGTCTCGGCTGTATCCAGACCCATATTCATTGCTATCTCCCTCCATGAATTACTAGAATATGTGCTGTCTTTGTAGTGTGGAGAATGAAAATCGTACAGATGTGGGTACTTCCTCATTTTTTCGATGATGCTCTCTTTTCTAAGCGGATGTAGAATTGACCAATCAGAGGCCTTTTGCACCTGTCGACACGCCCCCATGAGTTGATTGAATTACGTAGCTTAAAAACAAAATTGACCGTTAGTATTAATCGGTTAGAGTTACTGTTATCGATTAACGGTTAACGGTTAACCATGTACATCCCTAGTTATCGGGGCTATTCGTCATATCTGACTTATTGGAATGATGTCATAATTTCCTGTTATCGGCCCGATAATTACCGTCCACCCCTAACGATTATACATCCTGGCATTCACCTGAATGTTATCTTGGCACCTGATAACTACCTTTAATTTTTTTTGTTGACCCATCACACCCCCAACATGCCAACACCACCCCCCCACCAGTAGCTGACTTTTGGAAATAATCAAGTAAACAACAGTCTGAGTTGTTCACCTGCTCTCCCAAAGCCCCAGATGCCAATCTGGTGGCATCTGAGGGAACCGGTCCCATTTCACAGAGACCCCACTACACAATACAGGGCCCAAAAGATCCACTGCCAATATTTCAGAACCAGACGCTGCAGGACCCCCTCAGATAGTCTTGACAAACCTGACTGGTCAGAGCTCCTTTGAAGTGGTTGGTCACAATCTTCTGGCTGGTCGGTGTGTATTTATCACATATTATCATATTTTCATCAGACGTTTTTGTGTATGTGTAAATACATCAGCATCATCCCCATTAACCCACATACTTATATTGACAGTAAGGCCATAAATACTGATTTCAGTACGATTTTACGAGCACCCATTTAATTTCAGCTCCTTTATCAGCATCCACACACGCTTTGAGCAGACGCTACAGTTTCTCACTTGCTTCTCATGAATGTTGACTGAGGGAGAATATTTCAAACAAGCGTTAATCTGCTTCAACAGCAACCAAACCCTGACCCACAGGTCGGCTTGGGAGTCGACCTGAAACTGACGTTTGTGGTCAGAGTGAGAAAACACCTGTTTCTGTCAAGCTCACCAAGACAGACGCACGGTGCGACCTGAAAATGACTCGGTCAGCCAGCAGCCAGAAAAAGGTTTTATATGTCAGCGGTTCTGTCAACACACCAAAAGTGAGAAGTGACACAAAGCTATTTATATAAAAAAATTCACATTCATAAAGACTGTTTAACAAAGATTTAACAGTGCATGTAACGTGCATTGCTTAGCTTGAAATGGACTTCAATATTCATACGTATGAAGGTAATCGATCTAGCGACTAAAGCGTATCACACTCCTCCATGATGCGGATCTTTGGTGCAGAGATATCCATCTGATGGTCATGTATTAGCTAATCTCTGAATCTTATTTTTTGTTTTGTTTTGTTTTGGAGGATTTCATTCATACTGGTCAAGTGGTAAGGGCTCATTACTCGGCAACCTGTCTCCAACCGATGGAGTAAATGCTAAACTTATTACAGCTAGGGGTGAGTATTGGCAAGGACCTCGCTATCTATCTATATATATATATATATATATATATATATATATATATATACAGTCATGGAAAAAATATTATTAGGCCACCATTTTTTCTTCACTTTCTTGTTCATTTTATTACCTGGTACCACTAAACGTCATCATGTGACTAAAACAGAAAACACTGAATGTATAAAAGCAGTGTTTTTGGCAGTACAACGCCATAGCTATTGATGTAAAAACTTAAGTGATTTAGGTTATAATCAAGAAAACCATGGAAAATGGTAAGATATCATGAGCAATCTTTGTGGTTATCATTATGTTTGTCCAAACAAATGTACCTTTAGTTGTACCAGGCATTAAAATGAACAAGAAACTGAAGAAAACAAGGGTGGTCTAATAATTTTTTTGACTGACTGTATGTATATATATATATATATATATATATATATATATATATATATATATATATATATATATAGTGATATCACGATATATTGCAATATTCTACTTTAATATCTAAATTAAAAGTAAAATTAGTAAATGCTAAACCCTTATTACAGCACATATACACATGCGTGTATGTGTCTGTATATCTACTAAATGTAGTAGAACTGTGGCTCAGCAACCGGGCCCTGTGATGAACTGTCTAGGGCATCCTGCATCCTGAAACCTTCCTCCTGAAGGGTTGAAGTAGCAATAAGAAGGTAGAGATGATGGAAGGACACTAACATTTTGCTCCCGCTTGGTCCGGAGTCGGGTCGCGGGGCCAGCAGCTTCAGCAGAGAGGCCCAGACCTCCCTCCCCCGGGCCGCTTTCACTAGCTCCTCTGAGAAAACCCAGAGGTGTTCCCAGGACACGCTGGAGAGATATAGGTCCGGATGGTACACTTACCGCTAGCTGCTACTCGCAAATTGTGGGCTTAGGAACCTCCGCTTACCGCTAATGCAATCTTCCGCTCCCTAAATCCGCTACCCGCTATCCCTAAATGGCAGCTTTAGGAGATCTGGTGGAAGATCGGGCCCATAATCTCTCCCACGTGTCCTGGTAAAGTGACATTTTATTCCGTTTTTCGTTTTTTAATCTAACACAAAAAATGAAAAAAATGCCAGTTTTTTTAATATTTCAATTTTAGACTTGGATCGAAAATATGAAATTAAAAAACAGGCCACATGACTGAATTTGTTTTATAATCGAGGACTGGACTTTCTGTTGTCATTACACATCTGTGCCACTAGATGGAGCCGCACTGAAGTAACCAGCTAGAGAACAGCAGGACAGTGAACACATGGAGCAGATCTGATGGAACATGGAGGAATGACGACAAAGTTTTGTTGCAGTCCAGAATTTTATTTTTGTTTTCAGACAGAATTGTTAATATTGCTACCTGAGTTGCTACCCGAACTGTAAAGTTCACGGATTTTTACCGTTCTCCATGTCTGTTTTAGCTTTTCCGCATGTTTACCTGCTGATTCTCTTCTGGTTCTGCAGCAGCCAGAAACAGACTTTTCAAAACAAAAGCACGTGAGCAACATGCGGTAAGGCATTAATAAATAATACCTTGATGCGATAACGCGTTAACTTGCCCAGCCCTAATAAAAACATCAAAGTTTACTGTTATAATTGCATAAATCGTCTATATTTCATTACCTTATATCCTGATTTGGGGTTAAATTTGCATAAAATGCTTAAAACTGAATTTTCAAAAATTAAAAACAGAAAAACACCGAAAATGAAAAAAAATTCAAACGGAATTTTAGAAAAAATAAAACGGATTTCATAGGGCCCTACATACTGACACTTCAATGATGTTTGATTCATTCAATAAATTAAAAACCGTATTGAGGGAAGAAAAAAAAGAAAAAAGGACGCTCCTAATTCCATTTTGTTTTTTTCTTTCTTAGATTAGTTTGTGAAAAAGTTTCAGCTGAATCCAGAAAAATAACTTCTGACCTCCACAACCAAGAGCCAGTCAGGCCGGCTGAGCAGCAGCTGTTTGTGATATTTTACGCAGTAGTTACTCCTGGTACCATGAAATTAAAAACTCCACAAACCAGATGACAACAGCTGGCAGTTTCTCTCGTTTGCTTCCCTTTGTTCCCCTTAAATTTCCCGCGTCATCTTCACATAACCTGACTTTCTTTTCTGTTTGACTTCAGGTCTTGTGTTTAATTTAATCACTTCTTATATTACAGCTTCATCTTTAACGAGCCTCTACATAAGATCCCGTTTGTTTTTATGACCCCACAAACATCTGTCTTTGCTGTGTTTGCACAGCAATCCATGAATAAAGATGACTATTACTGCAGTAAAAGAAATGTTTTAGTCCAGAACTCAAGGGCGCTACTTCAGCTAAAAGGCATAAATCGGATGAAACGTGTAGCTTTAAAACAGCTGATTAATAAACCATCCCTCTATTATCCTTAATGGACTCCATGTGACAACTAACCTCATTAATTATGTAACATGGTCCAGGCTCATTTTTATCAATATTAGCACAAGAGAGCCACTGTTGCTAAGCTCAGTCCACAAACGATTAAAACTGGCCTTGAAAAGCCTCTTTATTTGTCAAACGCTGCAGCCTGGTAGACATGACAGCGTTTCCAAGGCCGTCCAGCTGCTTCTCTTTCCCTCCGCCAGGTTCCCATAGTCGAGCCTGCAGCATCTGGAAACGTTCAGAGCTCCTCTTCCTCAGCAGCTTCGTGCAGTTCGATGAGGAGGCAGATTTGGGATGTAGCTGCGCGATTATTTGACTTTTGTCTGTGATTTCAAGTTTGGCCCCCAAACGTCACAGAAACAGTGTCACTGATAAAAAAATAAAATAAAATACATGTTTGCCTTTTTTTTGTTTTAAATGACACATAATCAGAGACAGACTGCAGCGTAGGGGTGAGTATTGGCAAGGACCTCGCAATATGATATGCATCATGATACTTGTGATGCGATATTATCACGCTATCGCAATATAATGGGATATTCTACCCTCTTAATATCAAAATTAAAAGTAGAGATGAAAAATCAAGTTGGTGTATATGTTCATCAGATGATATTAATCATTCAGAGGACAAATTGAGTCAAAACTATTTGCTTCAAAACAACCTATTTATTGTTTATTATAAGTGTTTTTGCACATTTAAATTTCAAACAATTAAAATGTGAAAATCAAACAATTTTCCTTAGAAAAATCGATATTAGGAGCTAAAAAATTGATATTGGGCAGCCAAAATTCGCGATATATTGGCCACAGGTGACCGATTCTTCCCTCCTTTTCATGTTATTCAGAAAAAGTTATTTAAGTAATACAATTCAAACTGATGTTTTCTGTCCCAAAATGTTGACTGGATCAGCAACATTTCCTCTGTTTTTATTTAGCCTCATCTAGGTTCACTGTGGAAATTTTGACAGCTGTATGTTAAGTTTAAAAGCCGGCGGGTGATGGTTTTAAATCCTTTAGATTTCAGCGTGAAGCAGGATAATCGTTATGGTGAAGGACGCGTCAGACGTGGCGGCTGTTCTCCTCCAGCTGCGTCAGCGAGAAACCACCTCTGTCATGATAACATCTTTAATGACATGCACGACACATGATGCTCTCAGTATCAGATTTGTTGATACCTCACTAAGTCTATGTCATGCATATCCAATTTCATTTTCTGGCGGCGTGTTTTCTACACGTGGACACCAAACGCTGGTTTTGGTTTCCAACAGGAAAGAGCTCTAAGAACAGTCCAGTTCAACGGTTATTTCAAGGTTATAAGTTGTACTTTTCAGGGCCAATTCTCTTTTTTTAAAATTCTCTTTTAAATGACATCCTTTCATCCAGAGTTAGTGTATTTTCAGTCAGTACTTTAAGCTTTTTTACCTGGTGGACTGAAGCAGACCTCAATGTCCTCTTCAGCAGTTCTGGAGTGCACGTTGGACACGTCACAGGAAACATCTGAACGACAGCTGCTGATACCGATTCCCAGAAAACCCGTCTAATCACTGGGGCTGTAGCGATACACTAATCTTGTGATACCATTAGGGGTGAGTATTGGCAAGGACCTCGCAATATATTGCGATATTCTACCCAGTTAATATCAAAATTAAAAGTAGAGATGAAAAATCAAGTTGCTGTATATGTTCATCAGATGATATTGATCATTCAGAGGACAAATTGAGTCAAAACTGTTGCTTCAAAACAACCTATTTGTTGTTTATTATTAGTGTTTTTGCACATTTAAATGAATAAATTAATTTTCCTTAAAAAAAAACAGATATTATATCGGGCGGCTGAAAATAGCGATATATCGCCAAATGGATTTTTTCCACACCCCTAGATATGACACGATATTCGCTTCACGATATATATATATTGCGATATATATATTGATATTCATCTTACAATACATTTACATCATTTTCTGAAAGATTTTAAAGAGACAAAGTGAGTTTGGTGACATCTTGTGAGTGTTCCAATGACTTTGTTTGAATTAACTGAAACTGAAAACTACATAATTTTAAACCTTCTCATTGTGTGAGAAACCTGGGTGTTCTTTTTGACTCTGGGCTGGATTTTATTCCACATATTAGAAATGTAACAAAAGCAGGTTTTTATTACCTAAAAAAACCAGAGTCCGTCCATTTCTCTCTCTTGCCAGCACGGAGGTGTTGATGCTTTTATCTCCAGTAGAACAGACTACTGTAACGTCCTGCTCTCTGGTCTTCCCAAAAAGAGTATATCCATCCTACAACTACTCCAGAATTCAGCTGCACGTATGCTGACGAGGACCAGAGGGCGGGAACATATTACACCTGTTTTAAAATCACGTATTGGCTTCCTGTGTGTTTCAGTATTGATTTTAAGGTTCTTCTAGTTGTTTATAAATGTCTTAATGGTCTTGGGCCTTCTTATCAATCTGACCTGCTTTTGGGGTACGAGCCCTTGCGTACCCTGAGGTCCTCAGGTACCGGCCTTTTAGTTGTTCCCAGAGTCAGAACTAAAACTTATGGTGAGGCGTTGTTTTATCATTACGGCCCGCGGCTCTGGACCAGCCCACCTGAGGACACTGCAGAGACTGTTGATGCTTTTAAAGGGAAGCTCAAGACCTACCTTTTTAATTTGGCTTACAGTTAAAATCTATTTACACATTTTATCTTTTATTTATTTAACTCTAATTTTACTTCTATTTATTTCTTGCTTATTTACCTTTGTTATTTAAGTTATTAATTGAATTGTATAGTCATTCATTTATGTATTAGCTGTTCTTATTGGTTTTAAGTCTGTTTGAAATTTTATTTTCTTTAACTCCAGTGTTCTCCTCATGGGGCTCCTTCACGTCGGGAGCTACTCCTGCCTGGTTTACGGGGTCGTTGCCATGGGGACTGTCTGTGTTCTGGGTGGGCGGGGCCTTAGCCTGTGGCTGATGTCTGCAGTGTGGGTCCTGGTCAGCCTGGGTCTGGACAGTTCCTGTGGCAGAGACCTCTGTGTTTGTGTTTGTGGGTGGGGGTGCTCTCAACATGGACTGATCCGAGATATGGTTTTCCTCACCTGGTTCATTGGTGCCATGATGGATGTCTTAGAGTCTTTTTAGAGTGGGGTCAAAGGGGGTGGGGGGGGCATGTCTACTGAGTGTGTTTGCGTGTGTGAGTGTGTGAGTGAGAGAGAGAGAGAGAGAGAGAGAGAGAGAGAGAGAGAGGGGGGGGGGGGGGAGAGAGAGAGAGAGGATGACAGTGATTTTTACTACTGTAACTGGGTGTGTGATGGCTTTTAAGTTGTTTTTGTTTCTTCTTCTTTTTCTTGTTTAATTATTGTTTTTATTATATAAAGCACTTTGTGTTACTTGTGTGTGAAAAGGGCTTTATAAATAAATTTGATTTCATTTCATTTGAAAGCATCAATTACGCATATATGGCTGACAGGCAGCTTGCAAATGCTTAACAAAATGAATAAAAGATGTGTTGAGAAAAATAGTTTCATTTATCTAAACAGTGCAAGTTGTTGCTTGCAAGCTTTTAAAGGTGGGACACGGAGGTTTTGGAAGAAGCTTAGAATATCAATACCCGCGGTTGAAAAATCAATACTCTCTGGGGAAATAAAATATCGGTATATATCGCAGAATCGATAAAATTGCTCAGCTCTACTAATCACGATCTGTGATTTGATGAAATCGATATTGTGACGGCCTACAAACCCGCATCAGTTTTGTCGGGAAGAACGGAGAAGCTTCTGAAAGGAAACCCAGAACGTTCACTCCAAAGACGTCATAGACTTTAAAGGCAGCACTGCCAAACACAAAGGAAATCTCTGTAAACTCCTGACTTTGAAGAAAGTAATGACTCTAAAATCTCTAAAACCTCTCTCTCATTGAGCAAATATGAGTAATTTTGGCGACCCTAACTGACCTAAAACAGCAACAGAAAAAGAAAGATGTGTCTTTTTTTCCGTGGATGTCAACTTCTGTGTGTTTGATGAGTCACTACGACATTAAACAGTTTAAAGTTTAAAGTTCTCTAAAATGTTATAACTGATTCAAAAGAGAGTTCAGATTCTGCAACATCACAATAAAATTCTATATCTAAATTTTGTAGACATTAAATTTGTCCTTTCACACTTGATTGGTTATTTACCAAATTATACTTCCAAAGCTGTTTTGATTCCTTTTTTCTGAGCTCTGATTTCATTCTGGTATCTATTGATCTCAGAGTTTAAGGAGCTGTCTGTAACATCTGAAAATGAACATCAAATGAGTCAAAAACAACAACGCTTCATCTAAACAGGATAAATCAAGTAGTTTCTCAACCAAAAATACCAACTATTTGTGTTAACTGGAAAATCTCAACTGTCACCAATCAATTATCAATAACGACTAATTACAACATACACTGTTGGAATAATCATAATAAATATTATTCAATAATACATTTCAATACCAGTACAGTGTGACTGTCAGAACTGACCAGATACGATCTATGACTTTTCTATATCAATGCTTTTTGTTGAACTTGTCATCATTAAAGAGGCGTTTTCACTGAGAAGACTCCTCGTCATCATCCTGCATCACAGCGAGCAACAACGCTGAGCTCATCACGTTCATGTTCATGCTGCCGTTTCTGGACAAAAACACCAGAAGAATTTGATATGTTTGCATGAATCTTTTTTTCCTTTTTAGTATGAATTTTTATTGAAGTTTATCAGAGAAATTTCAACATTAAAGGTCAAAAAAATGCAACACGCCTCAAACGTCAGTGGATGATGGTTTTAACTAGGGGTGCACGATAATTATCGGCCCGATAATTATGAATAAATAGCCCCAATAACATATATATTTTTGTCAACATGGCGTTGCTTCGCTCCCTCTGAAACCTGAATAACCAATAGTCAATGTTATGTTCAAGTGATGTCGGCGTAATCAGAAAAACGATTTCTCAATAAGAAAAATCAAGAATACCTCCTCATGCCAGAAAACAACTTGGTAACTCGGTCATAATTTTCTCATTACCTCCGCCAAGGAGATTATGATGAAATTTTCAGGAGTTGTCAGAAATGTGAAAAGGAAGAACTGATTTCATTTTGGCTGTGATCCGGAAGAAATCCTGGATTCTGGATCACTTTCAAATTTTAGATAACATTGCTGTCAATGGGGCCCAAACTTTTGTTTCTCAATATCTCCGTTAATTATTGCCCAAAACTCATGAAATTTGACTCAGGGATTGACAATGGGAACCTCTATCAAATTTCAAAGGCTGATCCGGATCTGATCCAGAAGGTGGATTTTATCGCAATCTGTAAATCACTACATGGGGGAACTGTTGCGCTTGGCGGAGGTCTGCGCTCTCAGAGTGCTTTTCTAGTTTTCTAACTTGAATTGACATTCACAGTATTTTCCCACATGTTACAAAAAATAAAATAGAAAAAATAGAAAAGGCTGAAAGAACGACTAGCAAACGAGGGAACAGGGGAATTTACGTTATACGTTCAATGCAGCCTGTGGCACAGCGTACTGATGAAAACAAACAACATGGCGGTGATTGTATGGAACTTCATTAAAGTTTCAGAAGAACATAGTTCGCTAGTTATTTGTGACAATATGCTCCAAGCAAATTCCACGAGGAGGTGAAAAATAGCACAAGCTTTAATACGTCAAACCCGACCAGCCATCTGAAACATAACCATCGCTTCGACGGAGTTTTGAAATCGTATGAGGACGCCGGGCTGCTAAAGACGCTAACATGAGCAAGCCAGCAGCAGCCCCCCCACTCTCTCTCATCTAGCGCTTCCATGTGAAAAGAAAAAAGCAAACAAAAAAAAACTACTGAACCTCATTTACTTTGATTAAAGGCTATCGGTATTGGTTTAAAAAAAAATTATGGTGCATCCCTAGTTTTAACTATTTGTGATATTAATGTTGTCCTTAATAACTTTGCTTAAGATTATTTTCCAGCCCTAATTTGAGATTCAGCAGTGCCTGATATTTATAACCAGCAGAGGACCGTCAGACAACAGAAACATCAATGATTCACCCAGAATGAAGCTCTCATTTATTTCAGGAAACTGAATTATCATGTTCAGATTGTGGGAAGTCGTCTTTATGGGCTCTGAGACGAGCGCTGAGGGTCTCCAGTCAACAAAAACAGGATCAATTACTGAACAAGAACAAAACCACAGCTCTGGAACACACAATAAAAACTAAAACGTCACACAAACTGGTTTGTGTGATGTTATTCAAGGTTCCTGGACTAAAAAAAAAAGAACCATTAATGTCACATTCACATACAGGACTCGAGCCGCAGAGGGCTAAAAAAGATCATGATGAAAGCCAAAGACAATGAAGCCATTTCCCATGATGCTCATTTTCACAATGGGAGCCGTTTATCGTGGCTCTGGTGTCAAAGACGGCTCCACCTGCAGACTGGTGTGATTACGATCAGCCTCTTTTTACATACTTGAGCTCCCACACAATGAATTCTCTTCACAGCTGCACTTAATGCAAATTAAAAGGGAGACTGTCCACTGAGCACTGATTTATTGCATTTTTTCAAATGCTCAAATTGCAAATGAACAGTACATGACAGCAAAGAACCATGAAACGTTCAGAGACTCAACTCCAGGCTTCGATGCAGATCCTCGGCGGACCTGTTGAGTCTGTGACCAGTTACCGGCTGACTGACTTCTGTGTAACCGGGCTGTAAACTCTTTTATTTACTCTTTTATCTGTTTGTGCGGCAGTATACGGCTCATCCTGCAGAGACGTTGGGCAGGTTGTGTAACTTCGACATCCCGCCACACGCAGGGAGCCAAGGCTCGTCTTCATTTGCACTTATGTCTTCCATAAAAAGCATAAAAATGAGATTCTTTTGGAAACTATTGTGATACATAAGTGATCACAAGAACAACACACATCATGTTCTTTATGCTGCTGGGAGCATCCTTCCAGCTTTCTCTTTGCTGTGTTGTTACCGAACAAACGGCTTGTTAAAGCTTTCATGAACAGCATGAGGGCTGAATGGAAGTTTATTGACTAATGAGGCTTCGTTTCAGGGTTTAATCCTTGGTTGAGCTATAATCACTGATGTCAAGAACGGGCAAATTCAGAGATAATGTTTTCCATTAAAAGTTCCTTATTTTATTTTCAGCCCGGAGAATGTTTGTTTCACTTGGCGCTAATGAGATTTTCGTTTTTAAATACCTTATCTGGGAACTAATTGAAATATGCTGTTACTTTTGAAATGAATTATATTACTGTCATTGCTGGCTGGCATTAGGGGTGAGTATTGGCTAGGACCTCGCAATACGATATATATCGTGATACTTGGTCACAATACGACATTATCGCGATATCACAATATATTGCAATATTCTACCCTATGTTACAAGCTACATATTCGCGCGAGACACAGTCGCAAGTCACTCGCAGACTTGAATGAAGCTGATATTCCATATCCCGGTCATCGACCGTGATAATGACATGAAGTCAAACATAAACGGTAATCGTTATCGGGTACAATTTGACCGCGCTTTACCGTAATACCCGTAGCCAGTATTTTTATATTGCTATTTAATATTGTGTTTTTCATGTCTTGCTGCTGCTACACTGCAATTTCCCAGTTTGGGATCGATCAATCGATCAATCGATCCATCCATCCATCCCATTCCTAGTGTGTGGAAATATAATGATTAGGGGTGAGTATTGGCAAGACCTCGCAATACGATATGTATCATGATACTTGGGTCATGATACGATATAATCACGATATATTGCGATATTCTACCCAGTCAATATCAAAAAAGTTAAAAGTAGAGATGAAAAATCAAGTTGCTGTATATGTTCATCAGATGATATTGATCATTCAGAGGACAAATTGAGTCAAAACTATTTGCTTCAAAACAACCTATTTATTGTTTATTATTTGTGTTTTTGCACATTTAAGTGAGTGAATGAATTTTCCTAAAAAAAAATCTATATTAGGAGCTGAAAATCAATGTATCGGGTGGCCGAATATCATGATATATCTCCAAATCGATTTTTTTTCCCACACCCCTAGCTGGCATGTTGCCCAACAGCTTTCTTTCACAGGCGTGCAGAAGTTAGTCCCCTCTCTTTAACTTGAGGTTTTTTTGTGTAAACACACACACACACACACACACACACACACACACACACACACACACACACACACACACACACATCAACCGACCGCCCTGAGTGTTTGCATTGGGCAAATAAACCCTCAGATGAACTACAGTGTTACTTTTTTCACAATACCATTATTTATTTAACAAAAATAAAGTGTTGTCGTTTGTCTAAGGTTGCAGTTGAGTAACTCAGCTCCATTACAACGAGAAAAAAACCAGAGGATTAAAGAAGGACTTGTGTGTTACTGCACAGCTCCTGCAGCTCTTCCTGAAAAAACCCTCTCGGGTGGCTGCGGAGGACTGAAGCCGTCGTGTTTGCTCGCCTTCATCCACAGAGCTCAGAAAACTCAGAGCACCTCTGAAGTCCCTGGCAGAGGACTGCTGGACGCGACGGGTGTTTGAACTGCACTTGTTTGTGCGCCGCGGCTTGTGAGATAGCAGCCGCGAGCTCGTGCGGGGTAGCGCATATGTCTGATTGCCTTTTTGAATGTTTGTTTTCCTGTCGGCTCTTTCCTGTGGTCTTTCTGAGTCCTCTGCTGCGCGCCGAGAGGCGGGCGGATGCGCCGCGGTCCGGAACGACCGCAGCCTTGTGGCGCTGCAGCAGCTGGACTTCAGCACGTCATCTGAAAGGCACCTAAGCAGCAAAAACAGCAAGACTCAGACAGTCGGTTGGGGGATCTGATGTAATACTTTGGATCTGGACTGTTAACCATCCCACTCTGTAACAACTCTACAGAGTACCCGCTGCTTTCATTTTGTTCTCTTTTTGTGACAGAAATTAATCTTTAAAATAGGACTGGGCAAGTTAACCCGTTATCGCGTTAACTGATTAATTTATTAACCCCGACATTTATTTTATTGCGCGTTAATGCATGTTGCTCACATGCTTTTGTTTTGAAAAGTCTGTTACTGGCTGCTGCAGAACCAGAAAACAGTAAACTTAAGGTAAAGCTAAAACAGACATGGAGAACGGTAAAAATCTGTGAACTTTACAGTTCAGGTAGCAACTCAGGTAGAAATATTAACAATTCTGTCTGAAAAAAAATTCTGGACTGTATCAAAACTTTCATGTCATTCCTCCATGTTCCATCAGATCTGCTCCATGTGTTCACTGTCCTGCTGTTCTCTAGCTGGTTACTGCAGTGCGGCTCCATCTAGTGGCACAGATGTGTAATGACAACAGAAAGTCCAGTCCTCCATTATAAAACAAATTCAGTCCTGTGGTCCGTTTTTTAATTTCGTATTTTTGATCCAACGCTAAAATTGGAATATAAAAAAACGGGCATTTTTTCGTTTTTTTTTTTTTTGTTAGATTATAAAACAAAAATGTAATAAAATTTCCCTTTTTAATTTTTGATTGACAATTGAAAATGGAAAGAATGAATGATACACAGATTGGTAAAGTTACTGAACTTTAACATGGACATTTTCATTTTAAAGTTCTCCCAGACGGAGGATTCAACAGAAACAAGGTTATTTGTAACAACTGACAAGTTGAATTCCCCGTTAAAAGTTTCTGCTGTTACCTCAGAAATTACCTGTTTTAATGTTCTGATTGTGCTGAGACACAATCATTTTTGATGGATTTTGTTTGCAGACTTTCTTTTTTTATAAAAACAGGATGACATTAATGTCCTGGCAGTGGCAATAAGCTTTATATTATTTGACATTTTTTAAGATGAGATCTACACTAAATATGTGTTACTGACAAGTGCTGATGTTAAAAGTGTTTGAACAACAAATGTTATGACACTTTAGTTCATATGGCAGCAGAACATTTAAATAAAAGTGACCTTTACACTAATTTTGAATTCATTATTTGAATTTGCATATAAAATGCGATTAATTGTGATTAATCAGGGAAATCATGCGATTAATCGCGATTAAAAATTTTAATCGTTGCCCAGCCCTACTTAAATAAGTTATTAAAAATCATCTGATCGTGGTGAATCTTAGTATTCGGCAAATACAACCTCAGACAAACAACATGTTTTTTTTCTGCCGTGCCATTATTTATTTGAACGAATGTGTAGCTAAAAAGAGCAACACTAAGTAGCCCCTGCTCCACCAGTCAGGTGCAGGTGATCATCAGGCCTCAAACTGATCATCAGCATGTGTGTCAGCCTCTGTAAAAGCAGCTCTGAAGCTTTCAGGTGTGCCTCTTCACAGCCCAAGAGAAAAAAAATGAAGCACAGATCTTTAATTCTACACCCTGGGGTTTGACCTAAAGCACGGCCTGAACTGAGTTATACATTTGTGCTTGGACAGTGTGTTTAAAGGCTCTTCGGTGAGGTGAGTCCTCCTGGCACCGGATCATTTCAGCTGTCTGAGCGGTCAGCAAGCTTCTGATGACATAATTAGCTCCTGCTGCTGTAACACAATCCAATGACATCGTCAGCGATAGGGGTGAGTATTGGCAAGGACCTCGCAATAAGATATGTATCGCGATCCTTGCAAGATCCTTGAAAAGTAAAAGAAAACTATTTGTTTTAAAGCAACCTATTTATTTTTTATTATTAGTGTTTTTTAGAGATGGAACGGTTAGGGGTATTACGGTAAAGCGCGGTAAAATTTTACGCGATAACGATTACCGTTTATGTTTGATTTCATCTCATTATCGCGGTCGATTACCGGGATATGTAATATCAGCCTCATTCAAGTCTGCGAGCTACTCGCGACTGTGTCTCACGTGAATATGTAGCTTGTAACATCGGCATCATAACCTTAGCATGGCGGAAAGTAGTGATAGCACGCAGGACAATTACCAACCCATTAAAAGGATGAAATCCGAGGTCTGGGCATATTTTTTTGTTTTGTTTGTTTTTTTACATCCTTGTTGATCGAAAAAAGGCCGGAACGATGTTCTTCTGATGCAGTTAAAATGTTTATTTATTCCATTAACTGATCCGACAACCATAACGCCGGCAGTTAGCACCACAGCGGTCAAAAACCTTTTGCCCTTCTGGGTCAAACACCTAACCAATAACAGGCAGCTACCTTTATACCTGACCCTCAGGTAACAACACAGCGACACCCACAGACACACAGAGTGAACTACAATTCAGAACAACATATTTGGCTCCTAAACAACTGTTTCTTTATTTACACATTTATACTTATTTAAAGTTCAGCTTAAAGTCCAAAGTTTATTTCATCTAAACTTGCACTATAATTTTTGTTCCTGATAATTCTTTGCATATTTTGACCTACTATGGTTGTTAAAATGTTTATTTAAATTTGCACCAGACAAATAAGCTTTGTTCCTGTTATTTATTTTGTTGATTTAAAATAAAACCTCTTTCTGTGCCAGTTGTTTGCCCTTTTAATGTGAAAGTTTCATTTTGATAAGATTTTGGCTTCTGAGGTTTTAGTATGACAAGAAAATCACAAGATTTTGTGAAATTATTTAAATGTATGTGTTTTTTGGACATTTGTACAGCAATTAAGAATACTGTGATAATATTGTAAACCGTGATAATTTGGTCACTATAATCAAGATATCAAAAATTCCATATCGTTACATCCCTAGTGTTTTTGCACATTTAAGTGAATGAATGAATTTTCCTAAAAAAAAAATCGATATTAGGAGCTGAAAATTCGATATATCGGGCGGCCGAAAATCACGATATATCGCCAAATCGATTTTTTTCACACCCCTAGTCAGCGAGCACTGACAGTTCTGTGTCTGCGTGTGCATGCGTCGTCTCCGTGGTGTTTCATGATCGTGATGACTGAAATCACATCACGTTTCTTGCGAAGTCTCATGGCAATAAACCTATTTGTGAAGATGCTTCACAGATGACAGTCGTTTATTACAAACCCTCTCCTGTTTTCATTTTAATGACTGGGGAAGTAAATCTAAATCAGCGCTTCAAAGACTGACAGATGAGTATAATAGCTGCAGCGCAGAGATGCGTCTGAGGCCGTGTGATGGAGCGGGCGGAGGCGGCGGGCCAGCTCAGCCCTGATTACAGACATACCGGTACCTCTGGGATGGACTCCAGCTCTGTGAAGGCACAACAATAAACGCTCTCAGACGCTCTGAGCCACGTTGAGACCAGCGGAGCCACGTTCCCACCAGACACATGAGAACAGTTTGCTCTTTAAACAGAGCCGTCAAACAGACTGAGCTAAAGGACAAACCATGTGCAAATGTGCTCAGCTTCACGGTCCCTCCTCCTCCCCCCGATCTCCTGAAGAAGAAGCTGTAAACCCAGACTGGAGTACAGACACGAGGTCATGGTAGCTCTCAAAGGTTCGGATCAAGGCAAACGGACTGGATTTTCTTTCTTTTTTCTTCTGCAGGGCAGATGAAACATCATCAAAAACAGAGAACAAGAAGTCCAGCTGATTCAAACCTTGAGAGAGTTAACTCTGCTTCTGCTGTAAAATAATTGGAAGCCAGATGAAGCCACTGATCTCTGATCACAACGCTATTACATTTAAAAAAAAAGAGGAAGGAAGAAAATAGTTACATCAGTACTGCATGATTCAAAGCAAAAGCGTGGATCATCTGGGAGCTAAAGCCACATCCTGGGCTGATAAGTTAAAAGGAGAACTGCTTGATTGTAGCTGAGCTCATTTATCATCTGGCCCTGCAGGTACATCAGTGGCTGCGTTAGCTGCACGCTTCAGATAATGAGGCTGACTGACAGTCTACCAGCGGCAAGACTCGTGTTTGAGCTGGTCAGACCGCGAGGCCTTCCAGGACGGTCAAACAGATGAATATGGCAATCTTGTGCCATTTTCTGTGCAATGACGTTGTCATCATGTCGGGTTCGTTATATATCATTATTAGGGGTGTGAAAAAAAATTTGATTTGGCAATATATCGCGATTTTCGGCTGCCCAATATAATATCAATTTTTCAGTTTCGAATATCGATTTTATATTGCTGTCAGTATGTTGTAATGGTTACTTAAATGTGCAAAAACACTAATAATAAACAATAAATAGGTTGTTATGAAGCAAATGGTTTTAAATCAATTTGTCCTCTGAATGATCAATATCATCTGATGAACATATACAGCAACTTGATTTTTCATCTCTACTTTTAACTTTTTTGATATTAACTGGGTAGAATATCGTAATATATCGCAATATCGTGATAATATTGTATTGTGACCCAAGTTTCATGATACATATCGTATTGCGAGGTCCCTGCCAATACTCACCCCTAACCAGGAGAATTTACACCATCAGGGTTTGAGTAGCCAAACCAGCAAGCTTGTCCAAAATGAACTGGCGTGGTGTGTTGTGTGTGTGTGTGTGTGTATGTGTGTGTGCTGTGTAAATCCGACTTGAATAGAGCCTTTATTGTTGTGTATGTGCAGCAAATCTAACAGGGTTTCTTGGTGTGTTTACAAGGGCACCAAACCCAGCAACAGGCCACCGTTATTTATTCTAAAAGCATCCAGACTCTGCCTCTGCGCTGAAGGACACCGGTGACTCACCGAGGGGTAAACAGAGGCGACACCAAGCAAGTAAAGAAAAATGGCTGGAAGAAAGTGAGCACCGCTGACAGGGAGGATGAAACACACGAATCAAGACGCTGTTCATCTGTGACAGGTGATTTGTTCACCTGTTTGACCTCTCCTACATACGACAGCTCCTTTAGCCCTAACTACAAGACCATCAGGCTCCCGATTCCCCTGACAATCCTCGGTAAATCACTCATCATTTCCATCATTCTGCAGATTACTTTATCAGATGTGATAGGGAGCGTCTACGTTTTGTTTTCTACTGCGTTAGCGTGCTTCTGCACACTAACGCGATATATGTTGGGGGAGCCTCCATGATCTCTGACGCAACTGTGAGACTCTTCCATCTGATGTTTCTCTGTGTGGTAGATTTACGAGAGCAAGCACTCTGCACAGGAAAAGCAAATACCTCACAGCAGAGGGGGTACAGCTGTCTTTTGGATATTTTGTTGAAAAAAATAGAGGGCCTTAAATGTTAAACTGGACTGCAGACACAATTTCAGACGTATGACATAGACCCTAGAACGTAAGCGCTTGATGTTTTCTGCTTGGGAAAACAACCTTAAGGATAACTTTCACAAACACTATAGAGCTTAATTGTTTGGGTCCTATGCTGGATTCACACAGCTGTGTTGCAGTAACACACCGGGGGCGGGCGGGGCCTCTGATAAAAACAACCAATCACATTTCTCCACACGCACGCATGCAGAGATGAAGATTAAACAGTCGTCCAAAAAAGAAGAGCAAACAAAAGCAAAACTGTGATTCGATCATGACAATCTAACAACCATTCACCAACAGAACTGAGATGATAAACTGTACTTAGATAAGTCCATGTACACCGAGACTCAAAGGAATAATCTCCTGTTTGTAAAAGCAAACACAGAGAACAGAGGACAGCAGAGGACAAAACGACAGCATCAGAGCATCTTCCAACCGCCGATGAGAAACCCTCAAAATCATGCTAATACACTCTAAAAGCATAAAAGATGACTGTTTTTTTAAAAACCGATATCGATAACTGATAACTTTCACCTCCTAAAGGCCGATATCGATAACACACACATATACCTAAGATCATTACATCAATACTATGAACAAAACCAGAAACAGTTTTGACTCTTTAAATAAACAGAGATTTTTTTTTCCAATAAAAATCTATTGGCAAGCCTCTCATATATTTTCGTAAAGCTATCAAACAAACCTATTTGATATCTCACATCAACTTAAATAAGGTTCATTACTGACTGATATAAAAAATAAAGGCTCCTTGAACTGATGGAAATACATGCATCAGAATTACTAACTGAAAAAGTGCATTCCAGAAGTTTACAAAAAATAAATATACACAGAAAATTAATACACTGACACAAGTTAGATTCAAACATTTCTACCTTCTACCCATTTCACCTTTATCCGTGAGTTATCTTTGGCAAATTTACTTGGATTTTTCAAAAGCCTCTGCGATGTGTGCAAGTCCCGGTGGTTTCTTTGCTGCTGGCTAGCTCACGTTAGCATTAGCTCATGTTAGCGTGATTTCAAAACTTTCAAAAGTGATGGTTACGTTTCAGATGGCTGATCTGGTTTGACGTATTAAAGCTTGTGCTAATTTCACTTCCTCGTGGAATTCTCTTGGAGCATTTGTCACAAATAACCAGTGAATTATCTTCTTCAGAAACTTTAAAGACTTTCCATTTAATCGCCACCATCTTTGTTTTCATCAGCACGCTGTGCTGCAGGCTGCACGTAAATTCCCATGTTCCCTCGTTTGCTAGTCATTCTTTCTGCCTTTTCTATGTCAACGGCCTGTTTCCTGTTATCGGCCCAATAATTATCGACCCGATAATTATCGTGCACCTCTAGTTATGATACAATTTCCTTTTTCCAGTTGTTATGGTGTTTGTTTGACATCATCTGTGTGTTATTATGGAACTAGGGTTGGGCAACGATTAAAATTTTCAATTGCGATTAATCTGTTGAATCCTCCGTCTGGGAGAACTTTAAAATGAAAATGTCCACGTTAAAGTTCAGTAACTTTACCAATCTGTGTATCAATCATTCTTTCCGTTTTCAATTGTCAATCAAAAATTAAAAGGGAAATTTTATTACATTTTTGTTTTATAATCTAACACAAAAAAAAAAAAAAAAAAAACGGAAAAATCCCTGTTTCTTTTATATTTCAATTTTAGACTTGGATCAAAAATATGAAATTAAAAAATGGGCCACAGAACTGAATTTGTTTTATAATCAAGGACTGGACTTTCTGTTGTCGTTACACATCTGTGCCACTAGATGGAGCTGCACTGCAGTAACCAGCTAGAGAACAGCAGGACAGTGAACACATGGAGCAGATCTGATGGAACATGGAGGAATGACGAGAAAGTTTTGTTGCAGTCTAGATTTTTCTTTTTTCAGACAGAATTGTTAATACTGCTACCTGAGTTGCTACCTGAACTGTAAAGTTCACAGATTTTTACCGTTCATATCTGTTTTAGGCATTTTCGCATGTTTACCTGCCAATTGTCTTCCGGTTCCGCAGCAGCCAGAAACACTTTTCAAAACAAAAGCATGTGAGCAACATGCGTTAACGCGCGATAAAATAAACGTTGGCGTTAATAAATTAATGCGTTAACGCGATAATAACGCGTTAACTTGTCCAGCCCTATAAGGAATATAAACTTCAACTATGTGATCAAGGCTACTGTCCAAAAATCTACGACTCCATGAAGCAAACTGCTGCAAACAAGGAAGCAAAGAAAAATGTTGGAAGCCAGTTGAGAGAAACGGGAGGAAGAAACACTGATCTGATGTGACACCAGTCAATAGTTTCAGCTGCTGTGTGGATTTCCTCTGTGGGTGTCTTTGGCGGGGGACGTCATCTCAACTGTCACCCGAACAAGTGTGCTCCAAGCGTGCAGCATAAGAGTCAACCATCCAGAGCGTCGACGTCTAAAGTGAAGTACAGAGTAGTTAGTTTGAAGCATGCTGAGTTTTAACTTCTACCCCTGACTTGTCACGACTGAACCTCAAAGCTCCACTGGGCAAATGATTTCATACCATAATGAGCAAACATGCTTCTACGCATTACGGTCGCTCTCATTTATCCACTCAAGGCTGGAAAAATAAGTGTCATTAGAGAAAACTCATTTGGTCCCAGTATTGACTGACAGCTCTTCTCGTTACAGCCGGCGCTATCAAGCCATTTATCCCTGGAGGCTGCTCCCGCTGCTAAGAAGGATTTTAAAGCCTCATTAGCAAACACTAACCAGCACAGTTGTGTCAGTTCTTTTAATGAAGGGTACTCTCAAGGTCTCTGCAAATGACCCGCTGTAAAAAGGCTTTCGAAGGAGGTGGAATATGTACGTTGTAGTCAGATAAAGGATCTTTAGACTGCTTAGTTGCTACAGCTGAAAGAAAAACGCGTTAGCCTGCACAGACCTTTGTCCATCCTCGTTTGGTTCGGGTCACAAAGCACAGCCTCTTCGGGAGCCGGGGTGCCGACGGCAGGAACAGAAAGGCTGACTGGAGGAAGGTCAAACGTGGTGCAACTTCCAAAGCCCTCTTACCTTTGAATCACCACTAATCCAATTGCACTTCACCCACCATCTTGAAAACGTTGCTTGGCAACGTCGCATTCCTGAAATGACTGGATGGGTGTGCGTGTGCATGCGATGCTGCAAGACGTGAAACAACAGCGTCGCAGGAGATCACAACAGCCTGCCTCGAAATGGTCTGTCCAACGGTGGAAACACAAAAGGCCGATAAAGGCGATAAGTGACGGCCCGTTTGGTATCGTGTCCCCCTTTAGACACTCAGCAGATCTCCAGTTCAGGAAAGATCGTGTCAGCTGACTGAACTCTTTCTTCCTGTTCCAGTCGTATCGCTGAAGTTCTGAGACATGAAAACTCTCAAATATTTGTGGAAAAAAAAGAAAGAAAAATCCTCTGCTTTATGTGTTAGACAGTAGGGGTGTGAAAAAAATCAATTTGGCAATATATCGCAATTTTCGGCTGCCCAATACAACATGGATTTTTCAGCTTCTAATCGATTTTTTTTAGGAAAAAATTTACAGTGGTTACAATTCTCTCAGTATGTTGTAATGGTGACTCAAATGTGCAAAACACTAATAATAAACAATAAATAGGTTGTTTTGAAGCAAATAGTTTTGACTCAATTTGTCCTCTTAATGATCAATATCATCTGATGGCAAGGACCTCGCAATACGATATGTATCATGATACCTGGGTTACGATTCGATATTATCAAGATATATTGTGATATTCTACCCAGGTAATATCAAAATTAAAAGCAGAGATGAAAAATCAAGTTGCTGTATATGTTCATCAGATGATATTGATCATTCAGAGGACAAATTGAGTCAAAACTATTTGCTTCAAAACAACCTATTTATTGTTTATTATCAGTGTTTTTTCACATTTAAGTAACCATTACAACATACTGACAGCATTGTAAAAAAATCGATATTAGGAGCTGAAAAATCGATATTATATTGGGCGGCCGAAAATCGCGATATATTGCCAAATCGATTTTTTTTTCATACCCCTAGTTGCAGGTGTGAAGCATCCAGGTGTCTGTTAACGCAAAGGCCGAAGCAACTGTTGCACCCCATCAATCTGGAAAGGGTTATATATGTTCTACGGTGAAAAAGGTTTTTCACAAGTGGAAAGCAGTTACCCCAAGACCAGATCATGCAACATTCAGAGAGATGAGAAGAAATCCAACAAAAACATCTTCGACAACGGGTCGAAGATGTTTGAGCGAGACGGGTCTCGCTGAGCGTCTTAAATGTTGACGACACGATAAGAAGACGACTGAACAACTGTGGTTTGTCTTTTCTAAAAAAAAAAGAGCATGAAAGCTCAACTGAGGTTAACAAAACTGCATCTGAACAAACCACAAGACTTCTGGGACAATGTTCAAGTCTAGAGTAGAGGCGTTTGGCCTTAAAGCTCAGAGCCATGTTGGGTGAAATCCACACCATCGCAGCAGAAACACCTCATGCTTACTATGAAGGACGGGGGCGGGGGGTGGGTGGGGGGTGATCTAGCAGCCAGAAAACATAGGCACCTTGCACTCATCGACTAGACCAGTAACTCTCAATCATTTTCTGCTGTACAGAAGAAAACAGTTTGCGCTCTCTGATGTCTTTCATTTGTCTCATTATCTCCATCTCTCCTCTTTCTTTTCATCCCTGTTAAATATTTTTCTGTGGTGTCTCTTGAAGGTTTGTTGTCTTCATATCTCCTGCTCTGTGCTGTGTGCATCTCCATTAAAAAAAAACCCAAACAAACAGACCCAAACGGCTAATACTCCCTGCACACACTGTGACAAATGACAGCGCCACTGCCCCCTACTGTAGTATATGTGCAATTACACTTTATTCCAGTACAGTCGCCCCCCCCCCAGCATCGCAGCGCCCCACTATTTGAGCAGGTCTGGACTAGACCATGAACTCCGGTGTACAGAAGAGTTTTTTGAGCCATCTGTAAAACAGCTAGAGGTCATACGAGAACCAACTACGTCTACAGGAAAACGTGGGTCTACAATAGAGATGCGCGGTTGAACCGCGCACCCGCGGGCGGAGCAGATAATCCGCATATCGGGCGGATGACTAGGGCCCTATGAAATCCGTTTTATTTTTTCTCAAATTCCGTTTTAATTTTTTTCATTTTCGGTGTTTTTCGGTTTTTAATTTTTAAGAATTCCGTTTTTAAGCATTTTATGCAAATTTAACCCCAAAACAGTATATAAAGTAATGAAATATAGACAATTTATGCAATTATAACTGTAAACTTTAATGTTTTTATACTTTTAAACATATTGTGTCCAACAAAACATTGTTTTTTTTTTTAACAAAAAAAAAAATCTAGTTTTTTCTATGTAATAAATAAGAAAAAAATAATTCAAATAGGTAAAATCAATTTAGTGCAAAAAAGAAAAATTGCAACAGCAGTACACTAATCATTTTAGTTTGTTTGATTTATTCTGTTATCAGACAGTTTGTCATAACGTACATGATATTTTTCAGGTATGTCATGACAAACTATGTGTCTGATAACAGAAAAAACTATATTTACTACAGCTGATGTAGATGCTATGAAATCCAAAGCAGTGAACACTGAACACTGGTTGTGTGTATGAGTGTGTGCCCGGGTGTTTTTTTTTTTTTCTTTAGGTGTTCCATCTATTACAGACAGCCGTTTAAAAAAATAATTATTAGCCTCTTTGTGTTTAGCTCAGTGAGTGACTCTCGCCTTTTTACGTTTATGGTTTTCACTTATTAATTGATCCTCGTTGGAAGACCACGGGGCAGACCAGGACACGCTGGAGAGGTTATATCTCTCAGCTGGTCTGGTGGAAGCGGCCGGGGGGGGGGAGGTCTGGGTCTCAGCTGAAGCTGTTGCCCCCGCGAGCCGACTACGGACCAAGCGGGAGCTAATGGATGGATGGAACTGATCCTTGCGCGTATATTTTTGTGTCCATTCAATCGCGTGCTGGCAAAACTTGCAGAATTTAAAATTGCCAGACACATAATAATCTCGGATAAACTGCTCTGCCCTGTACCTGGGAGTAAACCGCTAGTTCCTTTGCTTCTTCGCCGGTTTCTCGGGTGCCGCTTCGACGTGTTTTTTTTTTTTCTATGATGAGGAGAGCGGAGGCAGAGAAGCTAGAATGTCCCCACCTTTTCGTGAACCCTCTTGGAACATTTTCTCGAAAGAAAAGTTCCTTTTAGTCCGGGAGAAAAAAAAGAGAGAAAACTTTTACGCAAATTGCCGTTCAGTTCTTTTATGTTGCGCATTTAAAGTGAATTCCGTTTTTAATCTCCAATTCGGTGATTCCGTCCGCGATTCCGTGATCGCGGATTCCATAGGGCTCTAGATGACTCGTCAAAAAATAATACTTTAATTAAATTCGGGCGGGTTGCGGTTGAAGCACTCAAATAATAATAATAAGAAAAAATATTTTACATATTATTAAAAAGGATGGCGGGTCGGTTCGGTTTTGAAAATTGGTGAAAAAACGTTCCTGCAAATGGATAGCGGGCGGATAGAAATTTTAAGAAGCGGTTGCGGGTTAAAATATACGTCATCCGCGCATCTCTAGTCTACAAGCCGAGGGTGCTGTTTGAAAAAATTATGTTGCTGTTTATCTGAGGTTGCATTTATCTAATACTAAGACATGTTTTTACAAAAGTATGGAATAATAAAATAATATCTGCACACACCGAACCATGCAGTATTTACTCATCAGCACCACATGAATGCAGATTACTGGTGGTAATGAGGCACTTCTTTCAGACATCACCGAAACTCACCGAGATTCATAATCTCCTTGTCCATCCTTCTGGGACAGATCAACAAGCATTCAGCAATTTAATTATCCAACAAGATCATATGAAAGAACTCAAGACCCTTGAATGGTAATGACAGCTCATGGGCAGCCATCAAATCTAATATACGGCTCACATTTTTGTTCTACTGATGCCTCCATCAATATGGAGCAGTTTAAAATGGATTAGGGCCTTCAGGGTGTGTGATTTCTTCTGATAGTGAGCACCGACGGGGCCATCATGGCAAAAGCAGCACATATGAGACGGGATTTTCACGACATCTCATGTTCATGATGTCGGTGCTATAAAGGATCTAGTTTTAGTGCTCACTTAGGACGGCATGACATGAGAACGACAAGAGAGAGACAAAACTATATGCTCAAACACCAAAGATTTTCATTTTAGAAAAATAAAAAAGATTCCATCCTACGAGGTAGGGCTGTAGCGATACACTAATCTCGCGATATAATATTCGGCTCATGATACGATATATATCGATATTCATGTTACAATACATTTACATCATTTTCCTAAAGATTTTAAAGGGACAAAGTGATTTTGGTGACATCTTGTGAGTGTTCCAATTAGAGATGCACATTTTGGATTTTTTTTAATAACCGTTAACCGACGCCCTTTAACGATTAATAACTGTTAACCGATAAGATTTAAATGCCCTTCCATGCTGCCATTCCGACATACCACCATTTAGACACATCACCATCCCGAAATACCGCTATTCCGACACACAAACGTCCCACCATTCCGACCCACCTGACCTGCCCGACCCGCCCGGGAGAGTTGGCTGCCACGCTGTCCTGGACGCCTGCGGACACTTTCCCACCAAGTCCCCACGTCTCCACTGCATCAACCAGTTTAGCTGTGAGGTTATCAGCTGTGTGTCTACCTGGCATGCTCTCCGTTAACAGGACGGCAGAATTAGCTTTCCAGTACTCATCGATATAGTGACATGTAATTGTCGCGTAGCTCTCTGTTGTGAGCGCGGTCCAGCAGCGACAGTCCGTGTTGCCATGTTTGATTGATTTCCTCAGATACATATCAGGCTCGTTTGTGGTGGATTTTAAATGAGGTTCACTGGAAACCTGGAACGGTTTTGACCGTGCGTGAACTTTGAAAGAGCGTCGTTCACAACTGCCCAAATGAACTCGTTCACGCCCCACGCTGGTGAAGGGGAAAGTGAACGCGCTCAGTTCACGTTCGCGAAAAATATGAACTAGTTGGTGAACTTTCGTTCAATGAACGCGTTCAGGTACAACACTGCACAGAACTCCTTTTTGCTCTCTTCATCTTCGCTGTAAAGTGGGCTGTGATGGGATGCATGTGATGGCATGTGTTGCACCTGTCGACACGCCCCCATGAGTTGATTGAATTACGTAGCTTAAAAACAAAATTGGCCGTTAGTATTAATCGGTTAGAGTTACCTGTTATTGGTTAACGGTTAAACGGTTAACCATGTGCATCCCTAGTTCCAATGACTTTGTTTGAATTAATTGAACTATAACAAACTATATATATCAGTATATATATCGCAGAATCAATAAAATCACTCAGCTCTACTATGAGGCTCCAGGTGATGTGTTTATTCTAGATGCAGTGACATGGATGGAGTTGTCATGGATGCTTACAACACCGGTAATATCAGGTTGGAAGACTCATCTTTTCCTGAGAGAAGAAAACAGAGTGGAAATGGAAGCTTTAGCTGTTACTCCTGAGTGACTTTGGCAAGAGCTGCACATTTTCAAAAGGATCCACAGTCTTGATCTGATTTGCCTGCTTTTGCCAAACTGGTTTCAACAAGGACCTCGCAGATAGAAGCAAGGGATAATCCGGTCAAAGTTTAGCCTGAATTACTGTATCAACACAAAACACAAAACAAAATAACCCTCTTTACCTCATAGATCAGCTTTGCTGGGCATTTTTAAATATTCTGTCAACACATACACAATTCACAAATATTAGACGTTGTACAACAAAAGCTGCTGTTCTTTTATTTTTAATGGCATCACTGCACAAACATCATACATATTTCCAAAAGGCCTCTCAATAACATGAGGAAAACATGCAGTAGATATGGAGATGTGGTACGTGATAAACCAACAATTACTTTCGTTTTTTCATCACAACACTCCCGACGGAAGTTGGCATCTAAGGAGCTAAGGAGCTCGAGTTGTCTCGCGCGGGGGGCGGGGTGTTTGGTTTGTGGCTGTGCACTGTGCCCGACAGAGAGAGAGAAAGAGAGAGAAGCGCGGCTCGCGAGGCAGACAGCAGCCATCAGCGGCCAAGTGATGGCTTCAAACCTAGCGGTTTGAGTGCCAGTGAGTCGATAAATCATCAGAAAAAGTCGCTAGATTTGTCGCTAGTCGCTTTTTACAAATTAAGTCGCTAGGGGGGTCTGGAAAGTCGCTAGATATAGCGACAAAGTCGCTAAGTTGGCAACACTGCTCTCTCTCTGTCGGGCACAGTGCACAGCCACAAACACCCCGCCCCCCGCGCGAGACAACTCGAGCTCCTCTCCACCCCCCCCCCCCCCCCCACCCCACCCCCGTTTGGGACGTTTGGGAATCGTGACAAACTGCCACTGAACAGTGTCAAAGCACAGGTACTAATGCTGTTAATAGACGGTTAAACTCAGGTTGTGTTTGCTTAATACAATTAACAATATTATCTGCACTTATGGCTTGTAAAGCCGTGGTTTACTGATGCCATTTCTGTTTGTTATTTATCATTTTGTCTATTTTGTGTTGATTTGTTAAATAAATAGGTCCGTTTCTCGTTACCAACCAATGTGTATTATTCAAATGCACCTAATTCAGCTGGCTAGTTATTATCAGGAGTAAAACCCTATTCAGCATGAGTCTGACAACAAAGTAAGTTGGTTAAATGACTTAAAACTTTAATACATGCTCAGATAGGCCGGTATCGGCAGATATCGGTATCGGATTGGAAGTACAAATAAATATCAGTATCGGATCGGAAGTTCAAAATGCTGGATCGGGACATCTCTAAAGTGTTCCAATGACTGTTTGAATTAATTGAACTGAAAGCATCAATTACACATTATATGGCTGACAGGCAGCTTGCAAATGCTGGACAAAATGAATAAAAGATTTGTTGAGAAAAATAGTTTCATTTATTTAAAGAGTGCAAATTTTACTTTCAAGCTTTTAAAGGTGGGACACGGGGGTTTTGAAAGAAGCTTAGAATATCGATACCTGTGGCTAAAAAATTGATACTCTCTGGGGAAATAAAATATCGATATATATCGCAGAATCGATAAAATTGCTCAGTTCTACATGTCAGGCAGTGAGATGTCATCTGATTGGTCAGATATATTTGCATTTAGGCTTTAAATCCACAGCATCTGGAAAATAAAGAGACTGCTACTTTTTATTTCAGTATTTTCTTTGTTCTTGCGATACTGATACTGTGATTACGATAAATATTTGATACTCAATAACAGGCTGCCAGGCTGCCCAGCTCTCCCGTATTCACAGCAGGGTTATTATAGTTAACGAAAACTAAGACTAAAACTAAAACTAGCAATGAAAAAATATTTCAGTTAACTGAAATAAAAATAAAAACTACAATTAAAAAAAAAACGAAAACTAAATAAAAACTACAATGAAGGATGTAAAACTAACTAAAACTAAACTGAATTGTAGATAAATTCAGCTTCGTTTTCGTTGTCGTTTCGTTTTCCTCCCTCGATTACTGCCATAGAGATTACTGCCTGTCCTGCAGCAGCCGCTATGATACCCTCCCTCCAGAGAGGGGGCAGCATAGCGGATATAGACCTTTTCGGGCCAGCCCCCCGGAAGTACCCGTCCGCCATTGCTGGAGGGTGCTACAGAGCGATTCTTTCACCGGCTCGCAGATTAACCAGTGTTTTTCTCTTTCTACAAATATATATTTTTATAATGTCAAGTCGGTCGAGTGGGAATAATGTTCCGTCATAAACTGTGCCAACAATGGTGTGAAAATTCGACAATGGAAGAAGAAAGTATGCACGAAGACTGCCTTGTTTGCAGAACAAGAAGTTAGGAAGACGTGGGTGAAAAATATCAACAGAAAGAACTTTGTTCCAAATGAATACAGCCGGGTGAGTTTTCGTTAACATTCAATCTCGTACTACTCATAGTCTCGCTGAGAGTCCCGGACGATTCTGGCCGAAAGAACAGCAGTATGAGGCTACTGTAGCCCTCGGTACTAGCACAAGCCTATAAATGAATGAATAAATTAATGAATGAATGAATTAGGAGAATGATAAAATAAATTAAATATAACGATTATTATTAGTAAATTAGGCAATCGATATAACGATTGCCTAATTTACCGCTCGCGTTAACATTACAGCAGCATAATCTTTATGGCTTGTTGACGTTAGTTATAGCCAGCGTTCCACAGTTTTTAGTGTTTGATTATGGGAATAGATCATGCTATTTCCATAACCAATCATTAAAAACAGCGATAAACTACCTTCATCTGTAACTGGAGGCCACTGCCTAACATCATCAATCCAAGACATGTCTGTGTTATCCGTAACAGATCCTCCACGCTGCTGTGTTTGGGTTACTTGATGGAGCACCGCACACTCCAGTTATGGCTGGGCCACTAGGGGGCGCATGTCCACAATTTTCAAGTCGAAAAGGTGTATAATCTGCTGCATACTGCAAGAAGAAGAAAAACTAAAACTAAGACTAAAACTAAATAAAAACTAAACTGAAACTAGTCAATTCCTCAAAATAAAAACTAAACTAAAACTACTAAATTACTTGTTGAACTAACTAAAACTAAACTGAAATAAAAAAGCAAACTGGAAAACTAAATAAAAATAAAAACTAAAGAAAATTTCACAACTATAATAACCTTGATTCACAGTGACACTTTAAGCGTATGATAAGGTCGGCCATGCATCCTTTTCTACTGACATATTCATCTGGAAGCACATTGAGGAAGCAGTGGAGGCAACCAGAGTACTGGGGGGTGTGAGGAGGAAGAAAAAAAATCGATTTGGCAGTATATCGTGATTTTCGGCCGCCCAATATAATATCAATTTTTCAGCTCCTAATATCGATATTGTCAGTATGTTTTAATGGTTACTTACTTTTCATTGTTAAAACTGTTCTAACGATTCATGAAGAGCTCAAACTCTGACCCTGAAACCTTTTATACCTTCTATATCAACTATTACTCTCACTGCAGCGAGTGATAAAGGCAAGCTGAAAATGTTTTTAGAGCTTTTGGCCTTGGTGCTGATGCGAAGAGAGCTTTCAGACTGCTTCATCTAAAACTGGAACGTGAGCTCTGCAGATCTGGTCTCTGTTTTAGGTCCAGTGACTGTTGCTCATTGAACTCCCAGGGGTTGACAGCAGTCTGCTCTGATAAAACACGGCTCTCATTCATGAAATCTTCCTAAATCTGCACATAAATTACCTCCTCACTTAAACTCTGCTCTGAAATCATGAACGCAGCGTTGTGAGAGTGTCTGCTAGTTAATGAATCCCAAATGCTTGCAGGTGGGGAACGTAGCTCACGGAGCTCGTTAATTACCGGGACCGCTGTTTGAGGAGGTGTAAAGGTGCACGCTACCAGGTGATTCACGCATCTCAGAAAAACCTTCATTTTAACTCGTAATCTAATGGCTGCAGCAGAAGAAGCAGCGAGCGTTCTGCTTTTGAACTGCTCCTGGTGAGACCTGAGGTTGGAGGGAAAAGACAAAAGATGAACAAAAAAACCCCCAAAAAAACATGATTCTTCCGTTCCCTGCGAGACCGGGACCTAATGCAGATCTTCAATGCTCCGTCTTCTGTCCAACGACATATTGAAGCATTTCACTAAAATCTATCAGTCAAACATGGAAATACGACACTGCTAGTTGAACTGAGGCGTTTAAATGCATGAACACAATTATCTTGAATAACTGAAAAGTTGTTTCAAGAGTAAAATCAACAGAAAAGAGCGGAGGCCGGTCCTCTCAAGATAAAAGAAAAAAAAAGACATCACAAAAATGTGACTTCAGGGACACTGTTCTATAGTCAGTCGTTTTCTGAACATTATTAACCACATATTGTACATTTTCCTAAACAGACGATGTGCTCCATATGTCTAGCAAAAAAAAAAAAAACCCTGGAGGGAAACAGAAGAAATGCTGTGTTTATTTCATCAACCAGCACAGATCGTGTTTGAGGCGTTGACCACATTAATGAGTCGTCCTCTGGCTGGGTCACTCATCGATTCTATTGATTCATCTGAATTAATTGTTTATGGTGATGTTTAAAAATGAAAATTGATTTCCAGTTTCATCTGAATAATCACGGTGTGGCAGCGACGCTGCTTTCACCAGCTTGTGTCGTCCATGATGAATCCCCAGAGTGTTCCCTTCAGACGCAGACAAATCCACAAGCATCGACTCTGAAATCTGAATCACTTTCCCAAAACAGCCGCAGCTTCTTCACCACCTGAACGTTGTGATTGTGAAGTTCGACGTCACGCAACCCGCTGTTAAATGTATTTATAGTCTGGTGACTAAAGGAAGCAGCAGCTGAGAGGGAGGACTGTCGCACTGACGGCTGTCGCCTTTTAATTCTGCCGACAGTCTGCTGGGACTGAAGACATCAGCCTGACTCATTTATTCCAGCCTTTCTAGATGACTGAGGGACGAGGGGCTGAGGACTGAACCAGACAACAGGAGGACAGAGCTGGTGGACAGACCTGGGGGAAAGAGCTGGGGGACAGACCTGGTAGAGAGCTGGTGGACAGACCAGGTAGAGAGCTGGTGGACAGACCAGGTAGAGAGCTGGGGGACAGACCTGGTAGAGAGCTGGTGGACAGACCTGGTGGAAAGACCAGGTGGACAGACCAGGTAGAGAGCTGGTGGACAGACCAGGTAGAGAGCTGGTGGACAGACCAGGTAGAGAGCTGGTGGACAGACCTGGTGGACAGACCAGACTAGACAGGCTAATGACAGAGACGGCGGTGCTTCACATTGCTGAAACCACAGCGTCCACTCCTAGTTCAAAGGCCTGCGTTCATCCACCTGCTGAATACAATCAACCTCCTACACAAACTGCTGATTTAACAATATTTATGTCCTTTATTTATCCCAACAGTAAACAACAGGTTTTTAGTTAAAAACATTTAACTGGACAGAAACACGTCCACACACTGACAGGTCCTGTTACAGGACAGAAGAAACAGAACCACCAAGACAGAGGAGGAGCAGGAGGAAGACGAAGAAGAAGAAAAGAAGAAGAAAAAGAGGAAGAAAAAGAAGAAGAAGAAAGCATACAGGATGTAGAAGATGTCCAGTCCTAGAAAAACCCAACTGTTCAGTGCTGAGAGCAGAACACTTCCAGCTGACTTTGGTCAGTAGACGGCAGGTTTAGTCTCAGACTGGGAGACTGATTAGTTTTCTGGTGCTTTGAAGGCCAGACGTTAATAACAGGGTTGACTGAGGTTCTGATACAAAAACTGTCAAGAGGAAATCGTGACGAACGGCTGAAAAGCTAGAATATGAAGCCTAGTCTGGTCAACAGGGTGGTTGTTATAATCTTTGGAAGATGAAGTGAAATCATGATTCAATAATATATCTCTCTACAAGAGAGAACTTCTTCCAGTATCTGTGCAGTCCAGCGTGTGCAGGAAAAAAAACAGAAATAATCCTTAAGAGGGTGTTATGTGTATTTATAAGCTATGGAGTTATTATATTTTATATGTGCGCATTAGCGTAGTGTCACAACAGATGTTTGACAGTGACGTGCATCGGCATGCGCGGTTCTGAATTCTGGCGTAAAGCGTGTAATAAACCACACGCCTCTGTGCACACAGTTTTACACATGTAACCACACAGTTTTACGCCTCTGGCCAGATGTCCGAACAGGTGTTGTCAGACTAATTGCAGCGCTGGGGCCGGCTTTCAGCGCCTTGTGTTTATGGCACAAAAGGAGATTTTAAAACTCAGCTAAAACAACAGCAGAAAAGTTTCTCCGCGGCTGCACGCTGCGTTCGGGCCTCAGGTGACGTGTTAGTCCTGGAACCTATATCCTCAACTTTTCTTTTCTTTTTCTTATTACCGATACCAGTTAAATATAAAGGAAACTGAGGGCTGTGTCACATTTTATTCTAAGAAAAAAAGAACTAGGCTGAAGGTTTTAGGTTTGCAATGTTCACTCTAAACAGACCACAAGACTTCTGGGAGAATTTGAACATCTGTTAACTCGTGGTCACTAGGGGTGAGTATTGGCAATGACCTCACAATACGATATGTATTATGATACTTGGGTCACGATACGATATTATCACGATATCACGATATTTTTGCGATATTTTACCCAGTTAATATCAAAATTAAAAACAGTAAAAAAAATCAAGTTGCTGTATATGTTCATCAGATGATATTGATCATTCAGAGGACAAATTGAGTCAAAACTATTTGCTTCAAAACAACCCATTTATTGTTTATTATTAGTGTTTTTGAAAAAAATTGAAAAATCGATATTATATCGTGTGGCCGAAAATCGAGATATATTGCCAAATTGATTTTTTTTAACACCCCTACTGGTCACGTCAGATGATGTTATACAAGGTGATGTTCCTGAAGTACCTCTAGATTTATCTATGAAGTCTGCCATTTTAAAGGAGTCACTTCCAGCTTCATATTGTTCTCATGCAAACTGATTTTTTTTCTCTCCAAGTTTTCATGGATGAGAAAGACGTTGAGCGGTGCAGTTTGGATTGTTGAACGCAACTAGAGATGTTTCGATACCATTTTTTTCCCTCCCTACTCCGATTCTTTAGTTGTGGGTATCGGCCAATACCGACTACCGATCAGAGGACGATATTAAAAACTAGAAAAGCACTCAGAGCACAGACCTCCGCCAAGCGCAACAATTCCCCCATATAGAGATTTACAGATTGTGATAAAATCCGCCTTCTGGATCAGATCTGGATCAGCCTTTGAAATTTGATAGAGGTTCCCATTGTCAATCCCTGAGTCAAATTTCATGAGTTTTGGGCAATAATTAACGGAGATATAGAGAAACAAAATTTTCGACCCCATTCTCAAAAATTCAGAATCCAGGATTTCTTCCGGATCACACCCAAAATGAAATCAGTTCTTCCTTTTCACATTTATGACAGCTCCTGAAAATTTAATCAAATCCATCCATAACGTTTTCAGTTATCTTGAACACAGACAGACAGACAGATAAACGCCGGCAAAAACATAACCTCCTTGGCGGAGATAAAAATTGCACCATCCCTGAATGTAATATAATTATCATTGTTGTAAAAAATGAATAAAAACAACAAATCCAAGCCATTTATCTCTATATTTATTTCCAAATAGAACAGTATTAAACAGTATTGCAAAATGTAAATGCAATTGAACTAAAATAGCAATTTTTGAATTTTTTTGATGAATTTCGACAGTTTCTTTTTGCTGGTAGTGTAACGGAAGTAGCCAGTAACTAAATCATTGAATATAAATGACTCGGTATTGGTTGGTGCCTGAACTCTGGTACTCACCGATACTGATATTTTTGGCAGTATCGGAGCAATTTACGATACTGGTATTGGAATCGGAACAACACCAAAAACAACGAAGTAGAGGTCTTCACGGGTCCACTTTCATAGACCCGAACCTGAATGGACCCGTGAAAATTCAACCCTTAACCGACCCGAGCCGAACTATTATCATAAGTCCAGGAGTCTGAACCAGAATGGACCTGCAATATTTGGACCTGAATCCGACCCGACCTGAGTCTTTAGTTTCCGAATGAACTGAACTGAATTACCTGAATAGAACCGAGACAATCCAGCCCATAGTTGCTCATATTAAAAGTTGTCTAGCGTTGAATAACTCTTGATTTTCTTCCCTAAAGTTGTCTTCTTCTACCCGGTTCAGTTGCTACATAGGCTACGTGATGTAAACAACAATAATCCATGTCTTTATTTTTTTTTGTGGATACAGATGCTATTGGTAGCAACTGCTAATGCTAATAGCCTACACCGGTCAGGATGTGTGGTGAACATATTCTCTCATCCAGCGCTGTCATGTTGGTGATCCATTGTGCTTTACAGCTGCCGGGCAAACCGCTAATAACACGCTACGGCAACACGATTGTTTCATGACAAACACGCCAAGTTAATGAATAATCAATTAAACTGCCCCGAGTCCTGACATTGGCTGCCACCGCCAATATCTTAACCTCTCTCTCTCTCTCTCTCTCTCTCTCTAGCAAACGTGGACCCAGCCTGTCAGAGAGCACCGACCGGACCTGAGACTAACTGTACCGATTCAGACCCCAACCCGGAGTCACGTCTTTTGAATGGACCCGAGACCCCATTCGAGTCGGGTCGGACCCTCGGTTTTCGGGTAGTCGGGTTGTTCCGAAGACCTCTACAACGAAGTTTAAAAAAAAAAAAAAAAACAGGAGTATTAAATCCATACTATAAAATGTAGCTCTAAAGTGTAAAGATGTAGGCCTGATTCAAGCAGATCAACAAAAACAAAGGGTGACCTTCCAGGATATCAAAACTCCCCTCCACAGTCATCATGGTGTCATTGATTAGGTGGCTCTCTCAGCATTGATTTTTGTGTCACTCTTCTGTTGAGATGGGCTCCAACAGACTGCAATCACTCAGAGCCAGAAACATTCAGTCTCTTTAATTTCCTCTGCCTTTGTCCTCCTGATCTCCCTCACCGCCGTGCACGGAGCCAGCTCCAGTCAAATGTAAAAGGATCACATGCACATAGATCATAAACCGGACCATACTGCTCGTTTTAGACATGCAGTTCATCTCATCCCTCGCTTCAACAGATATCTCTGAAGGCATTCCCTTCGCTTAGAATCCCTAAAGGCTGAATCAATTACGCCAATATAACAGGAACATTACAGAATGAGCAACAGCGTGTGAGCAATATTTGTATCTGACATGCAAGACAGAAAAACTGCTCTCTTCTCAGACGGGCTCATTAGTGCTACGTTTTCAAACATATATCTCAAAAATACAGAGTTGTGGTTGTGAGCGTAAGACGAAACAAGCACGAATGAATGAAGTCAGCTGAACTCTTTTAGGAGCTGGAGGTTACACCTGACTCATTCAGATGTTTTCTGTCTAAATATCCATCTGTGTTCCAGAACCTTAAAAAAAATGTAGAATATTAGGGCTGTAGCAATACACTAATCTTGTGATACGATACGATACACGATATTGGCTCACGATACGATATACTGCTGGGCAATATGACGATATATATCGTGGGGACAATATAAAAGTGTATATCGTGCTATTTCTCTTATATCGTTTCTATCGTTTCTATCGTTTCTAACCTAATTTTATCAATTATTACAGCAAATATGTAATTAAATAACCTGCAATGATAAATTTGATAGAATCATATCTACTTCTACAAAGTAGCCTTTTATGTTTGCACTTTTATTCATGGTTAATGCCTTAAACAGAGTTCTCTTCAACCCTGATGTTTACTTTAGACACTTTATATTGGTTTGCAAACTTTGCACTACAAGGATACAGATTTCAGAAAGTTGAAAAATAATTTGGTTTATTTTTTATAGCTGAACTTCAGTGCAAAAATGTGTTTTTCCTCTCAGAAACTGTTGTGCACTTTTTAAAAAAATGTGAAAACTACTGTACCTCTGTACCTACATGTTTTTGCTGCACTAAAATGTATGTTTGTGACAGTTCAGCTAAATGTCCTTTCAAAATAAAGTTGAAAAGTAAGCAATGAAATTTTTGTCAAACTTTTTAGAGAATAACTGAAAACATACTTTATTATGGTATATCGTGATATATATCGTTATCGTGATATAAAATAGTCCATATCGTGATATATGATTTTTTCCATATCGCCCAGCACTAATACGATATATATCGATATTCATCTTAAGATACATTTACATCATTTTCTGAAAGATTTTAAAGGGACAAAGTCATTTTGGTGACATCTTGTGAGTGTTCCAATGACTTTGTTTGAATTAATTGAACTGAAAGGCTCTAGAGCAGCCATTCCCAAACTTCAGAATACAGAGGCCCAGTTTGAAATGTGAAAAATCTCCGCAGCCCACTGAAACCTTTATCACACTTATGATCAACATACAGGACTAGGAACCATGTTCTGATATTAATGTAAGGGGTCAATAAATAAGGTGACACTTGTCATATTAAGTCAAGATGATGGTAGAATAACACTTAACTGGTTTGTTTTATTAATGTTTTTAAATCATGTTGTTAATATTTTACAGTAATTAAAAACATTTAAAAAGATTGAGGATTTGAAACTATTTGTTTAATTTTAATGACCTCTCACGGCCCACCTGCAGTACCACGACGGCCCACACTTTGGGAATCACTGCTCTAGAGAATATACTGGTTATGAGTCTTCATGGGATCCCTAAAAAAATGACCATCATTTCTAGAAAAATAAATGAATTACCAATACCAAGAAATAAGGAGTTTCAGTCAGTGGAAGTAATGAATAAAATAAACGATGAATTTACTTTCATCTTCTACTGTAGAGCATTCATGAAAGATCTGAATCTTACTGGGTTAAACAAGTTTGCTTTTCTGCCTTGTTGGAGAAATTGATTCAACACCAACTAAAAATATATAGATAAAAGATAAATAAATAAACAAAATTAAGAAAATACAATTAAAAGGACAACACAGAGTACCTTCCAATGATTCAATAGTAGGGGTGAGTATTGGCAAGGACCTCGCATGATACTTGGGTCACGATACGATATTATCATGATATCACGATATATTGCGATATTCTACCCAGTTAATATCAAAATGAAAAGTAGAGATGAAAAATCAAGTTGTTGTATATGTTCATCAGATGATATTGATCATTCAGAGGACAAATTGAGTCAAAACTATTTGCTTCAAAACAACCTTTTTATTGTTTATTTTTAGTGTTTTTGGAAAATAAATCGATATTAGGAGCTGAAAAATCGATATTATATTGGGCAGCCGAAAATCGCGATACATTGCCAAATTGATTTTTTTTCACACCCCTATTCAATAGCTAGTGGACTCAACCTCAGCAACAGTAATTTCAGGTTTTTGGATATTTACTTGTGCACAGGTCTCTGGAAAACCGACCAAAGCATTTCAGTTGGGTTCAGGTGCAGCAGAAAATACCTGAGAACTACTGGACTAAGTAGTTCTAACCTAGACTTTAATTTTTCAGCATCTTTCATGTAGATTTGCTGGTGTTAATGAAGCATTAGCTGTTGGACAGGTGAGCTCACATTTACTACTGGTATACATTTGTGGACAAGTTCACGGTTGAGTTTGTGGTTGACTCAATAGCTGCGAGGAACCCAGGTCCTGTGGCTGCGAAACAGCCCCCAAACCATCACCCTCCTCAGCCTTGCTTGACTGTGCCACGAGGTGTTTCTGCTGAAATTCAGTTTGGCTTTAACCAGACATGGTTCTGGGCATTAAAGCCGAACGAGTTCACTCTGGTCTCATCTGCGCTCTGGATTATTAAGATGCAGTTTTGTGAGCCCCAGTTAAGCTTACTTGCTCATTTTAGACAAAGGCTTTTTTCCCAGCAAGCCTTCCAAACAAGTCACACTTGTTTACTCTTCTTCTAATTGTGCTGTTATGGATTTAACATTTAGCATGTACAGTGAGGCCTGTGGGGTCTGAAATGCAGCTCTTGGGGTTATTTTTCTATTTCTCAGACCACTGGCAAGATTAGCAACTGTCTTGAATGCTCTCCACTCATGCATCATCTTTGTCAGTGTAGAAAATTTAACTACAAATTGTTTGAAAATTGTTTTATAACTCAGATTCCAGATTTGTGTACAGCACAAAGACCATTGCTTATGTCTTTCCCTCTTGGCATTGTGTTAACACCACTCTGAATGCTCCAGACGAGCAAACGGTCAGAGCGTCTGTTTTTGCATCGGTGTGGGGAAGACGCTTTGATTTTGCCTGCCAAGATGCTAATGGGAACAAAACCTTTTTCTGTAATGAAACCGTTTGTCTGGGTGCCAAAATTTCACCGTCGATCCAGACGAACTGCAGGGCAAAGAGCGAGCCCCTCGCCGCTGCAGGAAGAGGCGGCATTTCCGTCTTTACGGAGATGCATCCACTTTGTGGTGATTTACGCGCATCCATTAGCTCTTCTTCAAACAGCATCAACGCATCTGCTGCAGCCGAACTCCCCTGGCAATAAAAGCTGAGACCCCCCTCCCCACCCCACCCCACCCCCCCCACTAAGAAGCTAAACTTGAAGGTGACAGCTGTTGAAGGCGGTCCACAAAAGGGCACATTAAGATTTTAACTGCCAGCAACATCAGTTGAAGCGTGCGTGTGGATAATTCACAATGAAGTTTCCCCTGTAGGGTCATATGAAGCACGGTCTCTAATAAACGGTAGCTGAGGGTCTTGCTGGTGCGGCGGCCAGTATCAAAACGGGACTGCCAGCGGACCGGATGGCTCCCAGGGGCTGCATCTGACCATGCAGGTGAACCACAGTGCAGTGGGACTACCATAAAACTCTGATCATCTTCACACCGAGTGATCAATTAATCCTATCAAGGTCGAGCGTGTGAGCAGAGAGGATGGCTGGGAAACAGAAAATATTCTGTTTTATGATAATACAACTAGAGCTGAGTAGGGGGGTGAAAAAAATCGATTTGGCAATATATCGTGATTTTCGGCCACCCAATATAATATCGATTTTTCAGCTCCTAACATTGATTTTTTACAGTGGTTACAATGCTGTCAGTATGTTGTAATGGTCATTTAAATGTGCAAAAACACTAATAATAAACAATAAATAGGTTGTTTTGAAGCAAATAGTTTTGACTCAATTTGTCCTCTGAATGATCAATATCATCTGATGAACATATACAGCAACTTGATTTTTCATCTCTACTTTTAATTTTGATATTAACTGGGTAGAATATCACAATATATCGTGATAATATTGTATCATGATCCAAGTATCATGATATATAGTATTGCTAAGTCCTTGCCAATACTCACCCCTAGTCACTGATGCAAACTGAGCCAGAGAAAGCCATGTTGCTCACTTCCTCGTACAAATGTCATCGACTGAGCAATCTTCCCGTGGAACTGTAAAATATCACATCTTTTACTTTTGTGCTCCGTGACCGCTTCGCACCTGTTGTTTCCATGCGTACCCTCTGTTCTGTTCCTGCCGCCAGCACCTGCCTGCAATTAGGCGTCATTCAGTGTGGATGTGTGTTCCCCCGCTGGTATACGTTTGTGGCTCGTTCTCCAGTCTTGTTCCTCCTGATGTTATTTCACGTGTGATCTCAGTTCGTTCCCTCCTGCGCTCGTGTTATTGGTTCTCACACCTGGATGTTTAAAACCCACTTTGATTTTCAATACCGTCTTTTCCAGTCCCTTATATCCAAAGTTTGTCTCGCTGATTTAATTTCCTGGTTTAGATCCCTGCTGTGTTTTTATAAACCTTGCTTGGTGGGTTTTATCTGGCGGTTCTCTTTCTGCTGTCGGCTCATCGTAATGAACATCAAAATTCCCACAGGCCATGAAATGATTCTGTTTGATTCATTCAAAACAATAGTTATTGGTGATGTGAAATAACTAGGGCTGGGCAACGATTAGAATTTTGATGACATGATTTCCCTGATTAATCAGGATTAATCACACTGTATATGGAAAATCAAATAATGAATTCAAAAGTAGAGTAAAGGTCACTTTTATTTAAATGTTCTGCTGCCATATGAACTAAAGTGTCATAACATTTGTTGTTCAAATACTTTTAACATCAGCACTTGTCAGTGACACATATTTAGTGTAAATCTCATCTTAAAAAATGTCAAATAATATAAAGCTTATTGCCACTGCCAGGGCATTAATGTCATCCTGTTTTTTTAATGAAAAAAAAAGGCTACAAACAAAATCCTGAGCCACAATCAGAACATTCAAACAGGTAATTTCTGAGGTAACAGCAGAAACTTTTAACGGGGAGTTCAACTTGTCAGTTGTTACAAATAACCTTGTTTCTGTTGAATCCTCCGTCTGGGAGAACTTTAAAATGAAAATGTCCGTGTTAAAGTTCTGTAACTTTATCAATCTATGTATCATTCTTTCTTTTCATTTTCAATTGTCAAACAAAAATTAAAAATATTAAAAGACATTTTATTTTGTTTTTCATTTTTTTAGTCTAACACAAAAAAAAAACGAAAAAAAATGCTTGTTCTTTTTTCAGATTTCAATTTTAAGACTTTGATCAAAAATACAAAATGAAAAAAATGGGCTATGGGACTGAATTTTTTTTAAATATTTAATTGTCTGGTTTACGTGACCCTGAAATGTCTTTGTGCAGCAGTTCAGGCAGCATGGCGGCGCTGGAATCACATACTATAATATTTGCAATATTGTGAAAATCTGAATGAAAACTAAGCTCATATATAGGTGAACCAAAGCCTCTCCAGCTCTGCGTTAGGGCTGGACGATATGGCCAAAAATTTTATCACGATATGTTTTTTTATATTGATAGATGTCGATAATTATCACGATATATATTTCATAATAATAATATTCAATTTACAGTTTTAAGATTGTTCTCCTTAGGACAGAACCCTAAAGAAACCAGGAGGTCAATTATGGTTTATATACAATTATTTATTATCAGAACGAATAGGTGACAAACATTCAACAGAACCAACATGGCTTTACGTTTAACACTGAATAAATGAAATAAAATAATAAAATAATAAATATGTAAACAAATGCCTTGTTTCAAGCGTCTCTCAAACATTTTAGAGGTAGTATATTGAACTGAACATTGATTAAATAAAATAAAAACTTAAATGTTGAGGATGATTATGCTACTGTTGTATTCTTTGAATATTGCACATCAAGTGCCTTGTTTCAAACATCTCTCAAACATTTTAGAGGTAGTATACTGAACTGAACATTGATTAAAGAAAAGAAAAGAAAAATTTAAATGTTGAGGATGATTATGCTACTGTATTCTTTGAATATTGCACAGTCTTGGCAACTTCACTGCAGGTTTCTTGCAAGAAAGACTAATCTGTCAACTGTCTCAGGCTTTAAAGCTGCCCTATGGCAGGACACAATGTTGCCACCTGTGCTAAAAACAGGCTCTGAGGGGGAACTGGTGGCAGGTATGCAAAGGTAGCGTTTTGCCAGGCAGCTCACTCTGGGAAAGGATGTTACATGGATCTTCCACCATGCCAGGGGATTGGTCTCACTGTCTGCATCGGGAGCTAGCAGGTAGTTGTTCAGTTCAGCTTCAATAGCCTGCTGTTCTGTAAGACCTGATGTGGTGCTGGTGTAGGATTTTTTGAAAAAACTACCCAGTGTCGTCTTCTTCTTCTTCTGCTTCTTTGCTGGTGTAGGTGTAGGTGCAGCAGCTCCTCCCTCAGCTCCTGCTTCTGCGGCTCCTGCCGCTCCTCCCTCTTCCAACATCTCAGTCATGGCTCTGGCTTTTATGGTGTCAATCTTCTCCTGCTTTATGTACTTGGTCTTGAATCTAGGATCTACCAGTGATGCCATGTCCAGGAGGTCATCGGTGATCGTGTCATCATATTTCTCGTTTAAATATTTAATGACCGCTGTCTTGATGGTTTTGGTTAGCTCACTGTCATCATTGTCATGCTTTAAACACCTCCTCATTGAAAAGTTGCAGGACTGGTTTGAGGTAAGATATACTGACATATTCTTCCCCAGAGAGGGCATCGGTGAAGTCTAGAAGTGGATTCAGTGCCTTGTGGAATGACTCAAGGACATCAATATCCTGCCACGTGGGAACCAAATGCCTGGTCTTTTTGTCAGCTGACAAGACCTGTGCGATGGCCTTCTCTTGTTCCAGCAGTCTCTCTACCATCTTTTGACGTGACCCCCATCTTGTAGGCGACTCTGTGACCATCTTGTGCTGGGGTAGTTTGAGCTCCTCTTGAGCTGCTGCCAGGTCTCTCTTCTTTTTCCATGAGTAGGAGAAGGCACTGACCACTCTTTTACATACTCCAACTGCTCTTTCGATCCTCTTGTCTCTCCCACTTCTCTCTGAAGATACACAGAAAGGCAATATAGAAAATATGTTAAAAACAACTCAGCAACAGTCACTAGTGACATGAATTAAAAAAAATATCACAACACTACACTAGAATAGCCAACACTACAATTAAATAAAACTAATAGCATTTTAGAATACTGGGCAGAGGTAAAATAGTTGATAACATGAAATGGCTTTTGAAACTCTGAACACAATGGGATCTGTAATCTAAACAACACAGACTTGGGTATCTACCATTACAGCTGATGAATGCTGCCAAATAACAGGTTGGTTGACACTTACTAAATGCATACAATGTCATTAAGGTAAAGATTAAATAACACCAGCGTTATCCTTTAACCTATTGACACCTTAATGAATAATAAGATAGTAGGCCATTGTGGTGCCATGGATGTGGTACAGTTTATCATTTTGTTCAGAATTGGTATTGCTATCTATGACACCCCCCATAATATATTTTTTGGTGTTATTTGAATATTTCTTTGCTTATTTGAACAGTATTTTGTGACTTATACAGATTGCCTGCAAGCTCACTGCTCTTCTTTGGATATACCAATTTTAGCCAGTAGGTGGCAGTAGCCTTACAGGGAAATCATTCATAAGCCTTGCATAGACGTAAGCCGCGACAGTGTGAAATAAAGTATAGCTAGCACAGTAGCAACTGCTTGTGGCTACGGTCACCTAAAACAATATCCCATTTGTTGCTTGCAGAATCTTTTATTAAAATATGGGCACCTGAATCCTGAACCGTGTCATCATTCAAAGTGTGCAACACCATAAATAATTATAAAGATACATGTACAAATGTTTGAGTTAATAGCTTAGCTTACCAATGGCTAGATGGAGCCGGTGGCCAAAACACTGCAGTCGAGTCCAGTTGTTTAATGAAGCGGCCTTCACGATGTTTGCACCACTGTCAGTTGTAATGCACACCTGCCGGTCCTCGCTGAGTCCCCATGACTCGAGTGCCTCCACAAGCCCCTGGGCAATTATCTCCGCGGTGTGGTCGTCTGGAAAATATGCCGTTTGCAGGCATCTGCTTTGAAGATTCCATTCCTTGTCCACGTAGTGTATAGTGAGACTCATGTATGGTTCGGACGTGCGACTAGACCACATATCAGTGGTGGTAGCGAAGTGCGTGACATTTCTGAGCTGCTCTTCCAACTTTCCTCTACACTCTGCGTAGAGCTGAGGGAGTGATGTTCGGGAAAATATTTTCGTCCAGGCAGCGTGTACTTAGCATCGATGACAGTCATTAGCTTCTTGAAGCCCTGTTTTTCAACCGTGCTTATAGGCATCATATCTTTGGCGATACAGTAAGTAATTGCACTGGTTATTTCTTTGTGTCGCTTCGATTTCTTTTCGTATGGGGTAATAGCTGAAAAAGCAGACACAATTGTTGACTGTCGAACTGAAGTTTGACTGGAAGTAGAAGGGCTGCTGGACTGTTGGCTACTTGAGGGGAGGCTGGCGCTAGCTTGATAGCGCAAACTCATGCTTTCGGAGTGCTCTTTGGGATGGTACCTTTTGAGATGGTGGAAGAGGTTGGTGGTGTTTCCCGTTCTGCTGAGGACTGGTCGCCGACATAGTTTGCACCTAATGCTGGTCTGTGCTTTGTCAGACTTCATGTAGCCGAACCATTTCCAAATAACCGAAGTGGTATAACCTTTCTTCGGTACAATTTCGTCGTCTTTCTCAGTTTCATCGCACTCGGTTTCGCTAGTCGGACCGCTCATTTCTTCTGAGTAGGCTACACACAGGTGGTCATTCTGAGTTGTTGTGAGTGGGAGGGGCCGGAAACATGCGTCGACCACATGCGTTTGTTTCTCTGCTGTATGATTGGCTGTTCGTGTAGTGTTTTGTAGGTAGAGTAAAACGGACTCAAAAATAACTGTATCGAAAATAAATCTCATAAATTTATCATCGTTATCGTGGAAGATTTTATCATGAAAATGATCGAGATCGTTTTATCGCCCAGCCCTACTCTGCGTCTGACATCAGTCTTTTTCTCCTCAGATCATGACGAGCACAGAATCTTCTGAAATTCATTTCCAGCATTGCCCATTCGTTGTTTAGTAAGTCATTGATCAAATTACCGTATTGGCCCAAATATAGACAATATTTTAATCTAGAAGTCATATTCTCAAAAATGGGGGTCATTTTATAATTAAAGGAATAGACTTTCTGTTGTCATTACACATCTGTGCCACTAGTTAACACGCAATAAAATAAATGTCGGCGTTAATAAATTAATGCGTTAACGCGATAATAACGCGTCAACTTGCCCAGCCCTAGAAAAAAACAAAAACTGATTTTCTATTTAATCTGCATAATTATGTTACCCTGCAACTCTGGAAGCATCATCTTCCCACAGCATCCCATCCTAGGAAACAATTACAGGTGTGCTAATGCGTCACTTCGCTAAAAATATACACTATTGCTTATTCACAGTCAAAAAGCTGGACATAATATTTCTCTATTATTTACTTAAGTAAAGTAAAATATAAAAGTGGATTGAACGGGTTCCTTTGACTACAGAATTGAAGCTGTCTCGATGTTGAAATCAGTGAAACATACTGCTTTTGTGCCTGAGATGCGTTGAGAGGAATTGATTTTTCTTCTGCGTGCCGGAGCATAAAATTGTGAGACTGTAAATGATTCACTGACGGCGAGTATCTAACGGCAAATTTATCTTTTAAATTAAATAAGTAGGAGAGGGGGGAAAAAAGCTTAAAATGCAGACAGTTTGGTTGTCTGCAGAGGAAACGATGTAAATTCCACATAATGACAATCAATCAATCAATCAATCAATCTTTATTTGTATAGCGCTTTTCATGCAAGAACATGCAACACAAAGTGCTTTACATAATTAAAAACAAATTATCACAATAAAACCCCTTCCTTCCCACCCTCCACACTAAACACACACACACACACACACAATCACACCCAATAGGGCGACATGGCCCTGAGGATCAAGGAAACGCCACCTTTGGGCCCGTCCACAATGGGAAGAGCTGCAGGCCTTATCAGGGTGACCAGCACCTGGGCCCCCCGACTCTAACTGACAGGCGGACCCCCAGAGCAAAAGGAGGAACCCCCAGCCAGCCACGCCAGAGGGACCCAAGGACAGCACCCCCAGTCACCTGACACAGCTCCCAGTGTGGAGGACCCCTCTGAGGAAACACTGGAGTTAAAAGATAACGACTAAAAGCATAAAATAGCATGATAAAAGCAGATAAAAGCAGATAAAAGCATCATCTTAAAAAGCAAGTTAAAAGGAGCAACATAAAACAGGATAGCACCAGATAAAAACGTAAGAAGAGTTTAAAATATTAATTAAAAGCTTAAAGATTAAAAAGGTGTGTCTTTAGTCTTCCTTTAAAAATATCAATAGTCTCTGCAGTCCTGAGGCCCTCCGACAGGCTGGTCCACAGGTGGGGGCCATAGTGGCTAAATGCTGCCTCACCGTGGGTTTTTGTTCTAGGCTTTGGTATGGTTAAAAGGCCAGTGCCGTAGGACCGCAGAGTCCACGAGGGTTGATATGGTAAAAGCAGGTCAGATAAGTAAGAGGGCGCAAGGCCATTAAGACATTTAAAAACCAGTAAGAGAATCTTAAAATCGATCCTGAAGCAGACGGGGAGCCAATGCAGCGACTTTAAAACTGTGTTCCCGCCCTCTGGTCCTCGTCAGCAGGCGTGTGGCTGAGTTCTGTAATAATTGGAGATTTAAAATACTCTTTTTGGGAAGACCAGAGAGCAGCGCATTACAATAATCCAGGCAACATGAAATAAAAACATTAGCACCTCTGTACTGGTCTGTGAGAGAAACGAGTGGACTCTGGCTATGTTCTTAAGGTGATAAAAACCTATTTTTGTTTTATTTTTGATATGTGGAATAAAATTTCGCTCAGAGTCAAAAATCACGCCCAAATTCTTTACTGATTGGGTCGGTTTAAGATCTTTTAGTTTTGGTAAAAGTTTCTCTCTCTGGCCTTCAGGACCTATAACTAAAACCTCAGTTTTGTCCTGGTTGAGCTGTAGGAAATTCTCTGCCATCCATGATTTGATGTCTACAATGCAGTTAAAAAGGACATCAATTGGTCCTGAGTCATCAGGAAACACGGCGATGTACAGCTGTGTATCATCTGCATAACTGTGGAAGCTGATGCCGTGTCTCCTGATGACATCCCCAAGGGGAAGCATGTAGAGATTAAAAAGAAGTGGACCTAAGATTGAGCCTTGGGGAACCCCACATTCAGTTTCATGGGGTTCTGAGGAATATGTATCCATTCTTACATAAAAGCATCGGTCTGTGAGATAGGAACAAAACCAGTTAAGAACAGTACCGGAGAAGCCGACCAGGTGTCTGAGTCTATTTAATAAAATGCGATGGTCTACTGTATCAAAAGCGGCACTTGGATCCAGTAGAACCAACACTGTGAGCTTTTTATTATCCAAATTCCACCTGATGTCATTTAAAATCTTTAAAAGTGCTGTCTCGGTACTGTGGTTCCTCCTAAAATCAGACTGATGTTTTACTTAAAAACGGTAAGTTGGATACCGGTCTGTAATTATTAAGAACGTTTGGGTCTAAATTGCTCTTCTTCAGAAGGGGCTTCACCTCCACCGTTTTAAAGGTGGTAGGGAAGACACCGGTCTGAAGAGAGCAATTCATGATGTTTAAAAACTGCTCCTCGAAGAATCCATAAAAGGATTTTAGGAGTGATGTGGGAATCGGATCTAAAAGGCAGGTTGTTGGGTTTACTTTGGAGAAAACTCGACCAAGTGTCCTTGCATCAACCAGGGCAAAACTCTCCAGTGTCTCCTCAGACAAGGACAACAGTCCAGGTGTGTTAACAGACAAACCTTTCTGGGATAACAGACAGGAGCTGATGTCCTTGATTTTAGTTCTGAAGTGGTCTGCAAAGTTTTCACAAAGATCTTCTGTTGGTGTCTTAAAAACTTTATTAAAATTAGTGCCTGTTAAAATATTAAGGTGGAGAAGAGGAACCTGGGGTTGTTTTTATGGTTGGTGATGAGTTGTGAGAAATGGGAGATTCATGCCATTCATTAAAGAAGGAAAAAAAAAAACATTTGTTTTTCACGCGTCTGTGGCTGTCGACGACTAGCGTGCCGCTGATCCAGCCGTGGTCTGTCGGAGCAGACATTTGTGCATCGCTGTGATGCGAAGGTGAGCGCTGAGGCTGCTGTCGGCGATGTGCAGCTTCACCTTATGTTCCCTCTCTGCCAACTGGCTGCTGGACTTAAGCTGCAGCACCGCGGTGAGACAAACAGAAGCACATGACGGTTTTATCTCTGTGATGACAGGGAACTCTGGCTGGAAACCAACCGCACGGCTCAGACGCTCCGCCGCCAGCGGCTGGGATTTATTTTCCCTCCATACCTGGACTGTGACTGAGGTGGCTACTGGATGCTGTCGGAGCAGGTGTTTCCCTGTCAACTTCTCAGACAACCGGCTTTTTTTGTTTTTTCGTTACACTTGTCACTCTCTAACATTCTTAACTCACACTGACTTTGCACTTCTGCACCTGGTTACATTTGAATTTAAATGAGTCAAAAAGGTCAAAGTTTCTTGTAAGATTAAGATGGTCTGGGTCGCGTTCGCTTCCACCTGGAATAAATCCACATAGACGGAGATTACCTGTTAAAAACTCACAACAGCGCATTAAACAGCGAGCTCGTGGGACCGTACTAGACAGGTAAGTGACAACGTCGTTACTTTTCTCAGACTGGTAAAGTTTAAAAAGAGAAAAGTGGGGGTAAATATCATTTAACTTCCATTTATAAGTTAAACATTTAGAACAAGGAAAAACATTCAAAGGTCAAATCTTTGAATAGACATTAATAATAAACAGCATTTTAAAAGATGTATCACGTGTATGGTACGCGCATAATACGCGCATGATACGTAGGGGTGTGAAAAAAAAATTGATTTGGCAATATATCGTGAATTTCTGCCAGCAGATAGTATATCGATTTTTCAGCTCCTAATATCGATTTTTTTTTTTACAATGCTGTCAGTATGTTGTAATGGTTACTTAAATGTGCAAAATCACTAATAATAAACAATAAATACCATATTTTCCAGACTAAAAGTCGCACTTCTCTTAATTGGTTGGATGTCCCTGCGACTTATACTCCGGAGCGAACTTTTCTATGAAAAAAATAAATGAATTCAGACAGCCACAAGAGGGCACTCTAGACTTATGCGCCAATATCTTCTACTCCTTAACAATTAAAGATTTAAACAGTAAACATTAGCTTACAAAGACAACTGAGAACGACTGAACACAAATAACCCACAAAAGAAAATCATATTCTGCAGACAACAAGCTGCAAGTTGTTTGCAGCTGAAAACAGTAATCGAGCAGCAGAGAGAAAGTTTGGAGTAAGTGAAAAACTGGCGTAAAGCGAGGCTAGTCTAAGTGCGATGAAAAAAAAACAAAAAAAGCTAATTGCAGGCTCAAAGCTAGGTGGCCACAGCTAGAGGAACGAGTTAGCAGCAACCGAGAGGATGCGCCGCGCAACTTTTCAGCAAGTTTTGGATTGGATCAACCGAGCATGGTCTTCAGTACCAACCGAGACCATCCTGTCTGGATTCAGAAAGGCTGCAATAATTGGAACAGGAAGTGATTCTGAGTCTGAAGACGGCCACAAAGAAGAGGAAGCTACACTTCGTCTTCCACTGGAGTTGCTGGAGTTATTCAGAAGTGACACCGAGGACAAAGAATTCAACGGATTTAGTGATGTGGAGTAGAGATGTCCCGATCCAGCATTTTGAACTTCCGATCCGATACCGATATTTATTTGTACTTCCGATCCGATACCGATATCTGCCGATACCGATATCGGCCTATCTGAGCATGTATTAAAGTTTTAAGTCATTTAACCAACTTACTTTGTTGTCAGACTCATGCTGAATTGGGTTTTACTCCTGATAATAACTAGCCAGCTGAATTAGGTGCATTTGAATAATACACATTGGTTGGTAACGAGAAACGGACCTATTTATTCAACAAATCAACACAAAATAGACAAAATGATAAATAACAAACAGAAATGGCATCAGTAAAAACCACGGCTTTACAAGCCATAAGTGCAGATAATATTGTTAATTGTATTAAGCAAACACAACCTGAGTTTAACCGTCTATTAACAGCATTAGTACCTGTGCTTTGACACTGTTCAGTGGCAGTTTGTCACGATTCCCAAACGTCCCAAACGTCCCAAACGGGGGGGTGGGGGGGTGGGGGGGAGAGGAGCTCGAGTTGTCTCGCGCGGAGGGCGGGGTGTTTGTGGCTGCGCACTGAGCCCGACAGAGAGAGAGCAGTGTTGCCAACTTAGCGACTTTGTCGCTATATCTAGCGACTTTCCAGACCCCCCTAGCGACTTAATTTGTAAAAAGCGACTAGCGACAAATCTAGCGACTTTTTCTGGTGATTTAGCGACTCACTGGCACTCAAACCGCTGGTTTGAAGCCATCACTTGGCCGCTGATGGCTGCTGTCTGCCTCGTGAGCCGCGCTTCTCTCTCTTTCTCTCTCTCTGTCGGGCACAGTGCACAGCCACAAACCAAACACCCCGACCCCCGCGCGAGACAACTCGAGCTCCTCCTGAAGGTGTGCTGGAAAATGCGGACCGGATATTAGGGAAACACAGAGCAAGACCTGGAATGGGTTATCTGAATAATGCGCTGCGCGGTGCGCTGGAAAACCCGGAACGGACTGTGGAAAAAACTGGATCGGAGTCTGGATCGGCATTTTTAGGGCTTGCCGATCCGATACCGATCCGCATTTTTTGCTCATATCGGCGGCCGATCCGATACAAATATCGGATCGGGACACCTCTAATGTGGAGTGAGATTGCTTCTTATTAATTACAGTAAAAACACACTTGTTTTATTCTTTGGGCTATAGTTACATAAAACTGCTTATGTTACATAAACACTTGACACCTTTTCTGTTCATGTTTATTTTTCATGTAGCTGATTAACCTTAATTGTGTTAGCATATTTTACACCTTTCAGCCTGTTTCTTTATTCTTTTATCAATGCTAAAACTTGCCTTCCAAGATGATGTAATGTCTGTTTTTGGTCAAGTAGTTTATAAAAAAATTCCCTGCAAAAATGTGACTTATACTCCAGTGCGACTTATGTATGTTTTTTCTAACTAATATACATTTTTATCCTATTGCAACTTATACTCCGGAAAATATAGGTAGGTTGTTCTGAAGCAAATAGTTTTGACTCAATTTGTCCTCTGAATGATCAATATCATCTGATGAACATATACAGCAACTTGAGTTTTCATCTCTACTTTTAATTTTGATATTAACTGGGTAGAATATCGCAATATATTGTAATATCACGATATCGTGATATCGTATCGTGACCTAAGTATCATGATACATATCGTATTGCGAGGTCCTTGCCAATACTCACCCCTAATGGTACTTGCATGGTACTTGCATGATGTGCGCATGGTACGTTCATGGTACGCACCTAAATTTGAACAGTTCCACAACAGAGAGCTGTCTTCTTTTAAATTAGAACATTCACTTAAGGAAAAAACAAAAACAGGTTAATGTCAATCACAAGAAAGAGGCCTGATACCTGCTTTACAATTAAAAACTTGAGTTTATTTAAATCAAATCAGTGTCCGAGGCTTTTCTGCTGCCATCTAAACACACAAATCTGATCTCGTTTTATGAAGAGTGTGGACAGTTGGAGTCCTGAGGGTCAACGTCCCAAAAAGAAAAAATATCACAGCGTCTGGTATTTCCCAAGTGTTACACTTTAAATGTTGGCAGTATAATCTAAACTGCCCCAGACGCCAGTTTAGATTTAGACTCTTCATGAGAGTTGTAGTTGCAGTTTTCAGTTCATTAAGTTATCATTAATAAAACCATGTTACCCAAACACCGAAGTAATCATTCATCTAAACAGAAACTTCAACTATGACATCACAGATGACATGCTCTCCTAATAACGTGCAGCCCTACTGCAGACTGAATGTAATCATTTTCAGATGACATATACAGATTTAGATAATTAGGGTTGGTTTCACCTCAGTGGTAAATTCCTTGTTAGACGTGCATAATCGAGCCGTTTCATTACCTCAGGTAAAACCCGCCAGAGAAAAAGATTTAACTGACCCTGAAGTCAAACACTGTAGAAGTGAAATAATGATGGGAAGCACTGCATATGCTCGACGATAAAAGGCCTCCTGATGGATGCAATTCACATTTAATGCGCTTTATATTTCAGATGTTCTTTGGAAGAGCCATATATAAAAACAGCATGATGCAGAGAGACAAACTACATAAGACACAGACTCTGTATTTGTGCTAAAATATCAGGCACAAGACATCATGATTGTAGTTTGTGGTTGCCCACAGTGGTGCCATCTCCAACCAGCATGGGTTTTCAGAAACTCATGTTACATGTGGGTGTCCAAACATGCCGTGATTCTATATTTGATTTTTTTTTTTTTTTTTATTCAAAGAATCTATCACTTCAAGATATCTCTGACTGTGGATAAGTGGAGGTGGCTGACTGGTTCGGGTAAAATACCAGCGTATCATACTCGCCACATAAAACTCAGGAAGCCGAGACTGCGGCGTTGTTTGTTCGACATGAATGAAGGCCTGTCTTCAACTGCAGAGAGGAAGTGGTACAAATACTGTAAGTGTGAGCGTAGTTGTGGTTATATTCTAAATAGATAGTGTGAATATGTAGGCGCTAATGCTGCTGTGATAAAATGGTTGACACAGTTTACACTGGAGACATCGGTGTTAGGGTAATGTTAGGTCGGGGTGAACATAAAAACTATGTTTCTGTGAAACCAGTAGAGCTGAGCAATTTTATCGATTCTGCGATATATATCGATATTTTATTTCCCCAGAGAGTATCGATTTTTCAGCCACGGTATCGATATTCTAAGCTCCTTTCAAAACCCGGTGACCAGCAGGGGTGCTCTTCCTGCACTTTGCAGGAAGAGCCATTAAGTCCTCCAGCTACTCTGATGAGATGGGTGTAATTTTAAGGCGGCTTAAATGTTGCTGCAATGGACTTGAATTATTGGCTGCCATGGTTCGTTTTTCCTAAACCTGGTGGCTAGAATGGCTAGTAGCTACCTCATATGTTCAGTATCAAGCCAAAAAAGCTGCCAAAGAAGGACCACTTGCTGTACTTTAACTCTCCATTGTGCCCTTACCTTTAAAAGCTTGCAAGCAACAATTTGCACTGTTTAAATAAATGAAACTATTTTTCTCAACAAATCTTTTATTCATTTTGTCCAGCATTTGCAAGCTGCCTGTCAGCCATATAATGTGTAATTGATGCTTTCAGGTCAATTAATTCAAACAAAGTCATTGGAACACTCACAAGATGTCACCAAAATCACTTTGTCCCTTTAAAATCTTTTGGAAAATGATGTACATTTATCTTAAGATGAATATTGATATACAATGGTACCTCTACTTACAAAATTAATTGGTTCTGGAAGTAGTTTCGTAACTTGAAAATTTCGTAAGTAGAAACGCGTTTTCCATGTAAATGCCCTAATCCGTTTCAAACCGCCCAAAATTCGAACATAATTTATATTATAAATTATAAATAATACATGAAATGACATAAAAACCTGTAAGAAATACATGTTAGAACTAGAAAAGCACTCAGAGAGCGCAGACCTCCACCAAGCGCAACAATTGTTGAAAAATTGAAAGTGATCCAGAATCCAGGTTTTCTTCCGGATCACACCCAAAATGAAATCAATTCCTCCTTTTCACATTTTAGACAACTCCGGAAAATGTCATCAAAATCCATCCATAACTTTTTGAGTTATCTTGAACACAGACAGAGAGATAAACGCTGGTAACCTCCTTGGTAGAGGTAAAAATTGTTTGTTTACCTGGATTGCTGGGTTACGCTCATACAGACAAGGGGCCCTCCTAGCCAATGGGATGCCAGGAAGATGCTAAGCGATAGCCAATGGCAGAGCAGCTCGGACGCACGTATGTTTATGTTCGGTAAACTCTGGGAGCTGCGAGTAGCAGCGCGTACTGTATTTTTGCCTTTTGTATCCTGAAATTTCTTTTGTAACTAGAGGCAATATTTTCTCGTTGAGGCGTTTAGAGACGTTCCTAAGTAGAGGTACCACTGTATATCATATCGTGAGCCAAATATCGTGTATCGTATCGTAAGATTATTGTATCGCTACAGCCCTAGTAACCGGACGTGCATGGTTTCTCTGAAAACACGTAGGACTGTAGGAAGAGACTGCATTCCTCCATGGTCACTTAAAGCTTTACTGCTGAAATTACAAGCATCCCGTTAGCGGTGTCCAGATGCGGCGTCAACAACTCTGGACTCGGAGGCGACTAGAATGGAGCAATAGTAGAAATGTGTCCTGGAGACAGATGAATCAGTATTCTTTAGATGAAATGGGTTACAAGCACGCCATCCAGGTTCTGTAGTGGGATGAGGTTGTTTTAGCTAATGTCTTTAACATCATTTCCCTTGTGTGATTGGCACAATTGATATGGAGTAGGGATGGAAGTGGCAAAAGAAAGAAATAAAATCTGAACGAGTGGATAAAACGTGTGTCTGCTTGTGAAACATACTAAACTATAAATATAGAATCATTTTGATAAAAAGTAGATCAGTGTATGCAAAATCCCTGGAAGTTTGAGGAAAAATTAAACTAAATTTCACAGATGTTTAAGCAGATGGGAATCTCTCAATTCACTAATACTTTAGTAATCCTCAATGGAAAATGACATATTTTTAGCGTATATTGAAATTATATGCTTCCTCCTAAAATGATAAATTCTGCGAATCAAACAAATTATTATTTTTTTTTTTTTTTATTAAGCCTTTATTTAACCAGGTCGGTCCCATTGAGGTACAATGACCTCTTTTCCAAGAGAAGCCTGGCCAAGACAGCAGCCAAAAACAGTTACAATGACAAATAAACACAAACATACAAATCTACTTGAGCATTAAATACAATAAAATGGTAAAAATAATAAAATTAAAGGTTTTCAGTTAAAACAAGTGCAATTTTGGTGTGAAGCAGCTTCAAGGTTTCTTTATAAATTCTTAAAAGTTCCAAGACCGATAAGTTCTTTCAAGTGCAGCGTGTTCTGCAGAGAGTTCCAGGAAGCAGGGGCAGAGTACTTGAAACTGTGTTTCCCTAACACAGAGCGAACTTTGGGCACTTTTAGTAAATAAAAATCATTGGAACGCAGGCCGTAATTGCAATTAGTTTTAGAAATATATTCACTGAGGTACTGGGGCAGTAGTCCCAAAATTGCTTTGTAGATAAAAATATACCAATGTGAAAGGCGCCGTGCTGCCAGAGAGGGAACTCCACTCGAGCATATAGAGTGCAGTGGTGAGTGAGGGCTCTACAACCTGTAACAAACCTTAAAGCGCTATGGTACACAGAATCTAATGAACATAAACAGTTTGCAGGAGCGTTCATGTATAAAAGGTCACCATAATCAAGTACAGGCAAGAAGGTAGCAGCAACCAATTTTTTCCTGGCAGCAAAAGAAAAACACGACCTGTGACGAAAAAAGAATCCAACTTTTAACCCTAGTCTTTTTACTAGCTTTTGTACATGCAATTTAAAAGACAATCGGTCATCAATTAAAATTCCAAGATACTTGTAAGAAGGGACATGCTCAATTTCACACCCCTGCAAAGATAAAAATGCTAGGAGAAGGTTCAGTTGTCTTTCTGCCATTAGAAAATATGATGAGTTTAGTTCGGCATTTAGAACAAGTCTTAGGTCAAATAGTTGATGTTCTAACAGGTTAAATGCAGTCTGTAACTTCATTAGAGATTCGACAAGGGTGGAGCCACAGCAATAAATCACTGTGTCGTCAGCATAGAAATGAAGTTTAGCATCAGGAATACTACTGCCCAGTGTATTCACATAGATGATAAACAATATTGGCCCTAAAACTGATCCCTGGGGCACACCAGTCGAAAGATTTAATAAGGATGATGAGCTGCCTTCAAAACAAACACATTGCTTTCTGTCAGAGAGATAGTTATCGAACCAGCCAACAGCTTGTTCCGATAGCCCGATGTCAAGCAGCCGTTGCCTCAAAATAAAGTGGTCCACAGTGTCAAAGGCCTTGGAAAGGTCAATAAAAAGGGCTGTACAAATATTTTTGTGATCTAATGAATCTATTACATCATTGGTGAATTTTAGGGAGGCTGTAAATCCGATATTCAGCAGGGGTTCTGAACGATCGTTTGCTCGACCTGGTAGTATGTTCAATAATTATTCTAGAAAGTTTTTCCATACATAGAAATAGGCCCCGATCATACACTTCCGCTTACCCGTTTCCACTAGCCGCTACCCTCAAATTGCGTGTACAGGAACCTCCACTAACTGCTGTTGCGTGTACTTGAACCTCCGCTAACATGGGCATGTCTTTTGCCCTTTCCGCAAACTCGGTATCTTGCCATCGTGGGTTTAGGGAAAAGCATAGCGGGTGGACCACCCGCTATGCTTTTCCCATCTCAACCCGCATGTCGGCCCGTACAAGAGCGCGTTCAAATGGCGTCAATGTGCGTCCACCTGGTCACATGTGAACGTGCACAAACGGCTCTACCTCTGGAATTAACTCTTGAATAAAAAGCGTGATTTGGCCTCAGTTGAACGCCTGAGAAAATGGCAGAGATGGTCTTAAACGGCTTGCTCACCATTTGAAACATAGACAACCAGAGCACATTTACTGGGAGGACACCAACTATCTGGGACTTTCAGGTAGCTGATAGGAATTGTCTTTGTAAAAATATTTATATGTATATATCAGTGCAGAGGAGGAGGAGGAAGGAAGAGGAGGAAGCTCTACAGCAGAGTCCCAGACGAGCTGCACATGAGAGCTGCTCTGATCTGGATGAAAACACGCTCCATAGCGGTTAGCAGGTAGCGCAACCTGCTCTTAAAGGCAATGACTACTGACGCACTGATTGGTTTAACAGGTGGAACGCCCTAACCACTCCCATGCATAATATAGCGGTTAGCGCAGGTGGGATAGCGGGTTTAGCAAGGTGGAAGATTACGTTTCCTGTGGGGTAACGCCCCTCCCACTACCCGCTATCCCATAATAGCGGCTTTAGCAGATTTGGCCGAAGATCAGGCCCTTAAACTCTACATTGTGTCTTTACCACTCAGTCTTGAAATATATGAAGAAAAAAAATGCTACGAAGGTTTTCAAGTTACCAAAGATGTTTATCACTCAGAGAACTTCTTGCCCAATCACTGCTTCTCCTTATGGCTTATTGAGTTGCTCTCTCTTTCATTCTCTGTCTTTCATCCTTTCGTTCTCTCTTTCTTTCCTGCTGTGCTGTACTATGCCAATTTATTATGCAACCTCCACAACAGAGAGGAAGCCAATAAAAATTTGATTTTATCTTGGTTGGCCTCAGTATGATACAATGCCTCGTGTCTTCCTTCCTTTTACAGTTTGCTCGAACTTTTTTTGTTGGCATCTGTTCTTTTAATTCAGCTCAGAGAATTAATTAATGCAGAAACTTATACTGAGACTGTAGAGAAATATCTGCCACATCTTTTCCAGGGATGTCCATGATTTTCTTTCCCCCACAAGAGAACGCAGAAACACATGATGCAGAAACACAGATAGCACATCTGTGGAGAGGCGAGTCACTGCACGGTGAAAACACTGATGACCTTACCGTCACACGGATACGCACAGCACTGCAGAGACGTGAGACGTGAGACATGAGACATGTCAGACAGCAGACTGTGAACGGACGGAGGATGGAGCAGCGGGAACAGGTGAGGAGAGAAAAGCTGTGGAATCACTTATCACAGTCGCTAAACACTAGGGGTGTGAAAAAAAAAATCGATTTGGCAATATATCGCGATTTTCAGCCGCCCAATATAATATCGATTGTTCAGCTCCTAATATCAATTTTTTTTAGGAAAATTGTTTAATTTCCACATTTAAATTGTTTAAAATTTAAATGTGCAAAAACACTAATAATAAACAATAAATGTGTTGTTTTGAATTAGTTTTGACTCAATTTGTCCTCTGTTCTTAATTGCTGTACAAATGTCCAAAAAACATATGCATTAAAATTATTTCACGAAATGTTGTGATTTACTTTTCATATTAAAACATTAGAAGCCAAAATCTTATCAAAATAAAAAATTCACATTAAAAGGGCAAACAACTGGCACAGAAAGAGATTTTATTTTAAATGAACAAAGCTTATTTGTCCGGTGCAAGTTTAAATGAACACTTTAATGACCGTAGTAGGTCAAAATATGCAAACATTTATCAGGAACAAAAATTATAGTGCAACTTCAGTAGGGATGTGAAAAAAAAAATCGATTTGGCAATATATCGCGATTTTCGGCCGCCCAAAATAATATCGATTTTTGAGCTCCTAATATCGATTTTTAGGAAAATTCATGTATTCATGTATTAGACGCATTGTGAATACTTAAATGTGCAAAAACACTACTAATAAACAATAAATAGGTTGTTTTGAAGCAAATAGTTTTGACTCAATTTGTCCTCTGAATGATCAATATCATCTGATAATCATATACAGCAACTTGATTTTTCATCTCTACTTTTAATTTTGATATGAACTGGGTAGAATATCGCAATATATCGTGATAATATCGTATAGTGACCCAAGTATCATGATACATATCGTATTGCGAGGTCCTTGCCAATACTCACCCCTACTAACACATTTCTTATCATTAAAGAAAAAGGGTTTTCTCATGGTGGCTCTCCAACAGCGCAAAAATGCTTTTAAAGACAGATTAGAAGAAGAACCTGAAATAGATCCTGAAATGATGGTACACAATATCCCTGATGCTCGTGAGAGAGAACAAGAGCGCCCACGTTAAGAACGACTCGTAAACCCACCGCTGTCAAACGATCTTCTAAACCCATTTGGCGAGATCAAATGTGAAGCCCGTGCTGCTGTGTTTAATGCCTGCGTGCATTATGAAAAGCTGCTGAATAAAGAGATTTTATGAAACAGAAGCAATTTCAGTTACAGTCCAGATCATCAAAACAGCAGCGCTTTGCAGAGCGAACGGCATCAAATCAGCTCTCAGAGGGTTTGCAGGGTGAATTAATAGACGAGAGCAAGTAGGTTGACTTCCTGTGCATGACAACGATCAACAGAAAAACCTGCTGGAAATGTTCCTCACACATCCTGCACATCAGGAAGAAGCAACCGTGAAAGATGTGTGATTTGCAGCAGAAGTGATTTTAAAAGGCAGAGGCTTGGCGTACAGACAAATAACCATCCCACACATCTCACTTCGACTCCGGCGGCTTAAGCAGAACGCAAGGGACAAATCTCAATTTAAATATTAAAATGCAACAAGGCGAGATGGAGAAGAAAGGCTGTCGTCAGCTCTTAATTGGGAGCGTGTGTGAGGTGTGGAAATCAAAATGTGCTTCAAAGTAGACATGCGGTAAAGGCGTAGAGGGATGCTTTAAGGCCTGGAGAATAATTAGCACATCCGCACCGTCTTCTTCCTGCAGGAGGGCCGCTCAAATCTGCCACTTCCTCGGATCCTCGCTGCAGCAGACGTCTACAACCATTCCTGTCATTTCTCAACTTTGATTCTCGTTTTCTATCCTTCTCCACACAACCTTGTTTCCCACAAATCTATTTAAGAATCTCTCTTAGGTTCTATCCTTGTAGGATACATTTTTCTTTTTTGTGCTAGATGCATTTAATAGTATTGATTTTTTTTCCCTCCTTGCCAGGGTGAGGCAGAGCGTGAAAGTTTGAGACTCAACAAATATGATGTTTGCACTAAAACACACACACCAGTTGCCAACTCAACAGTTAACTCACAACTTCTGGGTTCACACTCGGGAATTTCTGCTTTTCAGCTGACATCTAACTCATCAACATTTTTTTCCAAAAAGAAAAAAAAATTCAAAAGCAAAAGCAATCCACATCAGCATTTCAGCTCTAATGCACTAAAAGATTGGCCCACATGACACCACCATGAACACTAGAGGTGAGTATTGGCAAGGACCTCGGACCACGATACTTATCATGATACGTGGTTCACGGTGCGATATTAAAAAGATATCACGATATCACAATATATTGTGATATTCTACCCAGTTAATATCAAAATTAAAAGTAAAGATGAAAAATCAAGTTGCTGTATATGTTCATTAGATGATATTGATCATTCAATGGACAAAACTACTTGCTTCAACCTATTTATTGTTTATTATTAGTGTTTTTGCACATTTAAGTGAATGAATGAATTTTCCTAAAAAAAACTATACTAGGGGCTGAAAAATTGATATTATATTGGGTGGCCGAAAATCGCGATATATCGCCAAATCGATTTTTTTTTCACACCCCTAATGAACACGTCCATTCATTTACATGCACATGTGGGCAGTCGCAGCGTTATTAGATGCAAATTTTGGCTGCATAAGAGCTGATACCGGAGGACGAGTCAGCAGCGCTCGCTCTTCTGTGTCCACGTCGCTGTTTACACTTTCATCAAGACGTGTTAGTGCTCCATCCAGGGGCGGAGCTTCGGGGGGGGGGGGGGGGGGGATTACTCCCCCGGCCCGGGCCAAGGAAGGCCCAGTGGAAGACGAAAACACGAGCCTCTCCCCAGGCATCGGTAACGCCTTGTGCGGCACCAGATATAGTATCTTCAGTGTAAAATTAATATGCGTTACGTATGAGGTTATCCCCTCCATGAGTCACCCCACCTTATCGTGGTGGAGGGGTTTGCGTGTCTCAGTGATCCTAGGAGCTATGTTGTCGGGGGCTTTATGCCCCTGGAAGGGTCACCCATGGCAAACAGGTCTCTAGGTGAGGGACCAGACAAAGTGTGGTTCACTAAGATCTCTATGACGGATACAAACATTGGACCAAGGTTTCCCTTGCCCGGACGCGGGTCACCGGGGCCCCCCTCTGGAGCCAGGCCTGGAGGTGGGGCTCGGAGGCGAGCGCCTGGTGGCCGGGCCTTTGCCCATGGGGCCCGGCCAGGCTCAGCCCGAAAGGGAAACATGGGCCCCCACTCCCGTGGACTCACCACCTACAGGAGGGGCCATAGAGGTGAGCTGGGTGGTGGCCGGATGCGGAGACCCTGGCGGTCCGATCCTCGGCTGCAGAAGCTAGCTCTAGGGACGGGGAATGTCACCTCTCTGGCGGGGAAGGAGCCTGAGCTGGTGTGTGAGGTTGAGCGGTTCCAGCTAGATAAAGTTGGACTCCCCTCGACGCACGGCTTGGGCTCTGGAACCAGTATCCTCGAGAGGGGTTGGACGCTTTTCCACTCTCGAGTTGCTCCGGGTGAGAGGCGCCGAGCTGGTGTGGGCATACTTATTGCCCCCCGACTTGGCGCCTGTACATTGGGGTTTACCCCGGTGGACGAGAGGGTAGCCTCTCTCCGCCTCCGGGTGGGGGGACGGGTCCTGACTGTTGTTTGTGCTTATGCACCGAATAGCAGTTCAGAGTACCCACCCTTTTTGGAGTCCTTGGATGGAGTATTGGAGAATGTTCCATCTGGGGACTCCCTCATTCTGCTGGGGGACTTCAATGCTCATGTGGGCAACGACAGTGAGACCTGGAGGGGTGTGTGTTTGGGAGGCAGGGCCCCCCTGATCTGAACCAAGAGTGGTGTTTCGTTGTTGGACTTCTGTGCTCGTCATGGACTGTCCATAACGAACACCATGTTCAAGCATAAGAGTGTTCACATGTGCACTTGGCACCAGGACACTCTAGGCCGCAGTTCGATGATCGACTTCATAATCGTATCGTCGAACTTGCGGCCGCATGTCTTGGACACTCGGGCGAAGAGAGGGGCGGAGCTGTCAACTGATCACCACCTGGTGGTGGGTCGGCTCAGATGGTGGGGGAGGATGCCAGTCAGTCCTGGCAGGCCCAAACGTGTTGTGAGGGTCTGCTGGGAACGTCTGGCAGAGTCTCCTGTCAGAAGGAGCTTTAACTCACACCTCCGGCAGAACTACGACCATGTTCCGAGGGAGGCGGGGGACATTGAGTCCGAGTGGGCTATGTTCCGGGCCTCTATTGTTGAGGCGGCCGACCGGAGCTGTGGCCGTAAGGTCGTTGGTGCCTGTCGCGGCGGCAATCCCAGAACTCGTTGGTGGACACCAGCAGTGAGGGATGCCGTCAAGTTGAAGAAGGAGTCCTATAAGGCCTTTTTGGCATGTGGGACTCCGGAGGCAGCTGACAGGTATCGACAGGCCAAGCGGAACGCGGCTTCGGCGGTTGCTGAGGCAAAAACTCGGACATGGGAGGAGTTTGGAGAGGCCATGGAGAACGACTTCCGAACGGCTTCGAGGAAATTCTGGTCCACCATCCGGCGTCTCAGGAGGGGGAAGCAGTGCTCCGTCAACACTGTATACAGTGGGGATGAGGAGCTATTGACCTCGACTCGGGACGTTGTGGATCGGTGGAGGGAATACTTCGAAGACCTCCTCAATCCCTGCGACACGTCTTCCGATGAGGAAGCAGAGTCTGGGGACACAAGGGGTGGGCTCTCCTATCTCTGGGGCTGAGGTTGCCGAGGTGGTTAAAAAGCTCCTCGGTGGCAGGGCCCCAGGTGTGGATGAGATCCGCCCGGAGTTCCTCAAGGCTCTGGATGCTGAGGGGCTGTCTTGGTTGACACGCCTCTGCAGCATCACGTGGATGTCGGGGACAGTACCGCTGGATTGGCAGACTGGGGTGGTGGTCCCCCTCTTTAAAAAGGGGGACCGGAGGGTGTGTTCCAACTACAGGGGGATCACACTCCTCAGACTCCCTGGGAAGGTCTATTCAGGGGTCCTGGAGAGTAGGGTCCATCGGATAGTTGAATCTCGGATTGAGGAGGAGCAGTGTGGTTTTCGTCCCGGCCGTGGAACGGTGGACCAGCTCTACACCCTCTTCAGGGTCTTGGAGGGGGCATGGGAGTTCGCCCAACCAGTCTACATGTGTTTTGTGGACTTGGAGAAGGTGTTCGACCGTGTTCCTCGGGGATCCTGTGGGGGGGTGCTCCGGGAGTATGGGGTGGTGCCGGACTCCTTTATACGGGCTTGTCCGGTCCCTGTACGACCGGTGCCAGAGTTTGGTCCGCATGGCCGGCAGTAAGTAAGTCGGATTCGTTTCCAGTGAGGGTTGGACTCCGCCAAGGCTGCCCTTTGTCACCGATTCTGTTCATTACTTTTATGGACAGAATTTCTAGGCGCAGTCGAGGTGTTGAGGGGATCCGGTTCGGTGGCCTCAGGATTGGGTCTCTGCTATTTGCAGATGATGTGGTTCTGTTGGCTTCATCGAGCCGTGATCTACAACTCTCGCTGGAGCGATTCGCAGCCGGTTGTGAAGCGGCTGGGATGAGAATCAGCACCTCCAAATCCGAGACCATGGTCCTCAGCCGGAAAAGGGTGGAGTGCCCTCTCCGGGTTGGGGATGAGGTCCTTCCCCAAGTGGAGGAGTTTAAGTATCTCGGGATCTTGTTCACGAGTGAGGGAAGGATGGAGCGGGAGATCGACAGACGGATCGGTGCGGCATCTGCAGTGATGCGGGTGCTGCGCCGGTCTGTTGTGGTGAAGAAGGAGCTGAGTCGGAAGGCGAAGCTCTCGATTTACTGGTCGATCTACGTTCCCACCCTCACATATGGTCATGAGCTTTGGGTAGTGACCGAAAGAACAAGATTGCGGATACAAGCGGCTGAAATGAGCTTCCTTCGCAGGGTGGCCGGGCTCTCCCTTAGAGATAGGGTGAGAAGCTCGGTCATCCGGGAGGGGCTCAGAGTAGAACCGCTGCTCCTCTGCATCGAGAGGAGCCAGATGAGGTGGCTCGGGCATCTGGTTAGGATGCCTCCTGGACGCCTCCCTGGTGAGGTGTTCCGGGCACGTCCCACGGGGAGGAGACCCCGGGGAAGATCCAGGACACGCTGGAGGGACTATGTCTCTCGGCTGGCCTGGGAACGCCTCGGGATCCCCCCAGAGGAGCTGGAAGAAGTGGCCGGGGAGAGGGGGTCTGGGCTCCCTTACTCCGACTGATGCCCCCGCGACCCGACCTCAGGATAAGCGGAAGAAGACGGTACGGTACGGTATGAGGTTATATATAGGTTCCCAGCCAGAATGAGTCATGGCTGGTCAAAAACATTTAAGGCTGACTTTGGTCATGTAGGTTTCTACACAGTGAATCAAATGCTGTGCTGCATGGCTGGCTTCATGTTTACAATGTGTAAATTTACAAGTGGATCACCGGTAAGATCTCCAAATGTATTTTGGGTAAAATCGTCATCAACAGCCGTCTATCAGCATCGTCATCAGTCACTAGTCAACAGAGTCTACGTGGTGCAGGGTCGGTGGATCACAGATTAATTAAATCATGAGTGAACAGTTCATACAACCATAAAAGTGGAGCAACAAAATGCAAAGAAAATGAAAAAAGAGAGCAGGAAAAGACTAAACTAAAAAAGCTGGATACATATCCACCTGGAGATGAACCTGACATTGTTGGCAGCGAGTCAAGCCCACCAGAACTGACACCACAGTCAGGGAGCCAGATTTACAGGTACAATTTCTCACAATCACTGACACTGAAAACAACGTGTGAGTTAGTTGTAAACTGTTGATGTGGTTGTTATCAGAGTAGCTACACTTCATGTCGGTTTTGTCGGGTTACTCTTGCAAAAAGGCTGGTACAACCATAGATATCTATAAGAAAGGCTAGATGGCTCGAGGCGGAGTCACCAGCGTCCCTACACGGCGGCCATCTTACCACAGTATAGCAGTCTGGTACGCCCTATGGTAGCTGTCGGAAGGTGAGTTATCTGCATAATCAAAAATACTCTTAACTCGCTGAAATCTTGACTGATTTCCAAGCGGTTTTGTTTATTACAAACCTTAATAGCGTGGCTATGAATCGGGATGCTTGGACATGTTGAAATTTCTACTTTTGTTTGAGAAAAAAGACTTAATCGTTCAGCACAGTTGTTTCGCGGCTATTTGCGCTAACTTTGAGTCGCTTGGTGCGAGTTCTCAAGGCTGAGACCACAATCGAGATTTTAATTTCTTGTATGACAGCCTATTTTTTTTTGTCTTTGTGGATGTGCTTGTGTTTATTAGCTGTCTAACTTGGCTAACAGACTGGCTGTGAGTGAGACTAAGTACGTATTACAAAGTTGACCCAGCAATTTTACATCAGTGTGAGAGGCAGAAATGCTCTTTAGTTTCAACATAACTTAAGTTGCACGTGATTTCCAAGCTGTTTGGTTTGTTAAAAACATCTTAAATGTTAATACATTATAATACAGGAAACCTCTGACTTTGTGTTTACAGGAATACTTCAAAATGCCTGATTTTTGTGCAGCCTATGGATGCTCCAACAAACGGTGTCTGGAAACCAGGAAAAGGGGGATCACCTTGTTCATCAGCTTGTTTTGTTTATTGTTTTAGGCGATGCTCACCCTGAGCTATTTAATTTCGTGTGGGTAAATAAAAAACCCTTGTTATTTTGGACTGCATTCGTTGTCTTGTGATTCGTTTCGGAAAGTGGGGAGGAGAGAGGTATCCTTATGCTATGTTCTGGTAGTCCCTTGGCCGGGGCAAACAGACCTGTACATGGCATCATCAGTTCATCAATATAAATGTCAGTGCATAGTATGTTGCCTATTATGAAGGAAGATACATTTTAAAGGTCAGGTAGAGGAACACAGAGATTAAATATTTTTATTTGTCAAAGATTTAGAAAATATAATTTCATGTTAGCACCTCATTTTGTTTCAACTACTGTGAACTTTGATAAATTAACTCACGTGTCTTCATCTTGGATATTTAGGCCATCATATAGAAAGCATAAAGCATAAAGATGTGCTCAGAGGGCGCCCCCTTCTCAGGGGCCAGGACCAGGGGACCAGGGGCATAACAAAATAAATACATATATGTTAATGTTATGTGTTGTTATAGTTATCATTATAATAGAAATATTACTAATATAACATACATGGAATGATTAAATGTTTTACATATAAATGATTTAATAAAACTACCTTGTGTGTGTAGTCCTATAGCTATTGCTCTACCTAGCTGCTTAATGTTTATTTATCCATGGTTAAAATTATTCTTGAGTATGCAGGAACATAACTACAACTCTGAGGTTTGTAACAAACCAAACCGTTTGAAAATCGGTTTAAAATTAAGCATCTGTGGTTATTGAAATGCTTCATGCACCCATAGACTTTGATGTTACGAGTGGGCGAGCTAACCTGTGGCAAGATGGCCGCCATGCGAGGACGTCGGTCTCCATTGGCTAACAGCCTGCGTGAGCCATCTAGTGTTTATATATATATCTATGGGTACAACGACGTGCTTGGAGTTGGTATTTATTAACAGCAATGGAAACACATGAGGAGAAATCGCCACTTGGTACCGAGCAGAATGAATGAATGAATGAATGAATGAATGAATGAATGAATGCCGGTAGCTTCTACAACAATAACTGGTGCGTCTCCTGCGTGACGTCACAACTGCATACCGCCGAATACATTTTAAACAAAATATTATGCCATAATATTACAGGTTTGATTGATTTCAGAATGACATGGTCGCTCTTCGTGGTGTTGAACTCTTACTATCAAATGCTTTGAGCTATGTGTCAAAAATGTAGTAATGCTCGTGAGCCCCTGTATGTTGTAAAACAATGTAATCACAAGCTTTATTGGGCTTAAAGGGCCCGGTCATGTGCCCCGCCCCCAGCCCGGCAGTGACATGTTCCGCCGCTGGCTCCATCTTTCAGTGATGGTCACATGATGTAAGCTCGGCAAGACACAGAGGGTCACAAGTGCATCGGCGCAACCGTGTCCTTGTTTCCAGGTGGTTTTGATTTCATTCATACGCGTGACACTGCAATGACTGCGTTTAATGGAAATGAGGTCTTCGGTGGGTCATGGTTTTTTCCATTTCCAGGGGCTGAAATAGCTGGAGTGGTGTGGATGCTGGAGGACCGTAACACAGGCTTTACAGCTTCAAATGAAAGCTTCGGTCTGTCTGCATGGGGTCGTGCTCATAAAACAGTCATAAAATAGTTGACTCTACTGGTCCTGAAAGACAATCTGTATTTACAAATGTCTCTTCAAGCATCTTGGATACAAAAGCAAATTGCCTAGTAAGAAATATTAGAAGATGTAATGTAGTGGTAAACACACTGAGTCCTTGCTGCAGTTATGAACATCTGCTTTCCAAATGACCACTGAAGATCTTGTTCCTGTGGATGAGCTCTGCAAAGTTCTGCTATCTGTGTCATCTGGTTCATCGGTGTTTCCTCCTCTGACCTGGAGATATCTCACTTTTTGGAGATATACTGGTTCTAATGGCTGTTAACTGTTTTAACGGCGGTTACCTGGAGTTAGCACTCGGACCACGGGACCTGGCATTAAAAGGAGCGCTGGACGCTCGCAGCGCCCCTAGTACACCAGATTTTTCCTGGTGTACTGAAACTTGAATTTCCCCCTTGAGGGATTAATAAAGTATTTTGACTTGAATTTTGAATTGAATATGTCATGTAAAGCTGATGTTAGACAAGACCCTCCAGGTGGAGGGGTTCTCAGAACCCTGAAAACCAAAGTAGCTTATGGAAAAGATTACCACAGCGTATTTTACCCTATAATCTACCCTGGTATTTTGAGCCTTTGGTCATATATAAGATGCTGATGCATCATAACACTCTGGGTAAGTCAGAAGACAAAGAAAAGTGAGATATGACTTTTATTTCAAAACTATACAATGTAAAAAGAGTAGGGCTGGGCAAGTTAACGCGTTAATATCGCGTTAACGCATATATAACGCGATAATTTGTTAGCGTCGACATTTATTTTATCGCGCGATTACCGCATGTTGCTCACATGCTTTTGTTTTAAAAAGTCTGTTTCTGGCTGCTGCGGAACCGGATAGACAATTGACAGGTAAACATGCGGAAAAGCTAAAACAGACATGGAGAACGGTAAAAATTCCACGTACGTTACAGTTTGGGTAGCAACTCAGGTAGCAATATTAACAATTCTGTCTGAAAAAAAAAATTCTGAACTGCAACAAAACTTTCGTGTCATTCCTCCATGTTCCATCAGATCTGCTCCATGTGTTCACTGTCCTGCTGTTCTCTAGCTGGTTACTGCAGTGCAGCTCCATCTAGTGGCACAGATGTGTAATGACAACAGAAAGTCCAGTCCTCAATTATAAAACAAATTCAGTTCTGTGGCCCCGTTTTTAATTTCGTATTTTTCGAAAATTGAAATATAAAAAAAAAAAAAAAACAGGCTTTTTTTTTTGGTTTTTTTTGTGTTAGATTAAAAAATTAAAAACGTAATAAAATGTCACTTTTTAATCTTTTTAAATTTTTGATTGACAATTGAAAATGGAAAGAATGAATGATACATGGATTAGTAAAGTTACTGAACTTCAACATGGACATTTTCATTTTAAAGTTCTCTCAGACGGAGGATTCAACAGAAACAAGGTTATTTGTAACAACTGACAAGTTGAACTCCCCGTTAAAAGTTTCTGCTGTTACCTCAGAAATTACCTGTTTTAATGTTCTGATTGTGCTGAGACACAATCATTTTGTTGGATTTTGTTTGTAAACTTTTTTTTTATATTTTATAAAAACAGGATGACATTAATACCCTGGCAGTGGCAATAAGCTTTATTTTATTTTACAGTTTTTAAGATGAGATTTACACTAAATATGTGTTACTGAAGAGTGCTGATGTTAAAAGTGTTTGAAACAACAAATGTTATAACACTTTAGTTCATATGGCAGCAGAACATTTTAATAAAAGTGACCTTTACACTACTTTTGAATTCATTATTTGATTTTGCATATACAATGCGATTAATCGTGATTAATCAGGGAAATAAGATAAGATAAGATAAGATAAGATAAGATAAGATATTCCTTTATTTGTCCCACAATGGGGAAATTTACATAATGCGATTAATCGCGATTAAAAATATTAATCGTTGCCCAGCCCTAAAAAAAGAGTGTTTCTTAAAACAACTGACAGGAAGGCGCACAATAACTCCCTTCGTGTCAGATTTCTAATACTAGACATGCAACCAAGGATCACAGGTGGGTTGAAGATAAGCCTCCATCTGTTCCCCAAGTGTCAGAGGAGAAAGTAAAAGCATTTCAGGACTGGTCCTGGTGTATGCTCCAAGTGTTGTTATACTCCACTGGTTACCAGTTAACTGCAGCTAGCGTGCAAGTCAAAGCGTTTGTCATCAGCCTCAGCACCGCTACCTGCTGATGTCACGGCAGCGTTTGAGCATCAGCACATAATGATTTTATCTACATCATATTTGCCGTTAGGAATCGCTTTAAGAGTGCACACTTAATATCCACAATCTTTCTCGATCTGCTCTTGTAAGAGGAAGACCTAAACCTGTGAGTGACGGATGAACGGCTGGGTCACCTGACTGCTGATGACAAACCGGTCCTCTTCCTATTACTCTGAACTACACTGGGAGCTGAACAGTGAACTCCAGACCTGAATCACAGTCCAGACCACGAACACAACCACCCAGCTGTGACTCTGCTGGTAATAAGCACTTCCAGATTTAACCTTGGGTGTTACACAAGAGGACATCTGGCTTTTGTGTTCTCGCCACCACAGTGACTTGCAAACCTTACAAATACCTCTGCAACGCGCCGAATCAAGGACATGCAAGAGTGACTTTACAGCTGAGTCTATGGGGGTGAACTTCATGAGCTCATGTGCAGTGATGTCACCCTGCTCAGGTGCTTTCCTTTATGAGGTTCTGCTAAGCTGAACAACCAAACAGCAACGTGCTTCTTTAGCACCTTTCTGGTCCAGAGACAACTCAAGACGCTTTCACAGCCACACACACATTAACTAGACCCATTCATTTATTAGTCTGGGTTAGAGCTGAGCGATTTTATCCATTCTGTGATATACATCGATCTGGAACATAATAGGAGGGTTAAGGAACAGATTTTTCAATTCCTAATAACAATTTTTTTCAATTTTTTTTCAAAACACTAAAAACAAACAATAAATAGGTTGTTTTGAAGCAAATAGTTTTGACTCAGTTTGTCCTCTGAATGATCATTATCATCTGATGAACATATACAGCTACTTGATTTTTCATCTCTACTTTTAATTTTGATATTAACTGGGTAAAATATCACAATATATCGCAATAATATCGTATCGTGACCCAAGTATAATGATACATATCGTATTGCGAGGTCCTTGCCAATACTCACCTCTACTGAAAGTGTGGCAAAAATGATTAAAAAGAATTATTAAAAATATTTCCTCACACGCTTCCACAAAGATCTGCTTTTCAACGTGAAGCCAAACGCTCACGTGAAATCTGTTGGAGTCGTGAGCCTCCTCCCCTTTCACCGCGGTCACATCGGTTCAAGCGTGAAGAAAGATTTGAGACGCGGAGCCTTTTGTTCCTCCAGACGCTGCGTGCGAGGATGTGGAGCGCAGCTTCGGGGAATTTTACCGTGGCAGGTGGTTTTTAATGTTCACAATGTGCGATCGTGCTGTTTGTGTCACAAAAAAAAAAAGGGATTTACGGGCTAAAACGCAGCTTAAATCAAACACTCAGGCTGTTGGAGTGACACGAACACCCAGAAGGGGCCGTGAATGCAGAAATCCACATTTCAAGTCATGCTGCACATCTGTCAGATTATATCTGAGACTGTCACTGAAATTCACTTTTCACTTCTGACTAAGAACTCCTGACTGCTACATCATTTAGTCATAAGGGATCCTCGCAGCACGGACGATCTTCAAGAAGTCTCCCGATCCCTCTAAAAATATGGTAAAAAAAATGAAATCCTTCATTTATTTATTTATTTATTTAAATTTGAATCAGAGCTCAGGTTTAAAGTCTGGCCCGGTCCAGATTCCTGCAGTGCAGCAGCCCCCCTGCACGGCTGCTGCATCTCCCGCATCTGGAGAATAGATGCTCGTCAGCTATAATCCGTACATCTGTAATGATGCATACGCTGCAGTCGTTGTGATAAAACTAAAAGTTAAATGAGTTAAAAGCAGCTGAGATATCTCCACAACAGAAACACTTGATTCTTTGGCAACGCTGGAAAAACAAAGCGAAGCTGCGGCGTTTATGGACTTAAACGGTGGGAGGCGTGGCCACTGAGTTGAGGAAAGTTAAAGAGGCGGCTTGGCAGAGCGCTGCAGCGTATTCGCTGTGGAGTTGGCACCAAAATGAGCCGGTGATGATGATGCCACCCACCTTAAACCCAGAACATGTGCTGTGTGGAGGAGCTCGTGCTACGGTAATGCTCCAACGTGCTCATTTTATGTGCAAATGTAGCACATTTATATGCACCACAGCGGCACCGGCACAAACATTCAAAGGTTCTGGAGCAATACCCAGACACATGAAGTAACAGAGGGAAAGGAGGTCTCAGTTATCTGCACAGCTGCTGTGATTGACAGGCAACGTGACCAATCACAGCTGAGATCAGAGCGCTTGTTATTCATGCTAAGACATGCTGTAACACACTTACTTTTTAGCTAATTTGCATAAGTGTGTGTGGAGGGGAGGCATGTAGGACAGACCCTCATAGCAAAATATACTGAAGATGCACTGACCGAACCAGCTGGAGGGCTGAATACGGCTAGAATTTATAGCACAGTATGTAGCTTAATTTTGGTCGATACGACGTCATTCTGACATCGATATGAATGATAGGTCCAGAAAGGGCGTCCGTATCTGCAAACCTCCATGAAGTGAAACACCTAAATCCATATAATCTATTCTTAATCCATGTAATATTTCAGAAATAAAAATGGTTAAAAAATATTCTCAATCAATTTAAATTCATAACCTATAAATGTGATAGTACACTGTAATAATAATAATCATAATAATAATGTCTATGAAAATATGAGAAATAAGCTTAAAAGTCATATGGTCATTGTTGAAAGACTCTCTATTTGAATAAATCTTCTTATTGAATAATTGTCAGGTGGCTCACAGGCTTCACAGCTTCCAGGAATCAGTTAGCAGAACTCAGAGATTCACCAATGATTCACCACTGTGTTCAGTCTGAAGATGGAGGTTCACTCATCCACCTTCTCTTCACAACTCACCCGTTTCAGAAAAACAAGTGCGTAATAAAGACAAACAGGCCAAGTGATCACTCTTTTTCAGATAACGACTGGTATGAGCTCACAGCTTCAGGTCGTCGTCGCTCTGTGACTCTGGAGGAAGAGAAATTGTCCAAACCAGCAGAACTGGAGCAGCGTACCTCCCCCCTCCCCCCCACCGCTGTGTTAGTAAGCGACGGTGCTGCTGCGAGGGTGGTGACCAGGAAAACAGGTCGATCCCACCGATATAATCAGAAGCAAGCCTCAGACCCCTTTCAGGGTTCGTACATTCAGCTTCCAGCAGAGCAAAACCCCATAAAAAAGCAGTTCAGCAATGTGTGCACGCCTACGCTATTCATGTGACTCCATGAGTTGCCACAGACCACACACACACACACACACACACACACACACACACACAGAAGTGCCTCAGGTATCACAACAAACGGCCCTTTTTCAAAAACAGATAGCAGGCTCCTACCTGCAATTTGGCGGCGGGTCCAAGGTTATCTCTGCTAGCTCCTTCTGGATTCTGAAAGAGAGCGGGAGCCGTGTTATAATCACACTCTGGCAGACAGTTATAAAAATCCTGACTGTGAAATCAATCTGGAAGTGAACACAATGAACACCTCATTGATTTACTAATGAGCTCCAGAGCGCGGCGGCTGAACGCGGGAATAAGTCTTGTCACACAAGATCAACACGGGCAGACGCAGAACGGTGTTTATGATTTTTTTTTAAAGAACGCATGTAAAAACGGATCCTGTCATATCGGGATAAATAAACGCTCCTATTGATCCTGATCCAGTCTCAACCCCCCCCCACACGTTCAGGAAGCCCAGTGGCAGGATTTCCACACAGTGAGCATAAAGGGATTTAATGAATGCGCTGGAGAAGGGTCACATTTCTCCGTGATTAAGTATTCATTACATGCCAGTGATTTGCCTACATGGCTGCAGTCAGGTGCAGCTCTCCCAACGTTCAGTGAGCTGTGAAGACTCCCATCATCCTCTGCTGTGCAGAGAACCGTCCCCTCCTCCTTCCCAGAGGAGCTTCGCAATCAGGTGCTCTCGACGCTCTGGATGCATCTACATTTGCAAGTTTAAGTGATGAAATACATTTTTCTTCCTTGTTTGTTGTTGAAGACAAAGCATTTTCTCTGGCATGCTTTTTTCCATAATGACCTGTGAGTGTTCCAATGACTTTGTTTGAATTAAATGAACTGAAAGCATCAATTACACATTATATGGCTGACAGGCAGCTTGCAAATGCTGGACAAAATGAATAAAATATGTGTTGAGAAAAAAAGTTTCATTTATTTAAACAGTGCAAATTGTTGCTTGCAAGCTTTTAAAGGTGGGAACGGGGGTTTTGGAAGAAGCTTAGAATATCGATACCCACGGCTGAAAAATCAATACTCTCTGGAGAAATAAAATATCGATATATATCGCAGAATCGATAAAATCGCTCAGCTCTAGTCTGGGGGGGTCCCTGTCTTTTACCCAAAGACAACTGGGATAAGCTCACAGACCCCCCCCCCCCCCCCCCCCCCGTGACCCTGAATAAGAAGAAGCAGGTATGGATGGATGGACATCAGTGTCTTTCTGCTCTGCAGTGAAAACTGACGCCCGACTTCTTTCCCGTCGGGCAGTAAGCTTCCATCTCACTGATCAGTTTTATTGTCATTTATAGTCTAAATGGTATAAATGGCACTTGGGACACAATAGAGCACTATTTACTGGCATTTAAAACAAAGAAACTGTTCATGCAGTGATGATAAATGTTTGATATACGGTGCAGCTCTACTTTATATGCTCTCTGTGTGCCAGTAAGTGATTCTATATTGACCCTTGGAGGGAGTGTCTGTGGTCCATCAATAAGCTGGGGACCTGAGCGTGTGCTCGCCTATTGGCCCTCCCAAAAAAACAAGAAAAAAGCTTGGAGAGAAGTGACATCAATCACACAAACTAACCCTTTGGTTTGGGTTGAAAGTAGGGGTGAGTATTGGCAAGGACCTCGCAATACGATATGTATCATGATACTTGGGTCACGACACGATATTATCACTATATCACAATATATTGCGATATTCTACCCAGTTAATATCAAAATTAAAAGTAGAGATGAAAAATCAAGTTGCTGTATATGTTCATCAGATGATATTGATCATTCAGAGGACAAATTGAGTCAAAACTATTTGCTTCAAAACAACCTATTTATTGTTTATTTTTAGTGTTTTGAAAAAAAAATTGAAAAATCGTTATTAGGAGTTGAAAAATCTATATTATATTGGGCAGCTGAAAATCGCGATAAATTGCCAAATCGATTTTTTTTCACACCCCTAGTTGAGACACTATTTTGTTAAACGTCCTAACGACTAGGGGTGAGTATTGGCAAGGACCTCACAATACTATATTATCACGATATCGGGATTTCACGATATATTGCGATATTCTACCCAGTTAATATCAAAATTAAAAGTAGAGATGAAAAATCAAGTTGCTGTTTATGTTCATCAGATGATATTGATCATTCAGAGGACAAATTGAGTCAAAACTATTTGCTTCAAAACAACCTATTTATTGTTTATTATTAGTGTTTTTGAAAAAAATCAATATTAGGAGTTGAAAAATCGATATTATATTGGGTGGCCGAAAATCACGATATATTGCCAAATTGATTTTTTTTCACACCCCTAGTTGAGACACTATTATGTTAAACGTCCTAACGACTAGGGGTGAGTATTGGCAAGGACCTCACAATACTATATTATCACAATATCGCGATATATTGCAATATTCTACCCAGTTAATATCAAAATTAAAAGTAGAGATGAAAAAAATCAAGTTGCTGTATATGTTCATCAGATGATATTGATCATTCAGAGGACAAATTGAGTCAAAACTATTTGCTTCAAAACAACCTATTTATTGTTTATTATTAGTGTTTTTGAAAAAAAATCGATATTAGGAGCTGAAAAATCGATATTATATTGGGTGGCCAAAAATTACGATATATTGCCAAATCGTTTTTTTTCACACCCCTACTAACGACACGTTTTCTCTGTTAAACTAAGCACAGTAAAACATCTCACGACACATCACGCAGATATTGTCAAAACAGCTGTGAAACACCAAGCCCAAATGTTATCGAACATTCTCTTCTGGATACAAAAAAAAAAAAAGATTACACCTCGGGCTCTATCGAACATTAAAACCCGACAGAAATGGAAAAGAACCCTGCACCTGTCTGCTAAATCACTGAAAAGGTGGCGTTCAGATTACTCATCTGATTCTCCCGTGACCTGCCGCAGCATGTTCCTAACGATGATTCAGAGGCCCGGCGCATCATTTTTCTCTTGTGTCATACCGCGGGAGTCTCAGGAAGCATTCTGCTGTTTTTAAACTGAATAAAGCCTCAATCACAAAGAGAAATGACAAAATATCTTTTGTGTTTAGGACATACATGCATCATGAATCCTACTATCCAGATGATGGCTTTTGGGATGAATCAGTGTAATATTTTGTAAGGGAAGATGGTGTTTCTTTTGTTCTGAATGGTGATAAATGGTTCGAGCAGCCACAAAAACAGCCACAGCTCAGGTACCGAACCAGACCAGAACTTTAGTCATTAGCCGAGGAGCGCGGTAGTGATCAGTTTCATCTTCAGAGAAAAGGAAAGACGCCAGCAGAAGATCACGTGAAATGTTTTGTTCTTTCTCAGCTGTTCCAGGAAAATCAGAGGAGCACGTGCAGGCCACGCCCTTTGTTTCTTTCCCACAAAGCCGAGCCTTTCAATCACGCGTGCATTTACACATCTGCAAACATCTTACTAACCAGGAATCAAGTCTGGTAAAGTCACAGTATATTTGATAACGGATTTATTGATGCGGTCGGCTGCAGTTCAAGCCAGCAGCGTGATCGGTGCAGACGCGGTCCAGGCCGAGCCGGTGCCCTGCGCCGTAGCTGTGATTTCTGCTAAACGTGCCAGGTTGTAAAGTAGCGTCATTATGAGCGTTTTCCTTTTATGAGCCCAGTTAAACTAATGTTGCCATGACGCGGCTGATGCTGCAGAGCGAGGACAACAAAACACAGGAACGGCACGGAAAAGCAGGCAGGAAGTGCCTCAGCTTACGTTTTCCACAACTCTACGTTGGAAATCTTGATTCCTGAAGAAAAAAAAAAGAAAAAGATGCACGTTTATCTCAGAAACTGTCAACTCTCGGCTCTGTCAAGCTTCGGACAAACTGGTAACCATTATGGCAATTTAACCGTCTTGGCTGATGGTTGTGTTTGGAGCGTAGCCACGCCGTTCTGGAGTCACGAGTCATCGGGTTTCAGTAAAACACATCCACAAGTGGTGTCGCTTAAGGAAAAAAACTGTGATTTTTATTCTGAGGCTGGTTTGTATCTGCTCAGAGACGCCACTGGAGGTGACGGAGCAGCAAACTGAACGACGTTTATGAGGGTAATTAAGGCCGATCATGTTGTTCACATAAATAACTTTAAAAAGTGTGTGTGAAAACGCATCAGTTTATAAGACCCGTACATGCATGAACGGCTGAACTCATTTTGGCTCCATGATTTTGTTTTTTTTTTTTTTTTTTTTTTTAGGTAAAATGAAGTCAGAATTGTTTCATCACTACAAGCATCTGATTTAACCTGTCAGCACTTCAGAAACAAGATATGCAGATTACAACATAACTGGGGAGTGATGCTGAAATCTGCTGCTGCTGGACCGACAGCAGAAAAAGACTTGAACGTCCATCATCCGTCTGTACATCTGCTTTCTATCAAACACGCCGTGAAGAAGAAACAACCAGGGATGCACGATAACTTTTTTTAAAACCGATAAAGTCATAAAGGCCGATTCCCATAACCGATAACACACACACATATACCAATAAGATCATTACATCAATACTATGAACAAAACCAAAAATAGTTTTGACTCTTTAAATGAACAGATATCTATTTTTTCTAATGAAAAACTATTAGTAAGCCTCTCAAATATTTTCGTAAAGCTATCAAACAAACCTATTTGATATCTCACATTAACTTAAATAAGGTTCATTACTGACTGATATAAAAATAAAGGCTCCTTGAACTGATGGAAATACATGCATCAGAATTACTAACTGAAAAAGATTAATGTTTAAAGGTTTTGGCTTGTGGTTCCATTTAAATTAATACCTTTAAAAAAAGTGAGGTTCAGTAGTTTTTGTTTTTATTTAATCTCATGGAAGCTTGACATGAGAGAGATGAGGGAAAGGAAGACGAGAGGGGAGAGGAGACTTGCTGCTGGCATTAGCAGCGTTAGCTCACGTTAGCATTAGCTCACGTTAGCGCAATTTCAAAACTCCATGGAAGCGATGGCTTGTGTTTCAGGTGGCTGATCAGGTTTGATGTATTAAAGCTTGAGCTATTTTTCCCTCCTCGTAGAATTCACTTGAAGGATTCGTCACAAATAATCAGCAAACTAACTTCTTCTAAACTTTAACCAAGTTCCATACAATCACTGCCATGTTTGTTTTCATCAGCACGCTGTGCTGCAGGCTGCATTCAAGGTGTATTGTAAATTCCCACGTTCCCTCGTTTGCTAGTCGTTCTTTCAGCCTTTTCTATTTTTTATGTGTAACATGTGGGAAAATACTGCGAATATCAATTCAAGTCAGCAACTACTAAAATTATGACCGAGTTAACAAGTTGTTTTCTGGCATGAGGGGGTATTCTTGATTTTCCTTAGTGAGAAATCATTTTTCTGATTATGCCGACGTCACTTGAACATAACATTCACTGCTGGTCATTCAAGGCTCAGAGGAAGCGAGGCACTGCCGTGTTGACAGAAATATGTATGTTATCGGGGCTGTTTGTCATGACATTGGACTTATCGGGATGATGTCATAATTTCCTGTTATCGGCCCAATATTTATCGTGCACCCCTAGAAACAACTGTCTATTAAAGAGGATGGTTGTGCTGTCATGGTTCAGTTGGACCAGTAAGCTGCTGCTGGTCAATTATGATTAAAAAAAAAAAAACATGACCACCACAAGTGTGTTTATCATTAAAAACGTCCTAAAACAACCGGTAAAGGAGGATATGACACATAAACAAGGAAAAGTTTATCCCAACGGGGTTCTTTTCCACTTTCCTCAGTGAGGAAATAACTGCACATGACAAAGGCGGGAGAGGAGGAGGGAAAAAAAAGAGATATATTTGCAAAGCCACCCTGTAATAGAATTTCCATAGTTACAGAGTCTTCCTCAGCTTGAGTGCCTGCAGTGTAATTTTATCTGCACTATTTCCTGAGGTGGCTTATTTACACGCCTGAAGCCAGGGACGTGTTAGGGGGAGCGGTGCAGCCAGTCAAAACCTGAAAAGTGCTTCTGATTACGCCGAGGAGTCCTGGCGCTTCTGCGCGACGTCTCCGCACATCCCGCGGCTCTTTTTCTAAATCACCACGTTCTGCAGGTCTCTGCAGGCGCGTTTTACGATACGACGCATTAGCTTTCAAAACGTCAGCGCATGTGGCAGATGATGATGAACGACACAAGGCAGCGCTGAGAAGCAGCTAAATAACGCCGCGCCTGTCGACTGTTCTGCAGGGCAGTAACTTTCAGGGTTATCCTTTTTATTTTATTTACAGACCTTGCTGGTCGTAAGAAGTCTTTGCTGTGTTTGACGCCGTCTGCTGGGGGTGAAATACGACTGAATGGCTGTTTTCCCGGATATTTCCGGGAGCAAATGCAGGGGCTTTCATCCAAGTGGGCGGTTATGAACAAAAACACTGCGAGGGGTCATACGCGGATCACTGTGGTTCAGTTCAGAGCACATTCCTTCCTAAGGCAACGGGAAAGATACGCACTCGTCTTTCCTCCATGCACGGACCTAAAGGAACATTCTGGAGTTAAAACAACTGGAGGTCTATAATTTGATGGAAAATAGTGTAAGCTTTCATCAGGGACCAAAACAGCACGAACTAAAGCGCTCGTGCGTGACAGCAGAATATGCGTTTGCGGCAAAACGGCGATTAATGTTCGCACTTGGGGCAATCGACCCAAATAAACAGCTATTTCAAGACAAACTCAGAAACATTGTGCTGTGTGGAAACGAGATGAAGTCGTTTTAACTTCTGTATGTGTATAAAAAAGACTATTTGTACTAGAGCTGAGCGATTTTATAGATTCTGCAATTTATATTGATATTTCATTTCCCAGAGAGTATTGATTTTTCAGCTGCGAGTTTTGATATTCTAAGCTTCTTTCAAAACCCCCGTGTCCCACCTTTAAAAGCTTGCAAGCAACAATTTGCACTGTTGAAATAAATGAAACTATTTTTCTAATCAGTATCTGGATATTTATGACAAACAAGGAACCTGTTGGAAGCAGAGGCCAGTCGTTCTCCTGACGAAGGTTGTCTTCCCGTACGGACGCTGTACAAATTAGGGCTGTAGCGATACACTAATCTCACGATACAATATACAGGATATTTGGCTCACGATACGATATATATCGATATTCATCTTACAATACATTGACATCATTTTCTGAAAGATTTTAAAGGGACAAAGTGATTTTGGTGACATCTTGTGAGTGTTCCAATGACTTTGTTTGAATTTATTGAACTGAAAGCATCAATTACACATTATATGGCTGACAGGCAGCTTGGAAAGGCTGGACAAAATGAATAAAAGATGCGTTGAGGAAAATAGTTTCATTTATTTAAACAGTGCAAATTGTTGCTTGCAAGCTTTTAAAGGTGGGACACGGGGGTTTTGAAAGGAGCTTAGAATATCGATACTCAATAAAATATCGATATATATCGCAGAATCGATAAAATCTTTCAGCTCTAGTACTGATGTGGTTCTGCTGAAGCAGACTGAGCTGAAAAGCAATTATAACTATTAAACTATAAAATCTGAACAGCTCTCATAAACTACACCACTACATTTAAATAAGTGGTACATTTAAATATCAATAACTTTTCACTAGTGTCATTTCTTTAAATCTAACAGAATGTGGAGTGACTACAGTGCAGCAGACCTACCTCTTGGCGCTGGTGGACAGCTTGGCAGCCGTCTTGCTGGAGATTTTGGCCTCTTTCTTCTTGGGCTGGGACTGGTCCCGCTGCTCGGGTCCAGGCTGCTCTGGAGGAGCCGCCTCCCTCTGCTCAGCATCTGAGCTCCCCCCGCTGGTGTTGGGGCTGTCGTCCGGCCTTGGCTGCACCTCACTGGACATGCTGACACTGTGGAGCGCAGGAGCACACGTGCGGTTAGCCACGCCGAAACATCATGGAGAACTCAGCGTAACAATGCAAACTCAATCTGCTCAACAAGGACAGGAAGCTAGTTCATTTCTGAGGCTGCAAACCTGCACGTCTTCTGTTAGTTGGGTTTTTTTTTTTTTTAAATCAAAAACGCTCCACAATTTTGCTTAGGGGTGTGGGAAAAAAAATCGATTTGACAATATATCATGATTTTCGGCCACCCGTTATAATATCGATTTTTCAGCTCCTAATATTGATTTTTTTTAGGAAAATTCATGTATTCATGTATTAGACGCATTGTGAAATTATTAAAAGCGCAAAAACACTAACAATAAACAACAAATAGGTTGTTTTGAAGCAAATTGTTTTGACTCAATTTGTCCTCTGAATGATCAATATCATCTGATGAACATATACAGCCACTTGATTTTTCATCTCTACTTTTAATTTAGATATTAACTAGGTAGAATATCGCAATATATGGCGCTAACGTGATAATATATCGTGACCCAAGTATAACGATACATATCGTATTGCAAAGTCCTTGCCAATATTCACCCCTAATTTTGCAGAGTAAAATAAAATTTGCCAGTGCATCTTCTTTATTTTTCCCACCTGGCCTGATAAATTTCAAAGACCTTGGATTCCCAGAGAAAACAGTCCAGGTGATCCCAGGAGAGGAGGTGGAAGCAGAGATGGATTCGCTTAGCGGGCTGAGGGGCCGGACCACGTGCACCTGTACCGTGCAGGTTTTGGTTCCCAGCTTCCGCCCCTCATTTTCTGGTATTTCTCCACAGTCAACAATCAGAAAAGCATCAGTTCTCGACGACAACGTAACTCTCAGTCTAACATGTTCAAGGCAGATGCATTGAAGATGGCATTTTCATATGTGCAAAATCTACAGACGTATAAGTCTAAATGAGCTGCAGCTGTCTAACTGATTTTTTTAGATAAACCAGTAAAAACGCTGTTACAATAATGAAGCCGACTGAAAAAGAACGCATTGACTAGTTCTTCCAGATTTAGCTGAGACATCAGATCTTTTATCCTCCAGATGTTCTTCAGGTGATAGTAGGCTGATTTAGTGATTGCCTTAATGTGTTTTTCAAAGTTTAGATCTGAGTCCATCACCACACCCACACTTCTGGCCTGATTGGTGGTTTTTAGATCTGTAGATTCAAGCTCTGTGGAGACCTGCAGTCGCTTCTCTTTGGCTCCAAAAACAATCACCTCAATTTTGTTTTTGTTCAGCTGTAGGAAGTTAAGGCACATCCAGTCATTAATCTCCTCAATGCATTTACAGAGAGCCTGTACAGGGCCTCTGTCTCCTGGTGACATTGTAATATATATCTGTGTGTCATCAGCGTAGCTAAGGTAACTAATATTGTTGTTCTTCATAACCTGGGCTAGTGGGAGCATGTAGATTTAAACAGGACAGGCCCCAGGATGGAACCCTGGGGAACGCCACATGTAATTTTTGTCTGGTCAGATGTAAAGCTGCCTATTAGGCTTGGGCGGTATTACGGTAATACCGTTTACTTCCGGTATTTAAAAATAGCGGCGGTATCAGTTTCAATACCATCATTAAAAAATGCAATGAATGATTTCTGTGGTTTAAAGTTTAGTTTAGTTTCTCTCCTGTATCGCTGTGTGTTCCGCTTTATTTTACCGTTTATTCGTGTTCGCTTGGAGCTGATCTCGGTATGACTCGTCCTGTTAAGGTATTGACGATGAAAACAACACTTCCTGAGTTTGCTGCTTCAAAATAAAAGCTTCTAATGAAACTAATAATGTTGGACTTTTATGTTGAAGAATTTATAGGAAGTGAAACGTCCGGCATCAGACACTTTACTATAAAGCGCGTTTCAGCAAACACACCTCGGCAGCAGAGAGGAGCTGGAGCAGAGAAGGAACAGTTAAAACTACAGTGAAAAGCAAGAAATACACAAATAAATTGTTGAAGCACTGAACTGCTGTTTCGAGGTAAACTCGCCTTTTTTTTCCCAGGCGCGTCAACACTGGGAATAGGACAGCACCGTAAAGCCCCGCGGCAGCGCGCCTGGGGTACATAATGGGGGGGGGCCTGTTTTCACGCGCGGCGTCCGCCGGCGGTGTGTCTTCGCCTTAATAGTCGCGGGAATACCGTATACCCCGGTAAAATGTGAGGGAAGTTTGACGGTATCAAAGTTTGGATACCGCCCAAGCCTACTGCCTATTGACACAAAGTACTTCCTGTTCTCCAGGCACGTTTTGAACCAGTTCAGTGCAGCACCAGAGAGACCCACCCAGTTCTCCAGTCATTGGAGTAAAATAATGTCGTCAACTGTATCAAATGCAGCGCTGAGATCCAGTAAAACCAACACGGATACTTTTCCAGAGTCTGTATTGAGACATACAGTGATCCCTTATTTTTCGCGGTTAATGGGGACCGGCGCCCCCCCCGCAAAAATCAAAATCCGCAAACTGGAGCCGGAGCCCCCCCAATCCTAAATAATGTGTTTAAAATATGTTTAAAAACTGCAAAAAAGTAGTGAGGTACTGCAGCGAAACAACACAAAGGCTCAACTGTGGTCTTTCTGTTACCTTCACAGCCTTTGGTCTCTGAACCGTAGTAAAGAAACCACTCTTTCATCTAACCTCGTTTTCATTCTGCCGTCCCACGACACACACACTACATTACCCATAAGGCCACACCATTACCCATAAGGCCACCTTCTTAAAAGGGGCCAGGCTGCCTCACAACATTTCTTTGCTGCGAGAGAACGCCCACATCATCCTGTGATGTTTCTGCAATTTTTTTTCTTGATTTTTTTTTTTTAATATTATATATTTCTGAAATAATCCACGAATAACTAAAACCGCGGAACTTAAAGTGCGAATTGGCGAGAGATCACTGTATGTCATTCGTGCCTTTGGTCAGAGCAGTCTCAGTGCTATTGTGCTGTCTGAAGCATGACTGGAAGACATCATAGCAGTTGTTTTTTCTTAGAAAGTCATTTAGTTGATAAAAAAAAAAAACACCCTTTTCAATTATTTTACCTAAAAAAATGGAAGATTGGAGATTGGCCCATAAAGACCTCAAAGAGCTGAGGCAACGTTGTAAAGATGAACGGGCCACAAATCCGCCACGACCAAGTGAAGGACTCATAAAGTCATACATGAAAAAAAAAAAAAAACTACATCAAGTTATCGCTGCGGAAGGTGAATCTGCAAACTCTTGAATCCTGGGAAAATGTAATATTCCCCACGTGATTTTATTATTTCAATAAATAATGTCCCTGGTGACCCTAAACAGGAAAAGACAAGTGTAGACAGTGGATGAATAAATAATGTCATGTTGAAAGTTAAACTTGTTGTTCATCTGAGGTTTTATTTGCTTCCTGCTACAATCACTAAAATCAGATGGAGCTTTATTGTTTCTTAAACCACACACAAAATCCACATAGGATTTAAAGACTAAAACTCCTGTACATCAGTGGCCATGGTTACATGATGTTTTTTAATTCGGAATTCATCATTCCGAATTAAATAATTCAGAATTAAACTATTTTGCTTCGAGTTTACATGGAAATAGTAATTTTGAATTGAGGTTTACATGGAAAACACGTTTGATCGGCTTTATCCAATTTGTTTAACGTCTGGGGGTTGGGAAGGGTTCTGATTGGATGGGGGGGCGGACATCTTTACGTATTTACGTCTACTGGAAGAAAACAAACTTACTCGATTAGCAACAACATGGAGGACTACATTATTAGCATCCTTTTTGGATTTGTTTTGATTTTATCTTTGAAGCAGCAGCACGACAACATCATGTCGATGATTTTCTTTTGAAAACAAGCCCAGCATGGAATATAAGCGTCATCGCGACAGACGGGCAAGAAAACGAGCATGCGCAGAAAGACTGGAATTAATTTAAAGCGGAATGAGTGTATACATGACCACGGAATTATTCTATTCAGATTTAAAATCAGAATAAACCAGCCACTTACTTTGGAATTAAGTTTAATTTGGAATGGACATTTTCATTCGGAATTAGTGTTTACATGGTAATTTTTAATCATTTTAAATCGGATTTAATTTTAAATCTGAATTAAAGAGGAATTAAACTTCCCATGTACACGTACAAACTGTTTTATGATGTCACTGCATTAAAAGACAAATGCATCCATCAACTACAAGTGTTCCCATTCATTCCTCTGTGATCTGATATGTGCTGCTGGTGAAAAACAACGAGGGATGTTTGGTCAGAGGTCAGAGGTCAGCTGGAGAGCTTCAGATAAAAACACACACCACATCTCTCCGTTTTCTACGACTATTTATAGCGGCGGATGAAATGAACATGGACGACATCTCTCTCAGCTCGATTCCAGCTGCGTCTCCATTCGAAACGAATGACAGGAAACCTGCAGCGGCTGGAGTGAAGCTTCCGGCCACATCGCAGATGAACGTGCTGCAGTCTGGTAGCGAGCACGGTTAGAGTTAGAAAAATCCTCGGCCTCGCACCATCAAAGCTGTCGCAGTTGAACAGACCCTGCTTTCAGATATAAATCCTGCAGACATAAAACACAGCAGCAGAGAGAAACCTCGACCGTTAAAAAAGCCTTTTAAATTCAACTTAAAGGACACCAGCCATCATCAGGACTCATCTGAACTGAAGGGATACTTCAGCGGGTAAACTCCGCGCGGCAGGATATGGAATAATTTCACAATTTCATCTTTGGCACCAGAAGCCAACAGTTCATTCATTCTGTTATCACTCCCGTTTCCTGTCATCTCCTTCTCCAAATCAGCTGCAGTCCTGAATAAGTGCCCAGAGGAACTACTCGTGCGTCTCTGATGCACCACACGACTACCACGCCGACGCTTACACCAGCGTGGCCTGCGTAGCGGTTGCACTTGTCGTCCACACTGAAGCCCTGAAGCACGCTTCCTGATTTTTTTTTTTTTCTTATGGGTCATCACTTAACCTTCCCTTTCCCAAGACCATATCATCTGATCATTACTGGAAGATGACATAAAGAAAAAAAAAAAAAGACAGTCGTGATTTCCAAGAACTGTGTTCTTACGAGAGAAAGAGCTCCAATTATTTTAAAAGTGAAAGGTTACGGCTGCACAGCAACATTTCCCCAGTGTGTCTGATCTGCTCGAGTATTTTTACTTTTACTTCCAACGTGCCTCCAAAGAAATGTTTCTCTGTGCTGTGCTGCGTTTTAGTGCAAACATGGTGGGTACAGTGATTAAAGTGCCCAAGTCTCACACTTTTATGGTGTTTCTTATCGGGGGGGGGGGGGGGGGGGGGTAACTGTCGCCAGATAAAGCACTTTAGTGACAGCGCTGTTGGCTTTCTCTTTTCTGACTGCAGACGTTTTCTGACTCGGTCAGGATTTTACCGCATTTCCCACATTTACACCCATTAACAGAAAAAGACACACAAGCACTGTTAAAAAAAAAAAAAAAGAAAAAAAGACAAGTAACCTTTTTCCCTCACCGTCCGGCATTAAATCAGACTAAACTTCTCCTGTTTTAGGTCACTTTTAGGGTGGGAACACCATCTCAACTGTGAGGTACGGTGGTGGCAGCATCATGATGTGGGGGTGTTTAGCTCAGGGTCATTATAGTTGATGAAAACGAACAAAATAATGAAAACTAGAATTGAAAAAACACTTTGGTTAACTGAAATAAAATAAAAATGAGTCTTTTTAAAAAACGATAACTAACTGAAACTGTATCATGTGTTTATAAAATGAACTAAAATTAACTATAATATCAAGAACGTCCTTCGTTTTCGTATTTGTACTTTTTTTTTCACATAAACGTTTTGGGATTTACATGAAATCTATTAACTTCGCTCCGCCATACAACAACAACCGCAAAAAAAAAAAAACCTACAGTGATCAGTGATGGCTGCGGCAAAAGTTGTGAGAAAGCGGCACAGTCCTATTTGGGATTTTTTTGACAATGACTGTGTTAACGATAAAAATAAGTGCCTTGTTGTAGAAGCAGGTGATACAATGTGTGGAATACTTCTCAAGGGGAAAAAAAAAAACCCACGAATCTGAAAGTCCATTTGAAAAGCTCACACAAGAAGGCTAACCAAGACTAGCTGGATAAGCTAGCCTAAGCTAGCCCCCTGGAAAGAAGGCTAACCAAGACTAGCTGGATAAGCTAGCCTAAGCTAGCCCCCTGGAAAGAGAAGCTACAGCTGCAGGCCAGTCAGCGTTGGGAAGGAACGGGAGAAAACTGCAACTATAATGGACTGTTTCCATGGAGACCAGATAGCTGCTGGTCAGTAAATACGCAGGAACACCACAAGAGGGAAGATGCATTGATAAATATGTTTATTGAGACCAGAATGTAAACACGACTATGTGATTCGATAGCCTTCAATAAGTTCAGTGCTTCACTCCAACCAAAATTACAACCCTAATTTACAAAATAAAACTAAAACTAACACTGAAACTGATAAAAACTAAACTAAAACTAAGTATTTCAAAACAAAAACCAATAAAAACTAGCAAAACTGCTCTAAAAATGAATTAAAACTAACTAAATTTGAAAAACAAAACTAAAAACTAAATAAAAACTAAAACTAATGGAAATTTCAAAACTATTATAACCCTGGTTTAGCTGCAGGAGGGACTGGTGAACTTCACTAAATAGATGGAGTCATGAGGAGAGAACATTACGGAGAAATACTGAGGCAACATCTCCAGACATCAGCCAGGAGGTTAAAGCTTGGACACTAATGGGTCTTCAGATGGACGATGACCCTAAACGCACCGGTTCCACCAGTTCTGTCAGGAGAAATGGACCAAAACTGCAGAAAACTACTATGAGAAGCTTGTGGAAGGAAACCCAGAACACCCGACCTCAGTCATACGGTTTAAAGGCGATGATGCCACATACTCAGGAGGTAGAGGTAAACTTTGACGTTAATAACGTGGTGCCACGTTGAAAACGGGAGACTGGCCAGAAACAGGAGCTGTGAACATTCACGAGCCATCAGGTGAGTCAGAAAACACTTGAGCCAAACCTTCTCCTTTGATCAGAGAGCCTCTCCAGGTCTTTCTCAGTCTTTGTTGTTCAGAAATAATTAAAGAATCGTGAAGGCGCCTCCTCACTGTTTCTATGCTGCTGCTAATCACCGCTCCTTCGTTAACACGTTATCCAGGCTCCTGTAAAAGCAGATGCTTTGGCAGTTTGCCGAACATCAAGATGTGTGTCAACAACCCGCCAAAAGACAAAGACATAAGCGACGGTCTTAGAGAAGCGACTGATGCTGAAGACTTCAACATCCTGCGACGAGAGAAACGAGACCAGGAGCTAAACTTCAGACTCTGCAAGAATCACTGAGCGTCTGAACCGCTTTAGTCCATAACTACAGAATCAGAGGTGGACTGAACAAGCACGGTTCATCTGGAACCTGGAACCTTCTCTTTCCTGTAATTTGTTGTGCTGTTTTCCCTCCTTTTTTCTCATTTTTTCTGTATGTTTGCAGGCCAGGGTTTCCTGAGTTTCATGCTGACTTGCAGTTCCCTCCTCTGTCCATCCCAGCGTTTACCTCCACCTGTGTGTGTAGATGGGTTTAGGGCGTCAACTAGAGGTCTTCACGGGTCCACTTTCATGGACCCGAACCCAAATGGACCCGTGAAAATTTGACCCGAAACCGCCCCGACCCGAGCTATTATCATAAGTCCGGGAGTCAGAACCCGAATGGACCTGCAATATTTGGACCCGGAATCGACCCGACCCAAGTCTTTAGTTTCTGACCACGAACCGGACTGAGTTACCCTAATAGAACCGAGACAATACAGCCCATAGTTTCTCACGTTAAAAGTTGTCTAGCGTTGAATAAAACTTGATTTTATACCTAAAGTTGTCTTCTTCTACCCGGTTCAGTTGCTACATAGGCCTTGTGATGGAAACAACAATAAATCCACGTCGTTATTTTCTTTCTGGATACAGATGCTATTGGTAGCAACTGCTAACGCTAATAGCCTACACCGGTCAGGATGTGTCGTAAATATGTTCTCTCATCCAGTGTTGTCATGTTGGCGATCCGTTGTGTTTTACAGCTGCCGGGCAAACCGCTAATAACACGCTACGATAACACGATTGTTTCATGACAAACACACCACGTTAATGAATAATCATTTAACTGCCCCGAGTCCTGACATTGGTTGCCACCACCAATATCTTTACTTCCCTCGAGTAAACGTGGACCCAGCCTGTCAGAGAGCACCAACCGGACCCGAGACTAACTGTACCGGTTCCGACCGAACCCAGAGTCACGTCTTTTGAATGGACCCGAGACCCGATTCAGGTCAGGTCGGAACGTCTGGTTTTTGGGTTGTTCCGAAGACCTCTAGCTGTGAGTCTGTTCTTCTAGGTCTGTGATGGCTGCAAATAAAACACATATAAACTGACTGTATTCGTTTGGTACAGCACTGTACCATACCGATGGTCTGTTGGGTACGGTACAGTACAAACACATTGTACCGTTACACCCCTATTGTTTAGGATTCAATATTATAATTTTAGTTAATGATATTTGCTCGGGGGTCATGATCTGGGTCTCTGTAAAGCGCGTAGAGATAACTGACATTGTAACAGATGCTATACAAATAAAATTCAATTGAATTGAATTGGAAAAACAGCTATAGATTGAAAAGCTGAATTTGCACAAACCACAAGAACCTTGAAATGATGTCCTGCGGACTGATGAGGTCAAGGTGGAGTCATTTGGCCTTTATGCTGGCTGCTGTATTTGTTCCAGGATGATGATCTGAAAGTCCACTGGCAAATTGACATCAAAACAGCAGAAGAATAAAATAATCAAGGTCTTGGAGTTGACGAGTCCAAACCCAGACCTCAGTTCAGCTTGAAAAGAAATGAAAATACCAATGAGTTGAAGCAACGGTGTAAAGACGAATGGATTCAAATTCCTCCACAACCATAAGAAACATGTTCGAAATGAGCTGTATAAATAAAGCTTACAGAGATTAGATATCGTCTTTCCAGACATCGCCAGCTCGATCTGACGATGGCAGCTCTCGAGTCTCAATAATGAGAAACAGCAACAAGGTCACGTCCACTGATCCAACGCTCTCATCACTGTTTCTCAAGGTGAAACGCCTCCATTTACATCTCCAGCTCTGCTGTGACATGGCCAGATCAGCGAAAGCTCATTTCCTGCTACATAAAATAAGGATCAAACTGGAACAAAGGACGGCCGGATTCTTTATTGCATGTGACAGAGGCTTCGGCGGGATGACTCGGCCCTTGACATTGAACAAACAGCCTCACCGCGCCGGATATCTGATGCAATTAGCCGCGTTTGGTGGCGAGCTGACAGGGGAGAAAATCGAGAGATTATACGGGTTAAAGTGACACAGACTGGCATCATTTCACAACTTTTTTTTTTTCTTTTCTCACAGAATCTCGTGGGAAGGTTGTTGATGTCGGGAAAAGGGGTTTCCAATTGTCAAGAAAGGACAAAAGCAAAAAAAAGCAAAGTAGTGAATCTCTCTGAGCTCATGTCACAGGAGACTGGATGGATAATTTCCTCACTGACCCCAGCGATCAAAACGCTGATCCATCATCCTGGAAGAAGATCTCTAAATTGCGTTTCATTCAGTAAAGCCGGCAGATAGAAATCACACCCGAAGAAAGCCCACAGCCTCGGCACACACCCGCGAATACATCCTCTTATCTGAGCAGAGAAAAACCTGAAATTCCCTTTAAAAGGAAAGACTAGTCTGCTTGCTCAATTAGCTTTCATCCAGTAGGAGGAAGAACAACACCAATTCTAAAAAAAAAAAAAAAAAAAAACTGAAATAAAATATAAATTAGGACTGGGCAACGATTACAAGTTTTTTAATCGCAATTATTTGCATGATTTCCCTGATTAATCACGATTAATCGCATGATTTCCCTGATTAATCGCGATTAATCGCATGATTTCCCTGATAAATCACGATTAATCACATTCTATACGCAAAATCAAACAATGAATTCAAAAGAAGTGTAAAGGTCATTTTTATTTAAATGTTCTGCTGCCATATGAACTAAAGTGTCATAACATTTATTGTTCAAACACTTTTAAAATCAGCACTTGTCAGTAACACATATTTAATATAAATCTCATCTTAAAAAATGTAAAATAAAATAAAGCTTATGACCACTGCCAGGGCATTAATGTTATCCTGTCTTTATAAAAAATTAACAGAAAAGACTACCAACAAAATCCTGAGCCACAATCAGAACATTAAAACAGGTAATTTCTGAGGTAACAGCAGAAACTTTTAACGGGGAGTTCAACTTGTCAGTTGTTACAAATAACCTTGTTTCTGTTGAATCCTCCGTCTGGGAGAACTTTAAAATGAAAATGTCCATGTAAAAGTTCAGTAACTTTACTAATCCGTGTATCATTCATTCTTTCTATTTTTAATTGTCAATCAAAAATTTAAAAAAAAATTATAAAGTGACATTTTATTTGTTTTTCATTTTTTAATCTACCACAAAAAAAGCGCTTGTTTTTTTATATTGCAATTTTAGACTTGGATCAAAAATACAAAATTAAAAAATGGACCAGAGAACTGAATTTGTTTTATAATCGAGGACTGGACTTTCTGTTGTCATTAGAATAGAATAGAATCCTTTATTGTCACTGTACATGGGTACAATGAGATTAAAAGCAGCATCTCCGGTTACAGTACAAAACATAAATTGTTTTATACTCAGTGTACAAAGATATGCAATGTAGAGAGAATAGTGCAGATGATCGAGGTAGTACAAAATATATGTGCAGTGTAAAGCAAAATAGTGCAAATAATCGAGGCAGTATGAATAAAGGAAGGTGGGGGTATGAGGATATAAGGTGCACAGTCAAATCCTGAGACGGCATAACAGATACTTTATACAGATGCTATAAACAGATTTTTTTTTTTTAGTTTACACATCTGGTGGGATATTGCACAGACTGGTTCAAGGCAGTTATGGCTTTGGGGAAGAAGCTGTTTTTTAGTCTGTTGGTTTTGGACCTGATGAGCCTGTAGCGTCTTCCTGAGGGCAACAGGTCCAACAGGTCAGAGCTGGGGGGGGAGCTGTCCTTCATGATGTTAGTGGCTCTTACACATCTGTGCCACTAGATGGAGCCGCACTGCAGTAACCAGCTAGAGAACAGCAGGACAGTAACAACTTGGAGCAGATCTGATGGAACATGGAGGAATGATGCAAAGGTTTTGTTGCAGTCTAGAATTGTTGTTTCCAGACAGAATTGTTAATATTGCTACTGAGTTCATACCCGAAACTGTAAAGTTCACAGATTTTTACCGTACTGTTTTAGCTTTTCTGCATGTTTACCGTTTTCCGGTTCTGCAGCAGCCAGAAACAGACTTTTCAAAACAAAAGCATGTGATCAACATGCGTTAACACGCGATAAAATAAATGTCAGCTAATAAACTAATGAGTTAACGCGATAATAACACGTTCACTTGCCTTGCTCTAATATAAATAAAATCAGAATGCACTAATTTGCAAATCTCGCAATCTCATATTTCATTAAAGAGCATAGAAATGATCTCAACTTTTCACTATTTCATCAAGAGCACTAGTTCAGCAACACATATGACTAAAGTTGTGACAATGGCACCAAAAGCCTGTAAAAAGTAAGTGGCATTAAAAAGAAACATCTGGAGGAACATCTGGTGAGCAACTTGGTTAACTGTCTGTGACATGGTTGGGTACGAAAAAGAGAATCTGGAGAAACCTCTGAGAGCAGCACTGGATGGACGGCTTGAAAAACACAACCGGCCCTGCGATCCACAAAACAGGTGAGCGAGCGCTTTAAAAGAAAGAAAACGTCACGTGAATACGATGAGCAGTTGGGCCAGAGCTCAATTAAACTGTGGCAAGTAGTAAACTACCCTGTGGTCAGATGAAATGAAATGTTAAACTCTTTTTGGAAATAATGTCCTCCTGACTGAAGAGACGAGACAGACCCTAACCCCTAACCCCTAACCCCTAACCCCTAACCCCTAACCTCTAACCCCTAACCTCTAACCCCCCCTAACCCCTAACCCCTAAACCTAACCCCTAACCCCTAACCCTAACCCTAACCCTAAAACCCCCTAACCCCTAACCCCTAACAACCCAACCCCTAACCCCGAACCCCTAACCCCGAACCCCTAACCCTAACACCTAAACCCAACCCCTAAAACCTAACCCCTAAACCGAACCCCGAAACTAACCCGAACCCGAACAAACCTAAACCCCTAACCTAACCCCTAAACCCCTAAACACCTAACCCCTAACCCCTAACACCTAAACCTAACCCCTAACCCCTAACAAATAACCTAAACCCCGAAACCCCTAACACCTAACCCTAACACCCTAACACCCCTAACCCCTAACACCCTAAACCCTAACCTAACCCCTAACCCCTAACACCTAACCCTAACAAACTAACCCTAACCCTAACCCTAACCCTAACCCAACCCCTAACCCCTAACCCCTAACCCCTAACCCTAACCCTAACCTCTAACAACCCTAACCCCTAACCCCTAACACCTAACCCCTAACCCCTAACCCTAACCCTAACCTCTAACCCCTAACCCCTAACCCCTAACCCTAACCTAACACCTAACCCTAACCCCTAACACCTAACCCTAACCCCTAACCCTAACCCTAACCCCTAACCCCTAACCCCTAACCCCTAACACCTAACCCCTAACCCCTAACACCTAACCCCTAACCCCTAACACCTAACCCCTAACCCAGCTTGTTTGGGAGTAGCTGTACATCCACAGAAACCTCAATCCTGGAGGGCATCGAGACGTTTCAGTGCAGCACACGTTCACATCCAGGTAGGGGTGAGTATTGGCAAGGACCTCGCAAAACAATATGTATCGTGATACATATCGTTTTGTGATATGTATCATGATACACATCAAAATTGGGGATGGGCATAATTAATCGATTAATCGATGATTGATTATTAAGAATTTGGTCGAAGACATTCATTTTCGTCGATGAACCGAATGTTGTTTTTTTTTTTAAACAATCAGAATGTAGGTTATCAGTGCACGTCCTCAAACAATGCGATGCATTTCACTGTGCCACCGATAGAAATTTGGCAACAGGGGGCAACATTTCACCATCACCCTACACTGGCTTTACTCAGCTGTTACATGCGAGCTTCTGTAGGTCATCGCCTAATCGTGAAGCGGTCGCGGTGAAGTGTGGCGTGAGACCATTTTCGTTTAGAAAATGACCAAGTGTACTGCAATCACTGCAATGCAAATTACAAATACTATTAATCGACAACGACAATGATGTATCACTTGAACAACACGCATCAGCCTAGCTCAGCCTAGCCTCAACTCGGTGTTAGCACAGACCAGAAGGAGCTGCAGTGCACATCGAGCACACAACAAGTGCATCTTTTTAAGAAACAAAAAGCCTGTAATACTGGCGCCTTGATATAAATTGTCCTTGTTAAGTAGTCTCCTCGATATCTCTTGTTTTATTATCATTGTTTTTTTTAAAGAAAAGAAACAGGAAATGTGACGTTATTCTCAACCACGAACATCCGGGCCACTGAACACATTTGGGCATGCACGGGCCATAGCAACCAGGCCAAAGGGGAAAACAAACGCCACGCCGATATCGAGAATATTTATGATAGTTTTCAATATAAAAATGTAAATGATTAATCGATTATTGATCATTAATTCCCCCGACGATCAACGAATAAATCTTCACCGAATGCCCATCCCTTATCACAATATGATATGTATCATGATACTTGGGTCACGATAAGATATTATCGCGATATATTGCGATATTCTACCCAGTTAATATCAAAATTAAAAGTAGAGATGAAAAATCAAGTTGCTGTATATGTTCATCAGATGATATTGATCATTCAGAGGACAAATTGAGTCAAAACTATTTGCTTCAGAACAACCTATTTATTGTTTATTATTAGTCTTTTTGCACATTTAAGTGAATGAATGAATTTTCCTAAAAAACTCAATATTAGGAGCTAAAAAAATCGATATTATATCGGGCGGCTGAATATCGCGATATATCGCCTAATCAGTTTTTTTTCACACTCCTATATCCAGGCAGCGCCTCCTTCAGAGCAGGTCCTGCATTTCCCAGGATGCTCTGGTTTCCTACCGTGAAGAGAAGTCTGGGTGCTGAACTGACCCGCCTGCAGACCAGATGACCTTCATTAACCCAGAACATTTAGCATGCTGTGGAAAATTAAAAAAAAAAAAAAGACCCAGGACCGCCGAGCAGCTCCAACGTCAGGAAATAATGTTCCTCTCCTGAACTCCAGCAGCTGGCATCTTCTCGCTGGAAGAGGAGAGGATGCTGCAGCAGACGTCCATCTACCTGGGACAACTTTTCCCAGATGCTCCGGTGACATCAAATACAAAAAAGAGCTCAACTTGTCTTCTGCCTTTTATTCTAAGTAAAATATGGCTTAACAGGATTTGAAAATCATAGTCCTCAGTTTTAATTTACATTTTACACATATGCATGTATGCATGTGTAATGTGGGGGTGGACTTTCATTCTAATGCAAAGAAGCTATGGCCTAAAACAGACTAAAGTTTTACATTTACAGCTGGATCCGTGTGTTTCAGGGATAACAGAGCAGAAGAGTTCGCACCAAGATAAACGATGATTTTATCGGTCTTTCATGACGTTTCTAAACACAGACCGGAGGGCTGGGGGGCTGGGGGGCTGGAGGGGGGTTAAATCCGCTCACACTTCGAGCTCTCCGCAGGGAAAAACGTACCGACGCCGTTAACCCGAAGCAGCCCCGCGCGGGGCTAAATGTGGAACAACCCACGAGCTCACCCCCCCCCCCAGCCCCCTCCTCCTCCCCTCCTCCCCCTCCCCGGGGTCCACCGCTTTGTCGGCTATAAATGAAGCGTTAGCAGCGAGACAGCCGGAGGGGGGGGCTTTACTGTAAACAACACACGTTTGCGGCGTCGCGTCTGTCCGGTAACGGGGTTCGGGGGGAGGGGGCTCGCGTTGACCGCTGCCCGCTCCGCCCGCTCTGCCCCAGCACAAAAGACAGAATGGATGCCCCCCTCTCCTCCATAACGACAAACCACCGCCGCCCCCCTCCCAGAAGGCAGCGGGATACACCTCCGCTCCGTGTGAGCAGAGCCTCGGTGTTTCAGCCGGGAGGCCGGAGTCCGCTCACCTCTCTACGCAGTCTGGACCCGCGGCTGGAGGGAAATGTGTGCTGTGGCGCCCTCAGTCCGTCCCGTAAATCCGAAACGCTCCGTTGTCCGCTGCGTACCGTCCTCTGACTGCTGCTGCCGCTGCTGCTGCTGCCGGAGAACGTGCCGCTGTCGGGGCCGCGGCTGTGACGAGCGGCGTTTCCGGTCGCGTCTGTCAAAATAAAAGCACAAATAAATAAAGATGTTTTTCAGAAGAAGTAAAAAAAAAAAAAAAAAACATCTGGTTAAGTAGAGAGGTGTTGAAAATTATTGAACCTTTCCATTAACTAAGTTAGAAAAAAAAAAGCTCTCCACAGATACACATTACTGGTTCTGCATGAACAAATTTGTACCATAATCTGTCAGGGGTGAGTATTGGCAAGGACCTTGCAATACGATATCATATCGTATTGCATAACTTGAGAGTCTGACAATTACGGCAGTTTTTAAACTTAGCCTACATTTAATTTTCATTCATGTACCCATTGTACAATACATAGTGACATGCTTTATGGGACTATTGCAGTATGAAAAGAAGTCAGAAGAACATTGAACAATTCTTCCAAAGGAAGAAAGTCAGAGTAGCTGTAGCTCAGCAAGAGCAGGGCCAGAGCAGCAACTCTGAGGATGAGCGTCATCAGCTTGGAGCCTTCAGCTTCAGCTGTACACATGGGTAGGTAAAATCCTGATACTTACAGATTTTTCTCATTTGAACTTATTTAAATTTAAGGGTTGAAATTATTTGTTCTAATATCAGTGATAATGTGGTAATTTATAAACTTTTTTATTTTGTGTGTTAAGGTGCAATAGTATTAAATTCATTTGGGTTATCTGGATTGGCAAACATATCATTTAGTTTATTTTGGGAAAGACTGGTTTTATTATCATTCTAACCACAGCTTGTATTATTATAGAGTCACACGAGGATGAGATACCCTCAACTTCAGAAGCACAGCAGGGTATGTATACATTTACCTTTCTTAAAATGTTATGTGCATTGGTTTGGATTGGGCTCTTTCAGCTACAGTGGCACATACTGTCATTAAAAATATAACCCTTTTTTTTAACACTGCTGGTCTCAAAAGCCTAAATGTGACAATTTGGCCTACTGTGTAAATAAACTGAAACAATCTCTGTATTGGTTCAGGTATGTCCAGTGCTGACAATGAGGAGGGGACTGCAGGCCAAGCCCAGGGCGGTAATGGTATGGCAGACCCTTTTGGCCGACCCATACGTACTGGTATGCCTAAACAATTCATTTCATTTTCATTTATGTCAAATTAGTGACATCAGCAATGACCTTAAATGTCACTTGAAGGTTCTGATTCTCATACTTTTGTCACTTGCAGATATTTCACAGTCAAGAGCAGCAGGACCCACTCAGCCCCATTTGAAGCTTTATCCAAAAATCAAACACAAGGGGGAAAGAGGAGGTCATTCAATCCATCGTGGTACAACACATTTTCATGGCTTGAGTTCTCACAAATGAAAGACTCAGTTTACAGCTATGCATGCAGACACTTCTCCCTGCCTTGTGCATCAGAATCTGCATAAAAATCATGTGCGGGCAACCATGCTTGATGGCAGGCTAAGCCATTTAGGTGTGCTTAGTACTGAGTCTAGAAGAGCAAGGGCACTCAACATGGATGACTTTATTAAAGTGTTTGCAAGCAAACACAAGAACAGGCGAATTATACTGTTTTAAATCACCCAGGGCTGTTTTCCAAGAGGTAGGCCTCATCCTACCAAACAAAGTACATATCATGACAAAAGTTACAAAGTACTGGAGGGAAGTATTATTTACCAAAACAATATGTGGTGATGGCAAATTGCAACTACCTGCCCAAAGCAAGGAAAAGACATCAGTTATAGTGTCTATTATAGTGTATAGTTTGAAGTGTATAGTATTTGATTATTGTGGCACAAAGACAAAATGTGACATATGTTCAAATGTGCACAGTTAAGAGAGAAAAACTGTTTTGATTTTTATTTTTGTAGCATTATTTTATACTGGCTTTTATTTATTATTTTTTTCATGAATAAAATATTGCCATTTTCCACCACAATTGCTGCTCCTGCATTTTGTGACTAGTAGGTCTAGTTTTTCTTGTAGTGTTAGTAACTGAAGTAGATATGGGTTTTGCAGAGAAAACTGGGTATGGCCAAAACCTGTGTGTGGGCGTGTGTTTGCATGACCACGTGCATACATGAGTGCTAATGTGTGTGCTCATGGTCACCCCTCATGCCACCCCACCATAAGTCAGTGCCCCACTTGGGCCACCCCTATTAAAAACGTCTGGACACGCCCCTGACGATATGTATCATGATACTTGGGTCATGATATGATATTATTGCGTTATTGAAATATCATGATATATTGCGATATTCTACCCAGTTAATATCAAAATTAAAAGTAGAGATGAAAAATCAAGTTGCTGTATATGTTCATCAGATGATATTGATCATTCAGAGGACAAATTGAGTCAAAACTATTTGCTTCAAAACAACCTATTAATTGTTTATTATTAGTGTTTTTGCACATTTAAATTTTAAACAATTTAAATGTGAAAATTAAACAATTTTCCTAAAAAAAAAAATCGATTTTAGGAGCTGAAAAATCAGTATTATATTGGGTGGCCAAAAATCACGATTTATCGCCAAATCGATTTTTTTTCACACCCCTATGATCTGTCTTGTTCACTCATTTAGTTTTTACATATATAGGGCTTATTTTCAATTCATATTTTATTCTTTCATAAATTTCTATTTTTCTCACGTTTAATTTTATTATTTCAGTATTCTTATTACTGCTTATTTCATTAAATATTTATATAAAGAGAACATATTAGTGACTGACAGACATACTGAAATTTATCATTTCTCTTCAGGCGTTAACAAATTAAATTGAATTTGAATTAAATGGTGATGCATATGTATAAATCTCATTTACAATTTTGAATTTCCCCCTTGGGTGATAAATAAAGTAAATCTAATCTAATCTAATCTAATCCAACACAAAATTATGTTTAATAAGTAAATAAAATAATTTAAAATTCAGGATCTTGCTCTGGGGATCCATCTGAACAATTTTCAAAACACACTTTTGCATTTCTTTTCTCTGCTGTTATAAACAGATTGTTATGCTGGAATTATTGTGCCAGTGATTTGGGTACACTCTTAGTCATATACATATTTTTACTTTCAAAACCTGCTTGTCTCATTCGATGTTCACTCAATATCTTAGTGATTGCATATTAGAATCTTGTGGTAATTAACAATATATACACAATTGCCTTTTAGAGCTGATTTCAAATGAGTGTGTCTAAGGGATATTTTTCTAAAAATTGTGTCTGGTGGCTTTTCTTACATTTTTATTTTGTGTGCAGAAGGCAAAAATATCCCTAAGATTCTTTAAGGGTTCTGCAGTAATGTCAGATTGCAGCTCCAACCTACCAGTTACACCTCTCTCAGTTGTCTTATCTACTCTCACCAAAGACTGTTCCCATACTAGCTGGTTGAACCTCCTTTTGTAGCAGTGACTTTAAACCTGCTCATTCAGAACCAATAAATTCCAAGGGGTTGACATACTTTTTCTAATAATTTTCTAATAATTAATTTACCCTATTACTCATCCTTTTACACTTGCCATTTCAAATAGATATATATAGATATATATATATATATATATATATATATATATATATATATATATATATATATATATATATATATATATATATATGTATGTATATATATGTTTTACACAGAAAATCTACATTTCCGGTATGTTTCTTTAAAAAAAACTTGACAAAAAAACAAAGACCGCCTCCATGCGCGTTCCCATGCCAGTGCGCGCTGCATTCTCTCAAGTGTTGTAGCAGGCTTTGATGTACTTTGAAGGAAGGATGTACTTAAAAAAAAAAAAGGGACACTGAGTTTACTGACGAAATTTGAATAAAACTGCATTTGAAGTTTCCGGGTGTGATTTTTTTTGTTGTTTTTTTAAGACTTAACTGATTCAAAGATGAATGGTCCCCGATTCTAGCTGAATTGTTCGCACCATTGTGTGCTTTTACCAAAGGGAGGGCTGCTAACACGCTATTAATAATACATGATAATAATAATGATATATTTTTTTAAAACTTATAATACAAACATATGTGAAAATATTAATAGTTACATTTTACCAGTAACTTTAATAACCACAACGGAACCTTTCTCTAGTAAATGTTTCTCTCCCATTGATTTTAGTGATGCACATCAGGTCCTGAGCGTGCGCCATTGAAAACAAACGTAGCTCCAACGGCGGCTGCTGTCCTAATTTAACCAAATCAAGCCTTTATTAAACGCAAGGAATATTTTTTTAACACGATGGAGACCATTTTAGAACAACAGCGCCGTTATCATGAAGAAAAGGAGCGACTAATGGATGCCAAAACGAAAGAAATGCTACATAAGAAGTCCACGGTAAGACGCGCCGCTGCGGGCTAGCGTTAGCACCGAGTTAGCACGCATCACACAAGTAAAAGAAACGTCTGTTTAATCTCTTCTTATGTTTCCACCTATCCTACAGCTGCGGGAACAAATTAATTCGGACCATCGAATAAGGGCTATGTTGGATGTAAGTATGAAGTTTCGTGGTTCCTGAACGACTGAACCGGGTGACTGGTGTTATTTAAACACTGGGTTTAAAATAAAAGCAGTGTGTTTGAAAAAAGTAAGCGTAACTCAAAACGCTAATAATAGCTTTTGTTTTCCAAACATAAATGTGTTCCGAACACTTGGTATCCTATTCGAAATCAAAACATGAGGAAAAATTGGATCAGGATTGTTCCTAGTTTACTGAAAGTGAAGGAAAAAGTAATAATCGGCTGTAGAAAATAGCAGTGTGGGTTCAGTTCGTGACGTCATTGATTCTGTGGAAAAAACGGGGGTCGAGCAGGTGACCCTTATTTAAGGTGAAGACAGCAAATGTTCATGCTGGCTGTCGTGCATTTCTCTGAATACCTGCGTAAAATGGGTCAGTCCAGACATTGTTCAGAAGAACAGCGTACTTTGAAACGATCTTCCGAATGGATGGAAGAACAGCCAAATCGCCAAAGACCCAGCCAATGAGCTCCACAGTGATCAAAGATCTGAAGTTACATGTGAGAACTGTAACATTTAGAAGACATCTCGCTGAAGTCAAGATATCACCAAGAAGCTCCCTCAGTTTTCCAAAGAACACACTGACTGGCCTAAAAAGAAATAGAGCAACATTCTGCAGACTGATGAAAGCCAGATTTTTCTTTTTTGGGTGTAGGGGACAGTTTATCAGATGACCCCCCCAATCACTGAATTCAAGCCACAGTTGACTGAAGACAGTGAAGCACGGTGGAGCAAGCATCATGATATGGGGATGTTTCTCATGCAGTCGGATCTATTTATCACCTACCAGGATCAGGGATCAGTTTGAATACATCAGGTCATGTTGTCTGATGCTGAAGAGGAATAAGCTTTAAATGGCGGTTTCAACAAAACTACGACCCCAAATGCTCCAGTTAGCAGCAGCATCCTGGTTCCAGACCAACCAGATTAATGTTCTGGAGACACCAGACTAGTCCTGGACCTGGATCCAGGAGAAAACTGGTGGTTTAGTGGTTCACAGGGGAGATCAGTCTATAAGCATTTCTCAGTTTATTCAGTAAATGTTTGAGTTTGAACAGCCTAATGTCCCTTTTCTTCACTATCTGTAAAATAAACAGTCAACAGTAACAAATTTGAAATATTTTTCTTCATGGTTTGGTCTGGAACAGAATGTGCAGCGTTCCTCAGGCCTTTACATGTTTGGAAATAAAAACTTTAAGCCTTTAATGAGGATTTTGTGCTTTGCTCACTTAAAAAAAAAAACAACAACAAAAAAAAAAAACAACAACACTGCTCTTATTTTTAACACAACTTTTAACTACATTTTTCCAGAACTCCAGGTAACATGTTGTTTTCCTGTTCATTATAAATCATAATAGATGTTAGAGCCAAAATAAAACTGTCGGATAAATACACATTTTAAATGCATTATTGTGCTAATTGTCTGTCTTAACATCTAATATGAAGATGAACAAATGAGCAAATGGTCTTTTATTAACAAAAAACCCCTCCATATTTACAGCTGGTGAAAAAAAGAGAGAGACATGTCACAGCAGAAATGTTTTAAACCTGGAATGGATTTTATTATGTTTGTCCAGTGTTCAGAAACAACACACCAAAATAAAATAGATGTATATCAGACAGACGTGAGTCTCTGCTGGGGCTGGGCCGTAATGAGTGATTATTTTACTATCGTTTCTTTTTTCCCTCATAGATCACTGACAAGGTTTTTACTGAAAATAAAATCAACTATTAAAAACTGCGATATCTTTCTAATAAAACAGTATCTTTTATCTTAAAATAAAAAAACGGAAGGACCTACAGATTAACTAGATATGGTCATTAAATGAATATTTCAGGGAAGAGAATTAATTGAAATGAGCAAGATTTCCCTGGTTATTGCTTCTTAATGTCCGGTTTGATTAATTACCCATATAAGGTCCTAGTCTCCTTCTGCGTGATCTTACTTTATGATTCTGACTTTGTAAACCCACAAATTTGCTAGAAAACTATTATTTTAGATCACAGCACAGACACTAGCACAATGTCTGCATTCAGACCTGATCAAGTTTTTCTCTTAAAAGTATTAAGCAAGTAGGAAATAAGCTTGATTTTGGCCGCAGCCACTTTTTTCTCATAAATTCTCAAGAAATTCAGATTTTTCTGAAGACAGATTTTTATTTTTTTTTTTTTTCCTGTCACCTTACCTTTCTGACATGGCCTTCATGTGCCATCGTATGAGAGGAAGAAGTCTGAGTGCTGGTGCACAGAGGAGGTCCAGAAAAAGCACAGCTGAACTCTTTCTATGGACTTTGAGATGAGAGGGAAGCAAATGGCTCTAATGGAAAAAAATAAATACATGCCAGTATTCCTCTGCTCTTCCGTTTTAATGAAACCTTCCAAAATGTCTCATGATACTGTGATCTACCGCCCAGCTTTCACGGTCCATGTTTGTTTTGACAGAGATACATGGAAGTGAGCGCCAACCTCAGGGATTCCTACGAAGACAAAGACGGGTACGTGACCCTCCTTTCATTTACCCAGCTGTTGCTGTTTCAGTTGTTTTTTTCAGTTTATTCTGTTTATTAGGGCAGGCTAGAAGATTTTAAAGATTTGAGCAAACTTTCCAAAATGTGAGAGAACACTAGGGGTGAGTTTTGGCAAGGACCTCGTGATACGTTGTGTATCTTGATACATGGTTCTTGATACTATATTATCACGATATCACGATATATTGTGATATTCTACCCAGTTAATAACAAAATTAAAAGTAGAGATGAAAAATCAAGTTGCTGTATATGTTCATCAGATGATATTGATCATTCAGATTAAGTTAATATATTTCAAACGTTTATGAGAAAAAAAATTATAAATACGAAAACGAAGGATGTTCTTGATATTATTATAGTTAATTTTAGTTTGTTTTATAAACACATAACACATTTTCAGTTAGTTATCGTTTTTAAAAAAGACTCATTTTTATTTTATTTCAGTTAACAACATTTTTTATTCAGTTCTAGTTTTTGTTATTTCGTTCGTTTTCGTTAACAATAATAACCTTGGTAGAGATGAAAAATCAAGTTGCTGTATATATTCATCAGATGATATTGATCATTCAGAGGACAAACTGAGTCAAAACTATTTGCTTTAAAACAACTTTCTTATTGTTTATTAGTGTTTTTGAAAAAAATAGAAAAAATTGATATTAGGAGCTGAAAAATCGATATTATATTGGGTGGCCGAAAATCGCGATATATTGCCAAATAAATTTTTTTCACACCCCTAGTGAACACACATAACAATGATTTAAAAACAAAAAACTACATAGAAGAGGTGCGTCAAGTTGTCATGACTGTCATTTTGTTGAGGCTCAGGTCTGTTTTTGCAAAGCTGACACGCTCTTCAAGATTACGACAATTTTCAGAGGTAATTCTTCCATCAGCCCTCTTTCTGATCGAATATTAACATTTCTCCCAGAAATCCACAGATCATTTATCGTGCACATGTAAGGCTCTCTGATTGGAAACATTCAACATGTTGGACATGTGCCCAAGGCTGTAACTACCATTGAGGACACAGAGGTCATGTCCTTGGTATTTTTTCCCCCATTGATTTCATTTTCCAGGTCTTAAAAGTAGGGATGTCCCGATCACGTTTTTTGGGTCCCGATCCGATTCCGATCTTTTAATTTTGATGATCGGCCGATTTCCGATTTTTTCCGATCCAATTTCACTTTTTTTGAGTGGACAAACAGAGTTTAATTTCCTATGCATTTTATTTCCTGTGTACATTAATAAATAGGCCTGCATCCAAGCTGAGATTAATAGCTTTTATCATCTCATAAAATAAACAATAACTTATTTAAACACTCTTCTTTCTTTTTTTTTTGTTTGGGAGAATTATTATAAAACACATTTAGTTACAGAACAGTGACTGTTCAACAGTCTCAGTACTAAAGAACATAGCACTTCCATTTAAATAGCAGCAGGTGAACTTGGCTAGCAGTTTAAGGCAATGAAAACACTAGCAGAAGTCTGTGCAATCAATGAAATCACATCAGAATAAAAATAACATAAAATATTAACTTCACTTCTTTCAAGACCCGCTGCACATGTTCGCGCACCTTTGTGTCCTTTGTCGTTCATGTAATGACGGAAACGAGGCTCGAGGTAATTAATGAGCCGGTTAAATGCCTTGTAAATGTGCTGGTCGTCCTCAGTAATAAATTCCGCGATTAGCTCGGTGATTTTTCTGTATTTCTCCGAGTCTTTCGGGAGTTTCTTTCTTTTAAAAGTTTCACAGAGCGTTTGCTGCCGAAGCTGGTGCCGATGGCAGCAGCTCTGAAGCTGCAGCCGTCAACACCACGGCACCTTACAGAAGGCTGCGGTGATCGGTGCTGCGTGCTTTTTTAAGTGTCTGATTAAATTGGCGGTATTGTAAACTCTCTTCTTACGTACCCATCATGATATCTCAGCCTTACACACGTTTCAAGTCGCAGTTGAAGCGTTGGTCTTTGTAATTTTATAGCGCTGCCACACTGCTGACATTTTTGCTAAAGTTTAGCCTGACGCCGCCGGTCTTAAAACTTTTAAGGTGGATACAAGACAGCGCTGCTGAGAAACTTCATTTCAGTGCAAATTATTAAATGTATATAGTTTAAAAAATATTGTTGTTTGTGTAATATGATTACTTTATTAATTTGTGTTAATCAGGATCACTTTTTGAGGAAAAAAATAATGAAAAAAAGATCGGCATGTTATAATAAGGTTGATCGGCCGATCCGATCCACCTTAAATTTTTAAGATCGAAGGCCGATTGCGATCAGGATCGGGACATCCCTACTTAAAAGTTATTTTTTCAAAATGTCGCAAAAATAAACAGAGCCGATTGCATTCTGACTAGTTGCTCCAGTAACGCGGTGTCACGTGACAGTGTCAGACTGATACTGAACGCACCACTAAGAGAGTTTGACAGAACAGCCCGGTGGCGATTCTCGATATCGGCGTGACGTTTGTTTTCCCCTTTGGCCTGGTTGCTATGGCCCGTGGATGCCAGTGGCCCGGATGTTCGTGATCGAGAATAGTAAAAATGCGTCGGAACAACCCGTTACGGCCTTCCTTCTCTGGTGGACGGCTGCAACAAACCACATTATCATTTGCAGCAGTAGTTAAGACAACAGAAGGACAGGGAAAGAGGAAGAGGGAAGGTGAGCATTTAAGGAGGACAATATGAGAATGAGTTGAATGAGTGTGTGGTTTGATTTTATGTAATTCATTTATTTTTGGGGGGGTTGACCTCGGTATTTGAAAAATTTGCATGTGCCGTTTAAAATCTGACGTTCTTCCAATCAGGTTTATTCACTCTTAACTAGGGCTGTAGCGATACACTAATCTTGCGATACAGTACAATACGATACACAATATTTGGCTCACAATACGATATAACGATATTCATCTTACAATTAGGGGTGTAAAAAAAATCAATTTGGCAATATATCGCGATTTTCGGATGCCCAATATAATATCGATTTTTCAGCTCCTAATATCGATTTAAAAAAAAAAAGTTTTCTATTTATTTTATTTATTAAATGTGCAAAACACTAATATTAAACAATAAATAGGTTGTTTTGAAGCAAATAGTTTTGACTCAATTTGTCCTCTGAATAATCAATATTAATATATAATTTGCACTGTTTAAATAAATGAAACTATTTTCCTCAACAAATCTTTTATTAATTTTTAGGGATGCACGATAACTGTTTTTTAAAACCGATACTGATAACCAATAACTTTCAGCTCCTAATGGCCGATAACCGATACCGATAACCGATAACACACACGTATACCTAAGATCATTATATCAATACTATGAACAAAATCAAACATAGTTTTGACTTTTTAAATGAACAGATATTTATTTTTTCCAATAAAAAAACTATTGTCAAGCTTCTCCAATATTTTCGTAAAGCTGTCAAACAAACCTATTTGATATCTCACATTAACTTAAATAAGGTTCATTATTGGCTGATATAAAAAATAAAGGCTCCTTGAACTGATGGAAAAACATGCATCAGAATTACTAACTGAAAAAGATTAACATTTAAAGGATTTTGACTTGTGGTTCCATTTAAATTAATACCTTTTAATTAAAGTAAATGAGGTTCAGTAGTTTTTATTCTTTAATCTCATGGAAGCTTTAGATGAGAGGAATGAGGGAGAGGAGAGACTGCTGCTGGATTGTGCATGTTAGCATTAGCTTCCGTTAGCTCACGTTAGCGCGATTTCAAAACTCCATGGAAGCGATTGTTATGTTGTAGGTGGCCGATCGGGTTTTACGTATTAAAGCTTGTGCTTCCCTCCTCGTAGAATTCGCTCGGAGGATTCGTCACAAATAACCACCAAACTATTTTCTTCTGAAACTTTAACGAAGTTCCGCGCTGCCATGTTTGTTGTGATCAGCACAATGCAGGCTGCATTCAAGGTGTAACGTAAATTCCGACGTTTCCTCGTTTGCTAGTCGTTATTTCAGCCTTTTCTACTTGTCTCTTTTTTTATGTGTAACATGTGGGAAAATACTGCGAATATCGATTCAAGTCAGCAACTACCAAAATTATGACCGAGTTAACTAGTTGTTTTCTGGCATGAAGGGGTATTCTTGATTTTCCTTATTGAGTAATCGTTTTTCTGATTATGCCGACGTCACTTGAACATAACATTCACTGCCAGTCATTCAAGGCTCAGAGGGAGCGAGACACTGCCGTGTTGACAAAAATATATGTGTTATAAGGGCTATTTGTCGTGATATCGGACCTATCGGGATGACGTCATAATTTCCTGTTATCGGCCCGATAGTTATCGTGCACCCCTATTAATTTTGTCCAGCATTTGCAAGCTGCCCGTTAGCCATATAATGTGTAATTGATGCTTTCAGTTCAATAAATTCAAACACTCACAAGATGTTACCAAAATCACTTTGTCCCTTTAAAATCTTTCCGAAAATGATGTAAATGTATCTTAAGATTAATATTGATATATATCGTATTTAGGGGTGTGGAAAAAAAATCAATTTGGCAATATATCGTGATTTTTGTCCACCCAATATAATATCGATTTTTTTTCAAAAACACTAATAAACAATAAAAAGGTTGTTTTGAAGCAAATAGTTTTTAACTCAGTTTGTCCTCTGAATGATCACTATCATCTGATGAACATATACAGCAACTTGATTTTTCATCTCTGCTTTTAATTTTGATATTAACTGGGTAGAATATAGCAATATATCGTGATATCGTGACCCAAGTATCATGATACATATTGTATTGCAAGGTCCTTGCCAATACTCACCCCTACTTAGAATATCGATAAATATCGCAGAATCGATAAAATCGCTCAGCTCTACTCTTAACATGCCCCAGAAAATCTGATAGAGAAGCAGGACGCTGCCTAATATTGAAAGGAGAGAACTCAGATGATCTTAAAATGTGCAGCCAGCTTTATAAAGTTTAACGCTGTCACAACTTCCTGTGTCGTCTTGTGTCTTCGTCTCTGGTAGTATGAGGAGAGATGAACTCACCGCCATCTCTGGACCAAATGAGTTTGCAGAGTTCTACAACAGACTGAAGCAGATAAAGGAGTTCCACCGAAAGCATCCCAATGAGGTATCATCCTGTGCATGGGGGTCATTATTGTGCGGACAGTGCTGCTCTCAGATTTATCGATGAGGTGCAAGTGTGTAAAGATATTCAAGAGTCATCACAAGTTTTTGCTTTTCTTCAGTTTGCTTCTGTTTGCTCTATGTCTTGTTAACACGAGGGCTAGGCATTTTTTTGCGGTTGTTGTTGTACGGTGGAGCGAAGTTAATAGATTTCAAACGTTTATAAGAAAAAAAATTATAAATACGAAAACGAAGGATGTTCTTGATATTATTATAGTTAATTTTAGTTTGTTTTATAAACACATAACACATTTTCAGTTAGTTATCGGTTTTTTTTTAAAAAGACTAATTTTTATTTTATTTCAGTTAACAAAAATTTTTATTCAGTTCTAGTTTTTGTTATTTCGTTCGTTTTCGTTAATAATAACCTTGGTAGAGATAAAAAATCAAGTTGCTGTATATGTTCATCAGATGATATTGATCATTCAGAGGACAAATTGAGTCAAAACTATTTGCTTCAAAACAACCTACTTATTGTTTATTATTAGTGTTTTTGCACATTTAAGTATTCACAATGCGTCTAATACATTAATACAGCCATTCTCAAACTTCAGTACACCAAGGCCCAATTTGAAATGCGGAAAATCTCCACGGTCCACTGAAACCTTTAATCACAACTGTGATCAACATACAGGACTAGGAACCATGTTCTGATATTAATGTAAGGGGTCAACAAATAAGGTGACACATGTCATATTACTTAACACTCAACTGGTTTGTTTTGTTTCTTCTTAATGTTTTTAAATCATGTCGTTAATATTTTACAGTAATTAAAAACATATTTCGAAAAGACCGAGGATTTAAAACATATTTGTTTAATTTTAATGACCTCTCACGGCCCACCTGCAGTACCACGACGGCCCACCAGGGGCCGCGGCCCACACTTTGGGAATCACTGCATTAATACATGAATTTCCTAAAAAAAATCGATGTTCGGAGCTGAAAAATCGATATTATATTGGGTGGCCAAAAATCGCGATATATTGCCAAACTGATTTTTTTTTCACACCCCCTAGTGATGATCACAACAATTACAGTCCAATTAATCCAAAAGATTCTTCACTGACTTTTGGAGCTCTTTGCATTTGTGGACCCCAACGTAAATGGGCTGTTTTGTCTAAACGATCGTCCAGCACCGCCGTTTGTGTGTCGTGAGCCTTTGGCACATGCGCAGCTGGTTCTTCTGCATTTTGCTGCATCAGGATTTCATTTGGTGAAGTCAACCCACGCGTGAGATGGTTTGTCCACGAGGAGCACAGGATGTGCTCTTCAATTGTAACGCAGATGTAATAATCCGACGCCAACACATTCTCTGTTATGAGACCTTTACATGAATATTAATACTGGAACCATTGGTCGATACTTCACTACCAACCGGTCCGGAACCAGTTAAGTCCCGGTTCTTAGTATCTGACCCTGCGAAGTCAAACTGAACTGAATGTTTGTGTGTGTAGAAAACAGGTTCTCAGTTAAATCAATGTTTATGTGTCTTTCTGCAGATTTCCATCCCCATGTCTGCAGAGTTCGAAGAGCTGATGAAGGCCAGAGAAAACCTCAGCGAGGAGGCTCAGAGTGAGTCCCAATCCACATCAATCCCCTTTATTCATTTAATTTCTTCATAGTAAATGGTCCCCACCGTCTGGAAACATCTGCTAATAACTTCACCAACTGACCCGTGATAAAAGATTTTAGTCGTTTACTGTTGGAACAGCGTTCAGGCTCAGGATGCTGCGCTGAAACTTACTTCATCATGTAACTGGTGGAAACAAGAAGACTTTTCCCCCCAACAGTTGACACTTTGGAGGTCTCACTGAAATGTTTTGATGAAAGTGGAACAGAGATGTTTGTTGATGAATAATATAATAAATTAGATTATCACTGAACGACCACAGGTTGTACAAGTCGCACAATGCGACTTGGACAATGTAAACAAAGAAGATACGCTTTGACTCTTCTAAAACCACAACAGGGTTATGACTGGTTTTTCCCTCCTTTTTCCAACATCAGTTGAGTCAGGCTGGCTGGGTGGATTTTGACATCTACCGGAACAGAAACTGTGAAAACCAGTTCAGGACCTGAGCTCTGGGATGTCTGAATGTTCGTTGACTGGGAGGGCAGCCATTTTGAATCTGTTAAAGGGATGACGGACACCTCAACTGTAGGGCTGTAGCGATACACTAATCTCACCATATGATACACGATATTCGGCTCATGATACACGATATATATCAATATTCATCTTACAATACATTTACATCATTTTCCGAAAGATTTTAAAGGGACAAAGTGATTTTGGTGACATCTTGTGAGTGTTCCAATGACTTTGTTTGAATTAATTGAACTGAAAGCATCAATTACACATTATATGGCTGACAGGCAGCTTGCAAATGCTGGACAAAATGAATAAAAAATGTGTTGAGAAAAATAGTTTCATTTGTTTAAACAGTGCAAATTGATGCTTGCAAGCTTTTAAAGGTGGGACACGGGGGTTTGAAAGGAGCTTAGAATATCGATACCCGCGGCTGAAAAATTGATACTCTCTGTGGAAATAAAATATCGATATATATCGCAGAATTGATAAAATCGCTCAGCTCTACTCAGCTGTTAGGCACATTTTAAATGTGGTGGTGACAAGTTGGGTAATAAACTCCTGCCCTTTGCATTTATTTCCTAGAAAGGATTTTTTTTTTTTTTCTCCCCGCAGGCAAACGTTAATTTCCATCTATTGCACTTCTGGGGCGTCCCACAAACATAAATAATTTGTTGGGTCTCTTGTCGTGAACTGGTATTCAGGTCACTGAAGACATGTTGGGAAAAGTGCTTTACCCCTGGGATATTTTGACCAGTAGATGTAGCAAAGATTTTATTAACACCTCAGGAAATTATGTCGGCAAGTAGAGATGGATAAAGGCTGAGCGATTTTATCGATTCTGAGATATATGCCGATATTTTATTTCCCCAGAGAGTATCGATTTTTCAGTCGAATTAATTCAGTCATTGGAGCACACACAAGATGTCACCAAAATCACTTTGTCCCTTTAAAATCTTTCAGAAAATGATGTAAATGTATTGTAAGACGAATATCGATATATATTGTATCGTGAGCCGAATACCGTGTATCGTATCGCGATATTAGTGTATCGCTACATCCATAGAAACGGATCATTGGCTCAGCAGACATGAGTTACCTGGTTAACGACTGCGGTCTGTGTCTCCCTCAGACATGGTGGACTTCACTGATGAGGAGGGATACGGCCGTTACCTCCACGACTGCTACCTGAAGTACATCAACCTGAAAGGAGCCGAGGTTAAGATTCGTTCCAGTCTGCTTCGTTCAGTCAGAACGAGGCCGAGCCCTGTTTCTAATCACACCTCATGTCTTCACAGAAACTGGACTACATCACTTACCTGTCCTCGTTCGACCAGCTTTTTGACATCTCCAAGGACAGAAAGAACGCCGAATACAAAAAGTAGGTCCACACCAGAACGGTGGAAGTTGAGTTTGATATTAAGCAGTAAAGTTAACAGGATCACGGTCTCCTCGCTACTCTATAAATGTCATAAATGTTCATCTGCTCTGGTTCAAATGTCTTCAGATGTCTTTTTTTGTTATTGTGAGGTACGGTTTACATCAGCCATTCCTTCTTACGATCAGGAAACTTTAAATGGTTGAGTGTCTTTTATCAACCAAAGTAGTTCGAAACAACACTTCGAAACTCTTTTTTATTAATAGGTAAAAAAATTATTAAAAGAAATGATTATTGTATAGCACAAGGTTTAATACATCAAACCTGATCGGCCATCTGAAACGTAACCATCGCTTTTGGAAGATTTGAAATTGTGCTAATGTGAGCTAACGCTAACGCAAGCTACATGGATGAAGATCAGATCTTATTTTAAAGCAAATTAATGCAGAAAACCAGTAAATCCCAGGAGTTCACATTAATTTTGTTGCCACTGAATTAAACTGCAAAGATAATTAGTGATGCACGATAACAGTTTTTTAAAACCAATACTGATAACCGATAACTTTCATCTCCTAAAGGCAGATACCGATAATTGATAATACACACACATATACCTAAGATCATTACGTCAATACTATGAATAAAACCAAAATAGTTTTGACTTTAAATAAACAGATATTTATTTTTTCCAATTAAAAACTATTGTCAAGCCTCTCAAACATTTTCATAAAACTATCAAACAAACCTATTTGATATCTCACATTAACTTAAATAAGGTTCATTACTGACTGATATATAAAAATAAAGGCTCCATGAACTGATGGAAATACATGCATCAGAATTACTAACTGAAAAAAATGCATTCCAGAACTTTACAAAAACTAAATATACATAGAAAATTAATGCTGACACAAGTTAGATTCAAACATTTCTACCGTCTACCCCACAGGTGTCAAACTGATCCATGAAAGGGCCGGTGTGGCTGCAGGTTTTTGTTCCAACCATGCAGCAGCACAGCTGACTTGTTTTAGTCAATCAACTTGCTGTCTTCACTGAAGGTCTGAACCAGTTCAATTGATTGAATGAAAAAAGTCAGCTGTGTTTCTGCATGGTTGGAACAAAAACCTGCAGCCACACGGCCCCTTTATGGATCAGTTTGACACCCCTGGTCTACCTATTTCACCTTTGACCGTGGGTCATCTTTAGCAAATTTCTTGAATTTTTTTAAAAGCCTCGCTGATGTGTGTAAGTCCTGGTGAATTCTCTGCTGCTGGCTAGCTCACATTAGTGTTAACTCACATTAGCGTTAACTCATGTTAGCGCGATTTCAAAACTTTCAAAAGCGTTTACGTTTCAGATGGCTGATCAGGTTTGACGTATTAAAGCTTGTGCTATTTTCCCTCATGGAATTCGCTTGGAGCATTTTTCACAAATAAGCAGCGAACTATCTTCTTCAGAAACTTAAATAAAGTTCCATACAATCACCGCCATGTTTGTTGTGATCAGTACGCTGTGCTGCAGGCTGCATTCAAGGTGTAACGTAAATTCCTCCGTTCCCTTGTTTGCTAGTCGTTCTTTCAGCCTTTTCTATTTTTTTATTTTTTTTGTGTAATGTGGGAAAATACTGCAAATATCAATTAAAGTTAGCAACTACCAAAATTATAACAGAGTTAACAAGTTGTTTTCTGGCATGAGGGTGTATTCTTGATTTTCCTTATTGAGAAAATGTTTTTCTGATTATGCTGACGTCACTTGAACATAACATTCACTGCCGGTTATTCAAGGCTCAGAGGGTGCGAGACACTGCCGTGTTGACAAAAATATATATGTTATAGGGGCTGTTCATCACTATATCGGACTTATCGAAATGATGTCATAATTTCCTGATATCAGCCCGATAGTTATCGGCACGATAATTATCGTGCCGATAATTATTGTGCACCCCTACAGATAATAGATTTCTGACCTCACTACCAATGACAGCGTCAGCGTGAATGACTCGTGCATGCGCTTGGCGGTGCAGGTACCTGGAGATGCTGCTGGAGTACCTGCAGGACTACACAGACCGGGTCAAGCCTCTGCTGGACCAGAACGATCTCTATGGAAAAGTGCTGATAGACTTTGAGAAGAAATGGGAGATCGGGAATTTCCCAGGCTGGCCGGTAAGTTCTCCCAGCAGGTCCAGGGTGTGCCGGTCGTCCATGTTTCTTTCTCCAACGTCTGTGCTCTGTCGGTCCTGCTGTAGAAAGAGACGAGCAGCGCCTTGACACACGCCGGAGCCCATCTGGACCTCTCTGCTTTTTCATCCTGGGAGGTAAAAAGAAGGGAAAAAAGTGCTCATACTTATGACTGTGTTTTTCCTTTATACGTTTACCCATGTGTTTCTCTCTCGTTGCCACGCAGGAGTTGGCCTCTCTGGGTCTGGACAGATTGAAGTCTGCTCTGATGGCGTTGGGACTGAAGTGTGGAGGGTGAGAGTGAAGGGTTTCTTTTACTACATTTAGCTTTTCCATTGCTTTATTTAGTCTCCGTCATCTTTTTGTTGGAGCTTAATTCCATTTAACAGTGCTCAGTAGATGATCCTGATTCATTTCGTTGAGGATGCAGGTCGCTGCAGGTAGCCTGAGTGAGTTGAGATCAGTGTTGGCAGAGGCCACAGTAATTCTGATGGAAAATGTCAGTGCACGCAGCTTATTTACTGATCTTTGTGTGTGGCTCGTCTTGAGCTGCAAAGTCTGGAGGATTTGCAGCTGGCGTCCTCACTGTCCTGCTGCATGAGCTAATTTCAGGCGAGCCTTAGCTTTCAGACAGACGGTCGACTCAGAGACGGTGAATGTGCCCAGATCCTGTGGTCCAGATCATCACCCGTCCACTGCCGTGCCTGACAGTTGGCACGAGGCGTTTCTGCTGACGTGGCGTGTCTGCCAGCTGCCAGACATGGAACCAGTCATTAACGCCAGGCATTAGCTCCATTCTGCTCTCAGCTGCTCGTAGCATGTTCTTCCAGAGGTTGTGGTTTACTGGTTTGCAGGTTTGTGAACTCAAGTTGTTCCCAGAACAGGCTTTCTCCTGGTAAAACTTCCAAATAAAGCACTAGGACTGGAGCGATACACTAATCTCGCAATATGATATATGATATTTGGCTCACAATTCAATATATATCGATATTCATCTTACAATACATTTACATCATTTTTTGAAAGATTTTAAAGGGACAAAGTGATTTTGGGGACATCTTGTGAGTAGGAATGCGCGCGATTAGTCGTCTAACCGATTAAACGTCCGCCCACTTACTAGTCGGCACCAGAAATATTAGTCGTTTAAACCAATTTGTGTTTTATTCATGTACAAGGCCGCTTAACTGTCATACACCCGCCCGCCACTAGTCAGAGCTACAGAGCCGTCAGACAGCAGCTCCCCTCTCCACAGCAATGCTCGAGTAGACTGGAGTTTTAAAACGACACGGTGGGAAGATGGTCTCGCAAAACCAGCGCGGTTTGCCGGTACTTTAATCTAGAAAATGAAAACAAGGTAGTATGTAGACTGTGTCAGAAACAACTGGCATACAATCACTCGACTGGAGCAATGCGCAACCACATTCGACTCAAGCATTTGGATGTTAATCTGCACGAGACGACGGCTGCTGATGCTAGCGATGCTAATGCTAGCGGTGCTAGCCACACTCAGACTGATTTGACATTGTTTACCCGGAGACGTGTTCTCCCGTCCGGTCTGAGAGATTTTAGATGTTTGTTTAATTTTACACTCATATTGAACTGCGCATAGAGCTTAATAATTCAGCAGCAATTTATCTTTTTTAGATGTTACATTATTTGTTAACTTTAAGTGAGTTTTTGTCGGATGTGCAGGGTTTATATTCATACTGCACGGGGCAAAATGCTGCTCGTTTCGGTTGAAATTTAATTATAATTTAGATGTTTTATTAACTTGAAAGTGAATCAAAGCTATAATTTTTGTCGGATAATCTGCAAGATTCAATGTGTCAGAGGCAATTTATTTATTTTGGTGGTTAACGTTTGACTGAGTTGCCTTCATGTTCACATTCATTCATACTGCACGGTGCAAAGTGTCTCGTACTTCAGCGGCATTTAAAATCCGACACGGTTGTTGAACATTGTGATTAAAGGCTTAAATAACTCTTGTTACACACAATATTTTTTGGGACAATGTTTCAAATTCTGTTTTGATGTTTCAATAAATTGTGCTAAATTTTCACTGTTTTCTGAGGGATTTTCCGTTTTTTTAGACTAGTCGACTAGTCTTAATTAAAATTTTCGTTTAGTCGACAGGGAAATTAGTCGCCAGGAACATCCCTACTTGTGAGTAGGGCTGAGTATTGGCAAGGACCTCGCAATACGATGTGTATAAGAATACTTGGGTCACGATACAATATTGTCATGATATCACAATATATTGCGATATTCTACCCAGTTAATATCAAAATTAAAAGTAGAGATGAAAAATCAAGTTGCTGTATATGTTCATCAGATGATACTGATCATTCAGAGGACAAATTGAGTCAAAACTATTTGCTTTAAAACAACCTATTTATTGTTTATTATTAGCGTTTTTGCACATTTAAGTATTTTCCTAAAAAATCGATATTAGGAGCTGAAAAATCGATATTATATTGGGCGGCGGAAAATCGCGATATATTGCCAAATCGATTTTTTTTCACACTCCTACTTGTAAGTGTTCCAATGACTTTGTTTGAATTAATTGAACTGAAAGCATCAATTACACATTATATGGCTGACAGGCAGCTTGCAAATGCTGGACAAAATGAATAAAAGATGTGTTGAGAAAAATAGTTTCATTTATTTAAACAGTGCAAATTGTTGCTTGCAAGCTTTTAAAGGTGGGACACGGGGGTTTTAAAAGAAGCTTAGAATTATTGATACCCGTGGCTGAAAAATCAATACTCTCTAGGGAAAAACCCAACTTTTGCTCAGGGGTTTCTGCTCCTGGCGTCGTGTTGACACACACCTGAATGCTCCAGTCAACATCTGGAGCAGCACCTTGAATCATATGAGAGCAATAAAGGAGTACTTAGTATTATTTCAACACTGCGCCGCGTCTCTGTTCTCTGCGGTCGTCTTTAGTTCACTAAAACCATGTTCACATTAGACGAGATTAATCTCATGGCTCCATCGTGGCTCTGTGTTTGCTGAAAAGTAAAAAATGTTTTTCAAAGTCCCAAAGTTGAACCAACTCAACTGGCTCGATCATCAGTAACTGCTTCAAGTTATTTTATTATATAGTATTATAATTCTGATACAAGTGTAACTGAAGTTGGTGGGAAAGGGGTAACTTGAACTTTATTGTGATCAGCGTCGTCTTCTTATTCTTTAAATCTAAACCAGGTCTGTTGAGCCACATTGTCTTCATTGTCACATCTGTTCGGGACAGTTCTGATGTTCTCTTGTTGTCACAGCGCCACCTAGTGTCAATATGACAAATCCTGTGTGTATTCACAGGTTCAAGAACCTGAGAGTGGCGCTTGTAGCTTTACTGACTGGTGTTATTAGTGACTGCTGGTTGCTGTGAGCATCTGGTACCAGATGATCCGCGTTTTCTCTTTTGTAGAAATTATTCAATTCAGTTTTATTTGTATAGCGTCTGTTACAACATCAATCGTCTCTAGGCGCTTTACAGAGACCCAGATCATGGCCCCCGAGCAAATATCATTAACTAAAATTATAATACTGAATCCAAATCAGGACTCTGGAGGAGAGAGCTCAGAGACTCTTCAGCACCAAAGGCAAGTCCCTGGAATCACTGGACCCGTCCCTGTTTGCCAAGAATCCCAAAGCCAAAGGCCCCAAGAAGTAAGTGGCCATAAAAACATCACTCTAGTGCTGATCTTGTTCGAGCGTAGTGCTCATTATATAGTTGGTAACATGTTCGATCCATCACTCCTGCAGGGACACTGAGCGAAACAAGGAAATAGGTTTCCTGGAGGCTCAAGTCTATGAATATGTGGAGATCCTGGGGGTGAGTGTGGGGACAGGTTTTACCTATGAAGGGTTTAAGGGATTGGATCAGCGTCAGCTCAGGTGCGACAATCTTTTCTCTTTTTTTTGGATGTTTCAGGAGCAGAGGCAGCTGACTCACGAGAATGTCCAGAGAAAGCAGGCCAGGACGGGGGAGGAGCGCGAGGAGGAGGAGGAAGAGCAGCTCAGTGAGAGCGAGAGCGAAGACGAAGACAACGAGATCATCTACAACCCCAAGAACCTGCCGCTGGGCTGGGACGGAAAGGTAAGGCTCACCTGGCATCATCCGCCGTGGTAGAAGATACCGGGTCATCTGTAGGAATGAGTCCAGTGGGAAAATGAAGCAGAGGTTGGGGGGTGGTGGGGTGTCTCTTGAATGCACTACTAGGGGTGTGAAAAAAAATCGATTTGGCAATAAATCCCGATTTTCAGCCATTCAATATATCGATTTTTCAGCTCCTAATATTGATTTTTTTTAGGAAAATTAATTAATTCACTTAAATGTCCAAAAACACTAATAATAAACAATTAATAGGTTGTTTTGAAGCAAATAGTTTTGACTCAATTTATCCTCTGAATGATCAATATCATCTGATGTAAATATACAGCAACTTGATTTTTCATCTATACTTTTAATTTTGATATTAACTGGGTAGAATATCGCAATATATTGTGATATTGCGATGTCATGGTAATATTGTATAGTGACCCAAGTATCATGATACATACCATATTGCGAGGTCCTTGCCAATACTCACCCCTAGAACAGACCCATAGATTTTTAAATAGTTGTAATCAGAATAAAATGCCTCTGTTGTAGTGGTTGATCAGTGTAAATAGTAGGGGTGTAACGGTACACAAAACTCTGGGTTCGGTACATACCTCGGTTTTGATGTCACGGTTCGGTTCATTTTCGGTACAGTAAGAAAACAAAATGCAAAATATAAATGTGCTAGTTGTTTATTACACACTTTTGTGCTTTTTAACAATAGGAACATTAGCCTATACAAAGCTAGAATTTTGCTCAAAAATATAAATACAATATTCTGAAATGTAGATATTTTGAAAAACAAAATATAAATAAGATTGGCTCAGACTTTTTCTTAAAGAAAATATCCATCTGATGTGCAAAATTTAACAGTTGCAACACTGAACAGTTTCAAGTTGTTGCTCAGATTAAATAACGTGAATAAGGCTCAGACTGTTTCTTTAAAAACAAATCATTTTATTTTTTCATAAAGTCCCGGTATGCTTTTCTGGCTAAAATGTGGACGAGAAGGTAATTGATATCAGGGCTCAATTACTTTTATCATGTGTTTGAAGCCAGCGTTTAGGGTGATTAGGGTCTTAAATCTGAAGCTATAAAAACACCAACGGCATTTGTTATTGCTTTAGCCCGATCTGCCTCACCAGGGAGAGGCTGTTTAAGGTCTCCCGTCTAAGAGAAGTTGATAAAACCAAAGTGGTTTGCCGACATTGTTCATCCGAGATCGGGTATGTTTCTGGCAACACGTCTAACCTGTTAACTCATTTGAAACGGCACCACCCCAGCGTGAATATCGCTACAAAAAGAGGAAGACGACCCGAGTACAAACACAGCTTCCCACCGCATTTAACACTATGTCGCGGGAGGCTTATTGCCAATGCTAGCGGCATTAGCATTAGCCACGAAGTCCACTACAACATCTGTTTCTTGTGCTCCATGCGGTCCTCTACTTAATATGTCCGTGTGGAAACTCGTTCGGTACGCCTCCGTCCCGAACCGACCACCCCATACCAAACCGGTTCAATACAAATACATGTACCGTTACACCCCTAGTAAATAGGGATGAAAACTGTATAATATGGGACCTTGAAACCACAACTGTTATATCCAACAGAATTTTCTGTGAAAACCCACCCACATGTTACTTCTGCTCCTTTACTGCCTCTTTGATTTTCAAAGTCGTCTGAAAGGAGCTGAGAGGAAGACCTGACATAGATGTCACCGATATCTGAGTGACTCAATGGGGATTGGTGATTTAATAGATGGGTGAAACAATCGATGTCACACATCTCATGTATGAAAAAGGACTTTAAAGTCCCCAAGCTTTGGACCTGGTTGGCTTCTGTTTGTAGCTCGAACCCGAATGGACCCGCAATATTAGGACCCGGAACTGACCCGACCCGAGTCTTTAGTTTCCGACCACGAACTAAACCAAGACAATCCAGCCCATAGTTACTAATGTTAAAGTTGTCTAGCGTTGAATAAAACTTGTTTTTCTTACCTAAAGTTGTCTTCTTCTACCCGGTTCAGTTGCTACATAGGCTACGTGATGTAAACAACAATAGATCCACGTCGTTATTTTCTTTGTGGATACAGATGCTATTGGTAGCAACTGCTAACGCTAATAGCCTACATCGGTCAGGACGTGTCGTGAATATGTTCTCTCATCCAACGTTGTCATGTTGGCGATCCGTTGTGCTTTACAGCTGCCGGGCAAATCGCTAATAACACGCTACGGTAACATGATTGTTTCATGACAAACACGCCACGTTAATTAATGATCATTTAACTGCCTCGAGTCCTGACATTGGCTGCCACCGCCAATATCTTTACCTCTCTTGAGTAAACGCGACCTAGCCTGTCAGAGAGTAACTGTACCGATTCAGACCCGAACCCGAGACTAACTGTACGGATTCTGACCTGAACCCGGAGTCATGTCTTTTGAATGGACCCGAGACCCGATTCAGGTCAGGTCAGAACGTCTGGTTTTCGGGTTGTCAGGTTGTTCCGAAGACCTCTAGTATCATGATACTTGGGTCACGATATGATATCGCGATATCACGATAAATTGTGATATTCTATCCAGTTAATATCAAAATTAAAAGTAGAGATGAAAAATCAAGTTGCTGTATATGTTCATCAGATGATATTGGTCATTCAGAGGACAAATTGAGTCAAAACTATTTGCTTCAAAACAACCTATTTATTGTTTATTATTAGTGTTTTGAAAAAAATTGAAAAAATCGATATCAGGAGCTGAAAAATTGATATATATTGCCAAATCGATTTTTTTTTAACACCCCTATTCAGGACGATGGTCCTGACGAAGACCTGTCAGCGGACTAGACTAGGACCAGTACCCTCCTTTCTGTTTAGCGGATCAGAACCCTTTCTTTATTCCGTGTCCGTGTGTTTAATTTACTGCTCTGAACGTTGCCTGACGTGTGTTTTTAAATTCCCTCCAGCCAATCCCGTACTGGCTCTACAAGCTCCACGGTCTGAACATCAACTACAACTGTGAGATTTGTGGAAACTACACCTACAGAGGACCCAAGGCCTTTCAGAGGCACTTTGCAGTACGTTTCTGTCCTCATAGTAGTCTCACTGGCACATGGGGTTATTAAATATTAAATGAAATAAAATATGTTCTGTGCTATCTTTGCAGGAGTGGAGGCATGCTCACGGCATGCGTTGTCTAGGAATCCCCAACACAGCTCACTTTGCTAATGTCACGCAGATTGAGGATGCCGTCTCTTGTAAGTCCCGTCTCCAGCGGTCTGTCAAAATATTTCATTTGTTTGTTTGTTTTTAAGTCAGTTTGAGGAAGGTGTTTGTGTTTGTCACTAGTGTGGGCAAAGCTGAAGTCCCAGAAGGCATCAGAGCGGTGGCAGCCAGACACAGAGGCGAGTTGACTTCAGCTGATTCATATCGTGCTTTTCTAAATATAACGCTTCTGTTCATCCCTCGACTTGTGTGCTTTTGTTTCAGGAAGAGTACGAGGACTCGAGTGGAAACGTGGTCAACAAGAAGACCTATGAGGATCTGAAGCGCCAGGGCTTGTTGTAGATGGAGAACATGACCGATGTACAAAACCATGCAACTTCTAAACAGCTTTCTTTAAATTTCACCTTTTTTTTTAAATGGCATATGTGCTTGTCTTTTATATAAGTAGAAATGTTGTTTTACAGACTTTGTTCTTCCTCCTGCTCCATTGTTTAATGACTTTGTAATATGGAAACCGTTGATGATTCAATAAACTGAGTACTTCGCCCACTGCTTTGTCACATCTGGGAGTTTTTCTGCGACGCGCCAGGTACCATCATGGAGATCCCACAACCCGATAGCATAGAGCTGAACCCAGTAAAGTTAATTCTCTTACGATTAGGGGTGAGTATTAGCAAGGACCTCGAAATACAATATGTATCATGATATTGGGTCATGATATATTATTGCGATATCACAATATATTGCGATAATCCTCCCAGTTCATATCAAAAGTAGAGATGAAAAATCAAGTTGCTGTATATGTTCATCAGATGGTATTGATCATTCAGAAGACACATTTGAGTCAAAATTATTTGCTTCAAAACAACCTATTTATTGTTAGCGTTTTTTTTTTAAAATTGATATTATATTGGGTAGTCAAAAATCGCAATATATTGCCAAATTGATTTTTTTCACACCCCTACTTAGGATCCAGAGTTTGTGGTTTTATGGTGCCATTCACGTGTCCCATTAAATATCTCCAACCAATGATTTTTGAGCTCCGTGTTCATTCAATTCCAACAACTTCACTTGGTTCTGATGCCATGTTTCTAAATATCCAAGTCCTTAATCATGAACATGAATATTTTATTTAAACCCCCTTGACTGGAAAGAGAATCTGACCTGTTATATAGAAAATACAGATGAAGTTCACAGCTGAGCTGTGCTGCCTTTCATCCAGCACGTCAGCGGTGGTCAAAAGCCAGTTTCATGGTTTTGCAGTGGTTTGGAAACTCCACCAGATGGAGCTCTCGCACCATAGTGATCATCACTGGAGACTTAAAACGATAACTGATGACTGGGAAGGTCGTAACACCTTGCCTTGAGGCCGAAGACAGCGGTTCGACTGGATGAAGCGGGTATCGAAGATGTAACACTTCTTGGAGTGTTAAGAGTTGTGTAATTGGAGTTGGAAAAGCAGGAGTCTCAATATCGTATTTATTAACACAAACAAAAAAAAAAAGGAGTCTCACAGCTTCCAGCCGTCAAAGCGCATCATACATGATTCTGCACTCGAAAAACGTGTATCCAGAAGACAAAGTAAAAAGAAACATAAAGCTCAGTCCTTTTGCTGCTCCATTGTGTGTGGGATCCTGGTGCGACAGGCGCTGCTTTATGACGTCACTGTGGCCGGCATGGAAGGCAAGACCGTAAAGCTCGTATGAAAAGCCGTTGATCGCACTCAGAGTGCAAGAGCCTTCATGTAACTAATCCCATGTGAACTTACTCCTTCAAGAGAAATAGTTTTACAACGCCCTCATGATAGCGGCGTAACGGAAACACCTTGGGGCGGAGACAATTATTTAGTGTGATACGCCCCCTTGGTGTACCGCATGTTTCCGTAGTGTAGTGGTTATCACGTTTGCCTCACAGACAAGGGCCAGCTGCATATATGCGTAACAGAGCGACAGCCAATCAAATTGCAGCCTTTCTAGCGCTGTCGACTTTCTGGGTAGCAGCTCCTGACAAGTAAGGAAAGCCGGTTCGAGCCCAGCTCGATGCACTCATAGTTTAATATCTGAATATCTAATGTATATATGGTCATAAAAAAGTTTTGACAAATCGTGTATGAAAAACCCCTATTATCGCCCACTATCACTACATTTCAGAAGCATTTACAAGCATGCGTTGTAAGCCGGCCTGGTCCTTTAAGAAGGGGAGTAGCCTGTTGGGTAATGTAGTTTGTGATAGAGCTGGGCGATACTGAGAATTTTGGTATTGATCCGATACCAAGTAAATACAGGGCCAGTATTGTCGATACCGATACCGATACCGATACTTTTTCATATTAAGCTCTATCTGTCATGAAATTGCTGACCTTTTTGTTAAACCTAGGATAGAACTTTAGCAAACTTTATATGGGACTTTATCGAATATAGGACAATATTTTATTCTAGAAATTATATTCTCAAAAATGGGGGTCGTTTTATAATCGAGGTCTACACTTTTCTATTGTCATTACACATCTGCGCCACTAGATGGAGCCCGCACCTCAGTAAACAGTAAGAATGGAGCATTACAGTGAAGACATGGAGCAAATCCGATGTAAAATGGAGGAACCACGTGACCGACTTGAGCATAGGGGTTTGAACGTTTTGGAATTCAGAATTTGTTTTTAAAGCCTGAAATAATAATGTTGTTCTTGAAATTGAATATAACTCAACTTTGTTGGTTATGCAGTTATTTACATCATTAATGCAGTTATTGAACTACATGGTTGTTGCTGATCCACTGAGTTATAGTCTCAGATTATAAGAGAATACAGTTTATTCAATAGTACTATATCTTAATCCTAAATAACATGGAAATCTGACACATACCTTACTTAAAAAGAGTGAATTATTTAAATTATTGAATTATTTAAATGTATAACAATACAGTAAAATGTTATCTCTGTGTGATGTGATTTTTTTCTATAATAGTTGTTCAATAAAAAGTTGTTTTATGAATAACCTTATTGTCTTCATCATATTTTTATTTTTCCAAAATGATATGTGAAACATATGGGTTGTCTTTTAATCAGTCGTTCTATATTCGGGCCAATACAGTGTGCTTACTTGTGTAATTTTGTTTGCACTGTGTGCACTTTCCTGTTGCTTTAACTATATCAATTTCCTTGTTGTGGGATAAATAAAGGATTGTCTTAATTTTATTTTATCTTAGATAACACCTTTCTTACAAGGTTTTAATTATATATATTTTTTTAGTTGGCTCCAGTAACATATGATTTAAGTAACATACTTTGAAAGTTTATATGAATTGATGCTGAAGATTAACACTATTATCTACACTATTAATCCTAAACATGGCCACTTTTCGCCAAATAAACTTTGTTTCTCAATTATTTAGATGTGTTTGCCTTGGTGACACATCTAAATAATGTGCAGAAATCATAGAAAAAAAAATTTTTTTTTTTAGAAAAAAACATTTTTTTCTAAGTTGATGGTGGATTTTGTGGCCCTCGCCACTGGCGACGAGGCAAAAAAAAAAAATGGTCGAAATAGTCAAATTTTGGTCGCTTTTGGCGACCAGTTAGTCGCGATTCTTCACCAGTAAAGTAGTTAACTGGTCCGTACATAGACGCTGAGGGTCTCTGGGACTGCATGGAGCACTTTATTCATTGCTGCCAAACTCGACGGTCATTGGCTGAAATACTAATATTGTCCCGCCCCCGAACAATAAAAAAGGGGGGTTGCTATGGAAACGGAATCAAAACACAGCGGAGGTTTTCGCGGTTCCTTTGAGAGGAAGAAACGGTCACCGAGACCCGTTGAAAACTGGTAACGACGACACGGCTGGAGACTAAACCCGCTTTGAAGAGGTTTTTTTCGGAGTACAGCAGGACTGAAGGAGCCGCGACGTTTGCAGCAGAACCAGTCAGAACCGGACAGAACCACCGTCTCAGGTAGAGCCGCCATCTACCTATCTATCTGTCTGTTTATCTATCTATCTACTAGTGATGGGTTGATGGCGCTTCATGGATCGTTTACAAAATACAAATACAAATATACTTTATTGATCTCCCGAGGGGGAAATTCAAATTTCAACAGGGCATAAAATTTGTATTTTTACCAAGTAGCCCCTGGCTAGCAGGTTTTTGAAGTTGGTAGCCAGCTAGTAATTTTGGTCGCCAGTGTTTTTCGTCTCGACTGCTGACATCATCATGGAGGCTCAACGGCTTCAACGGCCTCTAGCATCTGTAGTAGACATTTCTCCAGCACATCCTCAGTAAACCCATCAGGGAAACACTATTGTACTAGTGTGATATTATGAAACATCTGCACCACCTCACTATATCTGCCAGGAGATATGGAGATATACTGGTTCTAACGGCTGTTAACTGTTTTAACGGCTGCTAACAGCTGTTACCTGGAGTTAGCACTCAGACCACGGGACCTGGCATGAAAAGGAGCGCTGGACGCTCGCAGCTCCCAACTTGAATTTCCCCCTTGGGGGATTAATAAAGTATTTTTGAATTGAATTTGAATTTGATCTAAGCTTCCTGGAGAAAAACTGGAATCTGCATGAAAGAAGCAACAAGTTTGGAAGTCTGTTTAACAGTCATGCAGTAGCTTTTTTTTGCTCACATGAAGTCCCACAGTGGTTTGACATTTTAGACTCCCAGCATGTTACAGACTTGAAACAGACTTACTTGTACTGTTAATACTACATTTGAATTTCCAACAGCCAAAATATGAACTCAGATCACCTAGCAACAATCCAAACACAATTTGGAATTAACATTTATAAAAAGCAAATGTACAAAAGTTACTTGTTCTATGCTGCATGTGAGTTATATCATGTGCACCCTAGAGCCAAAAAATACAGACTGTATAACGTTGTCAGTTTCCTGAATAAAGTGCCTTTCAGAGCAGAAAAAACCAGACTTTTCTTTCGTTTTCACTGGCGTGTTACCTGCTTGTCACGAGCCTGTAATAGCACAGTACGGCGGTTTCCCTGCTACGGTTCAGAGACCAGAGGCCGCACGGTAACACATGAAAGAGCATTTTGATGTGATGCGATGTGCACCCTGAACATGATCCAATGCAGGGCATAAAATAAGAATTTGAATTGACATGACAAATGTGCAGAAATCATAGAAAAAAAAAATCTTTTTTTTCTAAGTTAATGGTGGATTTTGTGGCCCTCGCCACTGGCGACAAGGCAAAAAAAAAAAAAAAAAACAGTTGAAATGGTCAAATTTTGGTTGCTTTTGGCAACCAGTTAGTCGCGATTTTATGCCCTGCTGTTGTCCTGAATGACTGATGATGATCAATAGAATCCACTAGGGCTGGGCCGATACGCTTTTGTGCCGATTCGATTCTCCCACGACTTTTGGGTCCCGATTCGATTTATATTGCGATTCTGATTAAACAAGTATTGCATTTCGATTTTACCAAGTCTTGCGATTTTTTTTTTTCAATTATTGTAATTTTACACAGAACAGGTTAAACCAAACACTTGATAATACGTCATAAGTAATATTTACAAAAAACAATACACACATCAATGTGGGAGATTTATTTTCCTGTGCACCTGCCCTCACAAAACATTCTTAACATAAACTAACCTGCAACATGTAGCTGCTCTTCACAAAATAATTTACATAATAAATTATATATATATATATATATATATATATATATATATATATATATATATATATATATATATATATATATATATATATATATATATATATATATATATATAAAATAATTAAAAAGTAACTGAAATTGGTACTGAAATCTTAATAGCACAAATATGGGCCTTTAAATAAATACAAGTTCCAACTGAGTCAATGAAATGGCGCTTTCCCAAAATGAACAATTACAGACAGTGCACGAGTTATCTTTAAATCCATGAACTTGAGGTAGAATCTTCAACATTTAACAAGAATAGAAAAATGTACTTGTGTCCAATATTTAACATGAACATCAACACAATATGGAAAAGTGTATACAGTGCTTGATCTTCAACATTTAACAAGAAAGGAAAAATGTACTTGTGTCCAATATTTAACATGAACAACAAAAAGCTTTGGAATAAGGAAAATCGTATACAGTGCTTGATCAGTCATCTGTCTGTTCTAACTTCTTACCACTTTGGAGTGATAAGGTTTTTGTGAAGAAACAGGAGCTGGTCAACGTGCTCAGGCGTTAGGCTGCTTCGCTGAGTAGTGACAATGTCCCCAGCTGATGAAAAGATGCGCTCAGCAGAGACACTTGTTCCTGGTATACACAGGTACTGCTTCGCTACCTTCGCCAGGAGAGGGTACTCACAGTGATGTACTTTCCACCAGTCTAGTGGGTTTTCTGATAGCGGCAAAGGAGCAGCGTTGGTGTACTCATCCACCTCCTTCTGTGCAGCATCAAGAGGTGACATCACTGGCGATGCCTGTGTCTGCCTAACCTCCTTAAAAGTGCTGCCAAGCAACTCAGCCAGGGCACAGGACTCTCTCCTCTGTTTAGCAGGTGGGGGATACTGGGGGTCTTGTACTGTCCGTGTCTCTGTCTCCTCAGTTTGCCTATCTGGTACAGGCTCACCATCACCCTCCTGGTGTAGCATCTCGTCTTTTTCCTTGTCCTATAAAAAAAAAAAAGCAGTGAAACAAAGAGATATGTTAGTGCACATTCTTTTACATGATTTTGGTTTCTGTTGCAACACATCCATATCCCTCACACATGCCCTTTCTCACTGACTATTTGTATTCAGCCAAATAAAAACAAATCCCTTATATATTTTACAATGCTGACATAGCATATGCTTATATACACATAGCTTATATATATATATATATATCTATATATATATATATATATATATATATATATATATATATATATATATATATATATATATATATATATATATATATATATACAGTCATGGAAAAAATTATTAGACCACCCTTGTTTTCTTTAGTTTCTTGTTCATTTTAATGCCTGGTACAACTAAAGGTACATTTGTTTGGACAAACATAACGATAACCACAAAAATTGCTCATAAGAGTTTTATTTAAGAGCTGATATCTTACCATTTTCCATGGTTTTCTTGATTATAACCTAAATCACTTAAGTTTTTACATCAATAGCTATGGCGTTGTACTGCCAAAAACACTGCTTTTATGCATTCAGTGTTTTCTTTTCTGTCTGTTTTAGTCACATGATGACGTTTAGTGGTACCAGGTATTAAAATGAACAAGAAATTGAAGAAAAAATGGTGGTCTAATCATTTTTTCCATGACTGTATATATATATATATATATATATATATATATATATATATATATATATATATAATTTCTCTCTCTCTCTCTCTCTCTCTCTCTCTCTCTCTCTCTCTCTCTCTCTCTCTCTCTCTCACACACACACACACATACACACCTGTCCATCCTGATGCCTCATCGTGCCTGCAGCTTCAATGACCAGTTTGGAAAGTGTCTCTTGCTTGTCAGCGTCAGAGAGGAAAGGCAGTGCTTTAAATCTTGGGTCCAGGGCTGAAGTGAGGTTCAGCATGGACTTGTCTGTCTGGGATGTGTACCTTTAAATAAAAAACATGTTACACTACTTTTAGCAGTCTTATAATAATTGCATACTACTTTCACTACTCATCATATATAAATTATTTCCAAATAGTACTCAAGAGTTAACAGTCAATTAATTTCCGAACAAATAGCACAGCAGCCTACCTTTTAGAAAGATCCTCATGAATGGCGTTCTTCAGTTCTTTGACAAACTTTGAATTTCCTTCACCTGCCACAGTCATCTGCAGGAGTTGTGCATGAAGGGGGGCGATGACTGAGAGTGTTGGGTGATTTTCATCCGACATGGCACAGGTAGCCACTTTGACTGGCTTCAGTGTCTCGACAAACTCCTCTGCATTTGAGATGTCTTCCTCGGTGAACGTACACACATCTTTCTCTTTCTTTCGGACCTCTGTTGAAAACAGAGTAGCTGTGATGGCTGGCTGCTGTTGAAGGAAACGCTCAACCATGTCAAAGGCACTATTCCATCTAGTCGGTACATCCGTGACCAGTCGGTGTGCAGTTAGTCCCAGCAACTGCTGTTTTCTGTCAAAATATGGAGTGCGGCGGCACTACGGTGAAAAAACCCAGTGACCCGCCTAACGCGACCGAGGAGTCTTGCGACAGCTGGTAGTTTAAGTGCACGTTGAGATGCGAGATTAGTCGTGTGTGCATAGCACTTAACGTGGTGTAAACCAGCCAGGTCCACAGCAACAATCATGTTGCTAGCGTTGTCAGTCACGACTGCATGGACTTTCCCTGTCATGCCCCATTCTGTCACCACTTTTTGCAGCAGATCTGCCATGTTGACTCCAGTATGAGCTTCATGCATAGCTTTAGTCTGCAGGACATATGTGGTCATAGTCCAATCTTTTTTAATGAAGTGCACTGTAAAGGTAACAAAAGCAGCCGTAGCTCAGGAGGTCCAGGCGTCAGTCGTTAGCGCAATTTTGTCTGCTTCCCCCAGGTTTTGTTTGACAATGGCCATCGTCTCGGAGTAGAGTTGGGGAATGGCGGTCGATGTGAAAAACTTTCTTGATGGAATTACGTATCGTGGTTCCAATGTGTGGATCATGTGACGAAAACCAATATTCTGCACGACGCTGTAGGGGCGGAGGTCTTTACATATAAAATGCGCGATTGCTGTAGTTACCCTCGACGCCTTGTCGGATCCAGCTGGGAGTTTGTAGAGAGTTGCATCCAACGTCTGCTGCTGTGCCAATGGACGCTGTTTAGCTTTACCGATATCAGTTTTTTTCTCTGGGTGGTGGCGAAAGATGTCCGCCGTCACGTTCGTGGTGTTACCACAGTAAGATATTTGACTGCGACAAAGGTTACATATGGCTTTCCTCATATCAAGTTCTTCTGTCCCATGCTTTTTATAAAAACCAAATAAAGTCCACATGTTCGACTTGAAGTGGGGCGGTGGGGGAAAAAGTTCAGGCTCCGTAGAAGTTCTCAGCTCGCTGCACTCCGCCATTTTGTCGCATGTATTTGCAGCATTCGCGTTACTATGGTAACACACTGCTTCCAGAAGTGTAGATGACGAAAGAGACTGGCGGAGCCCAGTGAGCGGAGTATTTCCACGGAGCCGCCCGAACTCTTTACCCCACTATTAATTAAATAAAAATCGATTCTCGTACAAGAATAGATTTTTTTAAAATTCCAAGAAAAAAAATCGCGATTAATTAGGGCTGGGCGATATGGCAAAAAAAGTGATCACGATTTTTTTTCCCATATTGAATGATCTCGATTTTTAATCACGATTTTTTTAAATCAGAAGATCCCCCCTCCCTTCTGGAATAAAATAGAAAGAAACCAGAGATTAGTTTTTTTTATTAACAAATAAAGCAAATAGCATGTTTTAACAAGAGCCATATAGAAAATGGCAAAACAAACAGGTAGTTTTAAGCAGTTTAAAAAAGTTTCAAGTAGTTTTAGCCGACAAAAAAAATCTTCATGATCATTTAAAATGTAAACCAACCAAAAAAGTGCAAGTGAGTGAACTGTAAAACCTGCAGAACTGTGAACAAAAACAGTGCACAGAATACCAAGCCACTAATATTGTTTAACATAGGTATTCATATGCAACATGGATAGTCAAACAGAAACAACTCTGACAGTTCACATCAAATTATTTTAGCAGCCACTAAAATCTCCACCATAGTCAATATTCAAAATGTAAACAAACAGTTGTGCTTCCTAGAGGGAAGTGAAATGCAAAATCTGCAGAATTGTGAATTAACACAGCACTCAGAACACCAAGCAAATATCTTAAATCTAAATCTATAAATAGAAATGACTACACAATATGTATAACATACAGTAGGTATTCCTTATGAACAACTCTGATTCATAGGTAACAGGTATTGAAACAGACAAAAAAAAAAACCAGCTCTGACATCTCACATCAAATTGTATTAGCGGACAGCAAAAACCTCCTTGATCAGTATTCAAAAATGTAAACAAACAGTTTTACCAACTGGAAAAAGTGCAACTATATTAACAAATATATTAACAAGTAGTCAGTGCCATGCAAGGACTAAGCTGAATCTAGTGCACATCATTCAGGATCTATTGTGAGGTTTTTGGCCAGAAAGACAAGCCTGTCCACAGCATCTGGCTTTAAAGCTGCCCTGTGGCAGGTAACAATATTGCCACCTGTGCTAAAAGCTCTCTCTGAGGGCGAGCTAGTGGCAGGTATGCAAAGGTACCGCTTTGCAAGAAGGCTCACCTTGGGGTATGCTGTACAGTGGGTCTTCCACCATTCCAGAGGATTGGTGTCACTGTCTGCATTTGCAGATTGCAAGTAACTGTTCAGTTCAGCCTCAACAGCCTGGTGGTCTGTGAGGCCAGCAGTAGCAACTGGCCTTTTGAAAAAGCTGCCAAGTGTCTTTTTGTGGATGACTGGTGCAGCTGAAGTTGATGCTTCTGATTGAGCATTAGGACTAGAGCTAGACTGTGAGCTCTTCCATTCATCCAGTATCTGCGAGACGGCATTGACCCGCACAGCCTCTATTTTGTCAGCCTGGATGTAGTGGGTTTTAAAGCGAGGATCAACAAGGGTCGCCATGCTTAGGAGGTCATCAGTAGCATCATCACTGAATTTCTCGTTCAAATATGTAATGACAGCAGTCTTGATGGCCTTGGTAAGCTCTGCGTCATCATCTTCTGGCTTCAAGACTTCCTCATTGAAAAGCTGAAGGACCTGTTTCACACATGAGACACTGACATATGCTTCACCAGAAAGGGCGTCAGTGAAGTCTGCAAGTGGATTTAGGGCCTTGTGGACAGATTCCAATACCTCACATCTTGCCATGTGGGAACACGGTGCCTGCTTTTTCTGTCAGCAGACAACACTTTTGCAGTAGCCTTCTCCTGCTCCAGTACTCGCGCTATCATGGCATGACGGGACCCCCACCTGGTAGGAGATTCGGTGATTAACCTGTGTTTAGGGAGCTCCAGGTCATCTTGAGCAGTTGCTAGTGCTCTTTTCTTTTTCCACGAGTAAGAAAAAGCACTGACCACTTTCTTGCAAACGCTGACAGCCCTGTCAATTCTCCGGTCCTTCATACTGCCCTCTAGAGGAGAAAGAAAGAAAGAAAGAAAAAAGAAAGAAAAGATTCAATCAGTTATGAAATACTCAATATAATAATTTTAAATGCTGTTTTTTTTTTCAAACAACAAGAAAATAAATTGGCGCTTTGTAGTGAATAAGAATAATGTAGTGAATGAGAATACTATTTTGTTATTAACCTGTAGGTGGCATTATAGGCTCTAATATTTAAGTAGTAGCAGAGGATATTACATACTTCAAATGTTTTCATGTCTGAGGGTGATCATAACAATATGCAAAACTAGCCAAGCTAACCTATCGTGAGAGGTTGTACTTTAACCATCATTTTCTGATCTATTTTACTATTTTTAATGTAATTAATTTCATTATTTACTTTTCATTGAAGCACACAGTCTTTGGAGTCAGACCAAGCATTTCACTATGATTGTACCATGTACAATAAATATAAATAGATAATAAACATTTGTTTTGATTTGATTTAGACAAGGCTACTAACAGACCTAAAATCCTTTTACCATTTTACTTTCAACAACTATTGCTACACTGTGATATAGCATCAGAAAGAATATAAAAATAAAGATAGGCTACAATAAATTTCAAAAGTTCGTTTAGGGTATATTTACCAATAGCTGTGTTTAGCCGGTGACCGAAGCACTGCAAGCGAGTCCATCCTTTCAAAGCTACAGCCTTGACGATGTTTGCACCGCTGTCTGTGGTGATGCACACCTGTCGGTCTTCACTAAGGCCCCAAGATTCCAGCGCATCCTCAAGTCCCAGGCAAATTATTTCGGCTGTGTGGTCGTCCGGAAAATACACCGTCTGCAGGCATGTGCTTTGCAGAGCCCACTCCTCATCAATGTAGTGTATCGTCAGACTCAAATAGGGCTCAGATGTGCGACTAGACCACATGTCAGAGGTGGTCGCGAAATGCTTGATATCTTGGAGCCGGGTTTCCAACTTGTTACGGCATTTCATAAAGCCGTGGGATGGCAGTCTGAGAAAAATATTTTCTGCTAGGGATTTCGTACCTCTGGTCCAGCACGTTTAGCAGATATTTAAACCCAGTTCGCTCAACTGTTGAGAGCGGCATCATATCCTTGGCTAGGCAAAAAGTAGGGCTGTCCCGATCCCGATCGCAATCGGCCTTCGATCTTAAAAATTTAAGGTGGATCGGATCGACCGATCAACATTATTATAACACGCCGATCTTTTTTTTTTTATTATTTTTTTCCTCAAAAAGTGATCCTGATTAACACAAATTAATAAAGTAATCATATTACACAAACAACAATATTTTTTAAACTATATACATGTAATAATTTGCACTGAAATGAGGTTTCCCAGCAGCGCTGTCTTGTATCCACCTTAAAAGTTTCAAGACCGGCAGGTTAAACTTTAGCAAAAATGTCAGCAGTGTGGCAGCACTATAAAATTACAAAGACCGACGCTTCGACTGCGACTTGCAACGTGTGGAAGGCTGAAATATCACGAGGGGTAACTAAAAAGAGAGTTTACAACACCACCAATTTAATCAGACACTTAAAAAAGCACGCAGCACCGATCACCGCAGCCTTCTGTCAGGTGCCGTGGTGCCGACGGCTGCAGCTTCAGAGCTGCTGCCATCGGCACCAGCTTCGGCAGCAAACGCTCTGTGAAACTTTTAAAAGAAAGAAACTCCCGAAAGACTCGGAGAAATACAGAAAAATCACCGAGCTAATCGCGGAATGTATTACTGAGGACGACCAGCACATTTACAAGGCATTTAACCGGCTCATTAATTACCTCGAGCCTCGTTCCCGTCATTACATGAACGACAAAGGACACAAAGGTGCGCGAACATGTGCAGCGGGTCTTGAAAGAAGTGAAGTTAATATTTTATGTTATTTTTATTCTGATGTGATTTCATTGATTGCACAGACTTCTGCTAGTGTTTTCATTGCCTTAAACTGCTAGCCAAGTTCACCTGCTGCTATTTAAATGGAAGTGCTTTGTTCTTTGGTACTGAGACTGTTGAACAGTCACTGTTAAGAAAGAAGAGTGTTTAAATAAGTTATTGTTTATTTTATGAGATGATAAAAGCTATTAATCTCAGCTTGGATGCAGGCCTATTTATTAATGTACACAGGAAATAAAATGCATAGGAAATTAAACTCTGTTTGCCCATTCAAAAAAAGTGAAATCGGATCGGAAAAAATCGGAAATCGGCCGATCATCAAAATTAAAAGATTGGAATCGGATCGGGACCCAAAAAACGTGATCGGGACATCCCTAGCAAAAAGAGACTGCGTGTGTTAAAATTTCAATTTTTTGTCAAGAATCAACAACAAGTGGGACACAATCGTGAAGTGGAATGAAATTTATTGGATATTTTAACCTTTTTTAACAAATAAACTGAAAAGTGGGGCGTGTAATATTATTGGGTCCCTTTACTTTCAGTGCGTCAAACTGTCCAGAAGTTCAGTGAGGATCTCTGATTGATCCAATGTTGTCCTGAATGACTGATGATGATCAATAGAATCCACCTGTGTGTAATCAAGTCTCCGTATAAATGCACCTGCTCTGTGATCGTCTCAGGGTTCTGATTAAAGCTCAGAGAGCATCATGAAGACCAAGGAACACACCAGGCAGGTCCCAGATACTGTTGTGGAGAAGTTTAAAGCTGGATGTGGATACAAAAAGATTTCCCAAGCTTTAAACATCTCAAGGAGCTCTGAGCAAGCAATCATAGTGAAATGGAAGGAGTATCAGACCACTGAAAATCTACCAAGACCCGGTCATCCCTCTAAACTTTCATCTAGAACAAGGAGAAGACTGATCAGAGATGCAGCCAAGAGGCCCATGATCACTCTGAATGAACTGATCTACAGCTGAGGTGGGACAGTCTGTCCAGAGGACAACAATCAGTCCTACACTGAACAAATCTGGCCTTTATGGAAGAGTGGCAAGAAGAAAGACATTTCTCAAAGATATCCATAAAAGTCTGGTTTAAAGTTTGCCACAAGCCACCTGGAGACACACCAAACATGTGGAAGAAGGAGCTCTGGTCAGATGAAACCAAAATCAAACTTTTTGGCCACAATGCAAAATGATATGTTTGGAGTAAAAGCAACACAGCTGATCACCCTGAACACACCATCCCCACTGTCAAACATGGTGGTGGCAGCATCATGGTCTGGGCCTGCTTTTCTTCAGCAGGGACAGGGAAGATGGTTAAAACTGATAGAAGATGGATGGAGCCAAATACAGGAGCATTCTGGAAGAAAACCTGTTGGAGTCTGCAGAAGACCTGAGACTGGGACGGAGATTTATCTTCCAACAGGACAATGATCCGAAACATGAGGACAAATCTACAATGGAACGGTTCACAAATAAACGTATCCAGGTGTAAGAACCATAGACATATATACATAGACGCCGCATCGAATGCCACCGCCCACTGAAGTGACGTGCCTATAGGTCCGCCATCTTGGTACAGACCACTCGCCAGGACAATGCATTACATCTATGGAGGAGTGGCGTTTCTACACACACAAAAGTGATCATAAATCGCTGTTGTGAAGCTAATTTCACGTGATTTGTTTGTCAAAACAAACGTCACACATTACAGACAGACATAGATACAACAAAAAGAAAAGAAAGAACCCAGAAAACGTTCAATGTTCAGGTCTTTACAATATCACAAGTATGTATTTACAATATTACAAGTATGTATTTACAATATCACAAGTATTTACAATATCACAAGTATTTACATATATATATATTAAGGCCAGGCTTTGCATCCACTGAATTCAGCCACCTTTGAAAAATAAAAGAAAGCTCATTATGTATCACAACACAGTGTGTGATGTGAGCTTTTCAATTGGTCATTTTCATTTTCACAAACATTGTCTGTAGTATTGAAGTGGTTTTAATGTATGCAATGGCTACACCTGCAGCCACAGAACTAACTTGAATGTCAGTAATCAATCAGGCAACACTGAGAATACCGTTGCAATGTATGGGGATGTGGGAGAGGAAGATTTTGAGACTCTCTCAGGAAACTATATGCCTTCGGACCATGAAGGTGTAGTGTGAGGGCAAACTCCCTCTGCTCCCTGGTGTACTCATGGCCCCTCTTTGCCAGGAGGTCTATGCGAAGATCTGAAATTCAGTAAACATAAACTTATTAGTTATAGCCCTCTAAATAAGAAGACAAAGAGTTAATCACAGACTATAAACATAAATTTCCAAAAGAGTATTTCCATTTCACCTGAGTAGCATTCCAGCTTTTCTTTCAACTCTTCATTTATGAGGTTTTTCTCCCTCAGATCCTCAAGAAGAGCACTAACATTTTTCTTTGCCCTTCGTTCCCAGAGCATGCTGTTTCTTCTTCTTCTCACGCTCCAGACTCTCCACTCTAGCCAGGGCTTCACAAAGTCTGGCCTTTAAAGCGGTGGGAGAAGCAGGCAAAGCATAATTGTGGTCCTGATGGGAAAAGGGATGGAAATGCGATAGAGGTTTTGATTTGACCAGAGCCTTGCTGCTCTTTTGAGTATGAAAAATATTACATGCAAATACTCACAACATTACAATGAGGTTCAGCTTCAAGGAAAGGCTCAGGCAAGTGTACTGGAAGGCTTTCCTCTGCTTTCCTTGAAGTTGCGGTCTTCCTTGATGGTTCTTGCTAAAATGTAAGAATACAACATTTTAAAAAAATGTTTGGCATCATCAAGTGTACTGTAATTTATTCCAAATGATGCATACCTTTTGTAAACAAGATGGAAAGTTAAAGACAGATGGTTTGACACCATGTCTCAACTGGACAATTTGCCCAGTTCTGTCGAAGTCATTCGCCTTGAAATGTTTGCTGCGTAGCAAGGACCGTTCGGTTGCCACAAAACCATCTCTTCTCACTGAAAGTTCCCACTCCCTCTTTAAAACCCGATCTTTGGGAAACCTTAAATGTATGAAAAGTAGTGAGAGACAGAGAAATGTCTGCAACAAACATAAACAAAATAATACTCAATTTATTAGCTATATTGTTGTTGTATTCTAAGCTAGAAATCACTAGTGGCTAGTGGTCTGTGGGGGTACTACAGGTGGGCGGTGAGAGGTCATTAAATATGTTTTAAATCATCAATCTTTTTTAAATGTGTTTTTAATAACACATTTTAGTATTATAAAATATTCATGAAATAATAAATAAAAGAACACTAAGATGAAATAAAACAAACCAGTTAAGTTATTGTCATTTTAACTTAATATGAAAAGTGTCACCTATTTGTTGACCCCTCACATTAATATCAGATCATGGTTCCTGGTGTCCTGTATGTTGATCACAGTTGTGATTAAAGGTTTGGGTGGAGCGCGTATATTTTTCACATTTCAAATTGGGCCTTGGTATTCTGAAGTTTGGGAACGGCTGCTGTAGAGAGAAGCTGAAAGGGAAATTACAGTTTTACATGAGCTGTCCCTTCAACGCTAATGTGAACCCTGGTTGGATCAAGATTCAGAATTGGACATATTTTTCAACAGATAAAATGGATAAAATAATTGCCATTTGTGGTGGTGTAGTATATGGGCAGTGACAATCATTTTGACAATTAATTGCTCGCAGCAACATTAAAAAAGAATAAGAAAAAATAATTAAAAATGAACTATTTACTTCATTGTTTTGAAATGATGAACTGAACTAGTTCATTTTAATTTCTGTGAACTATGAACTGAACTAGATCATTTTAATTTCTGTGAACTATGAACTGAACTAGTTTGTGTAGAAAGTGAACTTGCCCAGATAGTTGGTGTCCTCTCAGTAAACACGTTCTGGTCGTCTGTGGCTTAACTGGCGATCAAGCCGTTTAAGACGATCTCTGCTATTTTCTCAGGGGTTCAACTGAGGCCAAATAACGCTTTTTATACAAGAGTTAATTCCAGAGGTAGAGACGTTTGTGCACGTCCACATGTAACTAGGTGGATGCCTCTTTTACGCGCCGACATGCAGGTTTACATGCCTGTAACTATATTAAGCTAGCAATACAACTAGCTATAAATATCAAGGATATAACCCGGACTCTGTCCGTCCTGTCAGGGTTTATTTCATTATATAGCAACCTGCTCATACTATAGGTTACCCCTTACTTAAATCTTACTTGTGAAAGGTGATCCCACGAGATCTGGTTTGGATACTCCTCTTCAGAGAGCATCCAAATGCAGCACAGAAATCAGAAATCTTTTTTGAAGCTCGTCTGCAATAGCATCACGTAGAAATTTTATTTAGGTCGTAAAACCAACATTTTCAAAACATCTAAGCACCCTGTATCATAGCTACATGTGTGACGCTTTTACCAAATCAATAAGTTTGGAAATCTGTCCATGATTCAGCGAATAATTCTACTTTGATATTAAGTTTTGGAAAGTTCGGTACCTCTTTCCCTCGTAAATATTCCTTCACCGCTGCCTCAGCTTGGTCTGTACCAAGATGGCGACGCTTTAGGCACGCCCAGCCACAGTGGATGCGGCGTCTATGTATATATGTCTATGGTAAGAACGGCCAAGTCAAAGCCCAGACCTGAATCCAGTCCAGAATCTGTGGAAAGATCTGAAGACTGCTGTTCACAAACACTCTCCATCCAATCTCACTGAGCTCCAGCTGTTTTACAGGAAGAATGGACCAGAATTTAGTCTCTGGATGAATTAAACTGATAGAGACAAACCCCAAGAGACTGGAGCTGAAACTGCAGCAGAAGGTGGCGCTACAGAGTATTAATGCAAGGGGGACAATAATATTGCACACCCCACTTTACAGTTTTTTATTTGTTAATAAAGTTTAAAATATCAAATTAATTTTTTTCCACTTTACAATTGTGTCCCACTTGTTGATTCTTGACAAAAAATCTTCATGTTTGAAGCCTGAAAGCAAAAAGTTGAAAAGTTCACTGTATAGGCACTGTATTTCCTATAACTTAATTTGCCATTGTTTTGAACAAAAATGATGGAGAAGTTGCAGTTTGTTTGTTTTTTTCTTGTACAAATTGCTCTTTACTGAATTAAGTAGTTGCTAAATTAATCAGATTGATGGGCTTGACTGAGTTTACATGTTTTCACCTTTAACTTAGTAACCTTTACTTTCTAAAATTCACATTTAGATTGTTGGTCATCTTGTATATTACCAAGCACAATGCCGAAAAGTTGCCAATTGTGTGTATGCGTTGGATCCTGGGACCTGGACGAGTTCCCTGAATCCTTCACTCCCCACAATGCTGAGGGGCTGCAGTCCTTCAGGATGAAATTTAGCAGAGCTTCATCCAGCATCTGCTTCCTGGAAGCTTAATGGTTAAAAATAAGTAAAGAATAAATTCATAGGAGTTAATGATCAATAAAGCAACTGTGAATAAGTTGTAGAATGGCTGTGTACCTGAGTTCATCCTGGATGTATCTGGGACTTGATTTTCATGCCTGGGCCTATAATGTCTCAGCACTGAAGTGGACTTGTTCAAATATGAAAGCTCTGTCGAGCAAATTCAATATTTAACCTGCAGAAAATAATATGAATAGTAAAAAAAGAGTCACTTTGGAATTAATTTGTATTCAGATAGGTCAAGTGGGAACTTTGAGAGGAACAGGATGAAACAAGGAAATTAAAACAAATACCTTATTTTCCGATATGAGATCAAAATTGTGCCATACGGTGGAAACCTTTCTTTTAGCTTGAGGCTGGTCCAGAATTATTGCTGATTCTGACGACATGTGACAAAAGATCGGAGATTCTTTTGGCAGTGCATCCCGTCGACAGATGCGCTTCCTTATAAACACAGTTTGGTGCGTCACTGTCAGTTTGATACAGTACCTGTATCGGTCACGTGACTTTCTTAAAGAGAAACACGCATCGACACGGGTGTTGCTCTCTGAGCTCGAAGCTGGACCCATCACTAACTATATCTATCTATCTATCTATCTATCTATCTATCTATCTATCTATCTATCTATCTATCTATCTATCTATCTATCTATCTATCTATCTATCTATCTATCCATCCATCCATCCATCCATCCATCCATCCATCCATCCATCCATCCAGTTCCAAACTTTTGCCACATTTCAGGCTTCAAACGTGAAGATTTTTTGTCAAGAATCAACAAGTGGGACACAATTGTGAAGTGGAACCAAATTTATTGGATAATTTAAACTTTTTTAACAAAAATAAAAAACTGTAAAGTGGGGCGTGTAATATTATTGGCCCCCTTGCCTTAATACTCTGCAGCGCCACCTTCTGCTGCAGTTCCAGCTGCCAGTCTCTTGGGGTTTGTCTCTATCAGTTTAAACACATCCAGTGTGAGGTCTGGGAGTCTGAAGGTTCTCCAGGATCTCCAGGATCTCAGCTGGTCGCGGTCTTCCCTCTTCTGGACAGAGGTCTCAGATGTTGTTCCTGGTAGGGATGCGCGCGATTAGTCGTCTAAACGATTAAATGCCCGCTCACTTACTACTAGTCGGCACCAGAAATATTAGTCGTTTAAATTACTTTGTATTTTATTCATGTACAAGGCCGCTTAACTGTCATACAGCCGCCCGCCACTAGTCGGGGCTACAGAGCCGTCAGACAGCAGTCCCTCCCTCTCCGCAGCAATGCTCGAGTAGACTGGAGTTTTAAAACGGCACGGTGGGAAGATGGTCTCGCTAAACTAGCGTGGTTTGGCGGAACTTTAATCTAGAAAATGAAAACAAGGTAGTATGTAGACTGTGTCAGAAACAACTGGCATACAATCATTCGACTGGAGCAATGCGCAACCACATTCCACTCAAGCATTTGGATGTTAATCTGCACGAGACAACGGCTGCTAATGCTAGCGGTGCTAGCCACACTCAGGCCGATTTGACATTGTTTACCCAGAAACGGTGTTCTCCCGTCCGGTCTCTGAGAGGATAACGCAGCTCATCACGATCATGACTTCACAAGATATGCTTCCACTTAACGTTGTGGAAGGTAAAGGCTTCAGGAAGCTAATGGAATATGTTGAGCCTGAATACACCGTACCGGGACGCAAACTGATCACTTCCAGGCTGGAGGGCATCTTTTTTTAGACTAGTCGACTAGTCTTAATTAAAAATTTTGTTTAGTCGACAGGGAAATTAGTCGCCAGGAACATCCCTAGTTCCTGGTATCTTAGGGCCCTATGAAATCCGTTTTATTTTTTTTCTCAAATTCCGTTTTAATTTTTTTTCATTTTCGGTGTTTTTTTTTTCGGTTTTTAATTTTTCAGAATTCCGTTTTTAAGTATTTTATGCAAATTTAACCCCAAAACAGTATATAAAGTAATGAAATATAGACAATTTAATGCAATTATAACTGTAAACTTTAATGTTTTTATACTTTTAAACATATTGTGTCCAACAAAACATTGTTGTTTTTTTTTTACAAAAAAAATCTAGTTTTTTCTATGTAATAAATAAGAAAAAAAATAATTCAAATAGGTAAGATCCATTTAAAGTGCAAAAAAGAAAAATTGCATCAGCAGTAAACTAATCATTTTAGTTTGTTTGATTTATTCTGTTATCAGACAGTTTGTCATAACGTACATGATATTTTTCAGGTATGTCATGACAAACTATGTGCCTGATAACAGAAAAAACTATATTTACTACAGCTGATATAGATGCTATGAAATCCAAAGCAGTGAACACCGAACACTGGTTGTGTGTATGAGTGTGTGCCTGGGTGTTTTTTTTTTTTTCTTTAGGTGTTCCATCTATTACAGACAGCTGTTTAAATAAATAATTATCAGCCTCTTTGTGTTTAGCTCTCGTTGAGTGACTCTCGCCTTTTTACGTTTGTGCTTTTCACTTATTCATTGATCCTCGTTGGAAGACCACGGGGCAGACCAGGACACGCTGGAGAGATGAATCTCTCAGCTGGTCTGGTGGAAGCGGCCGGGGGGGGGGAGGTCTGGGTCTCAGCTGAAGCTGTTGCCCCCGCGAGCCGACTACGGACCAAGCGGGAGCTAATGGATGGATGGAACTGATCCTTGCACGTATATTTTGTGTCCATTCAATCACGTGCTGGCAAAACTTGCAGAATTTTGAATCGCCAGACACATAATAATTTTGGATAAACTGCTCTGTACCTGGGAGTAAACCGCTAGTTCCTTTGCTTCTTTGCTGGTTTCTCGGGTGCCGCTTCGACGTGTTTTTTTTTTTTTTTCTATGATGAGGAAAGCGGGGGCAGAGAAACTAGAGTGTCCCCAACTTTTCGTGAACCCTCTTGGAACATTTTCTCGAAAGAAAAGTTCCTTTTAGTCCGGGAGAAAAAAAAAAAAGAAAAAACTTTTACGCAAATTGCCGTTCACTTCTGTTATATTGCGCATTTAAGGTGAATTCCGTTTTTAATCTCCAATTCCGTGATTCCGTCCGCGATTCCGTGATCGCGGATTCCATAGGGCTCTAGTATCTGCAGGAGCCTCCAGTCCAGTTTTAGGGTTTCAGCTCCCAGTGTCCTGATTATTGTTGGCTCCACTGCTGTCTTCACTGTCCACATCTTCTCCAGATCTTCCTTCAGTCCTGCTACTTCTAGAGCTTCTCATGTTCCTTCTTCCTGATGTTTCCGTCTCCTGAGATGTCCACATCCACCACCACTGCTGTCCTTTGATGTTCATCCTCCACCACTGCTGTCCTCTGATGTTCATCCACCACTATGTCAGGATGATCAACCATCTCCAGTTCATCCGTCTGGATCTGGAAGTCCTACAGGATATTGATTCTGCTGGTTCTCAAGTCACTTTTGGAGGTGTCTCCATCTTGACCCTGGGACCTCCAGTCCATCCTGGTGCAGACATTCCTGTGTATTGTCCCTGCTACCTGGTTGGTCCATGTTTCTTTACCTGCCAGTGTCTTCCACCCTGCTGAGATGTTCAGCTCTGTTTCAGGTTCTTCTCTCCACAGCCTCCATCTGGTTCCTGTCTGGTCTGGTAGACTTCTGTAGATCTGGTGTTTAGGACCTGTTCCTCCTCCACGGTGAACCCTCTAGGGGTTAGTGCTATCAGTTAAATTATGTCTCTGTGGTAACAGGAGGAAGAGGTGGGACCATGCCTAAGAAGAAGAAGAAGGTGAAGAATGGAGCAGGGAAGACGGAGGAGGAGCAGCAGCTGCAGCACAGAGCTCAGGCAGAAAAGGAGATGAGCAGGAGGAAGGAGATGTTCCTGAAGGTAACATCTGTTCCTGATGGTAACATCTGTTCTTGAAGGTAACATCTGTTCCTGAAGGTGACATCTGTTCCTGAAGGTAACATCTGTTCCTGATGGTAACATCTGTTCTTGAAGGTAACATCTGTTCCTGAGGGTAACATCTGTTCCTGAAGGTAACATCTGTTCCTGAAGGTAACATCTGTTCCTGAGGGTAACATCTGTTCCTGATGGTAACATCTGTTCTTGAAGGTAACATCTGTTCCTGAGGGTAACATCTGTTCCTGAAGGTAACATCTGTTCCTGAGGGTAACATCTGTTCCTGTGGATAACATTTGTTCCTGAAGGTAGCATATGTTCCTGAAGGTAGCATCTTTCCTGAAGGTAACATCTGTTCCTGAGGGTAACATCTGTTCCTGAAGGTAGCATCTGTTCCTGAAGGTAACATATGTTCCTGATTGTAACATCTCTGTTTCTGAAGGTAGCATCTGTACCTGATGGTAACATATGTTCCTGAGGGTAACATATGTTCCTGAAGGTAACATCTGTTCCTGAAGGTAGCATCTGTTCCTGATGGCAGCATCTGTTTCCTAGCATCTGTTCCTAATGGTAACATCTGCTCCTGAGGGTAACATCTGTTCCTGAAGGTAACATCTGTTCCTGAGGGTTACATCTGTTCCTGAAGGTAACATATGTTCCTGATTGTAACATCTGTTCCTGAAGGTAACATATGTTCCTGATTGTAACATCTGTCCCTGAAGGTAACATCTGTTCCTGAAGGTAACATGTGTTCCTGAAGGCAACATCTGTTCTTGAAGGCAGCATCTGTTCCTGAAGGTAACATCTGTTCCTGAAGGTAACATCTGTTCCTGAGGGTAACATCTGTTCCTGAAGGTAACATCTGTTCCTGAAGGTAACATCTGTTCCTGAAGGTAGCATCTGTTCCTAATGGTAACATCTGCTCCTGAGGGTAACATCTGTTCCTGAAGGTAGCATCTGTTCCTGAGGGTAACATATGTTCCTGAAGGTAACATCTGTTCTTGAAGGTAACATCTGTTCCTGAGGGTAACATCTGTTCCTGATGGTAGCATCTGTACCTGATGGTAACATCTGTTCCTGAAGGTAACATCTGTTCCTGAAGGTAAAATATGTTCCTGAGGGTAACATCTGTTCCTGAAGGTAACATCTGTTCCTGACATCTGTTTCCTGAAGGTAGCATATGTTCCTGAAGGTAACATCTGTTCCTGAGGGTAACATCTGTTCCTGTGGATAACATTTGTTCCTGAAGGTAGCATATGTTCCTGAAGGTAGCATCTTTTCCTGAAGGTAACATCTGTTCCTGAGGGTAACATCTGTTCCTGAAGGTAGCATCTGTTCCTGAAGGTAACATATGTTCCTGATTGTAACTAGGGATGTCCCGATCCTGATCCCCTGATCGGATCGGCCTTCGATCTTAAAAATTTAAGGTGGATCAGATCGGCCGATCAACCTTATTATAATAACACGCCGATCTTTTTTTCATTATTTTTTTCCTCAAAAAGTGATCCTGATTAACACAAATTAATAAAGTAATCATATTACACAAACAAAAATATTTTTTAAACTATATACATTTAATAATTTGCACTGAAATGAAGTTTCCCAGCAGCGCTGTCTTGTATCCACCTTAAAAGTTTCAAGACCGGCGGCGTCAGGATAAACTTTAGCAAAAATATCAGCAGTGTGGCAGCATTATAAAATTACAAAGACCGACGCTTTAACTGCGACTTGAAACATGTGGAAGGCTGAGATATCACGAGGGGTAAGTAAGAAGAGAGTTTACAACACCACCAATTTAATCAGACACTTAAAAAAGCACGCAGCACCGATCACCTTAGCCAACGGCAGCTGGTGCCGACGGCAGCTTCAAGCGGCAGCAAACGCTCTGTGAAACTTTCAAAAGAAAGGACAAAACTCCCGAAAGACTCGGAGAAATACAGAAAAATCACAGAGCTAATCGCGGAATGTTTTACCGCGGACACGGAGTTTGTGGAATACAGGGCATTTAACCGGCTCATTAATTACCTCGAGCCTCGTTCCCGTCATTACATGCACGACAAAGGACACAAAGGTGCGCGAACATGTGCAGCGGGTCTTGAAAGAAGTTAAGTTAATATTTTATGTTATTTTTATTCTGATGTGATTTCATTGATTGCAAAGACTTCTGCTAGTGTTTTCATTGCCTTAAACTGCTAGCCAAGTTCACCTGCTGCTATTTAAATGGAAGTGCTATGTTCTTTAGTACTGAGACTGTTGAACAGTCACTGTTCTGTAACTAAATGTGTTTTATAATAATTCTCCCAAACAAAAAAGAAAGAAAGAAGAGTGTTTAAATAAGTTATTGTTTATTTTATGAGATGATAAAAGCTATTAATCTCAGCTTGGATGCAGGCCTATTTATTAATGTACACAGGAAATAAAATGCATAGGAAATTAAACTCTGTTTGCCCACTCAAAAAAAGTGAAATCGGATCGGAAAAATTGGAAATCGGCCGATCATCAAAATTAAAAGATCGGAATTGGATCGGGACCCAAAAAACGTGATCGGGACATCCCTAATTGTAACATCTGTTCCCGAAGGTAGCATCTGTACCTGATAGTAACATCTGTTCCTGAAGGTAACATCTGTTCCTGAAGGTAACATATGTTCCTGAGGGTAACATATGTTCCTGAAGGTAACATCTGTTCCTGAAGGTAACATCTGTTCCTGAAGGTAGCATCTGTTCCTGATGGTAGCATCTGTTCCTGAAGGTAGCATCTGTTCCTAATGGTAACATCTGCTCCTGAGGGTAACATCTGTTCCTAAGGGTTACATCTGTTCCTGAAGGTAACATATGTTCCTGATTGTAACATCTGTTCCTGAAGGTAACATATGTTCCTGATTGTAACATCTGTCCCTGAAGGTAACATCTGTTCCTGAAGGTAACATCTGTTCCTGAAGGTAACATCTGTTCCTGAGGGTAACATCTGTTCCTGAAGGTAACATAAAGGTAACATCTGCTCCTGAGGGTAACATCTGTTCCTGAAGGTAACATCTGTTCCTAATGGTAACATCTGCTCCTGAGGGTAACATCTGTTCCTGAAGGTAACATCTGCTCAAACGCCAGAACCAGGGAGGAGCTGCTGCTGGGCATCTCCTGAACCGCTGTCCTCTCCGTCCTCTCTGTCCTCTCTGTCTTCTCTGTCCTTCTGTTCTCGCCGTCCTCTCTGTCCTATCCGCCCTATCCGTCCTCTGTCCTTCTGTCCTCTCTGTCTTTCGGTCCTCTATGTCCTCTCTGTCCTCTCTGTCCTTCTGTTCTCGCCGTCCTCTCTGTCCTATCCGTCCTATCCGTCCTCTGTCCTTCTGTCCTCTCTGTCCTTCGGTCCTCTATGTCCTCTCCGTCCTCTCTGTCCTTGTGTCCTTCTGTCCTCTCTGCCCCTCTGTGCTCTCTGTCCTCTCTGTCCTCTCTGTCCTACTGTCCTCTCTGTCCGGACACAGGACAAGCTGCAGACAGAGCAGAGGAACACGGCCCTGAACGAGCTGAAGGTCAGGGACGGCTGGAGGACCATCCTGGCTCAGACCCGAGACCCTGAGATGCTTGCACGCGTAGAGATGCAGCGGCAGACCTTTGAGAGACAGATGGATGAGCTGAACGGCAGCATCCAGGTGGAGGATATGCGCCCCAACCCCAGATGAACCCCCCCAGTGCTGCTGACGCTTCTTTGACGCTCTGGCTGTGTGTGTGTTGTAGGGGCTGATGGGTAAGGTGCAGAGGGGGAAGCTTCGCAACGCGCAGTTGCAGCACAACCACCTGCAGAATCTGGACCGTCTGTGGACTCAGCAGGACAGACGCCTGAGGCGTATTCAGGAGCAGTGGGAGAGTGGCCTGGAGGACCTGAGCACCAGCAACAGCTCTGAGACGTGAGAGGATGACCCTAACCCTAACTCAGCACCATGAGACATAGTTA